>JAOTOL010001213.1:177500-384379 GCA_034440575.1 Imbricaverruca yamaguchii
AATTATCCTGAGGGCCTTTCTACTCTGAATGGTGCCATCCGCTGGAAAAAAAAACTCGTTGAGCAGCCGCAGTGGCATGCTAAAGAGGAATATCTCCCTCCATCCTAGCAAGGCGGGCTCCGAAGAAACCAATAATCGCGCCGGGGTCCACAAAAGGTTCTAGGGCATGATACATTCGCGTCGGGCCCCCATAATTAAGGGTTTTAAATAAATACAGCGGACAACAAAAAACTTCCTTCGGGTTCTAAAATTTGCGCCGGGGAACAGGGGTCAAAAAAGTCACCGATCTCCCGACGTCGTCGGAGACCACACACGCTAAGGTTAAGCTGATTTGAGAGACCAACAGCGAAGACTAACACACGCAAAACCCAAGAAATCAAGGACGTGCTTTTATGTTGCTTCCATTCGCCGGACCGTTATACTGTAAAAAGTGGCACCTCTTCTGGGCTCTGTCCGATCAAACTCCGCAGACTGCAGCCCATGAAGGCAGCCCTGTCGTAGGTGTGCTTCTAACATGAAAAAGCTGCCCTTCAAATACTAATTTAGCACATCTTAACAATCTAGCATATATTTTTAATATACCAGATTTACGGTACCCAAAATACCAGATATCCACGGCGGACACCGCGGCCCGTCGGCCTTTCTAGGTGGTCGCAATGAGACCACCCGTGTTAAGTCAATGGGCTCAAAAAAGGCGAGAATCACCGACAAATGGTCGCAGGCTGGTCGCCGCGCCGTGTCTTAGTAGGAACTAGCAACAGGAAATAGTCGGGAAAGGGCAGCTGAGCTGGGAAGGAAGAGATTTCGATTTTGAATGTGAGGAGGGAATCGCTGAAGTGGACATTTGTTGAACGAACAGAAGTGGTGGCCTAATTGTTAGTGAATGAGTATGGTCGGAGTGGAAACCTGTTTTTATCTAGCTTTGATGATTTCATCTATACATATATGTACCTGAAGGTGAGAAAAGCCTGTGCCATTACTGAAACTTAAATGGTTTGGTGCGTCCGTTCAACTTGGAACGAACCGTAGATAACCAGGCGATATGCATGCTGATTTTGGTGAACTTCAAGTCAAACTGTTGGGTTCAATTTTTACCCATTCAAATTCATTGAGATCACTTCTGGTATGAGGAATGATCCAAGAAAGAGGCATTACCTGTTGTCTGTTCCCTCCAGGCATTACATAAAATTTGGTGGATTGGGGGGGGGCGGAAATAACCATCCACCCCAATTTGTAGGCCATATGAAAGAAAGATCAGCTATGCTTGATATGATATGAATGTCAGAAGTGATTCGCTGTCAATATTAGATCTTTAGATTGGTTAAAAGAGAAATCTTAGTGTGACTGGTTTCTATTATAAATCATTTTCAAGCAACGAGTGCTTGATGCTTGTGTGCTTGATCATAATTTATAATATAAACTGGTCAAACTAAGTTTTATCTTTTAACCAATCTAAAGAAATAATATTGCCAGTGAATCTCTTCTAACATCTTTGTATCATGTCAAACATCCTGCCAACCATTCTCCACCTACTTTCCCACCTATGTTTCTGGAATTTGTGCCAGCCTTGCCCCCTCCATATCAAGCCAGGTAAAATTTGCAACTGAGCCTGCCTATCTCTGGTGCTGACAACAGTGTCTGGTGCATTGTTGCACTATCTCCCTGCCATGTTAGTAAATGGGGGAAAAGCTGTCCATGCAGCATAAACTTCAATGTCAATTTGATGTAGCTGAAAGTTGTTTAAGTGAAAACATATTTGTGATAAGCAGTGGTGGATCTATATTAGGGCAAAATGGGCAATTGCCCCCTTCCCCCATTAAACTTCCAGATTTTTCTTTAAATCAATGTTCTTGGCACTTTCGTCTGTTTTTAACATTTGCCTCCCCAAAATTTGCCCTCACTAAACAGGCCCTGTAGATCCACCACTGGTGATCATCACATCCAAATGCAACATAATCTGTGTATAAATTTAATTTTTAAAAGTTTAAAAGTGACTCAGTTATGGAAGAGGGTGGTGTAGGGGGGATTGTATGGGGGGTATCTGAACATGTTATGTTCTTTAACACCTACCTTTTGATGTTGCCCTCATCATGTTGAGTACATAGATAACAAAAACATTATGGTATTCAGAAATGATTGACTTGTTTCTACCAAAATATGAATGTCTGATTACATGGTTCTACTAATTCTTTGTGCACAGAGCATGCAAAGTTCACAGGCATGATTTTTGGCTTCAAAGAGCAGTTGGCTTAAGAAAACCATAGGGAAGTGATTTACTTTTTTTGCAATTACACCAGCATATTTCAGTCACCACTAATAGCTTGTACTGCAATTGTTACAGTGAGGTATTCCTGCACAGCAACAGTTTTATGTTCAGGATACAGCATATCACTACAAAATAATGATCTATTTTAAGGTTCCTCTTTATAAGTGGTTAGAGGATTTCAATTGAAAGGAATTGTTTGAATATGGATAGCTTGTTCATTTTTGTTTTCAGTAAACACAGTAGAATTGCTGGATCAGCCATACAAAAGCAGCAGTAGAGCTATTTGTTGCATGGTGCCTTAAGTGTTCAGAAACCCCCCCTTCCTCCTCTACACTAATTTGATGAATTTTTAACCAGCTCTCCCATGTTATGCTTATTTCCCCATGTAAATGCATGAGTTATGCTCCACCTAGTGATTCCCCCAGACAAAAGTTTATGGACAGGTGTGTAAATGATCAGGGAAGAGTAGGCCAAATTAATGGTGACATTTAACATAGGGATGGTAAAAAAAGTTGGCTTAAATTGAATTTATGCCAGACAGTGGCCTATTATTATTTAAGCTGGCTTAAATTCACAACACTTCTAGGCCTCACACTTCTAAGGCTCTCAAACCATGGGTAGGGAAGAGTGAGGCAAAGCAGACCACCTAAGGTTTGACATCCTGTAAGTCTAAGATGAGATGTCATATGGAGGTATGACCAACTCTTTGATGGAACCCAATGCCTTGTTATCCTTTCTTTGAAGTGGAAATTTTATCTATATTTTATATAACAAAACTGAAATCCTTGCTCAATGAGAGCACCTCAATTTTTATATTTTCAAAGTTGTTGGGCAAAGTGGACCATTTCAATTGCAAGCCATTTGTGTTAAATGTAAATGTCAAGGGACATACTTTGTGACTTGTGCATGGTAGCTTGTTTTAGAAATAGGAGTTGCAAGCAATTTCAGCAAAGGAAGCTGCACTTTAGTGGCATAGGCATGTCCAGGGAGGTAGAAATTTACTATTTGATTCTCAATCTGAAATGTATCCCAAAATAACAATCTGGGACAAATGTAATATATTTCGTGGGTTGCTATGACCACCTATTGCACCCACAAAATGGAACTGGATCTGCCACTGCAAACAATGGGTTGCTTTCTAATGGGCAGTCCACTTTGCCCAAAAGTGAAGCTTGGGATCTGGGATTTGTCTTGGGGTTATTTTTGTAAAGTATAACTCCTAGCTACTGCAAGCTTGTTTAGCACTGAAATTTTGATTTTAGGGAACATAGGTATTAGAGACAAAAATCGGTCTTACCTAGTTGTTAAGATTTACAAATTTCTGTGTATTGAAGAAATTGTATCCGAAAGTGGAAAAACAACATTTTTAAATCATGACACAAGATTAAAGCTTAAGACAAGATCTGAAATAGCCAAAAGCATGCACACTCCATGGGTCTTTCCACAAGGCAAATGAAATCTGGCTTGGTAAAAGTCTATGGCAGGGTAGAGGGTGGTCTGCCATGCCCCACTTTCCCATGCATCATAGTAGCCAGAATAGCAAGAAAATATGAGTGAGTTTTGTGAGGGCATACTGTGGATTGCTCTAAAAATCATTCAAATTTGCTTTAAGCTTTCCCCATTGGGGGTTTGTTCCAGCTATCCACCATTGACAGCTCAAGAATGATGTAGATCATTTGTTGATCATTTGTGTATAGTGAAGCATCACATGCTGACCCACATCCCAGTTCCCATAAATTGTACCAGTCCAGGATGGTGGTCAAAATGTTTGATAAATGTGACAACATACAAAGGAAAACAATTTATGCATCACAGTGTGGTGTTTTCAAATGTTGTATCCAAAGCTAAACCAAAATTTTAAAATTTGTCTCATATGTAATCATAAGAGGTCAAATGAGTGGCCTATGGAGGTTAAAATGCCAATGGTTACCATTTGTTTCCCACCCAAAAAGTCATGCATTTATTGACATTGTCCTGCCCTCCCCCCTGCCTCTCCTGGAAGGTGTGGGCTCCAGTTTTCATTATTTGCTCCATCTTACATCTTGCATGAATTTATTCACATTGTGCCGTAATTGTTACAGAATGAAGCAAACAAAGTTGGGATTTGGAATTGCAGAAGAAGAATAGAGGGTTGATGATGGTGATGGTGATAAGCCAGCAAAAAAGAGGACAAGAAAGGTGTACAAGTGTGGGTATGATGGGTGCACATGGGCAGGCTCTGAACAAAGCATTTATCAGCACACACAAAAAAGCAGCATGGTGATTGTGGGCCCAAGAAGACATATCCATCAGAGAGCCAGCTGGGGACAAGTGCCCAGTGGTCTAGCTGGATGAGGGGCAAAAATATGTGCCACTAATTAGCCAGAAATGAAAGTAATGATATTATATATAATCATAGGGGGAAAAGTGGCAAAATACAAAGGCTGCTTATTTCCCTATCTAAATAGGCTAGGCTTCTTTCCATATATCAATGAACGACTCCTAGTATTGATAGGGTTTGGATATATGTGGCACTGTTAGTCTTTTACAACCTAGCTACCAAGTTTAACTAGGCATAATGATTTTGGGATGGCTGTTCACAGAGGTGGATCCAGAAAGCCACCCAGGGGGACCCAGTTTGGGCTAGGTGGGCACATGCTGTGCTGGGGCCCCAGCTGATATGTCATTATAGGGGGGAGTGATGTCTGATGGGACCCTGCTGGTATGCAATGTTCCAATCATGGGGGGGGAATGTGATGTCTAGTTAGGCCACATGTATTCCATGTTTTGATCCTGGGATGGGGGAGGGAGCAGTGTGGTACATGCTGTCCAGAGATGTAAGTATTGATGTCCTTTGGGGTGAGGCAAAAGAGGGACTGGATCCCTCTTTTGCTTTTGGGGGGTCATGACCCAATTTGCCCTCCTGGATCCACTCCTGGCTGATCACATAACTCCAAATTGCACAATTTTATTCTTACTGTTCCTGATTGCAATAATCTGTGCTTCAAGCACGCCCATCTGGTGACACTGCTCACTGTGTAAGGGAGGAGGCTCCTCTGCCCACACCCTCATCAATTTTCAGTGATGGTGAGCAGACAGACCAGACAACCACAATTTCAGTGGATCTATTCAGTGCTGAATGCACATCTGCAGCAGTGCACAGATCCTCAGATATTTATCAATTGACCAGATGCTTTCCAGTGCGTATTCACTCATCTGTTCTTTTCAAAATTTGTGGAACCCAATGCTGCTGAATATTGCAATAATGGCAGTTCTCCAGGAATTAGTTTCACCTATTTCTGATGTTTCAAGATGATGGAGACATGCATATTACAAAACAAACTTTTTACCTTAAAGTTACATTTTATTGCCCACAGTAAACAGGACACTTCATTGCTGAAAAGTTTGTGGTGTTGCGTTTGTGAAAGTTTTTTGTTTAACTTTTATTTGTGATGTCCCTGTTGCCATGCAATATAACCCTCATAATGTGATGGCTAAATAACAAATTCCTGCAAATTATGGAAGTTTGCAACATATGTGGCACCACATACTTCTTATCTGCAATAGTCAGCTAATCGTGTTCTGTCCCTTTGGTGTGCATTTCACCCTGTGGCCCAATGGTTGGGTTTGGTTATGTAACCCAAATTGACAAAAAAGTGTGACCCAACTTGGTGTATAAGGTGTTGATCAATTTCAGGGCAACTTATTTTGTTATGGTTCCGTGGTTGAATAATGCTGCACAATTTGTGGGTCCCAAGCTTTTTGTTTAGCGTTGATATGGCCTACAACACATAACTTAGCACAACCCATAATACCGTCAAAAAGGTGCATTTCCACCATTATTGATTGCCAATTGTGTTTGACTTCACCATAATACTTTGCGATGGAATTTTCCACACAGTAATTCACATGGTATAAAACTAAATGCTTACCCCTTGACCTCTTTATTATTGTGCAGGCGTGAAGCACTCAGGATGGCTTTCTTCACTTGGGGGAAAATGGTGCATTGCCCAGTTGAATGGCAACATGCACCAATGACAATGTTCTACATATACGTATATATCCAGGTATGTTATTATTAGTTATTCAGAGCCAGCTGCTGCTGGAGCTGCGGCGTTCCATCGGCGGGGGGAGGTGCGCCTGTGGCGTCACCTCCTGTTGCCTCCTGCCGTTGTGGTTCTGCACTGATCGTGCGGGTACAGGGTGTGAATCTCGCAGAACTGTCGCTGAAGTTCTCGCACAGCCGCGCCGCTTGCCTGAGCGCCGGTCAGCTGTAGCAGACGCCCTGGTACCCTGCAACCGCGCCTCAATGTTGTTCATCTTCGCTGATGTCGCCGTTATCTCCTGCGACTCATCTGTGCTACGTGCAACAGTTTTGTTTTGCATCTCCCGCCGCTGGCGCTGCGCGCAGGCTGGGCGCGGCTCCGCCGGTGGTGGGCTAACTGCCACCAGGGGCAGTTAGCCCACCAGGGGCAGTTAGCGGTTTGTTCACAAACCGCTGTCTAAACGTTCGTCGTGGTTGTGTGATACACTATCTAACCAAGCCTTTCTCTACTGGATCTGTGTACATGGGATTCACGGCAAAGGATAAATCAGCATTTGAATATATTTGAAGAGACTTCCAAAGATATATAATTAGTGTTGCCCTTGCGCGTGCTCGGACAGAGGTGTTCTAGACTTGCAACACACTCAGTTTCTTGGAATTGGTTATGATCGTATGAATGTGTGGAAATATCGAGTGGATATTTCATGTTAGTAAAACGCACCTGGGAAATCGCTTATGTCTCACCGCAATTGTGCACAACGCACATTCTCAGGAACTGCCCACAGTTTTATGATTTTGAATATGATGCCAAATTGTTTATTTGTGGCGGCTCATTTTTCGTTTCTCACCACTTGAAAAATCATAGTTTAGCCCATAGTTTTGCTCCCAAGAAAAAAAAAAACACGTCTCGCGCTCTTATTGTGAGAATACACACCCTTGACCGTAACTGTTGCCATCAGGCAAAATAAAACGCACAATAAGTTTACCACAATTGAAATCCGCATGTTAGATATTGCTGAAGCTCGACCAGTGCAAAATTTGTTTATGTGAATTGATTCAGCCATTGGCCAATAAACATCCAGTCCGTATTTTTCTCTTTCATGTGTGGAGGGGCGAAAAGGCAACTTGTTATAACTGGGGTGGCGAGTCATGTGCATAATATTTTGTTTAACGTGCACAACAATAAACTGGAGCCAGAATGACTGATCGTATTTAGCTGGGAACGACATTTCATATACGACAATAAACTGGAGCCAGAATGACCGAACGGGTTCAGTTGGGCACGACATTCCATATACAACAATAAACTGGAGCCAGAATGACCAAGCGGATTTAGCTGGGCACAACATTCCATATGTTGCTAGTTTTTGTTACAGTCGATAAGATGGGGCCTGGCGAAGGCTCTTTGTCATAATCAATTTAACGTGTTTTTTTTTAACTGCTTATGTGCCCGGTATATTGATCGGAATCAATGCATGGTTTATCTTTCGTGTGTACGAAAGATAAAGATGTTTCATGGTTGCAGGACAACCAAAGAGCAGCAACGAATTTGTATTCGAAGGCAAAGTACCACATGCTAATATTGCTCATTTACCTCCTAGTACGCTTTTTGGGTAGGAGACCACGCACGATTGCTTCGGTTCGGTCGGCGACCAACTTGATGGTTTTTTTACCCCTGCGGCGGGGAACGCTAAAATTAGTCTGGGCCTGGGGTCGGATTAGCACAACGCGACCTGTGAACTGGCGCCAACACCCCCACCCCCAAATGTCGCGCATGGAACCCAAAATTCCCGTCGGTAGTCGCGTAAGTTCTGGCCGAGGCATCATTAATTCCCTCTGGGCTCACAAAAATTGGCGTTGATGTCCCCAAATAAGCACAGCGTGGTCCCAAAGTCGCAACGCAACCCGACAAGAATCAAGCCAGAACCCTAAAAAATAAAGGGAGGTACCGAAAAATAAATGTTCCGACCAGAAAAATAACCCCTTAGTCCAAACATACTACGAGATGCCTTAACAAATCGCATACGACACCGAAAAACATTCCGGAGCTCGACAAATCCCGGCGGGACATAAAAATACAGAAATGTCGCCGAGGGCCTGAAAAATAAGGCCTTGGCTGGGACTTTACAAAATTCAGAATCAGTCACTAAAAACTGTCAAGCCCAGAAAACTGACGTCGGATTCTCCCGGAACCACGCGACTGGGCCAGAAACGTCGAGACCGGATCCAAAGAAATTATACCGGGCCCCTAATATTGTGAATCATGTGAATGTTATACGATCATCGGCCACTGCGCAACGCATTATTTTTCCACGCGTTGATGCGCGGGCTACCGAGCTCTCGAACAATAGGACAGCTGCACGCAAAGAGCACGTACTCAATTGTATCATCCTGCCATCTGGCGAGAAATATTGTTACCTATGATTCAGCATTCAATCTCATTAGTGTAATACGTAGACCGTGCTGCTACCTAGCGATAGCTATCTGAAGTGATGCTTCTATAAAATTTAAAAAGTTCTTGAATCTGTGGAGGTTGCAACCTGTGGAGGTTATGACCGTTGCTGAGTTGTGGAGGTTATGACCGCTTCGTACTTGTGGAGGTTGCAACCTGTGGGGATTACGACCTGTGGAGGTTATGACCTGTGGAGGTTATGACCGCTTCGGAGTTGTGGAGGTTACGACCTGTGGAGGTTATGACCGCTGCGGACTTGTGGAGGTTACGACCTGTGGAGGTTATGACCGCTGCGGACTTGTGGAGGTTGTGACCTGTGGAGGTTATGACCTGTGGGGGTTACGACCGCTGCGATGTGTTGAATTTGTGGAGGTTGTGACCTGTGGAGGTTATGAACTGTGGAGGTTATGATACGCTGTCCGCGGTACCTGGCGATACATGATCCGGGGGGGGCGGGGGTGGTAGAAGTTAAATTTATGTGTTTCAAGTGTCCCTAACAGGAAGCTTTCTTACATACTGAGTCCCCCTTTCAAGGAGTCCCCTTTCCCTTTGAACCTTTCCCCACCGAAATTTTGTGGCGACGCCATCGTGCACCAAATAGTAAAATAATAATATGTGAAAGTCGCACTATTCAACCTTCAAACCCGAAAATGGATGATGTTTTTCTTTTTGGAGAGGATCATGCTCTAGATGGCAAAGACGTGTCACCAGTCTGTTTTTGTTTCATCCTCTCATGTTCATCTCATTCATCATCTTATCATCTAATTCATCTCATCTGATTCATCTACTCATGGTGTTGCAACGGAATTTTGTAAGCTTTATTGTCATGCTACGGTTTAACAACCTCAGCTTGTTCTGGCATCTTTTACATTTTATGTACACTGTAGATAAAAGTGATTGAATCACTTTTAGCATCTGAAGTATGTATGACACAAATTGGCATGTTCTGTTGACACACTGATTTGACATTCTTTGTTGACACATTGCAGTTCTAGCATACCCAGTGTGTCAATATAATTTTGAACCATTGTTGTTATTCTACACCTTTACATCATTGCTAGGTTTGCTAGTGCATGGCGTTCATGTACATCAATGCAACATTTATATCACCAATATGTCTACAACTGAGAAAGATCGATGCTTGCAGTCCCAAGAGTAATTAGGAAGTTATCTGCATCTTCGGTGGTGGTACTGTGCGCTGGAATGTATTTACGTATAGAGAGGTAAATGCGCTAGGTAGGACGGCATGTGATAGGTAGCAAAACTGGCTTTTGGTATCAAGAGAAGGAATCCAATTGGCATATTCTTTGCACTCTCACGGTTTCGTGGGGCGAATCGATGACTTTAGCGTGCCACAGACGCTGCGTTTTCTCCGTCCCTTTCTGAGACAGCTGATCAGGGGTCTCATCACCGTAGGACCAGGCGACATATTTCATGCGGAAAAATACAAATATTGCGCGAGTATCACAATGTAACAAACATGTTAAGTTTACCGTAAAATCGGACAAAAAAAGATCTGAACAGTATGTTCGTGCTCTGCATCCGCCACTGCGCCGCATAACAGTTTCCGACGGGACGATGACCGGTTGCCAGTTCCGGAAAGCTAACAATGCCGGCACACGAGCACGCTTCTTGCTGGAGCTACTAGGCTCTTTCCATTGCCGTAAGGTGCAACGTAATATCTATCTTTATTTGGCCGGCCGATGGTGTCGTATTATTCGTATTTTCCACATCTTCCTCCAATTTATCAATGCATAGTGAAGTAGCGAAGGTATCAGTGGTAGATACATATGTACCTACCAATGGTTCTGGGATCATCATCAATGAACGCAGGGGTGAATGCTTGTTACGCCTTGTATGGTGCTGGTGGTGAACACACATCTTCAAACACACATGTTGAAGCACATGTTGGGATGGTGCTGTCAGGTACCTATTAGGTTTCACCAAAACCTGGTAGGTTCCTATTCACTGAGTTGCAGAGGTTGCAGGTTGCAGGAAGTTGCAAAAGTTCCAGAAGACACAGCTCTAAAAGAATGGGCCGAATTGTGTTCCATATATTAGAGTGCATGACGCCTTCTTCATTTATGAAAACGCCCATGTCGGTACATAAGTATCTGGTTCTGTCAAGGCAACAGTAGTAGTGTTGCATTGGCAGAGAACACTTCGCATTCGCCACTCGGAGACAAGCTTCTTTACATTAACTCGAACTGGAGACAATTTCAGAATTGATACCTGAAACAAAAACCGCAGGCCACATTTGGAGCACTTTACGAGGCGCCATGAGGCAATAACCCCAAACTCCTGTTACCTGCTAGCAGAAAGCGGAGACACAGCCCCTCGATTTCACCGCCGGGGCTTCGCCGGTTCCTCTAGCGGACAACTGAGAAAATATGCTTTGACTTTGTGATTCTTGAACACCAAATGAACTTTGAACGTTATGAACACCCTTCTGAAGCCAGTTCTGGAGGTTGCGATCGGTGGACTTTATGAACTTTGGATATTACCATCACATTCTGAACAGTGCATTTCCCGGATTATTTCGTCTTTTGAACGTTAAGATCCCTGGACGTTGTCAGCTTTGGACGTTAAGAACTTTGGTAGTAAATGTACCTTGTATGTTAGAAGATGGCCTCCCGGCAGGACCGTTCCTGGCGCTGCTGGCGATGCCGTCTCTGGGTCGCTGGACGGACCGCTGTACCAGCCGAATGGGGCGCAGGAAGCCGTTCCTGTTGGTATGCACCATGCTGTTGCTGTTCGGCATCATGTGCATTTCTAACGTCGACCAGCTCTCGGCGGCCTGCGACGGAGTTGTGCCTGCAGGGTAAGACTCTGCGACGCGTCAAGCCTACGGTTTTCGATTTTCACTCTGTAGGGATTTCAGGGTGCGTTCGATGTAGTTTTGTTGTATCTCAGTTTGGGTGGTTTGTAGGGATAGCTTTGGGTCTTCCATAAATATTGAATTGGCATATGCCAATCATGTTCCAAAGTTTAGGACGCCTCCCAAAGTTGTTTTCCCTGTCATTCAACGTGTGATGTGATTATGTGATGTAATGTGATGAGCAACAATGAATATGCGAAACCAGTGAAACGCATTTTTGTTGCGACTGTTGAAATGGCAAATGAGGCCATCAGATTACTACTTGACTGGCATTCAACATTGCTACGACTAGTCAAGTTTCATAATTTCAGGTACATGAAGGTGTTCAGTTTTGACTTCGTATGTCTTTTTATACATCATTTTAATGAAGTTATCAATATCCTACATGAGCTGATCTTGACTAACAATATAATCGATAGACAGGTTGATCCAGGTCCAGGCAGGCTGACCCTGGTCGATAGCCTAACAGACAGATCGTCAACAGTCTGATAGGAAACAGGCTAGCTATGACCGGTAGGCTGGTTGCCGATAGGCTGACGCTGGTTGTCTAGCTGACTATGGCTAAGCTTCTGATTACCGGCAGGCTGATCCTTGCTGGCAGGTTGATTATAACTGGTAGGCTGATTGATGGCAGTCTGATTTCCGGCAGCCTGATCCTGGTCGTCAGCCTGTCCCTGACTAGTAGGCTGACTAGCCAAGATGCTGACTGCCGGCAGGCTGATCCTGGTCGTCAGCGTGGTGGTGTGTACCTTCGCCGCCCAGGTGTTCTACAACCCGTA
Source organism: Imbricaverruca yamaguchii (assembly GCA_034440575.1). Taxonomy (NCBI): domain Eukaryota; kingdom Metazoa; phylum Arthropoda; class Thecostraca; family Neoverrucidae; genus Imbricaverruca; species Imbricaverruca yamaguchii. The sequence goes on from JAOTOL010001213.1 coordinate 189,900, forward strand.
CCAGGCGCTAATCTCGGACCTCTGCCGTACCGAGGTGGACGCCCGCAGGGGGTTCGCCGTGTTCGTGTTGATGATCAGCGTCGGAGCCGTCGGCAGCAACCTGCTCTTCTCGTGGGATTGGTTCCCCGGTCAGTATCGTATGCACCATCGTTAATAACCTGTTCTCATAGGATTGGTACCTTGGTCAGCATCGCACTACCGGCAGTAGCCTGCTCTTCTCGTGAGATTGGTTCATCGGTCAGTATCGTACATATCATCGGTAATAACCTGTTATCATGGGAGTGATTCTCCGGTCAGCATCGCACTATCGGCAGTTGCCTGCTCTTCTCGTGAGAATATTGCATATGTCAGTATGGTAACATCGTCACGAACCTGCTCTTCTGAGATGAACATTGTCCTAAGCGGATCAAACGTATGCTACCTGTTCAAATCTGAAAAAGTTTCTGAAGTCGGATAATTTGTATTTCCACATTCTATCAAATCACACCAGGATCCAACCTGCGTGAATCAGCACATTTGTGTATGACAAAGTTCTCCGAAACTGTTTTAATCCGAGTGTAGGTACGTGATCTCGCTATCCAGTTTTCATCTGCAGATTCGCAACTCGCATGACGATTTATTGTTGCAAGGTTTTATGCGGTTTCTGAAAACACGTTTCACATTAAAATATTGACCAAAATCAATCAACCTAACAACCTGAGGAGCAAAGAGATGAGCAAGCACAACCACGCGAGCATGTATGTGTGCAGTCCATTTTCTTCTGCATCATCATATTACTACACTGGCACATGTGAAGGCGGGGCACTGCGCGAGAATACCTACCGAGGTTCTGCCGCTTAACACAGATCACTGCACCCACGGAGTCTCCATCGAAAGCTAACAGACGCCTTCAAACTGCCCTTCTCGTCAACTCAGTATTATTGCGCGCAGAATAACAGAAGATATAGTTTCGCACTAGATATGAACATCACGTGGCGCGCGGGCCGTCTACTTAGCTCAAGCTATTTAAAGGTATCAACGTCTCGTACGCACATAATCCAAACGGCCGTGCACTTGGCGGCTACATCCTCCCCCTTGAACCCATTAGGTTCAACACAATATTCAATACTTCGAAATCCCTCCTGAAGACAAACAACAAGCAACGTTAAAGAAATCGTGCATACACTCAATCAGCTTTCTCTAACAAAACCAACTTGGATATAGGCCTGCGAACAATTGAACTACCCCTCTTCACCTTTGCGTTTCTTACGAGGTCATCGCGATCCGCGGCCACCTGCACTACGAGTCCCAAGGGCCACTGTCCTCTTTGAGTGACCTGGTCTGCAGCCAGCACTACGCCATTCACGCGTTGATTCCTAGACACGTGGAGCTCACGCCACGTGAATCTCGACTGGAGATTCGGCAAATATTCCTTGCACCACCTTCTCCAGAACAAGTTTGCCAAATAATGCACCTATCTCCATCGCTTCCTAGGGTAAGAGTCATTCGATGTGAAAACGCCTGGAGGAAACGCAGGGCAACCGCGCAGCAACGACAAGTGGTTTGGAGTCAATGGCTCCTGGTCCCGTGGATTCGCAGATACTGTTGTTAACGGACGACTGTTGACAATCGCTTCAACTTCACACATTAGAGTTTTCAAGGACTCATCATTCATGATATGTTTTGTTGCTACTGCATTGAGGATCATTCTGATTGTTCGAATTTGACGTTCCCAAACACCTCCAAAGTGTGAAGCTTCGGGAGGATTAAAAATCCATCGAATCTCCATCTGGAGCATCACCTTACTGATCTCAACTTGGTTCAAAACCCAAACTGCTTCTTTCAGCTCCTTTTCGGCATGGACAACGTTGGTACCTCTATCTGAATGTATTAACCTAACCTGACCTTTACGAGCCGAGAAGCGCCTCAGGGCGTGAACAAACGAATATGTAGAGAGAGAATCCGCAATTTCTATATGGATCGCACGAATGACTAAACACGTAAACAAGACCCCATAGCGCTTGACCTGTCCTCGTCCTCTCTTCGTATAAAATGGACCAAAGGTATCAACTCCAACTCTAGTGAATGGTGTATCATCAGGTCTCGCTCGATCTTCCGGTAGATCAGACATCCTTTGCTTCATTGTCTGCAGCTTCCGGCGCGACAAACACTTCCCTAATACTCTCCGTACTGCTGAGTTTCCCTTGATGACCCACTACTTCTCGCACAAAAACCAGACAAGACATGTTCCCGCCCCTGGTGGCCAACAAGTCTGTGGACATGCCCTATTATCAGATCAGTTACATGACCCTCGCACAAAAACCAGACAAGACATGTTCCCGCCAATGGTGGCCAACAAGTCTGTGGACATGCCCTATTATCAGATCAGTTACATGACCCTCGCACAAAAACCAGACAAGACATGTTCCCGCCCCTGGTGGCCAACAAGTCTGTGGACATGCCCTATTATCAGATCAGTTACATGACCCATGTACGGCAGGAGATCAGGGTGCCGTGCTTCATGAAGGACGGGTGCTGAATGCAGCCTTCCTCCAACGCGAAGAATTATACTATGTACAATGGGGTTCAACTTGACTAACGTACTGGACTTCTTCACCCGACAACGGTCTCCATCAGTCAGGACACCAACATATTCACAAAACATGTCAGTTTGCAGGAACTTAATGATCGCACTTTCAGCTTGCGATAATTCCTCAGTCGTAATAAATCCACAGACTTGTCTCTAATCTATAGACTACGGAACTGAAGGATACGTTGGACTCGACGAAACCACGCAACCGCTCGTTTAGCCTATACCAGCAAGATAAATGACTAATCAGCCTTTGAGTCGGACTCGGCTCATCCACCGCCCTGGTGCCAACCACCATCACGTGGGACCTCTATCAGAGGGATGGCCTGCATTTCTCTGAGAAGGGGGTCCATGTGTTAGGCAAAGTGTACGAGCATGTCCTTCAGGGAAACTAGGAAATGGGGTGGGGAGGGATGAAATTGCATTGCCAACTCAGGAATATTCCAATAGTGTCAGCCAAGGCAATAGAACCTCAAAGTCTGCAAATAGGGACAGCAGCAATTCAAGGGGACAGAGTGATAGTTCATCTAGTGATAAAAGAACTCCTCAGTATGAAAAGCCAAAGGTGGTTATGGAGCATTTGTTAAGTGTATGATGTTTAATGCTCAGAGTATCCGTTCCAAATTTTATGAGTTCAAGTGTTATGTTGCTGAGGAGGAACCAGATTTTGTTTGCATTACGGAGGCATGGGTCAGTGAAGGGTATTTTGGAGATAACTTACAGGACTATGAGATCCAGGGATACAATATGTTTTCGTGCAATAGGGGTCCAGCAATGAAAGGGGGTGGTGTAATGCTCTATATTAATAGCTTATTCAGTTCTCAAAAAGTAGCAGGTGGGGATAAAAATGTGTCTGTGGAGTCCATTTGGCTTGATGTCACTGGGAAAAGGCAACAGCAATACTCTTATGATAGGAGCTTTCTACCGATCAGGAACCCTGCCACATTCTCAGCAACTGGAGCTTGACAAGGTGATTTGTGAGGAAATCAGTAGAAACGTTAAGAGGAAGTGCCTTATTCTTGGTGACTTTAATCTAAAGGGATATGAAAATGCTGGTGTTGGCTCCCCATCATGCAAAATGTTTAGGAAATGCCTTGAAGAGGACCTGTTCTTACAACAGTTTGTATCGGAACCTACCAGGCATGGTTCATTCTTGGACCTTGTATTCTCGGATTTAAGTGACTTGGTTCAAGACTTGACTGTAGGCGAAACTCTGAGAAAAAAGTGACCATAACATAATTAGGTTCAAGGCACATGTAGGGGAAATTTTCAAGGATAATTTGGTAAAGGTTCCAAATTTCAACAGAGCAGACTTTGACGGCATGAGAGTGGCTTTAAGTGCCATCAGATGGGAAAAAGAATTCTCCAATTTAAATGCCTGTGAAATGTGGGAAAAGTTCAAATCTTACTTGAAGGAAACTCAGATTAGACATGTCGCCCAAAAGCAAAGACGCAAAAGAAGGGTAGGAAAGCCAGCATGGCTTACACCAGACTTGATAAAAGCAATTAAGGCTAAAAAAAACTGCATTTAGAGTCTTTAAAGAATCTTCAAATGTCATTAATCTAAAGGCGTATCGAAAAGCTAGAGACACTGTGAAGCAAAAAAACAGAGCAGCAAAGCGAGCAAAAGAACTGGATTTAGCTAGAAACTGTAATGGGGAGAGTAAAAAGTTATTTAGTTTCTACAAGCTGAGTAAAGTTTCTAGCACAATTGGTCCACTGGAAGTAAACGGGACTACATTGGGTGAGGATAGTGAGATGGTTGAGGAGCTGAGCAAGCAGTTCAAATCAGTGTTTACATTGGAAGATATGACTAATCTGCCGACCGTACACCATAGTTCAGTGACATGGGATCTGACAAATGATGTTGATTTCATTGATAGTGATGTTGTTTACAATCATATCAGGAAAATAAAGCCAAATAAGGCAGCAGGACCTGATTAAATTTATGCTAGGGTGTTGTGGGAAACTGAAAAGGAACTGGCATTTCCACTTAATATAATATTTCGTATATCAGTTTCACAAAATGAAATTCCAACCGATTGGAAAAGGGCAAATGTAGTTCCTATTTTCAAGAAAGGAGAAAGAGGGTAAGTTGAAAACTATAGGCCAGTAAGTCTCACATCCCTAGTCTGCAAGGTACTCGAATCAATTATCAAGGATAGAATAGTTAGTTATCTGGAAGGTAGCAGATTGATTCAAGATACTCGACATTGGTTTAGAAAAGGACGATCGTGTCTCACAAACCTCTTGGACTTTTTATCTTCGCCACAGAACAATTTGATCAGGGAAATCAGGTTGATGTAGCATATCTTGACTTTAGTAAGGCCTTTGACAAGGTACCCCATAAACGGTTAATGATACAGCTTCAGTCCCATGGTATTGCAGGTAGCATCTTAAAATGGATAGAGTTGTGGCTTTCAGATAGACAGCAAAGAGTGATACAAAAGAGGGCTACAAAAATGGTTAATGGCATAAGCAACCTGGCATATGAGGAAAGATTGAAGAAATTGAATATGTTTTCATTTAGATATAGAAGGCTGAGAGGAGATCTCATCAAGGTCTTTAAATTTGTCCATGGTCTGGAGAGGGGATACCTTGGGAAAATGTTTGAATTTAACAGAAATGATGCAATTAGAGGTCATAAATTCAAAATGAAAGTTAACCACAGCAGAACGAGGTTAAGGCAAACTTTCTTCGGCAACAGGGTAGTAGAACACTGGAACCAGCTGCCAGAAAACATTGTCAGTAGCGGCACATTGAACATCTTTAAAAATAGCATTGACAATCATTATAAGAATAGAGGGCTTGCTTTTCAGTATTACAGGGAGGGATGATTGACAGATTTGGTGGGCAACTGGTTCAGTGTACAGAGTGCAACCAAGAAGGGCCCTTGTGGTTCATAGTTGCACTAATCTTTTATGTCTTTTATGTCTTTATGTCTTTACTTCTGGATCTACTTCATCACTGAAGATGCGAGACAGCACTTGTGATTTCGTAGTGCCCTTTCGGCATCTTCCTGCAACTTGCAGCTACCTTGGCCTTCCACATGCTGTCCTCCTGTGATGGACCCTTACCATCTATACCACAGTTTTCCGGGAACTCTTCGTTACACATTCTGATCAGTGTTTCATCAAGAGACATGTTATCTACCTGAACGCGATTGACCTTTACGTCTCCTTCCTCTCTGTCCTCCACAGCTCCGCTAACTACCCTTCCTAATCTAGTCTTGATTGCGAATGGCGCATTTTCAGCAGGTCCATGAGCAGCATCCCAAGGTTCGAATGCTTGGGGGAAATTGTTGCCTATCATGATATCGAGATTTGCATCTATACTTGGAAGCGACAACTTCCGCAGATGAGGCCATCGCTCGACATCTTCCTGCTTCGCAACGTCATCACAGAAACAGAGATCTTGGCAAGTGTGTACACAGGAGGGAGGGACAGGAAGGGATAGGAGCCTTTGTTTAGCCCTGCCACCTCAATCCAGTGAGAACGTAACTTTTCAGTTCATCGCCCTTTCCTTCACTGTAGATATCACAAGAGTGGTGGGAACTGCATCTGTGCATCCCAACTGATCCAATAGGGACTTGGTACAAAATGTTGCTGAACTTCCGCTATCTAACAGAGCGTAAGTTTTCATGATTTTTCCATACTTAGACCTAACCTTGACCGGAATGATAGAAATGCCACTGCCAGAACAGGCACTCTCATTGAAAATGGTTCAAATGCCGATTACTGTTGGGCTGCCTGTCCTCTCCTCAGCTTCCAGCTTTACCCCGCCCTGCTGGACATTGCATTCAGAATTCCTAGGCTGCAGTGGATCCCTATGCAGAAGTGTCGGATATATGCCCTTGCAGATGGTGCACGTCCTTCTTCCCTTGCATTGACTCACGAAGTGGCCCAATCGCAGACAACCAAATCAGTGGCGACTTTCACGTATAAAGTCCAACTTTACCTGCTCGTCTTTACCAGAAAGTTGCTTGCAATCCTTCAAAAGGTGATGACCTGTGCAGAAGGGACAGCCCGCTGTAGGTGCAGATTCGGAGGGCTCTCGAATATAAATATCTGCAGCACCGATGCTTTCAACGAGCTGTTTGAGTGGCTTCACATACTGCTTCTCGACTTGCACATCTTTTTAAAAGCATCTCTACCAAATACTGGGTTGGATATGCTCCTGGAGTCCTCGACAAAATTTACCAGATCACCAAAGGTCACACAGCTGTGCTCATGCTCTCACACACCTTCAGCGACACGACGCCACCCGTCTTGCCTATGCCAGGGTAACTTCAATGCGATCTTCCGAATGTTCCTGGGATGCTCAATTTCTTTAACGCCCTGGGACATGCCAGTCATAGAGTTTAACACGCGCCCTGGAGGGCCTCGGAAAATTTCGCGCACTGGAGGGGGGGGCAGATTCCGCCCCCCCTAAGATCTCGGCTCCTACTGGGGCTAGAGCTACGAAATTCGCAGGGTGGATGGGCACGGTAGTGGTCTCTATTGTGTGCAAGTTTCATGACCTTAGGTCAATATCTTGAAGGTCAAATTAGGTCAAAACATCAAACTTTTCTGGTTTTGTGTGGATTGGCTTGTCATTGTTATGGATCGCTGTGATTGTGTTTAAATGCTCCAAAATTGGCATTAATGATGTTTTGAACATTACTAATGATACCGTACAGATGCCAGATCAGCCATGTGACCTCAGGTCACCTATATAGGAGCACTTTAGCAGGTTATTACCTGCTCCAGTTACCGGAACCGGGCTACCCACACGACTGCTTCGTTGGGCAGTTCGGCACAATCGGCTTCGCAAAGAAAGGAGTGAAATACATGAATAAAGTATGGAAACGCTTAGGCACACAATGACAAACAGTAGATTTCGGGATGTGTAGGGAGTAACATGTAAAGTGACATCAATCGCATGACAGTCATTTTAATTTTTGAGAACATTCCAGTTAACCAAGTTTGGTTCTATTAGCCTGTCATGAACTTGACCTGACTTGACCCTGGCGACCTGACATGACTTTTGAACTATATAGCATAACAAAATACGTCAAACAAATCGCTAGTGTTGTCAAAAATAGTTCCCTTTTGCCAACATACGGGAAGCGCATCAGCACCGATTTTTGTGGTCTGGCGCTGCGAATTGTTTTTACTTTAACGGCCCCTAACTTGAACAGTTTTCGGCCGATTTTCATTGTTCTTACTTCAAACAATGCGCCGGTCATTTCCAAGTAGGTACGCAAAAATGGCGTGTATCGACCGTGACAAGATAGAGTTATGTACGAAAAATCGGAGGGGTAGGCGGATTTTACTGTGCCCCCTCCAGGGCGTCTGTTAACCTATCATAAACTTGACCTAACTTGACCTCGGTGACCTGACATGACTTTGAAACAATATAGCACAACAATGTACCCAAAACAAGTTGCTAGTTTTGCCAAGAACACTTCCTTTTTGCCGATATACGGGAAGCGCTTCGGCGACGATATTTGTGGTCCGGCGCTGATAAAATTGTTTGAGTTTAGTGACCCCTAACTCGAAAAAATTTCGGTCGGTTTTCATTTATCTTGCTTTAAACAACGCGGCGGTCATTTGTAAGCAGGTACACAAAGAATGGCGTATATCGGCCGGTAAGATCTGGAGTTATTTACGAAAAACCGGAGGTGTGGGCGGATTTCGCTCCCCCCCCTCCAGGGCGCGTGTTAAACAGCTCTTGAGCATGATAGAAATGCTGTCTAAACCATTCACGTTATCAACCTTGATGTGTGGCCATGCGAGTATCCTTTCAACGTATGCGGCTGCCACACTCACTTCATTATCACATCGCTGGCACAACTTCCTCGCTTAATCATATCCTAGCCCTACTTCCATATGCAAACATCCTCTCACAATGTCGCGTGGTTTTCCTTTTGTGAACTGTTCAAGATAAAACAACTTCTCCTCAGAATCATGGATCCTGTTTGGGATTTTTTTTCCGCAACAGGGAGCAAACTACGCTGAGCTCGGGACAGCACAGTCTGTGTCTGTTCATTTTGAAGCCTAATCACACTCTCCAGGTCATCAGGTGGATGCTGACGGGATAGATCAGATGCACGTGGCGGAACGGAATTGTCCGGTTGGTGGACACCCGAAGGTACATCACTAAGATCGACTTCGGGCACCTTCACTGCGCTGTGCGCGCCCTTAATATGAGAAAACTGGATGAAATTGACGAAAAATGTTTTTTGTATGTGCAGTTTTACAGTTTTGGGTTGACCGTGGCTAGTAACGTGCCGTGCCTCCATGCAAGCCATATCTTATTTACTTTGCACTGACCAAAATATGGATGGAGTCACCATCCGTCTACGGGCTCATTCCACTCGGGCATTTCAAGACGAAGGTATATCGTATTCTGGGTCGTAACAGAGTCGGATTTATGTTAGAATTACAATCATGCCATTATCAGATTGACAGTCACGCAAGAAGTATGGCTAGTCATTCGGAGACAGGGACAGTCATGTCTGAACGTGATTCGTTTCGGAATCATAGTTACATTAGAGTCAGTACAATGTCAAAGTCATAGTCGTGTCAGAGTCAGAGTAATGCCAAAGTCAGTAAGAGTCGTGTTAGAGCATGCCAAAATCACAGTTATATTTTAGTCGCATAGGATCAGAGTGGAATCAGAGCTGTGTCAGAACCACATCAAAGTCGGCGTGCTGCTACAGTGTCGGTAGTAAGACATTGCTGACCATGGCCGGCAGGCTCCGTGGAGTCATCTCAGCGCACCTCCTTCAGCTTGATCGCTGTTCTGGTGGCCGTCCAGACGGCAGTCACGCTGCTCACCGTCCAGGAGCCGGCGGCACGTGCTCCCGGCGGCTCGTCATCAGCCGGCTCCTCATGCTCCTCACTGCTGGAGGACGTCGGGTGGGTACATGCGCAGCCGGCTCCTTCTCCCACTGCTGGAGGACGTCGGGTGGGTACATGCGCAGCCGGCTCCTTCTCACTGCTGGAGGACGTCGGGTGGGTACACGCGCAGCCGGCTCCTTCTCACTGCAGGAGGACGTCGGGTGGGTACACGCGCAGCCGGCTCCTTCTCACTGCTGGAGGACGTCGGGTGGATACAGGCGGAGCCGGCTCCTCACTGCTGGAGGACGTCGGGTGGGTACACGCGCAGCCGGCTCCTCACTGCTGGAGGACGTCGGGTGGGTACATGCGCAGCCGGCTCCTTCTCACTGCTGGAGGACGTCGGGTGGGTACACGCGCAGCCGGCTCCTTCTCACTGCTGGAGGACGTCGGGTGGGTACATGCGCAGCCGGCTCCTTCTCACTGCTGGAGGACGTCGGGTGGGTACAGGCGGTGCCGGCTCCTCCTCACTGCTGGAGGACGTCGGGTGGGTACATGCGCAGCCGGCTCCTTCTCACTGCTGGAGGACGTCGGGTGGGTACAGGCGGTGCCGGCTCCTCCTCACTGCTGGAGGACGTCGGGTGGGTACATGCGCAGCCGGCTCCTTCTCACTGCTGGAGGACGTCGGGTGGGTACATGCGCAGCCGGCTCCTCCTCACTGCTGGAGGACGTCGGGTGGGTACACGCGCAGCCGGCTCCTTCTCACTGCTGGAGGACGTCGGGTGGGTACAGGCGGAGCCGGCTCCTCACTGCTGGAGGACGTCGGGTGGGTACACGCGCAGCCGGCTCCTCACTGCTGGAGGACGTCGGGTGGGTACACGCGCAGCCGGCTCCTTCTCACTGCTGGAGGACGTCGGGTGGGTACAGGCGGAGCCGGCTCCTTCTCACTGCTGGAGGACGTCGGGTGGGTACACGCGCAGCCGGCTCCTTCTCACTGCTGGAGGACGTCGGGTGGGTACATGCGCAGCCGGCTCCTTCTCACTGCTGGAGGACGTCGGGTGGGTACACGCGCAGCCGGCTCCTTCTCACTGCTGGAGGACGTCGGGTGGGTACAGGCGGAGCCGGCTCCTCACTGCTGGAGGACGTCGGGTGGGTACACGCGCAGCCGGCTCCTCACTGCTGGAGGACGTCGGGTGGGTACACGCGCAGCCGGCTCCTTCTCACTGCTGGAGGACGTCGGGTGGGTACATGCGTAGCCGGCTCCTTCTCACTGCTGGAGGACGTCGGGTGGGTACACGCGCAGCCGGCTCCTTCTCACTGCTGGAGGACGTCGGGTGGGTACATGCGCAGCCGGCTCCTTCTCACTGCTGGAGGACGTCGGGTGGGTACATGCGCAGCCGGCTCCTTCTCACTGCTGGAGGACGTCGGGTGGGTACACATGCAGCTGGACGCTGGTCAGTAGTTCTCAGCGGATGCTACCATCTGGGTTACTTTGCAAAGGCTCGCTTGTCCTAGCTGACCTATATATTTCTTATATAGACATCCTGCACCAGTCTCTACCGTCATCCTGCCCCTGTCGTCAATCACTGCCGTCTTCCTGTCCCTGTCGTCAATCCCTGTCGTCTTCCTGTCCCTGTCGTCAATCACTGTCGTCTTTCTGTCCCTGACGTTAGTCCCTGCCGTCTTCCTGTCCTCGTTGTTAGTCCCTGCCATCAATCCATGTCATCAGTATCTGTCACCAGTTCTTTGATTTTATTGTCTCATAATGATCAGAGCCGGCCGACACGACTTTAATCCAGGCGCCATCGAAGCGCTTCTAGCAAGTCTTCTAATCCATAATTTCCACTGTTCATCAGTAAGTGTGAATACAGGATGGAGAAGTGTTGTGTGGTAAAATAAACGTAAAAGGAGTTGTGTGCCCAGTCACATCATACACTCCCTCGAACCTCCTCGAACTTCCTCCTGGAAACTTATTTTGGTTACGTCGCATGGATAGAGATGAACATTACCGAACATTACCAATAGGTGGGGTAAAAAAAATTGCAAGTGCATAAGAAATTAACGGAAAGCTCATATCTTCATGGAAAAATATGGCCTGACAGGAAAGGAGAAAAATCGATCGCGCCACGGCTAGCAGAATAAGCGAGACAAATCAATTAAGTCTACGATCATTCCAGATATAACAGACCATTCTACTCGTGTTGCTCTTGTGGTTATTGAGGTGCACCGGGTAGTAGTTGAGGTGCACCGGGTAGTAGTTGAGTTTGAGAGATGGTCCCAGAACTGGTGAACACATACGGACTCCAATGATCCAGACGTGGTCAGGACGGGAAAGGCTCAACGCCTGTAGCCCGCACACTGCCAGAGAAACGCCTAGAACGTTGACAGTCGTGGTATACTAGATACTAGATGTTAGATAGTCGTGGTATCGTAGAAGATCGCAACAATAGATAGTACAGCATCGTGAAACATCGCTGGTTTCGATAAAGGCCCTACATTTCACGCTGTTTACGAAATATGCCCATGGCGAGGAAGGAGTTTGGGCGGACGACAGATGTCACCAGAAGATGACATCTGGCGGGATGGCGTCGATCTCGAGGAGCCGGATGGTCGGTGTTGGAGCGACGCACCACTGAAGAGCCAGCCGTCTGCCTTTCTGGGCCGCCACCCCGGGACCCCAGCCAGCCGCGGCAGCACCCCAGCCACCCGCGGCAGCACCCCAGCCAGCCGCGGCAGCACCCCACACAGCCGCGGCAGCACCCCACACAGCCGCGGCAGCACCCCAGCCAGCCGCGGCAGCACCCCAGCCAGTCGCGGCAGCACCCCAGCCAGCCGCGGCAGCACCCCAGACAGCCGCGGCAGCACCCCAGCCAGCCGCGGCAGCACCCCAGCCAGCCGCGGCAGCACCCCAGCCAGCCGCGCCGCCGTTTGCGCCTGGTACACACAGGAACGTCCGAGTGTTTTCTGAGATTTTCTTCCAGTGGTTTTGTTTGTTGTTTGGCCACTTGTTCTGGTGTGTGGATATGTGCCAGTATGCACTGTGACGGCAAACGGTACGCCGGTGGCGGATCGCAGTGGACTGGTACGCGACTGTGGGAAGCGACCGGCTATGCAGCTTCTGGTATAGTTGTTGGTTCGCACGGGGGTGGATCTACTGGCTGTCTTCCTCGGAAGTTTATAGCTGACGGACGTTGGCATACCTGAGTAACTGTACCTTGCACGTATACTTTGTGAATGCAATCATCGGACAGCATTTCCACACAAAATGGTATTGGGGATGTATTGATTGGCTCGCGTTATAGTAATTAATTTTGTGCTTACGTTTGTTCGGACATACGATAAATTTTCTCCTTCTGCTTCTTCGTTATTTTCCGGAGAGACATGCGTCCCCTACTTAGTCATTCGGGCTTTAGGGCGCTTCTACAGGAGTTGATTATTCGCACCCAACGATCATATGAATGTTATGCTTGCTTGGCATGTGTCCCCCCGGCTACTCTGCAGTTGCACGATTGTCTGTGTATGTATAAGTGCGCAGGAAATCAATGACAAAATAGGCAATCGGAAATCCATGTACGACCGTGATATACCACGACGATGTTTAATCGATGGTCATGTAGTATATTATGTAATATGAGTAAAGTCTGTACATCCAACCTTGGTCCTGATATTGCCCATGTTGTATGATCTTGATCAGTCTGTGTTATCTGAGCCTTACTGTAGCCAGCCAGAGGCGGCCAATCCACCCACTAAATCAGAGGGCACAGGAAGCCCACCAGTGTAGATGTTTAGCATTGTGCATAGAGACACCGGGCGCCTTGCACAACGGTACCACAGAGGCCTTTGGCGCATTACACGACGGTACCACAGAGGCCTCTGGCGCATTACACGACGGTACCACAGAGGCCTCTGGCGCATTACACGACGGTACCACAGAGGCCTCTGGCGCATTACACTACGGTACCAGAGACGCCTCTGGCGCATTACACGACGGTACCACAGATGTATCGGATGCATTACACGTCGGTACCACAGGGGAATTGGATGCATTACACGTCAGTACCACAGAGGCGCATCGCGCGGCAGTACCAAATTATCAGCTGGGCTTTGGCGACAATCCGTGAATACTGAAGTTGCATACTGCGCTTGCCTTGGCCAGATCAAATTGCATGTGTATTACACAAGTTAAATATTGACAGGACTTAGTTTGCGAAGTATACAGAGGTGTAACATTGTATGCGGATTGAAAACACGTCGTAAGAGCCCAGCGTGCGAAATAATACACATTATTGTGCAAGTTAGTGTTGCCGCCACAGCCATGTGTGTTGCCGCCACAGCCATGTGTGTTGCCGCCACAGCCATGTGTGTTGCAGCCACAGTCGTTGGTGTCGTCGCCACAACCGTTGGTACTGCAGCTGCAACATTGCTTCCCTAACAATGCGTATGAGCGCACTTCCAGAAGTATTTCCAAGGAGATTGGACGAAGATAGCCAGTTGACGATTGCTGGGCGGTGTTTGGTGTGGAGTCCCAAACATTCAACCACAAATCTGACGTATTCTGCATTCTATCGTAAACCAGCTTTTACTCGGTGAAATATCCCAACATCTGCATCATGTACTCTTCAGTGTATGGTCGTACATTAGAAGTCGCTATTTCCCCTAGCAATGTTCGCGCTTTGTGTACTCCGCGTACTTTGGTACATCGAAAGCTTCTGCAAATTGTGCACTGCCACAGCATCGTTGATACCGACATTTGCGCGAGTATCGCTGCACCACACATTATGTGTAGTGGAGCGATTGTGCACTGCATATGGTGTGTGGTGCACACACCATGCACAGTTCGAAGCGGGTGCCCTGCGCGAGTTCATGCACCCTGGGGCGAGTTCATCGAATGATGGTTCGTTCTTGAACATAGAATGACGGTGTGAATACAAAAGCTGCAATTCTGTTTCACAGCGTGGTGTGATGTGTTCTTCCATAATACGCCATGTGTTCTTCCAACGTGCAGGGAGCGACAGCCCTGCGGTGCGCGTCGTGGCGTGTTTTCCCGTGCCATCTGCCTCTGCAGAGCCGATCAAGAAGCTCAAGTCTCTCCCACAGAATCGTTGTTTGGGTACCTCTCCTCAAACATTTCGTATCTCGTACAGACCTGGTTAGCCTTGCGTATGTTTCCAGACAACACTGTGCGTCAGAGCCGTTTGTCTGACGTGCCGTGCCGTGCCGTGCCATGTTATTCCATGTCGTGCCGTGACGTGCCGTGCCGTGCGCAGGTACGCTAGCGACTCGTCCGAGTTGGGCTCGCCGCTGCGGTCTCACGCCGAGAAGACGCCGATGGCGGGGACGTTGACCTCCCTGGCCATCGGTGGTCAGCTGACCCGCCATCTCCTGGCGGTGCCGCTGGTCTTCTGTACCCTGGCTGCTAGGGTGAGCCGTCCGTCTATACCCCACACCGCCACTGGTCCTCTGTATCCTAGCCGCTAGGGTGAGCCGTCCGTTTATACCTCACACCGCCACTGGTCCTCTGTATCCTAGCCGCTAGGGTAAGCCGTCCGTTTATACCCCACATCGCCACTGGTCCTCTGTATCCTAGCCGCTAGGGTGAGCCGTCCGTCTATACCTCACACCGCTACTGGTCCTCTGTATCCTAGCCGCTAGGGTGAGCCGTCCGTCTATACCCCACACCGCCACTGGTCCTCTGTATCCTAGCCGCTAGGGTGAGCCGTCCGTCTATACCCCACACCGCCACTGGTCCTCTGTATCCTAGCCGCTAGGGTGAGCCGTCCGTCTATACCCCACACCGCCACTGGTCCTCTGTATCCTAGCCGCTAGGGTGAGCCGTCCGTCTATACCCCACACCGCCACTGGTCCTCTGTATCCTAGCCGCTAGGGTGAGCCGTCCGTTTATACCCCACACCGCCACTGGTTCTCGGTACCCTGGTCGCCAGGATAAGACCACGCTCCGGTATCATCGCTCGCCCTTTGCACCCTGGTCGCCGGGCACTACCCCGCCCCTTCCCCGACACCGCCACTTGTCCTAAGTATCCTCGACACCAGGTCACTTACAAGCGATCAAGTCACCTATAGACGGCCACGGGTGAGGGGTCAGGTGAACTATAGACGGTTACAGGTCAATGGTCAGGTCACCTGAAGACAGTCACGGATCGGGGGTCAAGACAGCGGTAGGCGGTCACAGGTCAGGGTTCAGATCACCTGTAGATGGTCACGGATCAGGGGCAGATATTTAACAAATATCTCATGGATTCTCCGTTGTTTCTTAATGGCCATTGGCACACTTGCTACGATATTTCCTGCGATACAACATTGTTCACATGAATTGCAACATTTGATGACATCAAGTGCATTAGGTAACATTGCATATGCAAATTACATTTCATTGCTGGTTTTATGCTCATAGTAAAAATGTTAAGTCCAAAAAGCCCACAAACGCACCTAAGTTTCACCACTGCACAGAGTTTTTCTCAGGGTCCACAAGTTTGGACAACAACGCAGTGGCGTTCAATAATAGAATATCACTCAATACAACTAGAGTTAGAGGTTGTGTTGCCATTTCTGAAAATTACGTCATGATAAAACTAAAGCTATGGATACGGTTGATTCCTATGCATATATATATATATATATATATATATATATATATATATATATATATATGCATATACATAAGTAAAGGAGGTTTAATTTACGTGACAGCATCTCAGCAGACCACCTTCACAGCGGTTGCAGCGCTTCCCACCGGAAGGTTAGCTGGGTGGAGCGAGTGCCGGATGTTAGGATACTGGATAGTGCTTTACCACACTCATGCCACCTTACCCGGGACACCTGGTGGTTTAATTATGGCTTTAACCCTTCTACATAGCACGTCATCCAAAGGTGAACCGGAATCAAGACACTGTCTGATACAGGGTGCGTCTTGTAAGGCTCTGTTGTGAACCTAGGAAAAACCGCAATTTGAGCCATTTCACCGAGCCGTTAGCTAAACACAAAGTCTCGCTTTTGACTCAGCCGCGATCCTTGGTTTTAGGCATCTGGGAAATGAGTACCGATCGTTTGGTGCACATTTCTCAGATACTTATAATTATGTTGAATTATAAGAAACGAAAAATTATTGATGTTGTCATGGTTACGATAGAGTTCAGGGATATATTTCCCACCACCATGCACCGCGAATAAGGTATAAAAAAGAGGCATCTACTCATTCAATGACTTGTTTGTATTCTGTTATGAGTGAGATATATGAATATAGCTTATTGATAGACGCCAAAATTCACTAAGCATGTCTGCCTCAGCGACGAGTATGCCAAACATATTGTCTATGTAACTTGCATGCGAGGTAGGTCGTTTGTAAAATAGCAAAAATGGTGTAGACCCCACTCTGTTCCCAAGTACTATGGCAAGTGTAGGCGCTATCCGACTACCCAGTGCTATCCCGATGTGCTGCCTGTATACTTTTTCTCAAAACGGGTGAAACTATTCTCCAAACAACGGTAAAATGTCCCGCTCATTCAAAGTAAGGCCAAACAGATTGATCTTGTCAGCGTGCCTTTGAATCACAGTTGGGGTAGGTGTTATTGCCTCGGACACGGATATGTTATCATACAGGTTAGTCAGGCCGCATCGGAAGGCGGTGGCACCGGTATGTTGTAGTGAAGTTTTGCTCCCCAGAGCTTTATCGGACATTTTCGCACTTTGTCTGACGTAAGCTTCTATTAGGCACGTGAATGGACTATGGACCTCAGCGTTGCGATAACCCCGGGATAATTAATTCACCAGCTCGCAACTTCCAATTTCATACCTCTGGTCCCACATCTCTTGACACGTACCTCCAAAGCCAGCACTTCTATATTGAGCTATTAGTCGAACAACGGCCATGATGCTTGGGACGTTAGTAGCGCAGCGTGATTCGGGTATTAATACAATAGCTTCATTTTGACAGGCAGGTCAGACAGTCCCACCATAACTATATCTCTATCGACATAGCGATTCCAACAGAGTCCAGACGTACCTTAGAACCGACGTGTGGGGCAGGGCAGGGCAGGGTAGGCCGGGCCCGCCCGAGAAGCGACCGCCCGTCTCAAGAGCCCGTCGACGAGAGAATGAACGAGTGCCTCTCGCGGCGCGTCCGAAGTGACAAACAGTACGTCATCATGTGACTACGTCGAATCACGTCACTACTGCACCGCGCAGGGCCCGGGCATCGGCCCCGAGTCGAGAACAATGGCTCGCGCTGTCCATCTGACACACGTCAGCTCAGAGTCAGATATCAGAGCCGCCCCTGATGGCATTCAGAGACTGGCTCGCCTTTGTTAGGCTCGCGCGGTATCGGGGTCGGACAGTGAGCTGTCAGTATTTCACAGGATGTTGCTTAACAACAACTGACTGGCAGACGACGGCACTGTAACCTCTGGTCTGGCGACACAGCGCCCCACACTCTAGCGACATACAACGTGAAATTCGCCACAGCCCACTGACAGCTGGTATAGACATCATTGACACGCCTGTCCATAGGGCTCCTACATCACCCACTGACGTCACGTCACTTCACATGGCATTCACCATCTGACGACGACGGCGGTGCGCGCCGGGGTGCTGGTGGTCACCTTGGCTGTGACCGGGTCGGCCGATGGCTGTGGACGGAAGCCAGGGCGAGCAATGTCTACTGGGCAATGCCGACCTCGTCTGGGCGTCGGCCGATAGGTATGCGACGGAGGGGCACAGGGTACGTGCCGCAAGCTTTTCGGTACCGGAACGGAGTGGGCATGGGGATGAATTTAGAGGATTTAGATGCCCAGAAAACTAACTTCGTTACAATGAAGACTACTGGGAAATTGTCGTACCGTATCCAGATTGTCGTAGGTATTATTCAGCTGGGACGAACGGAACGACGGAACGAAAACGATCGTGTGGCAATTATTTCCAGAGATCAGCATAACTTACCAACAGCAATGCCTTCCAAAACAGTTGGTTGCAGGTGGTTCCCTTGATTGTGCCTCTTTGGTAGCCCAATTAACAGTGCGGTGCGCGAACCAGAAGCTGTGATAACCCTGGCCACAGTATTCGGGACTATTCTTTCAAGAGTACGTTTGGCAAGAGGCTTAGTTTCAGCCTCTAAATTAAGTGTTTAATCCTTATGAACCTATTGATGCGTCAAAGTAATGGTTTGTGATTTGCCAGTGTCGTCATCTCGTGTAAGGAAAACAAAAGCTTCATTCTCGAGGGAGTAAAAGACTGACACCAATGCAATGCCCTGGAATTCCGACATTAAAGTGGAAAAAGACACCTATCAGTAAGTTGTTGTGACATCCTAGAACTGAGTTTCGACTTGATTAATGCACTTCCATTGAACTGCACAACATACAACTGCAATGACTGTTCCTGTTTTCACCTTACTCGAGTCAATGGAATCTATGCCATCGCAATCGTGCCAGCATGTGTGTTCATATGTCAATAATATCAATCGCCCGCACTTTTTCGCACCGTACTGGCCAACGGTTGGGGCTTCGTCAGGAAATTTGACGGCTTTTCCTGCTACACTACACTCTACTAAACATGAATTCCAGGGCACTGCACCAGTAAGAGATCAGCAACATCATTTTATGAACGATCTGATATTGCATGAGACTGGATAACTTATATTCATTCGATTTAATCGAAGTCGCGTCTCTACATGCTTGGCTAGTAAACAAGCTCAGCAAACTGTAGTGCTCAATGTGCAGAATCCACGCAATTTACGTGTGCGAACCAACGTCTTAGAATGATAAGTTTGCAGATACGACGTCCATTGAACTTCGGCATGCTTCGCTGTAGACGTCCATAGACGTAGACGAGACGCAATAGACGTCTTCTGATCTTACATCTGCTGTTTCCACTACAGAGATTCCGTCAGCTGTTAATCGTACATCTATTACACTTGCGTATGCTGAACCGACGTCTCGATATTCTACGGTTGCTGAGCTTGTGTCTTCTGCTGCTACTTATTGCTGACCCTACCGCTGTCACTCATAAACATGTTGAGTCCACATTCACTATTCGTGTGTCCGTTGAGCCTGCATCTGCCGCACCTACGTCTGCTAAATCCGCACATATACGTTTTTATCAATAGCTACATCTGCCTTTCCTGTTTTCTGAGCCTACGTCTATTGTCCTTACATCTGCTCTGCTAACATCTGCTGCTGCTCCTACATCCGCTGGCGCCGCATCTACGTCGACGGAACCTTTATCTCTATATTCCACACATGCGGGCCGAGCCCACGTCGCCTGCACTGACGTCTGCTCAGTCTTCATTTAGAGATTGTGCGTCTGCTCAGCTCACATATAAAGATTTTACATCCGGGACCCTTGCCTCTGCCTCTTCTGCTCCTGCTGGTAATCCATTTTCTGACAGTACATCCCGTGAACTTGCTGGAATCACTGCTTTCAGTGTTCTGAATTCTACTGATTTTGACACATGGAGACTACTCCACTCGTGAATAGCAGGTAGGTGAAGTCTGCTGCCTGACACTGCCGGGGAGTGGAGATTACTAACCTGATGTGTATTATGATCCTGCCTGTCACGAGTGTTGGTTGCAACCTTCAGATATGCTTTATGCTGCAAACCATTGGTATGACCCTCGTCATGTTAACTCGGTAACGGTTATTGATTATTCGTCGTTGCCTGACGTCACCATTCCACCTAACAGCCACACACCTGCACCATTTCCAAATGGTGTGCCTACACGAGTCGGCCACACACCTGCTGCATTGCTGGTATCCATACTCCACCGCCAGAGACACATGCATTCGCCATCGGCACAAGTCGCACCTCCACCAAATAGGCACGGAGATGCGTCCTTTCTGAAGGCCACAACTCCGCCACCAAGTAGTCCAACACACGGACCATTGCCTATTTCTGCACCTATGCTAGGTGGTCCCACACACGGACCATTGCCCAGTGCTGCACCTATGTCAGGTAGCCACACACCCGGACCATTGCCCAGTGCTGCACCTATGTCAGGTAGCCACACACCCGGACCATTGCCCAGTGCTGCACCTATGTCAGGTAGCCACACACCCGGACCATTGCCCAGTGCTGCACCTATGTCAGGTAGCCACACACCCGGACCATTGCCCAGTGCTGCACCTATGTCAGGTAGCCACACACCCGGACCATTGCCCAGTGCTGCACCTATGTCAGGTAGCCACACACCCGGACCATTGCCTAGTGCTGCACCTATGTCAGGTAGCCACACACCTGGACCATTGTCCAGTGCTGCACCTATGTCAGGTAGCCACACACCCGGACCATTGTCCAGTGCTGCACCTATGTCAGGTAGCCACACACCCGGACCATTGCCCAGTGCTGCACCTATGTCAGGTAGCCACACACCCGGACCATTGCCTAGTGTTGCACCTATGTCAGGTAGCCACACACCCGGACCATTGCCCAGTGCTGCACCTATGTCAGGTAGCCACACACCCGGACCATTGCCCAGTGCTGCACCTATGTCAGGTAGCCACACACCTGGACCATTGCCTAGTGCTGCACCTATGTCAGGTAGCCACACACCCGGACCATTGCCTAGTGCTGCACCTATATCAGGTAGCCACACACCTGCATCACTTCCCAGTGTAGCTAGCCACACGCACCGTGGTGTTTGTCCAATGTCGCACCTAGACTATGAAGGGCCACGCACATGCTAATGATCGGTCTTTCAACTTAACTCCCACTGTTCTCCCTGATTGGTACAGCCAGAAACATGCTAGCTGATCAGGGCCTATTGTCGTCTTGGCATGGAAAATAGATCGGCACACCAGCAACAAAATTGAGATACGGCTAGAAAGTAGAACATTTCCTCCACGGCTCCACGCTGGAAACAATTTATTCACCAGAAATGTGGTTGTGTACATATCACTGACGATGTGCTGCTGAGGTCATCACATGAAACTCTCATCCATGATCCCGGGCCTAGTCACGGTTCCGGCTCTGACTGCTACACCAGCCAGGATTGACAAGACAGCCAGGACAGACCGGTACTAGAATGGCCTCGATGACTCCTCCGATCATGGACGGCAGTATAAACGAACTTCAGCAGAAAGTGGTCAATTTGCATAAAGACTATGGAATTCAGACCACAGGCGGATCTAGCTCACCGGTTGGGGGGGGGGGCAACTTTCGGATTTTGTCGTCAGCCCCCGCCCCTCCCACTTCGAATGGCGTACCAAGGATTTGCATGGAGGTTGGGATGGATTTGGAGGGTGCCCATCCTGTCATTATTTTTTGTTTAATGGCAATGCTAGCAAATGCACTGTATGGCCAGCATTATTTTGGTTTATGCCAAATTATTTTGGCATCAACAACAGGCTTACCTTTGTTCAAGGGAAAAAAATCAAAAGGGATCTAAAAGTTGTCAATCTTTTGCATGGTAAGCCAGAACCATTAAACTGGTTATATATCTAATTTATATCACCGCTCTTTCCACAGTGCAAAAACCCTGACCTGCTATTTACATGACCACATTAGCAGCTGTCTCCAAGGCACTCATTATTCAGAAAATTGTTCATGTGAACTTTTTCCTTGGAGTAACAGCAAGCAAGCTGATCTCAGTCTCATTAGGGTGGTGCACCTCTGGATCTCAGCAGGCAGAGGCTGGGCTGGGGCCGACTTCTGGTGCAGGGGGAAGGTCGAGACAGAAGAGGTTGGAGGCAGAAACTACCCCCTCACGAGAAGGTTCAGATGGAGAATCCAGACTGAAAATAAGGACAGACATATACTTCAATATGCACCTTTGAGTTAACAACATTATATTCCTAGACATCTTAGTTTAGACAATTATCTTGCCACAAAAAGAACAACAAAGTGTTCTATCTCTCAAAATACCCCATTTGATTATCAGTCCATGATCATATCTTCAATGGAAGGTTAGGCTAGCTTAGCACGCGCCCTGGATGGGGTGAAATCCACCCACCCGTCCGGTCTTTCGCACATAGCTCAAGATTTTACCGTCTAATTTACGCCATTCCTTGCGTACTTGCTTAGAAATGACCGGCGCATTGTTTAAAGCCAGAAAACGGAAATCAACCGAACATTATTCGAATTGGGAGTCGTGAAAATAAAAAAAATCGCAGCACCAGACGACTAAAATCGGCGCTGATGCGCTTCCCAAATATTGGCAAATATTTTACTTCAACTAACTCGACAAAAAAAAGTCGGCCTATTTTCGTTTTTCGTGCTTAAAACAACGCACCCGTCATTTTTAAGCAGGTACTCAAACAATGGCGCATGTCGGCCGGTACAATCTGGAGTTATGTACGAAAAACCGGACGGGTGGGCGGATTTCGCCCCTCCCCCCACCCCAACCCTCCAGGGCGCGTGTTAAAGTCCGATAATACCCAAAGCATAAGGCAATAATCACACGATTCTAGTAAGGTACCTACGCACCGACCTAGGTATGTACTAAGTAATAGGCAAAGCTTGTCTGGTGTTATCAGATTTGACACTTTTCGGAACAAAGGGTGATGAAGCTTGCCAAAGGCCAATACATTTTTCATCGAACAGACTTCAAAGAAAAGACTAACCTATTATCAGAGTATTTCCTTGTTGAGTATGGCCATCCAAATCATCATCCAAGTGTACAGTGGTATCACTACAGTGCTAAACTTGCAGTGGAAGGTAGTTTTTGAGTTCTTGGAATTTCTTTTTCTGATGCAATGCTTATAAATATTGTCAACATGATGCAACCACTCATTTCCTCTGAAAGTGCATAGTTTTTCAGTTGGAAGGCAAAGTGACACCAAAAAAGTGGCTTGGATTTTGGTAAGATAGCATTAAAAGTGATGTTCAAAGTAACACAAAATGTAGCCTGACTTAACCTAGCCTAGCTTAGCCTTCCATGCAAGAAAACAAATTGTTTTAAAATGGAAAATTTTTAACAACTTTTTGCATACAAATATTCAACTGAAAAACGTAACCTAACCTAACCTAGCCTGACCCATTTTTAAAGGATCAATTTCTTGGAAAAAAATATACCGCAAAATCGTTTTAAAAAATAAAAATTTGTCTCAATTCAAACAGAAACCTAGCCTAACCCAACCTAACCAAATAATCTATTTGCTTGCTTCATGAGGGTGCATGTGCAAAACTTGACCTTCATGCTGAATTTTGACCCAATAGCCTGTATATGTGCATCTGTTTCGTATATTTTGGGAGACACCTATTATAGGGATACTTATGTTAATGGAAATGATAGGAATGCCTACTATCAGCAAATTCTCTTGAACAGTAGACCATATTATGAGTAATCTCTACTTGAAATCGCGTTCGGTGCAAGATACATCACAATCTATAATGGTAAGCATAAGCATGATATTTACACACGAACCACGGTTAGAAACGAGACATGAAGACTTCACAAACACATCAAGAAGCAAGATGTCGATAGTTGTTCGGGAAGGATATCTTCTCATTGTTCAATCGGTGGTACATTCCACCCTATTTAAAGAAATAATTTAGCACTGCCTTAAACTGTAATAAAACCCTTAAGGTTTGCTAGCCAGGTCCTACCACCCGAATCTCCCTTACCTGCGAACCTACCAGTTATCTCTTATTCAGGATCTAAATACCTACATACCCTCTTGCTATACTTTTTTAGAAAAAAAAATCAGCCAACGTAGCCTGTCTCTTTATTTTAGCGACCCACATCAACATACGAAGCATGCTGCTCAACTGGGCTTAATTGGACACACGCACAAAACATTCTGTTCAAATTTCGCTTTCGAAATCTGGCTCACTGGGTTTACTTGCCCGTTACTGGCTAAACTAAATTCATGAAGCTATCTGACTAATGAAACTGCTGATTTTGTCAAGTCTTGCTGTAAGCAGAGCTTAAACAGCATAGCACCCTCGATGTGCGTCAGAGTCTACTATGCTACCATATTGGGCTTCCAAACAATTATGAAAATACCTTCAAAATTGGAGATTCTTTCACCCGGAGCGCTATTTTCAAAGTTACAGTATTTTAATTTAGTTTACTTCTGTTGGTTTCGGGAGGCAAAAGACATGATGCCCACTTTAAAACGTTTCGGGGGGGCCATGGCCGGAATGGCCATGGCCCCCGCCTTGGATCCGCCAGTCATAGTCATAGTCAGATTTATTAAGGTCTCCACAATAATATGGCTTTTCAGCCCTCTCGTCAATTCATTTCTGTAAAACTATATACATAATCCTATTTCTCATGTCAATAAACAAGAGTCAATTAAAAATCATCTAGACATAAATCACGCTTGATCACCTCGTGATCGTTCGATCACCCCGTGATCGAACGCGCCTCCAAACGGCCGTTCCACGCGGCTACGGCTCTGAATGGGTAGCTCCGCTTAGCGAGTTCGGAGCGAACTTGCGGGAGCTCCAACATCCCTGTGGCTGCGCACCGAGTGCTCCTGGATGACACATCCGCACGACGCTTGATGGAGCACGCCAGTGTAGGTGGCACACCAGACGACGTTAGCTTCCGGATCATAACTACGTCGCGCTCCTCCAACATGGCATCAAATTTCAATCATCCAAGTGCCTCCAATGTCGGGGTGATGTGCTCTCGTCGGTCGAGGCCGGATACTATACGGGCACCAAAATGTATCATCTTCTGAATCCGATCTCTTTGGTTTTTTTGCAACTTCCCCAAACTGTCATACAGTAGTAGATGTGGGGGAAAACCAGTGCCTGAATGAGGAGTTTCTTCGTTTCTTAGGGTAATTTGTGTCGAAATTTTGACAGGCCGACGAGGACACTATAACACCGCCGAACCACCTGAGACACCTGTCTATCCAAGGTCAGAATAGAATCGACGTATACACACCGAGGACTTTTTCGTTCGTGACGGCTTGATTTCAGCATCTCCAAATTTGATCGATAAGGTGTCACATTTCCGGCGCTGAGATTTGACAACCAGGAGCTCAGTCTTTCCAGGGTTGATTTTTAGCCGATTTTGTGCGAACCAGTTCAGAGCTGTATCCAAGGTGTTTTCTACACGTTGTTTCAGCTCAGACATGTTGCCTGGGGCGTCAGATTCCAGAAATTGAGCATAATCAGCGAAAATTACGAGGTGGCCATACTTTAGATGTGATGCTAGGTCGTTAGTGAAAATCAAATACAATTTTGGCCTGATTTGGCTTCCCTGTACTACACCGTGCGTCACCGGGAGTGGCTCAGCGGTACTCCCCTGAATTTTCTGGCTCCTCCCTCGCAACCAATCCTCAAACCAGTGAACGTCGATCCCATACCAGCCTAGCTTTTCTAATAGGCGGCTATGCTCCACGCTATCGACGCACGGGACGTATCAGCAGCAAGCAGGGTAGACACATGACCACAATCCATACTTCTGGTCAGAAATTGCACAGTATCGAGCATTGCTGTTTCGGTTCAGTGGCCGGGATTAAAACCATATTGATTTGAACAAAGTATGTGGTTTGAGTCGAGATAGAGTGAAAGCTGCGTATTTACAATTTTCTCACAGAGTTTAGCAACAACACTCAGCAAAGATATGGGCCTAAAGTTTCCGGGGTTGTCACGATCACCCCTCTTGTGCAACACAGGCCTCTTTCCACTGAGGCGGCACTTCACCAGTACGCAGTGAATAGTTTATCACATGCAGTAGATGAGGCCCTATGACTGCAAACTTCGCTCTCAGCATATGAAGTGTTATTCCGTCGTTTCCACTGGCGCGCGTATTTCCCATTCGATCGAGTGCCAACGGCAATTCTGGTAACGTCACAGTGTGTACGCGGAAGGAGCTACTGCACACCCGAGGTGGTCTGGGCGGCAGCCGCACTCCCTGTGGAGCCGCCGATAACGTGGCAGCAACGTCAGCTCCCGCTGTCACAAAGTGACGATTTAGCTTGTCAGCCCAGGCGGCGTCGCTCAGGTGGGGTGGGTCGATGCTGGACTCGAGCTTCCTGGCGGCAAGCAGAAATTGGCGGATGTCGGTCCACGTCTTCGTTTTCTGGAGACGGTATGACGTGGCGTAGTAGTCTGCGGAGGCGTTGTATTGCGCTCGTTTTCCGGCATTTCTGCTGTTCTTATAGGCCTGTTGTTTCACCGTGTTATCTTGGTCTCGGGCCTCTCGGCAGCGATCCCGCTTCTCCATGTGCTCTCTGAGCTCTTCATTTTCATGAAGCCTGGGAGCCGGGGGGGGCGTTTGATCCGGATTGTTCGGAGAGGCATGTGATGGTCAATGATCGGCTGCTACGCTTCGAGCCAGGGGCGCCACTTCTCAGCTGCAGAGTCTGTGCTGTACACTTGGCTCCAATCGGCCTGGAGGAGGTCTAAACAGAGCGCGTCGTTGTTTACACGCCTGGTGGACCGGACCTTGATAGTTTGTGGTTTCGGGCGCGTCCGTTTGACGCTGATGTCAAATGTGACGAGGTCGTGATCGCTGAAGTTACAGGCGATCACGCGAGGGTTAGAGACTGACTCTGGTCGAGATGTTAAAATGTGATCTATGGGGGTAGACGACGTGTCGGTGGTGCGGGTGGGCGATGAGATCACCTGTTGGAAGCCCAGGTCTTCCAGCATTGTCACGTACCTCCGCACCTCCGCAGCTGACGGCTGGAGCAGCTCCAGGTTCATATCACCCATGGCGTGTATTGGCAGCTGTTTGGTGAGGAGAAACGTGATTTGTTGTTGCAGATCATCGAGGGTGGTTGCTACTGGTGATTTCGGTGGCCTGTAGATAGTCCAGAGGACAAACGGCGATTTTCCTGAAAACCGCAGCCACAAAACTTCCAAATGCGGACCGGCAAAATTTCTACCTGCAAACAATTTTTGTAAATTACGCATACGCCACCACCATTGGTTTTACGATCCCGGCGCTCCACGATATAGCCCGGGTGTAGTTGAACGTTAGAAAAAACTGAGAGCCATCCGAACCCGACCGTATATTGCGGGAGACCAAAGCAGACTGCCCCCGGCCACGACCGGGGGCCATCAGCACAGCTCGGGCTGAGTCAGGGGTTCCGGCTCCGGTTCCCTCGCGTGATCGTGACCGGAACCACGGCGCGCCAGACCGGCGCCGATCGACGGCCCCCGCCCTTCCGCCGTCGAACCGGCCAGGTCAACACATACGCCCGACATCATACTACACCACCCCCTGATTTTAAGGCAATCAAACACTCAGAACATACGCAACCACACAACCCATTACACATGGTCGCCAGGCCGCTCGTACTGCCCGGCCACCAAACGCTCACTTCGCCGTGGCGCGCCACGCCAACACTCATCGTCGGACGACACCGTTTCGTCCGGCACAAAATCGCCATCAGAGTCGCCACCCGTCGTCGCGTCTAGGTCCGAAAAAGTCACCGCTGTGGACTCATGCGCCGGTACAGCCAGCGGCCCCGGCGACCTCTGGCACCACCCGGTTTGACGTCGTCTGCTCAGGTGACCCATCAGGCACGGGCGGCACGGTTCGTCGCCGCGGCATCGGCGTCGGGGGCAGCACACCTGCCGGCTCGGCCAAGGGCGCCTCCTCTTCCGTCGCCTCCGCATCAGAACCGCCTTCTGCCGTCTGCTGCCTCGGGTACCGGCGCCGCACGTTCCGGGTGTGCCAGGGTATACCGTCCACTTCCACCAGCGGCGGCTCCAAGACGCGGGTGACGACACCTGGCCGCGACACGTCCATACACGGTGTTATTCCACGGCGGCGAATCCAGACCGGCTCGCCCTGGCGCAGCGCACGCAACCGCGGGGCCGGTACCGGTCCATCCGGCACGCACGTCATGTCGACTGGCAGGTCGTGGCCCGGCTCGCGCATGAGGCAGGTCAGCGGTGCAGATGACGGGACGGCCGTGTCGCTGGGCGTCGTGTTGTAGCGGTGTACGGCTACCTGCACAGGACAGCCCTGCCGCGCCACCATCACCTTTACCGTTCGGTGGTGTCGCTCGACGATACCATTGCCGCCTGCCTCGTACGCGCCACGGAACCGCAGCCCCACCTGCCAGCGCGCCATGAACGCGGCCATTTGCCGTGCGTGGAACGCCATCGCGTTGTCCGCGAGCACCTCCTCAGGTGCTCCGAACCGTAAGAACAGCGACTCGAGCGCGTCTACGACCCGATCCGTCGTCTCCGCGCTCAGTCGCTGCCACACGGCATAACGCGACGGCCCGCAATCGACGACCGTGAGGTACGCCACGCGGCGCACGTGTGTCACGTCAATTGCCAGGCGATGCCAACACCGCGGCACCTGCAGGTGACCGTGTCGCCACCGTACAGGCGCTGGGTCAATTGACTGGCACACGTCGCACGTCGTGACCACCTCACGCACCACAGCGCGGCTCACCCGACCCTCGCACGTCCGCCTGGCGTGCCACAGGGTCCGCCTGACCCCCGGGTGGCCCACGCTGTGGTGCACGGCGCGAATCTGCGCCGGGTCGGCCGACTCCCTTGCGTCAACCACCCGCGCCGGCGCCGCCACCCCCAGGTCTTCTCCCTCGTTGCCCGTAGCGACTGCGCGCAGCCACTCACGAGGCACACGGGTCAGTTCATCCGCCGGGTTGTCCGCAGAGCGAACCAGTCGCACGCTAATCGTCAGTCGGAACTCGTCCACGAGCTGACGAATCACGTCGACACGCCGGCGAATCAACATCTCCCCGTGCGCCTTTGTACGGAGCCGGGTACGGCCGCTCAAAGCGTCATCCAGCCATTTGCGAACGGTGGCAGAGTCCGTACGAAGATCAATCGTCGTGACTCCCCAAGCGATGGCCAGGTTGATGCCGCTTAGCGCCGCGTCCAGCTCCGACATGTTAATGTGAGTGGCCGCCTGCGACTCGGGGCGTAGCCAGCAGGCGTCCTCGATGACGGCACCCGTCCCGGCGTCAGCCAAGACCACACCCGTGGCCAAGGAGCTGGCGTCGGTCCAGACCGTCATCGGGCCGTCTGCTACACACCATGTGCCGCGCGCCGGGTCTGCCGTACGCAGTCGCTCGGCCACCTGGCTCACCTGGCCGGCAAACGTCTCATCAGTGATCTGGTCGTCCCAGCCCACAGATAAGGCGTTCGCCCGACGCTTGAGCCACGCGGCCGCCGGTCGCAACCACCCTGCCACAGGTACGTGGGACACCATCTGTCCGCCCCAGGCGAAGACGGTACGTCGCGTCAGCACGGCTGGCGGCGCCGCAGGCGCACCGTCTCGCCTCCACCGCAGGTCCCCGTCGCCCGTCTCACCAGCACTTACTCGCAGGCCGAGCAGGCGCGCCCCATCCCGCACCCGTACAGGCGGCTTGCACTCCAGCCCGTACTGCGAGAAGTGCTCGACCACACGCTCAGCACTCACCACCGACTCGTCCACGAGCAGATCGTCGACGTACGGTAGAACCCCGCGCACCATGTCCGCGTCACGGCGCAGTACGGCCTGCACGACGGCTTTCATTACCAGTGGGGCGATGTTCAACCCAAAACCGACCCGTGTCAGACCGTACCGTCGCCCGCGGAACTCCACTGTCTGGTACGGCCACAGCCGCCGCTCAACCAGGAGTTGCAAGTACGCCTTACGCAGGTCCACAACTGCGACACGGTCGCCGTGCCGTCTCCAGCGATGAAGCTGGGCACAACAAACGTCCGCGTCGGCAGTGTGAGCTGCGATGTACGTATTCAACTCCCGGTAGTCCAGCACAGGGCGTACCTTATGCTGGTGCGGCTGCTGCACCGCCATCAGCGGAATCAAACCGCGCGCCGGGCCATCCACCGTTACGTCGTACGGCACGAGCCATCCCTCCCGGATCCAGAGATCCAGCTTGGCCTCGTATGCTGCTCGGGCCACCGTCGGCACCGAGTACTGGGCGACCCGGTTCGTGAGACGCTCGGGACCCGCCCCGTCGCCGGCCCACTTCCAGGCGACGGTCCAACTCCGCGGCCGCGCGTCGAAACGCGCCACAAAGTCCGCCGCGTCGATCCGCATGTCCTCGGCGGTGCCACGCGGCCCGTCCGCCAGCGCTCCAGCATCCGCCCCACCTGCCACCTGGGAACCCGTGCCACGCGGCCCGTCCGCCAGCGATCCAGCACCCAACCCGTTCCCGGTCGCCACGGACCCACCGTCCGTACACAGCGTGACACCGCCGGCCCGTACCGTTACGCCGCCCAGTGCCACCACGCCCGACATGCCGCAGACCACGTCCACCCCCAACGGCTTGCACGGGACCACCAGGGCGTCGAGCGTGACTCGCTTGCCCCCATACTCTATTGTCACCGCCGCCGTTCCGACACACTGCAGCATGCCGCCATTCACCGTGCGCAGCTGCGCCCGACGCGCCGTATCGCACCGCCCTGTACAGCACTCCCGGCTTACCAGTACGTCCGTGCAGCCGGTATCCACTAGAGCGTGCCGCCATAACCCGTTCACGCGCATCTGGACCACCGGCAGTGCGCTTACGCCACAGGAGACGGCGCTCGCGCTGGCGCGCCCCCGGCATCGTTTCCCGACGACACCGGTCTGCCACGCCGCGGGCACGCCGCCGCCAGGTGCCCTACAGCGCCGCACGTCCAACAGCGAACGCGCGGGCATGGGCGTGGCTGGCCGTCATCTCGTCGAGCTGCTGCCGCCGCCGTCGACCCTTCCGCCGATGGAGACGCACCACCGGCCCGCGCATCACTCAGCACGGCGCGCACGCGCGCCAGGATACTTGGCAGCGCGAGGGCCTCCGCGCGTGTCCCGGCGCGGATGGTCGTGCGCACCGAGGGCGGCAGGCCGGCGATGAAGGCGCACATCAGGGCTGCCTCAGGTACGCCGCCGTACAGCTCAGCGAGCCGCTGGAGGTCGGCCAAGTACACGTCGGCCGACTCCCCTGGCTGCAAGCGACGCTGGGCGTACGCATCGTACGCCGCCAGCTGGTCCATCGCGAACGCGTCGTACAATGCGTCGCGCACGGCTCGCGTCGACCGCCGCTCCACCTCCGGCATCCGCAGCCACACAGCGAAGGCACCTCCAGACAGCCGCGCAGGTACGATGGCGGCCAGGTCGACGTTGTGGTGCCGGCACAGGACCTCAGCACGAGTCCACCACTCGACGACGTCGGTGCCGCCACTGAAGTCCGGAATCAGGCGGGCGTCGAATCGGCCACCACCACTGCTGCTCCGCACACTGTCTGCGCCCGCAGAAGTCTCCACTGGGTCCGGGTCCGGCATGGCTCGTTAACCAGAAAGGCCGAAATAGCTTGTAGTTGAACGTTAGAAAAAACTGAGAGCCATCCGAACCCGACCGTATATTGCGGGAGACCAAAGCAGACTGCCCCCGGCCACGACCGGGGGCCATCAGCACAGCTCGGGCTGAGTCAGGGGTTCCGGCTCCGGTTCCCTCGCGTGATCGTGACTCATGACACCACGCGTCGGCCGCCGGAACCACGCGCCAGACCGGCGCCGATCGACGGCCCCCGCCCTTCCGCCGTCGAACCGGCCAGGTCAACACGTACGCCCGACATCATACTACACCGGGAAAAGTAAAAATCGAGTGTCGGTAGCATCGTTCAGGAAGGTCTCGCCCACGCACAGAATGTCCAGCGCGATATTTCTCAGCAGGATTGATATGTCGCCGATAGATGGCATTAGGTGGTTGACGTTAAGGTATGCCACCTTGCTGCGACACTGGCTGTGTGACGGCTGGCTGGTCGCGACGTCGTGCCGTCTGCCGGACGGTGAGTCTGGTTGGGATGGTCACAGTTCGGCCCGCGGGAGCCAGGAGGCATCCCACGGCACGCGACACGCGGCCGCGCCGCAGTTGGTGGCGGCGGCCGGCACGGATGCCTCGGTGCGTGCGCCGGCACGGGGCTGGGGAGTGGGTGACCCGTTCCCCGGCCGAGAGCGATGGCCCACGTGACAGCGCCCCGACAGCGCCAGCCGACCAGGAACGCGACGGTCACGTCACTTGCCACGCTGGACGGAGCAGCGGCCGCCGCGACTGGCCAGCCACGAGGTCACACACATTTGAGTGTTGAGCCGGATGGTAGAAGACGGAGACGTGTGACGTCAGCAGAAATGTCGCTGCTGATTTGCGGAGCGAGGTCCACTGGTAGCGGTAGAACGGGGTATGAGGCGACAAAGCCCGGGCCATCCAATGGCTCCAGTGATTCAGTCCACGCTCAATCACTATCAGGCATACTTATGTGCACTGAAACCATACAGGATAACCCTGACTTTTTTATTATGCAGCCAGAAAAGGCTAGAAGTGTTGTTCTTGCCTCGGACGACTACGCTGACAATACATCCACCAGCACCTCGACTTATCAAGAAGTCCATAATGACCCAATATCACAATTTGAGGCTGAACTAAGCGTACCAGCAGCCCTACGCATGGAGGAAGAATCCATGATAAACTGGCTAGGGATTCCGCTTCTTGTATTGTGCAGTTATTTGGGCTACCCAAGACGCCCAAGGAAAGGAATCACCTGCAACCAATTGTTTCCGATGGCACCGCTGTTGATAAGTTCTGCTGATCTCTGGAAATAATTGTTGCACAACTGTTTTCGTTCCATCGTTCCGTTCGTTCCAGCGGTGTAATACGTGCGACACTCTGAATACGGTACAATATCAGTTTCCCTGTGATCTTCATACCCGTGTCATCGCCTTCGGATGCTACCTGACGAACCTGTATTATAGCATATCCGTGTCCAAGGCAAGAGCGGCTACAAGAAGTGTGATTAAAAGGCATCCCGACGACATCAATCTCTTTGGCCTTACTTTGAACGAACGATACATTGTATTGCCACATTGTCTTGAGAATAATTTTGCACATTTGAAGAATAAAATTATATCGGCTACACATCGAAATAGTAATTGGTAGTTAGATAGAGCCTACCATTGCTCTAGTGCCTAGGGACGCAGTTTTTAACACCATTTTTGCTTTTTTACTTCTCGTCTACACCATTTTTGTTTTTCTTCACGCACGACCCATCTGGCATGTGCGTTACATAGACAATATGTTTGGCATATTCGTTGCTGAGGCAGAGAAACGTAGTTAATTTGAAAGGATATTAATAAGTTTCATTCATCTATCACACAGAGCAAAAATACCAACAAGTCATTGAATGAGCATATGTCATTCTTTGTGCCATGCTTGGGCAAGTGGTGGTGTAGCCGTACTGGATGGTCCGGCAGGTGGTGGTGTGGCTATACTGCATGGTCCGGCAGGTGATGGTGTGGCTATACTGGATGGTCCGGCAGGTGGTGGTGTGGCTAGACTGGATGGTCCGGCAGGTGATGGTGTGGCTATACTAGATGGTCCGGCAGGTGATGGTGTGGCTATACTGGATGGTCCGGCAGGTGGTGGTGTGGCTATACTGGATGGTCCGGCAGGTGATGATGTGGCTATACTTGATGGTCCGGCAGGTGGTGGTGTAACTATACTGGATGTTCTGGCAGGTGGTGGTGTGGCCGTACTGTATGGTCCGGCAGGTGGTGGTGTAGCTATACTGGATGGTTCGGCAGGTGATGGTGTGGCTATACTGGATGGTCCGGCAGGTGGTGGTGTGGCTATACTGGCTGGTTCGGCAGGTGATGGTGTGGCTATACTGGATGGTCCGGCAGGTGGTGGTGTGGCTATACTGGATGTTCCGGCAGGTGATGGTGTGGCTATACTGGAAGGTCCGGCAGGTGATGGTGTGGCTATACTGGATGGTCCGGCAGGTGGTGGTGTGGCCGTACTGGATGGTCCGGCAGGTGGTGGTGTGGCTATACTGGATGGTCCGGCAGGTGATGGTGTGGCTATACTGGATGGTCCGACAGGTGATGGTGTGGCCGTACTAGATGATCCGGCAGGTGGTGGTGTGGCTATACTGGACGGTCCAGCACGTGATGGTGTGGCTATACTGGATGGTCCGACAGGTGATGGTGTGGCTATACTAGATGGTCCGGCAGGTGGTGGTGTGGCTATACTGGATGGTCCGGCAGGTGATGATGTGGCCATACTGGATGGTCCGGCAGGTGGTGGTGTAGCTATACTGGATGTTCTGGCAGGTGGTGGTGTGGCCGTACTGGATGGTCCGGCAGGTGGTGGTGTGGCTATACTGGATGGTCCGGCAGGTGGTGGTGTGGCTATACTGGATGGTCCGGCAGGTGGTGGTGTGGCTATACTGGATGGTCCGGCAGGTGGTGGTGTGGCTATACTGGATGGTCCGGCAGGTGGTGGTGTGGCTATACTGGATGGTCCGGCAGGTGGTGGTGTGGCTATACTGGATGGTCCGGCAGGTGGTGGTGTGGCTATACTGGATGGTCCGGCAGGTGGTGGTGTGGCCGTACTGGATGGTCCGACAGGTGGTGGTGTGGCTATGCTGGATGGTCCGGTAGGTGATGGTGTGGCTATACTGGATGTTCCGGCAGGTGGTGGTGTGGCCGTACTGGATGGTCCGGCAGGTGGTGGTGTGGCCGTACTGGATGGTCCGGCAGGTGGTGGTGTGGCTATACTAGATGGTCCGGCAGGTGGTGGTGTGGCTATACTGGCTGGTTCGGCAGGTGATGGTGTGGCTATACTGGATGTTCCGGCAGGTGGTGGTGTGGCCGTACTGGATGGTCCGGCAGGTGGTGGTGTGGCCGTACTGGATGGTCCGGCAGGTGGTGGTGTGGCTATACTAGATGGTCCGGCAGGTGGTGGTGTGGCTATACTGGATGGTCCGGCAGGTGGTGGTGTGGCTATACTAGATGGTCCGGCAGGTGGTGGTGTGGCCGTACTGGATGGTCCGGCAGGTGGTGGTGTGGCTATACTGGATGGTCCGGCAGGTGATGATGTGGCTATACTGGATGGTCCGGCAGGTGGTGGTGTAACTATACTGGATGTTCTGGCAGGTGGTGGTGTGGCCGTACTGTATGGTCCGGCAGGTGGTGGTGTAGCTATACTGGATGGTTCGGCAGGTGATGGTGTGGCTATACTGGATGGTCCGGCAGGTGGTGGTGTGGCTATACTGGATAGTCCGGCAGATGGCGGTGTGGCTATACTGGATGGTCCGGCAGGTGATGGTGTGGCTATACTGGATGGTCCGGCAGGTGGTGGTGTAGCTACACTGGATGTTCTGGCAGGTGGTGGTGTGGCCGTATTGGATGGTCCGGCAGGTGGTGGTGTGGCTATACTGGCTGGTTCGGCAGGTGATGGTGTGGCTATACTGGATGGTCCGGCAGGTGGTGGTGTGGCTATACTGGATGTTCCGGCAGGTGATGGTGTGGCTATACTGGATGGTCCGGCAGGTGATGGTGTGGCTATACTGGATGGTCCGGCAGGTGGTGGTGTGGCCGTACTGGATGGTCCGGCAGGTGGTGGTGTGGCTATACTGGATGGTTCGGCAGGTGATGGTGTGGCTATACTGGATGGTCCGGCAGGTGGTGGTGTGGCTATACTGGATGGTCCGGCAGGTGATGGTGTGGCTATACTGGATGGTCCGGCAGGTGGTGGTGTGGCTATACTGGATGGTCCGGCAGGTGGTGGTGTGGCTATACTGGATGGTCCGGCAGGTGGTGGTGTGGCTATACTGGATGGTCCGGCAGGTGGTGGTGTGGCTATACTGGATGGTCCGGCAGGTGGTGGTGTGGCTATACTGGATGTTCTGGCAGGTGGTGGTGTGGCCGTACTGGATGGTCCGGCAGGTGGTGGTGTGGCTATACTGGATGGTCCGGCAGGTGGTGGTGTGGCCGTACTGGATGGTCCGGCAGGTGGTGGTGTGGCTATACTGGATGGTTCGGCAGGTGATGGTGTGGCTATACTGGATGGTCCGGCAGGTGGTGGTGTGGCTATACTGGATGGTCCGGCAGGTGATGGTGTGGCTATACTGGATGGTCCGGCAGGTGGTGGTGTGGCTATACTGGATGGTCCGGCAGGTGGTGGTGTGGCTATACTAGATGGTCCGGCAGGTGGTGGTGTGGCTATACTGGATGGTCCGACAGGTGGTGGTGTGGCTATACTAGATGGTCCGGCAGGTGGTGGTGTGGCTATACTGGATGGTCCGGCAGGTGGTGGTGTGGCTATACTGGATGGTCCGGCAGGTGGTGGTGTGGCTATACTGGATGGTCCGGCAGGTGGTGGTGTGGCTATACTGGATGGTCCGGCAGGTGGTGGTGTGGCCGTACTGGATGGTCCGGCAGGTGGTGGTGTGACCGTACTGGATGGTCCGGCAGGTGATGGTGCGGCTATACTGGATGGTCCGGCAGGTGATGGTGTGGCTATACTGGATGGTCCGGCAGGTGGTGGTGTGGCCGTACTGGATGGTCCGGCAGGTGATGGTGCGGCTATACTGGATGGTCCGGCAGGTGATGGTGTGGCTATACTGGATGGTCCGGCAGGTGGTGGTGTGGCCGTACTGGATGGTCGGGCAGGTGGTGGTGTGACCGTACTGGATGGTCCGGCAGGTGATGGTGCGGCTATACTGGATGGTCCGGCAGGTGATGGTGTGGCTATACTGGATGGTCCGGCAGGTGGTGGTGTGGCCGTACTGGATGGTCCGGCAGGTGATGGTGCGGCTATACTGGATGGTCCGGCAGGTGATGGTGTGGCTATACTGGATGGTCCGGCAGGTGGTGGTGTAGCTATACTGGATGTTCTGGCAGGTGGTGGTGTGGCCGTACTGGATGGTCCGGCAGGTGGTGGTGTAGCTATACTGGATGGTTCGGCAGGTGATGGTGTGGCTATACTGGATGGTCCGGCAGGTGGTGGTGTGGCTATACTGGATGGTCCGGCAGGTGATGGTGTGGCTATATTGGATGGTCCGGCAGGTGATGGTGTGGCCGTACTGGATGGTCCGGCAGGTGGTGGTGTGGCTATACTGGATGGTTCGGCAGGTGATGGTGTGGCTATACTGGATGGTCCGGCAGGTGGTGGTGTGGCTATACTGGATGTTCCGGCAGGTGATGGTGTGGCTATACTGGATGGTCCGGCAGGTGGTGGTGTGGCCGTACTGGATGGTGCGGCAGGTGATGGTGTGGCTATATTGGATGGTCCGGCAGGTGATGGTGTGGCTATACTGGATGGTCCGGCAGGTGATGGTGTGGCTATACTGGATGGTCCGGCAGGTGATGGTGTGGCTATACTGGATGGTCCGGCAGGTGATGGTGTGGCTATACTGGATGGTCCGGCAGGTGATGGTGTGGCTATACTGGATGGTCCGGCAGGTGGTGGTGTGGCCGTACTGGATGGTCCGGCAGGTGGTGGTGTGGCTATACTGGATGGTTCGGCAGGTGATGGTGCGGCTATTCTGGATGGTCCGGCAGGTGATGGTGCGGCTATACTGGATGGTCCGGCAGGTGATGGTGTGGCTATACTGGATGGTCCGGTAGGTGATGGTGTGGCTATACTGGATGGTCCGGCAGGTGATGGTGCGGCTATACTGGATGGTCCGGCAGGTGATGGTGTGGCCATACTGGATGGTCCGGCAGGTGATGGTGCGGCTATACTGGATGGTCCGGCAGGTGATGGTGTGGCTATACTGGATGGTCCGGCAGGTGGTGGTGTGGCCGTACTGGATGGTGCGGCGGATACAGAGCTGCCCGATGGTGCTGCGGCGGCTGTTTGTCGTGGACCTCATGTCGTGGATGGCACTCATCTCGTTCTACATGTTCATCACCGACTACCTTGGTCAGGTGGGTGTGCCTGCAGGGCGGCAAGGCGTGTGCTCAGCAGGCTCGGTATCGGTGGGCTCATATGGCCGGCGGCAACCTGGCCAACGGCGCAGCTTGCCAAGGTGCAAAAATGAAGGTGCAAAGATCACCTTCAAACTGTAGTTAGAAATTGTATCAACTTGAAGGTTCATACAAACATCAACAGCATCAACACTGACTGCTTTATTTGTGCCATATAATTCGCGAATTTTCCGAAAACCAACTGGGCTTCACCAAAGTGGAAGTGCAGATGGCGCGCCCACAGTCATTCAACAGCTGAAGGGCGTTTGACCTGGTCTCTGTCCAGTCGGTCTGCGCTGTTCCCGCGTTCCCCGCCATTGTGTGTGTTCAGTATATACAGCACCAGCATGGTACTAGGCGCCAATATGGGTGTAACACTGGTGATAAATATATAGCCGAGCTCTACCAGGTGACAGTGACAGCTGCTTACATGGTGATTGAATCCATACAGTCAATTATGCTGTGATTGTGCCAAAGTCCTTAGTCGTCTGTCGATGGAATTCCGCTCCAATTCAGTGACATAGGAATTATTACTCCGCATTACAAGGCGCCCTGATTATTTACACCACGATAAGGCCAGCAAGATAAAGGTATCTAAAATGTTGCATTCCCCATGTATTTATCCTACTTGCGGCCGCTCTGGAACATATCGAGTTGAAAACTTGCTTAGTTCTATATGTCAGGTAGGCCTATGAACATGGTGAAGATATCGGCATACGCTATATTTATAGAGATTGCATGAGCAACGTATTTTCTTCCTGAGCTTGGAAAACTCTTGACATTTTTGTTCGTTGTGGCAATGTATTATCTCAGAGACATATCAATGGTAGTGATTGACAGGTTCATGAATGTAAAACCTGAGTGACTGCATCATGACCTTACACCCGCAGAACCTAGGACATGTCCCCGTCCTTTCGCGTGTTAATGTGTGCCCCTGTGCTATATAAGTGGTATGTTAACCCGCTGCGTTCTGATTTAGCTCAACCCGATAATCTCCTTTGCAAGTTGCAAAGGAAATGCATGATGTATGCTTTAATACGTATCATGTCAGACCTACACTCCAATCAGCATATCATTGATGTTTCATCAGAACATCGCATTTCTTTCTCGGCCGTCACCTGAAAACTACGGCAAGGATCCGATGAAACACAGCACACACCCTGACTGACTTATTTCAGCTGATTCAGAAGATCAACCAAAGAAGCCACACAAAATGTTCTGAATAGCATTTAAAAATAGCGCACATTTAGGAAGGGGTTGCGCTTTCCCCATCACTCGGCACGACCTAGAAGAAACGTTAGTCAAATGAACCCAGCTGATGCCAAACTGAGCTGCGAAGGGCAGGATATTCTCGGGCGCTGCCGAGTGCGGTGCGGTACTAAAGCTCGAAAAGGGACATCATCCCGAGTGAAAAGGTGTTGCGATTCCACGATTCAACTTACGAAAGGCGAGACAACTGCGACAGCCAGAACAGACCAGGGATGGTCGTGATTCCAGCTGGGCGGCACCGGGTACCTGACGGAATATAACCGCATATCTGACCGATCAGCCGCCAGATGTTGCGAGAGATGTCGAGCGAACTCTGCACGGTGAGGCCACACCGACGTCGGCCGGTCCTGTACAACGGACAGCGCGCGCACTGAGTGGCTTGTGCGCGTGGCTCGTGGCCAGGGGCCAGGTGGCCGCTGGCCCCTGACGGCTACAGCACGACACAGACCGACTGCCGCTGTGTTACAGGCGTTCGGAGGACGCGCTGAAGAACCGGAGGGCACCGAGGCACGCGCCAAGTTTGACGCCGGCGTCAGGATGGGCGCCAAATGTCTGCTGATTGACGCCATTTCCGGTGAGACAAATCGACGTTGCTTAGCATAGGGTGGCATTCTGTGAAATAGTGGTGGCGGTATTGGTAACGGGTGTCGATAGGCGACTACCAGTAACGTTAAGTCATGTTAGGTTAGGTCAGGTCAGGTTAGGTTAGGTGAGGTTAGGTTAGGTCAGGTTAGGTCAGGTCAGGTCAGGTCAGGTCAGGTCAGGTCAGGTCAGGTTAGGTTAGGTTAGGTTAGGGTGATAAATGTTTCCCCATCTGAAAATGGTAGTGAAATAAACATGATTTGACCGGCCTTGACAAACTCGATGCACGCATGCAAAGCAATACACTATTTTACGTCTGGGTGTTTTGTTGCATTGATGACACGTCATCCAAACAGGGGTAGATAGATACAGAGACAGAGACATATATTGGCAGATACTGAGAAAGATGTAGACAGAGACAGAGATAGACAGAGACAGAGATAGACAGAGATAGACAGAGACAGAGACAGATATAGACCGAAATAGATACATAAAGAGACAGGGACAGAGACAGAGACGAAGGCAGTTACGGAGAGAGAGAGAGAGAGAGAGAGAGAGAGAGAGAGAGAGAGAGAGAGAGAGAGAGAGAGAGAGATATTGTTGTGCGTGTGTCGCATGTGCCGAGCGCGGGCCGTGGTTTATGGCACCACGGACGCGCGACCCACTTCCGACTGTTCGCCCTGGCAGGGCCCAGTCGCGTCAGGGCAAGGCCAGAGGCAGCAGCGTGTGTAGTCGAGCCGTGGACAATATAGAGACCGTGATAGACCAGTGTATCACAAGACTGAGGACTGAGCATGCACCACCACAGAGATAGAGAGAGTAAGAGAGAGAGAGAGAGAGAGAGAGAGAGAGAGAGAGAGAGAGAGAGAGAGAGAGAGAGAGAGAGAGAGAGAGAGTGAGAGAGAGAGGAGAGAGTGAGATAGGAGAGGGAGAGCGAAAGGAAGTCACTGAAGTAGAAAACATTGAACAATCAGACACACGCTGCATGATTAGGTAAGATATTCACCTTATCATACCGCAGCTAGCGGGAACTGATGCAACCGGCACTGTAGGCCCGTGTCCTTCTCCCATGGAAGGTGGCACCCCCTGGCTAGGAAAAGGGGACCCTCCGGGACGAGTCGATTGCACCCCGTCCTTGATTTTGTTTCAGACAGAGGCCCTTGGGAAAAGAGGAAGGTGCCCGTGAGATGGAAGACGCCGCCTCCCCCGGAGTGGCCCATAATTGTTCAGCCACAGGCAACATTCAGAAGATAAAGGTTTAGACAGACCTATATGGCAAAGGCTCTAGGTATGTTCGCAGTGGCGTCCCTCCAGGCATGTGCCCCCACGACAATTCCTGGATCTCCCCTGGAAGCTACCAGAATTCTGGAATATCATTCATCCTGTTCAGTCTGCTGTGTTGTGTTTCAGCCAGCTTGTTCAGTATGCTGTGTTGTGTTTCAGCCAGCTTGCTCAGTATGCTGCGTTGTGTTTCAGCCAGCCTGTCCAGTCTGCTGTGTTGTGTTTCAGCCAGCCTGCTCAGTCTGCTGTGTTGTGTTTCAGCCAGCCTGTTCAGTCTGCTGTGTTGTGTTTCAGCCAGCCTGTTCAGTCTGCTGTGTTGTGTTTCAGCCAGCCTGTCCAGTCTGCTGTGTTGTGTTTCAGCCAGCCTGTTCAGTCTGCTGTGTTGTGTTTCAGCCAGCCTGTTCAGTCTGCTGTGTTGTGTTTCAGCCAGCCTGTCCAGTCTGCTGTGTTGTGTTTCAGCCAGCCTGTTCAGTCTTATATGTTGTGTTTCAGCCAGCCTGTTCAGTCTCCTCTGCCTGTCTCCACTGACGCGTCGGCTCGGCACGCGCGGCGCCTATGTACTCTGTCTGGCCGGCTTCAGTGCCGGGCTGGTGGCCATATCTCTGACGTCATCAGCGCTGCTCATCTACCTGCTGTGCGCCCTGATGGGCTGCGGCTACAGTGCCATCGGAACAATACCGAACACCCTTCTGACGCTGTATCACTACCAGCCGGAGGTCAGTGGGTACCGTGCCCCCTCC
Source organism: Imbricaverruca yamaguchii (assembly GCA_034440575.1). Lineage (NCBI taxonomy): Eukaryota > Metazoa > Arthropoda > Thecostraca > Neoverrucidae > Imbricaverruca > Imbricaverruca yamaguchii. The sequence continues at coordinate 231,789 of JAOTOL010001213.1, forward strand.
CTGGATTGGTACCACTCACCGCTACAGGTCCGTGACACTACCAGCCGGAGGTCAGTCGATACCGTGCCCGTCCCCGGATCAGTACCACTCTCTGCCACAGGTTCGTGGCACCAGTAGCCCGTGGTCAGCGCCTTTCTTACCTGAGGTCGATATCAATTCTGAACCGAGGTCACCCACACTGCCAACTCGCTGTCAGAAATATGTGCCCTTGTCAGCTTGGGCCAACGTATGGTTGGAGAAGCTACTGAACGTCCAAACCTTGCCCTAACCCGCATCCATGCACGATTAGCCTTCCGCCGTCTCCAGTGCTGCGGGCTACTGCAACCTTCCTGGATTTCTGAAACCAGACGAGCTGGCGAGAAGAAACGAAAGCATGCGTGTTTTCTCGCCAAAATATCGCGATAGACACCGTTTTGTATTTATAGTGGTCAGTTGGAATTTCAAGTCAGGTCACAGATCGATTGTGCACACAGAAAAACCGCTTCTAATTTTATTGTGAAATCTACCAAAGCTATCAGATGTATCCGCCCAGCATCAATACTAGGCTGTTTCACATTGTTTGGGGACACTATTGACGTATCATAAATCATATCTGAATGGATATGTCAGAACCAGGTCTGATCAGCGTGTTAGCACCACTGTTGAAATGTGTGATAATATGTCCATCGCCATTAGATTAAAATGTTCTTGGCAAAAGTGAAGCTGAATTGAATGTCTTCATATATGTACCCTAGGTAGCACCTTTAGGGGACAGCTTCTCACGGTCAGGCTAAGCTAACCACGTCGCACACTGAGTAAAACTTCGTAAGCTATATAAACTCACCTTGCTCTAACTAAAAATCATCATCTTGCTTCAAGCAGACTGTTAGAAAACGTGCAAAACTGTATTATGACATAAAAGTGTCAACGATGGTGTCGGCGTTCATATGCTGTCAGTCGCTAAATGCACGGCTATCGTTCAAAGATACAAATACGGGCAGGATTGCGCCCCATTCTCATGATTCTCATGAATATCACCAGTGAGAGGATTTCCAGTCCCTGGAGATCATGCAGTCCTATCCCCGAAGGCATTTCGAAGGGTTAATAACCCTAGCAGTTGCAGCTCCTCTTCGTCAGCTACCTCGGGCCCGCTGATGGGTACACAATCCGTGGCGAAAAAAAAATAAAGCGATTACTCGATTCTCTCCGTCTCAACTATGTCCACGCAGATAGACCCCCGGAACACTTCATTTTCCCAAATATAACTGGGCGGGAATAGTGGTACCATTCTCAGGATTTTCTATGTCGGTGGGTCTGTAACGTTCCTTCTTAGTTTTCATAATGCTGGGTACACCCCTAGGAACTTTCCATGGCCCACGAAGCCTAACACGGCCATATATATAACCTGGCACGATAAAATGGGCGATGGTATCCAATTGGAATCCATATTAACCACAGAATATCAGAAAATGCAGGATCATCCAAGATCAACATAGGTAAAGACCAAAAAGGACTTTAGGGTGTCAATGACCGATGCATGCTAGTGTCAGGTAGTTGGTACCCTGGCCATGGGTAGTCTAGGAATGGACCTGCGCGTTTTGTATATACCCCGGTTTTGGTAGAGAACAACTCGCTCTTTAGCCACCTCGGCTCAGAAGTTCCAGAGCCAAACGACTGTGAGAGTCGGCCACGAATTTACCGAATAGTGTCGCCAACGCAATCGACTGACGTGACCGGGCGTTGCCCCGGTATTCTGCAAACACCAGCGTCCGTCTCTGAGTGTCTCCAGGGTCCCTCTCTTTATTTTCATCCAAGTACAGGTATATATAGACGACACTGTTTAGACATCATTTCTAACAAGCAGCGTTTTTATTGGTGAACTCGCGCGGCGCTAGTGTATGCCGCTATAGTGTATGCCGGGCCATGATTGGTCAGTTGAAGTAGCGGCCATTGCTCGGGGGCGTGGCAGGTTCACAAGGCGCCATGTACTTGCACCGAGCGGGCGTCGACACTAGCTCCGTGCGGACGGAGCGCTGTGGGGGCGTGGCGGTCGGCATAGCAACCCGCCAGGTTACGGAGCCCTTCCGGCCGGTGGCGGTCGTGTCAGAATATGTAAGGAATGCCACGTTTTGTTGGGGAAACATTCTCCGACGACTTCATAGATATGCTTTATGAACCGGATGCATCGTGGGCATTCCAGAGATTCTGAACCTTGGTACAACTACATCGCCGAGGTTTGACATCGGGAATATTAATTTACCAATTAAATTATACGATCCACTAGATGAATCACGGCCACAAAGTTACGCGGTGATGCATACACTATTTATTGGCGTGAGCGCAAGCTTGCTACACTGTTGATGAGAGATGAATATTCGTAGGGTTCCAGTTGTCCCTGGCCCATTTTAATAACTAGTTACACACAAATCCCTAAATATACGCTATACCATTCCCTAATTATGCACAGTGCCGAAATTCCTTAACGGAACACGTTATATAAACTCCCCTAAATAAACACGTTACAACTTATACATGGTTAGTTACGAACGCGGCACGCATTAAATTATGTCACTACAGTTCAGTCCGCGGATGACGGTTGACCATTTCCGTCGAATCAGGTTCACTCCCTCAGGTCGTATGTACGCTCTCCTCGGAAGTGCGCTTCTGCGTCACGTTCTGGTGCGTCATCCAGAAATACCAGCGGCGGCATTTCCGGAGGCGCGGCGGGGCTGGCTTGACGCCAGGCCTGGAGTCGGGCGTATCGCCCCAGTATCTGTTGGCGTCTCAGACGGGCGCCCGTGATGATGGCGACCGGAGTTTCCGGCACCGTCAGCTCAGCAGATGCAGGTTGCGGTACGCTTCGAATACACCGACGTCTGTATTCGAAGCGTCGGTGGCCGCAGCGGCGGCCATTGCTCCCGGAGCGCCGTCGGCCTCTCCGGCTGCCGCGTTGGCGGAACCGTCCGGTGGCTGCTGACGAGGAGAGTGAGTGACGCAGTCCCACATTCCTGCCTCGCAGCAGGTGCACCAGTCAGCTACATCGCGGTAACTCTCAGGTCTGGTGGACCGGGGTCCCGGTCTACCTTGTGGTTCATACCGGTCGAACGGTAGCGGCGTCCGTAAGTTCCGCATGCGCCGATAGAGGTCGGTAGGTAAGAGCGACAACTCCACCCACGAGTCCTGACTTCTGTCGAATCCTTCCTAAGAGCAGAGGTACTCTTCATCTCGCAGGCCACGACGACGGGCGAGGACATGCGTGATCTCAAACTGCATGATGCTGTCGGGGCGACGGGCTGAAGCAGTCTGATTTGCTCGTCAGATCGGCCTTAGTGGTCAACACGGTTCAGGGTCGAACAATGAGGACGGCTTCACCGGGTGTATCAGGGGGAGGGGAATGAAGGTGCGACGTTATGGCTGCGGGAACGGAGCTTTGTTGATGTTTCACAATGGAGTACACGAGGCAGCACATTGCAGCAATCACCAAGGCCACCGGGACTAACAGTGTCGAGTGAGTCAGTTTAGACTGGTACTCATGATATCGTGCAAACCGCAGCTGCATCTGAAGTTGGGAGATCGGAACGTTGACGTCAGGTAGGTTAGCTAGGACGGCGGATTCTGAGTCGGTTTCTATTTGGGATAACTGAACGTGGAGGGTTTGTGTAGTCAGTTCGGCCAGACGGAATATTTGTCTGTGCAGCGACCGGACGTGGTCGACGTCGAAACGGGAGTTTTGTGTTTTTACAGTGTGAACTCTGAAATACGGAGACAGTAGCGAACAGCCATCTCAAATATACCAGTTGGGTGGTGTTTGTGTTGGTGGACTCCGTTGTACCATTTTCACATATTAATTGGGCTACCACGGGGTTTCCGGTGATAATAAGCCAAGGTTCTGGTTTATTTATATTGCCTTAGGGGCACTTTTCTTTGAGAGTTTTACATTGAGTGGTGATCTCTGACGGGTCATGGAGGTATAACGCTTTTATGCACGACGAGGTGGTGGAAGTGAATCGTTCGGCGCTATGAAAATGGCAGAATGATAACTGACGTGTTAGGCAGTTGTTGATGTTTTCTTCAATGTCTATGTGTCTGGTATTGTCTTTGCTAATTGCGAAGAGTTTAGTTTTTTCTCTATCATAACTTGCTTCCAATGGCAAGTGGTTGTGGGAAAGTTTCTATTGAATACTTCGAATACTTCAAATTGGTCTAGAATCGTTACCACTGGGATTGGTAGTATGACATACGGTTTTGATTTTACCATTACTAAGGAGGTATATATCATTGAGTAGTATTTTCATACTTCGTTCGGGCGGTAAAGGAGTGCTTTTTCGCTGCGTAGGGAGTTTTTTTCACGTGTGACAGAAGGTCACGTAATTGGGCTGGCTCAATAAATGAACGGGACATAATTCCATAAGCAATCAAGCTGAGTTGGAGTTGCGATTCGAATTGTTGTACACTAGCTTGATGGAGAATGGAGCCAGCTGTGTCAATTACTTTTGTGATTTGGTTCTGTAGCTTAATGTATAAGCCTAGACGTTGTATTTCGCCCTGTTCAAGGTTTGCAACTTTACGAGAGACATTGTTTACCAGTTGACTGACGTGACTAATTGCATTTCGGTTAGTTTGGACTTCCTTTGTGGTGCGGTTCATTACTGTTACGCTTTCGCCTAATACGTGTATATCTTGGTCATAGTTTACTTCTAACGTGTTCAGTTTGTTGAGGACCGCTTCTAACTCGGCGTCGGTGGTTGTTCCGAACATAAATGACAGTGCTTCTCCGACAAAAGGAAGTACGGACCTTTTTGGTATGCGTGGGTTAGATGCTTGATCTGCTTTCAAGATCTCTGCTATGTGTAGTCGGGATATAGTCGAGCGGTCATGGAGTTGGGATTTTATCTCGTTAATGTACGGGAACTGCGGATGATCCGTTAGGCATACGCGCTTCTCAAACACATGCACTGTATGGTTCACTTCAAATAGCAGGTCAGATACAGCGTTTTCGGCAACAGGCACATCCACTCTCCATGTTTCGTGCGTTGCGTACAATATTCTGCGTGGCAAGAACAAAGCTTCGTGGGAGGTTTTACACATGCGGATTAACAGGATAGGGAAAATTTTGACCACCGTTGACATTCTGTAACAGAGTAACACTGGTGTCACAAGAGACAGCAGCTGTGTGGGCGCAACAGTGTCTCACATAATGCGCTTCATACCGGCGCACCACATTCCATTATAGATGACGTCACCGCGTCATCGTATGTGTGGCTACATTGTGCCTGTTAACAATCGTCTTACTAATTACTACGACTCATTGGTACTTATTAATTATCATGATTGCCTATTTCCACATCGATGTAAACATTTCCATCTGCGTTTTCATCTGGATTAACATCATTGCATTCAGCTTCTCCGCAAAGGCTGTAAACTCCTTGGTTTTCCCACTCTTCAAGCTCACGGACTACACGTCTGCATCATCCTCTGTACAGGATGTATCATCATATATCTGCAGTTTCTCTGGGGGGCAACCATCATCTGAAGATGATTCTAATGGTCGTTTTTCTGAGGTAACACCTGGTGGGCTCTCCGCTGATTCTCTCAAACAACTGGCTAGTTCCGCTAAGGGTAAGTTATCTTCAGAGTCGCTGCCCTGGATTTGTGTGCATTTCCTTGCGTGGCTGAGACTTTTCGTTTTCTGGTTCGCTAGAAGTGGGTGACGTTTTGCTAGACGTTGAGCAAATTCTGCCAGCGGTAACTCGTCTTCGGACTCACTGATTCCGGAGGGCTGACCTTGTTCGTCTAACTGGGTGTGTGATGATTCAGCGGGTCGGCCTGTCTCGACCGGCGGATCTGGCCTTGTGCCAGTTGTGTCTGGGGCCCGGGTAGGCATGTCGACGTCGTTGTCCGCCGACCCCACTGTCTGGCTCGTGTCCATGAAGTCATAGTCATAACTTGGCTCGTGGCCCGTATCGGCGTCGGCGCGCTTAGCCAACCTTGGTGGCTGGGTACGTTCGGGAACGGTGTAGTTCGTGTTGGACTGTTTCTCGATATATTTTTAATTAATTGGTTCATCTACATATTTCGTGGGTTCCCAGGCGGTAGAGGGATCAGCTAAGCGTAATTTTTGTACGTGTACCAAGCGGGTTTTTTCCCAGTAACTTGATTTCGAATCACATAGTTGACCGGGCTGGTGCGTTTAGTGATTCTAAAATATGGTTTCCAGGGTTACGAAAATTTGGGCGAATTTCCAGATAATACTGTGGCATCATAATACACCGGATCTCCTATCTTAAAGCTGCGTGGTCTTGCTTTCCGGTCTGCGTAAATTTGATTCTTTTCGTGACTGTACTATATGGTTTTTCACATGACTATAAGCTTCGTGTAAGTTGGCGAACATTTTCGGCACATAATCGTCTCCGTATTATTTAACTTTGGGTTGAAGGACATTATCTAAAGGGAGGACTGGGTCTCGGCCGTATATCGTAAGGAAGGGTGATATGGTGCCCGAACTTCCATTATTAGCTGTTCGGTAGGCGGCCAAAGTGGCGGGTATTTTTGTGTCCCAGTCGTTTTGATTCTGGTTAATAGACTTGGCTAGAATATCATTTTGCACCCGATGGTACCTCTCAACTCTGCCGTTTGCAGATGCTCTATAAGCACTTGTGCGGATATGTTGAACTTTCAGGCATGTTTCTAGTTCTTCAACTATGGTATTAAGGAATTCCGTGCCTCGGTCAGAAATAATTATTCGTGGACAAGAGTGACGCGGGATAATTTCCTTCATAAGAATTTTAGCGACCGTTTTGGCATCCTTTCTGGCTGTGCAGAGACTGTCCGGCCAAGAAGAGAAGTGATCAACAATGGTAATGACATTGGTTACCGTTTTCTGTTTCGGGATATGGACCACACGTGTCAATCCCTATCATCTCGAACGGGTAATGTGGCACAGGCATGTCTTGCATTGGGGCCGGAGCTGCCTTCGCTCGTCGTCCACTACACGATACACAGGTTTTTACGTATGCTACCGTGTCTCGCCACATACCATTCCAATAATATCTCAACTTAAGTTTCTCATACGTTTTGTGTCAGTTACATATGTCCAGCGAAAAAAACCTTCATGCATTTCTTTAGCTAACTCACGCCTCAAGCATTTTGGCACTCATAATTATAGTTAAGGGAACGGTCTACAGCGTGTTCCGTCGCTAATTGTATAAAGGAGTTTGTCTAGTTCTATATAGTGTAATGCGACATCTTTATAGTCTGTGTGATACTTGTCGTTTATTACGTTCCGAATTTTACATATTTCCTGGTCTGTTTTCTGTAGTTTCTCAATGTTTTCCCACTTCACCAACACGTCCTTTAATTTATCTTCCCGACTCAATTCTTCTTCAGGTTTTCGGAACTCGGTACTTTCAAAGTCTCCCATGTGAACGTGGTTAGAATCGATCACATTTATATTCTTATTGATTTCACTCATTCTGTTGAGATGGTCGGCTACTATATTTTCGACCCTTTTATGTAAACAATTTCGTAGTTGTGCTCTGAGACCATGATAGCCCATCGCTGCAGCATGGGATTTGTCATTTTCTACAGATTTAAAAATGTAAGTGGTTGATGATCTGTGAGAATAGTGAATTTAGATCCTAATAAATATTGGCGTAATTTCTTGACACTCCACACACAAGGAAACGCTTCGAGCTGTACTATGTGCCATTTTTGTTGTGTTTCATTAAGTTGTTTTGACAAATATTGAATTACTTTCTCTTGGCCATTATATTCATATACCAAGACTGCTAGTAATGCTCTCTAAGAGGTGTGTGCATGCAATTTATAGTCTTTTGTGACGTCTGGATAAGCCAGTACTAGCGCGGCAATTAGTTTTTGTTTTAGGGTAGAAAAGGCGTTTTCACATTCGTTTGTCCAATTTATTATAGCGCGTTTCTTCGTTAAGTCAATTAATGGTGTGGCGATTTGGCTAAATTCAGGAATCAAACGTCGATAGTAAGAACACATGTCGATAAATGATCGGACTCCTTTCACTGTAGCTGGCGCAGCTATACGGTAGATGACTTCTATTTTGTCCGGGTTTGGCTTGATGCCAGAGGTTGATACCACGTGTCCTAAGTATTGCACTTCCTCTTTAGGAAATTCACATTTCGATAGTTTTAGCTTCAACTGTGCTTTTCGCAGGCGCCTAAAGACTTCCTCCAAATGAGCTAGATGTTCCTTAGATGTTTTTGAATATATTATTATATCGTAAAGACATAAAGACATAAAAGATTAGTGCAACTATGAGCCACAAGGGCCCTTCTTGGTTGCACTCTGTACACTGAATCAGTTGCCCACCAAATCTGTCAATCAGCCCTCCCTGTAATACTGAAAAGCAAGCCCTCTATTCATATAATGATTGTCTATGCTGTTTTTAAAGATGTTCAACGTGCTGCTACTGACGATGTTTTCTGGCAGCTGGTTCCAGTGTTCCACTACCCTGTTGGTGAAGAAAGTTTGCCTTAACCTTGTTCTGCTGTGGTTAACTTTAATTTTGAATTTATGACCTCTAATTGCATCGTTTATGTTAAATTCAAACATTTCCCAAGGTATCCCCTCTCCAGACCATTGACAAATTGAAAGACCTCGATGAGATCTCCTCTCAGCCTTCCATATCTAAGTGAAAACATATTCAATTTCTTCAATCTTTCCTCATATGCCAGGTTGCTTATGCCATTAACCATTTGTGTAGCCCTTTTGTACTCTCTCTCTAAGAGCCAACAATCTTTTTCATAGCTAGGAGACCAAGCTTGGATGCAGTATTCCAAATGTGGCCTGACGTATGCACAGTAAAGCTTCCTGATCACTTCCTCACTTCTGTATGATACCTTCCTATTTATTGCCCCGAGCATTCTCAGTGCCTTCGTCCTGGCTTCCTTGGTCTGTTCTGATGCCCCCAGTTTTGTGTTTAGAATAACACCTAAATCCTTCTCCTGTTGAGTCACTGATGGCACTTGGCCACCCATCAAGCATGGAGCCTTCATATGCTGCTTACCTACATGCATGATTTTGCACTTATCAAGTTAAATTTCATTTGCCATTCTTCGGACCACTTCACAAGTTCGTCTAAGTCTTTTTGCGCGAGATATGCTCATCTTGACCTGTTATTGCCCTAAAGACCTTCAAATCATCCGCAAATTTCAAAACTTTACTGCTTAGGCCACTTTCAATGTTATTTACAAATATAATGAACAGTAATGGCCCTAGTACTGACCCCTGGGGACTCCACTAAGAACATTTTGCCATGATGACTTTGTACCATTTAGCATCACTCTTTGCTGTCTATCTGAAAGCCACAACTCTATCCATTTTAAGATGCTACCTGCAATACCATGGGACTGAAGCTGTATCATTAACCGTTTATGGGGTACCTTGTCAAGGCCTTACTAAAGTCAAGATATGCTACATCAACCTGATTTCCTGATCAAATTGTTCTGTGGCGAAGTTCAAAAGTCCAAGAGGTTTGTGAGACACGATCGTCCTTTTCTAAACCCATGTTGGGTATCTTGAATCAATCTGCTACCTTCCAGATAACTAACTATTCTATCCTTGATAATTGATTCGAGTACCTTGCAGACTAGGGATGTGAGACTTATTGGCCTATAGTTTTCAACTTTCCCTCTTTCTCATTTCTTGAAAATAGGAACTACATTTGCCCTTTCCAATCGGTTGGAATTTCATTATGTGAAACTGATCTACAAAATATTATACTAAGTGGAAATGCCAGTTCCTTTTCAGTTTCCGCAACACCCTAGCATAATTTCATCAGGTCCTGCTGCCTTATTTGGCTTTATTTTCCTGATATGATTGTAAACAACATCACTATCAATGAAATCAACATCATCGTCCATGTATGTTGTTGCGAATTGATTCTGTATTCCGGATAGGACCTTGGTCATTAAATGTGCAAAGAGCCCAAGTGCGTTGCAGCTACCAAAAGGCATTTTCCTAAAATTCTATAGGACCATGAAGCAGATGAACGCGGTCTTGGGTATGCTATCTTTTGCCATTGGGATTTGCCAGTGACCCGACTTCAAGTCTAGTGACGAGAAGTTTGCTCCACCGAGGGACGAGAGGATATCTTCTATCAGTGGAAGGGGATAGCTGTTCTTTTTTGTAATGTTGTTCAGTTTCTGATAATCAACCGCAAACCTATTAGAACGATCCCGCTTTCGAACTATGACGATGGGCGCAGCCCACGGACTGTTGGACTCTTCTATTATACCAGCCTTTAGTATTATACGTATTTGCTCTTCCATGTTTTTACGTTGACTAAACGGTGTTTTGTACGGCGGCTGGCGGACGGAAACGTGGTCAGCAGTCTCGATTACCATCTCAACGAGGTCAGTCGTACCGAGGTCGGCGTCAGTCGCAACAAACAGGTCAGCGTTTGCTCGTAACAGCTGTTCGAGGTCGTCCCTGTCAGCGTCTGTCAGATGAGCCAGTCTTGCTTGCTCGACTGGGTCAGCAGGTTAGGTGTTCGGGGCCATGTCAAGGTTTTGTGGCATGTCAACGAGGTGTTCCAGATCCGCGTCATCTATTTTCTCGGCATAGGAAATCACTTAGTACATCGTGAAACCTCGTGGGGACATATTTATCATTCTGGCGGGCAAACGTTTATGCCTATCCGGTTTCGCCACTACTTCTGCTATGATTAAACCTGGTTTTTCGGAGATTGGTGGAGTGTTATCCAAGGACCGTACATAGCATGTTTGCTTTGCCAAATGCGTCTTCACAGCTGCCGGGCACTCTACAACCGTGTTGGCTGGGATATATAGGTGTCCTTTTATTCTGACTAGAGAGCTCGCCCGTTCACTAGTCGTTTGCTCGGGCCGTAGTGGAATTATATGGTCTTCGATGCACAAGGCTTTTTTCTCGAAGTCCAGTTTTGCTCCAAACTGAGTTAAGAAATCGTTTCCTAGCATGCATTGTTTCAGACTGTCTACAATTTGGAAGCTGAATGGTTTACTTAATTTACTCATCTGAACTCTAAAAGTTCCTACACCAATGTTTTTCAACCGATGTCCGCTTTCCGAAATGAGTGGGATCCGATCTTTTTGATCTTCTGAAAATCTGAGAGTCTGTTTTCCCATTATTTTGTCCAAAAGTTCTGTTGAAATTAGCGAAATATCTGCTCCTGTATTAACAAGTGTGTACGCTTTTTGATTGCCGATTTTGATCCAATACATGGGAGTATATAATTTGACGCGGACATAATGCACACGTGTGGGATTTAGTTTTGGTTTCTTCGAGTCCCGTTTCTTACGAATGTTTTTTCTTTCCTTTCTCTGTAGGGTTATTTTTTGTTTATTTACCGCTCCATTGAAGTGGCCATTTACAATGGAGGGTCTCGGTTTTCCTGCTGTCTAGGAGGACGTGGGTACGAACGGCACTATCGTCGTATATGGCCCACCTGGGTACAGTGGCTGCAAATGGGTCGGCCGTCCGGAGTACGTTGGAACGAGGGACCAGGCGGATTCGGCTGTTGTGGTCTCCATGTTGTGGGTCCAAGAGGAGAACGCATCATTGAAGGCCCAAAATAGGGTCGGGGAGCGTAAGGTCGTGGCGTTCGCGGGTATGGTGGATAAGATGGGGTAAATACTCGTGGTCCAGCGTGAGCTTGAGTTTGTTGTTTCGGGGATCTAATTTCTGAGCCGCTAGTTTTGATGCAGTTTCTCCTAACGACACTACTCATTTTTATATTTTGTCTAGTCGTTCGTCTCCACTTTGTACTACGTCTACTTTCATTGGTTCCTCATCTGTTTTCTGTGAACCTCGACATAATAAAAACGTTTTAAGTATTTGCTATTCATGCACAGCGAATTAGATTGCCTCCTCAAGAGTCTGAAAGGTATGCCTATATAGTTCTCCTGCTAGCTGTTGACTTTGTACTCCTTTATTGAACACATCAATTAAAATTTCTTGTGTGGCCTGGCTATTAATATCTGAATAGGCTTCCTATGCTAGTAAAATGATTCTCTCCGAGTAATTCTGTATCGATTCACTACGGTGTTGGCGTAGTCTCCTCAATGCTTCTTGTGCGTTCTTTTGATCGGCGAGGTCGGAATATCGTTCCCTCATCACTTGTTTAATCTCTGCCCACGTCAGGTTTGCCTGAAGAGATAGCATACGTTGGAGGAATTCAGCGGTCGGCCCCTCAAGGTTTTGAGCGATATAAAGCGCATCTGTTCATTATTCATACTAAAACTGATTCTATCCAGCTGCTTTATCCATTCCACTAACCGATTATGTCTATCTCCGGTATATTGTTTAATATTGTTACTGAAACATTCAGCTCGTAATTCCATCTTAATTTCATTAAAACTCTCAGAGATACGATCAAGAAGAATTTCAGTCCTGGCTTTAGTTATTTAATTTCTTAATAAATTATCAATTTCAAGACACACAGGTTTTGCGGAGGAGTGAGCGTCTAAATGGTCTGATTTACACACAGTTCACACGCGCATCAGAGAGTGAACACACTGCAGTACAATGTTATGCAGTGGTGAAAAGCTGGAACAAGTATTGTTAATGGGATTTTGGAAATTTATCCGGGCTTACGGTGTTGTTGAAGTCGTCGTTTCGCTGACGTCTTCCGTCGTTGGATGCGATGCTGTCCGAGGTCACCAGGGTAGAGGTGATGACTTGATGACTGTCCCGGGTGAAGTATCAGAGATCCGGGTCACGCAGCACTAGTTGTCAGGTAGTTGATATCCTGGCCGTGGGTAGTCTAGGAATGGACCTGCGCGTTTTTTTTATATACCCCGGTTTTGGTAGAGAGCAACTCGCTCTTTAACCACCTCGGCTCAGAAGTTCAAGAGCCAAACAACTGTGAGAGTCGGCAACAAATTTACCGAATAGAGTCGCCAACGCAATCGACTGACGTGACCGGGCGTTGCCCCGGTATTCTACAAATACCAGCGTCCGTCTCTGAGTGTCTCCAGGGTCCCGCACTTTATTTTCACCCAAGTACAGGTATATATACACGACACTGTTTATACATCATTTCTAACAAATAAACAAAAAAGAGCGTTTTGATTGGTGAACTCGCGCGGCGCAGTAGCTATAGTGTATGCCGGACCATGATTGGTCAGTCGAGGCAGCGGCCATTGCTCGGCGGGCGTGGCAGGGTCACAAGGTGCCATGTACTTGCACCGAGCGGGCGTCGACACTAGCTCCGTGCGGACGGAGCGCTGTGGGGGCGTGGCGGTCGGCATAGCAACCCGCCAGGTTACGGAGCCCTTCCAGCGGTGGCGGTCGTGCCAGGATATGTAGGGAATGCCACGTTGTTATGGGGCCACATTCTCCGACGAGTTCATAGATATGCTTTATCAACCGGATGCATGGTGGGCATTCCAGAGATTCTGAACCTTGCTACACTAGCTTAGTCAAGTGTCTTAAAATATCCAATAATAAACATTTGCCCCAATCTCCTGTTATGCTCTGCCAATCCCCGAGTCTGACGATGCAGGGCCGGGCCGGATGTGTCTAGTCTAATGACGTCAAACTCCGTGGCCTGATAAGGCCTGACAAGCGCCGAAAGTTGCGAAAAGGATGTCTGAGATGCTACTGGAACTTTCTGAGGGTTCAACCGTTTGGAAGATGTCCTTTAAAAAATATCAGGGGAGTGCGTCAATCACAATGGCAAGGTGCCTTCAGTGTACAGTGAAGGGGGCCAATCTCAAATGAAACAAGATAGTCCATGGAGCTGTACACCAACACCAGGACAGCTCATAGCCTACATGAGAATACTCAAGCTGACCTACATAACTACAGTTTTGCAGGTCAGCTCGCTGACGCATGGTGACGACACGTTTCAGGTATTCTTCGCCGACCGGCCATCGTCGGAGGCGACAGGGCTTGGGGAGAACTTCGCCATCTTGGACATGTCGTACTGCATGTCATCAATAGTGCCGTCGCTGACGCTGGGCTACATAGTGGACGTGTTTCACATGCCGCACCTGTACGTGCTGGTGGGCGGCCTGCTGGGCCTCATGTCGGCCGCTGCCGCCACAACCCTCGTCTACAAGGCCGAAGACATGCCGACAAGGAAAAAACCGTTCCCGCCGGGCGTTTAGCAGACGGAGTACTGTGATTGGTGCCACCGGTAGTGCCTGGCTGGCTCGCGCTGTCACTGGCCGTCACTCACTCACGCTGCTTCATGGCCGATGAAATAAGCGATAGATCAAGTACATAGTCAACGAAGAAACTAAAACCGAGTTGTGCGTCATGTGTTTTTTGGAATGCGTTAATTTGGAGTCACAGTTGTCAAGTACGCTTTCGTCTGCGCAGCTTTCGGTATAATGTTGCCCCTGGAGGTGATTCGGTGAAATAACTGACACCACAGTTGTCAGTGGAATGTCTTGGTTATTGGTTGCCGATTGCTGCTGGGTGCCTGCGCCGTCGCGCCGCCACGTGAGCTCGGCTGCCACAATGAACAAGCTATACGTGAGGCAATGTACAATGGGTAGAGCTGGCCAAGACATGCACATTGACTGCCCTTTCTACCCGTTACCAAATTTCAAAGAAGGCAGAGATGAATCTGATCAGCTATGCATATTCTTCGTCAGCTCGGACCATGCCGAAGACGTGGGATGGCTGTGTCCTTAAATGGGTCAAAAGTGGCAGATATTGTGGGGTGTTGCTGTACTGAACCTACCCTCCCTCCTAATGACATAATATATCATTAGTCCTATGGTAATTACTGAAAAGAAAGGGTTTCAAGTTAAGGCTGTGCCCCACCTCTCCATAAATGCGAAAATGCTGGCGCTGTTGGTCATATATATATATATATATATATATATATATATATATATATATATATATATATACATTTGGATGTTAAATTAATTAAGAGTTTGAAATTATAACGAGATCATCCATCGTTTCGTGATGTTGGATGAGGAAGCTCCGAATATCAAGTTTCGTTCGAATTGAAGAATATTTATGGGCCCTGCAAGTCTATTAAAGTTTCTCCTCTGTAATTGGCCGACATCTTGTTCAAATCTCGACGCCGACGTCTCATAAAAATGTTTTTATGCTGCAAATAAGTGTGTTTTTGGAACATCTGAGGCTTTAGATAACAAAATATAGTGGAACAGCATAGTGTTAGTCAAGATGGACCGCTTAATTTGACTAAATATACCCTCCTTCGAGTATTCCAGGTTCCTGTCTGTGAGACGTCGACACGAACTTCGAACTGATGAGGAATGTTCCCAGATTTCCGATTCCTGGCTTCATTTGTGCACTGAGGAACGTAGAAGCGCGTAGCAGTGTGAGAAGAAAAAAGATAGGTGCATTATGGGAGGGGAGTATCAGTTGATATGTTAACATAATTTGCCGTTCAGGCTGGATTCACGAGTGGAGGCGGGAACGGGCCTCGACGACCTGCAGCAAATACTGCTTTTCGGCCTTGTCTTGGTCAGGGTGGTGTTGAAGTCAGGTATCAGTTTGATCCCGCGTTCCGCTTCGTCGCTTAGGACGGTGAGCCACTGAGCCACCGCCCGATCTCGCCGGTTGGACTCGTTCGCCCAGGCAGGGTCTGCGCACAGTGCCCTCGCCATCCACCGTGCGTGGTGTAACGTGTCTGGTCGCCGGAATGTATCACTTGGCCAGTAACCACCACCAGCGCCAATTGAGCGAACTTCCGGCAGTCGTCTCGTGCTCTTACCGCAACCTACAGCACATCCGGCGTCGCCACGCGCCACTTTCAGCTGATCGAGGCATGAATCCTGGAACACCTCGTCTCCCACAGCGACCACGTGCAGCAATTTGTCTCGGAACCGCTTGAAGGGCGCTATCTCGGATCCTGACAACGTTTCCATGGCGGCTGTATATGCGGCGGTCAGTACGAGCTCCAGGATGTGGTGACGACATGCCAGGTAGAGCAGTGGCCAAACGAGTACCTCTGCCGCCTTGTGCATCATGGCCTCTTCTATGCCGGTGAGGAGGGCGGACACTATCAGTAACTTGTCATGCGAGAGCTGAGGGCTTGACACGAGTGCGCGGCGGTGGACCCGTCCCGGCTCAACGTCGATGTTCGGCATTAGCTTGTCGTTCCAGTGCAAAGCAAGGACCGCTTCAACGGCTTTCACATCTTTGACGAATTCCGTTATATAAGTGTAACTTCCACGTCATATAAGTAGCCTAAATATAACTTATTTTTATAAAATAAAAAATATATTACGACTCTTACGCAGCATAACCCGAATCCGTAATGAATGCCTAGCATATTAGTAATGTTCAAGCCCGTCTACATATTGCTTACCTTAAGTCGTTTGGCGGGTTAAGACATATCAGAGGTACTCAACCATGGCGGAAACACATCATCCGATGATGGCGTCGAAAAGCCATTCAGCTGGGCAACTGCAATTGCCGACGCTTTCCGCCGCCGTTCCTTCTCCATTCCCACCCGTTTTGCGGCTCGCTTTGCCATCCATTCCGGTTTGTTCGCCAGGTCCTCGACCACCTTGCCCATCACCATCTTTTGCTCTCCCCGTTGGTCGACGAGGATCGCACGGTCCTTCTCAATCGTGATCATCTCCAACACATCGTGACGAGAGATGTCGAATAGCTTCCACAACTCTCCCTCCAGCAGGGCGGCGGACACAAGATCCCCATCGAACTTGCGCTGTTGGACCCCATGATGGTCTCGTACTTCGCGAATGTGTTACATGTGTTATGTCATAAACAGTAGTTCTAACAGTTATTTGGCCATCTGACGTTTCAAATGTTTTAAATATACATTAATTCGTAGTGCAAAAACAGTTTTGTGAAATGTCGACGCCGATATTCGAACGAGGTGAACATCGGTACATCAGAAAGTTTGATGTATTTGTGGAACCCCGATTCCAATGAAATTGTATATTTGGAGCTTGCTTATCAAGTGTCACCAAACAATAGATGATCCCGTGGAAGACAAAGTCGTGTTTGAAAATTGCCCCATACAAAATTAAACGCCATAATATATGTATATATATATATATATATATATATATATATATATATATATATATATATATATATATATATATATATATATATATATATATATATATATATATATATATATATATATATATATATATATATATATATATATATATATATATATATATATATATATACATGTATATATGAGTAGGTTGGTAGCAGATTATTCGACATAAATATTTCGTTGAATATGACTGCGAGTTCAGGGTTGGTGATCTTCCTGCTTATGGATTCAATTGATTGTATTATTTTCCTTGTTGCTTCGTTGTACTTGTATATCACGTATATCGTCATAATTCATAATGTTTAGAAATAACTGAGCATGCACTACAACAGCCCAACTACAGCATCACTACCGATGAAGAATAATACCGTATATGATCCATCGCCACTCAAACAAACAAATCTGACATACCAGTACCATTCAACCTAAGGAGACTGCGCATGCACACTTCGCAGAGGATAGATACATCGGGAAAACAGCCACTACACTCAATCGAAGACTCGCAATGCACTCTCTCAAACACCACAACACAGAGGTGACGAGGAAATTACTAGTCAACAACACTAAAATACTCAAAACCACCCACAACAAACGACGCCTGATTGCCTAGGAGGCAATATACATCAAACAACGATGCAGCCATCAAGAAGCAAATCGACGCGCGTGGAACACTTAACACGCGCCCTGGATGGGGAGGGGCGAAATCCGCCCACCCCTACGGTTTTTCGTAGATAACTCCAGATTTTACCGGCCGATATACGCCATTGTTTGTGTACCTGCCTATAAATGACCGGCGCGTGGTTTAAAGAAGACAAATGAAAATCGGGCGAAAATTTTAGAGTCAGGAGCCGACCACAAATATCGGCGCTGATGCGCTTCCCGTATATTGCCTAAAATTAAGTGTTCTTGGCAAAACTAGCGACTTGTTTGAGGTACATTGTCATGGTATATTGTTTCAAAGTCATGTCAGGTCACCGAGGTCAAGTCAGGTCAAGTTCATGACAGGCTAACTCACGTCCTGGATGGAGGATGGCGAAATCAGCCCGCCCCTCCGATTTTTCGTACATAACTGCATAATGTACGCCATTTTTATGTACCTGCATAGAAATGACCAGCGCATTGTTTGAAGTAAGAAAAATGAAAATCGGCCTAACATTTTTTTCAAATTAGGGGCCGTTAAATAAAATCAATTCGCAGCGCCAGACCACAAAAATCGGCGCTGATGCGCTTCCCGTATATTGGCAAAAGGGAAGTGTTCTTGACAACACCAGCGACTTGTTTTATGCATATTGTTATGCTATGTAATGTAAAAGTCATGTTAGGTCGCCGAGATCAAGTCAGGTCAGGTTCATGACAGGTTAATGGAACCAAACTTGGTCAACTGGAATGTTGTCATAAATGTATATGACTGTGGTGCGATTGATGTCACTTTGCATATTACTCCCTATACATCCCGAAATCTACTGTTTGTCATTGTGTACCTAAGCATTTCCATACTTTATTCATGTATTTCAATCCTTTCTTTGCGAAGCCGATTGTGCTGAGCTGCCCAACGGAGGAGTCGGGCGGGCAGCCCAGTTCCGGTAACTGGAGCGGGTAATGACCTGAAAACGTGCTCCTATATAGGTGACCTGAGGTCAAATGGCGGGTCTGGAATCTGTATTGCATCATTAATAATGTCCAAAACATCATTAATGCCAATTTTGAAGCATTTAAACACAATCACAGCAATCCATAACAATGACAAGCCAAGCCACGCAAAACCAGAAAATTTTGCTACTTTAACTTCATTTAACCTTGAAGATATTGTCCTAAGGTCATGACATTTCCACACAATATATTTGTGTATCGTGCCCATCCCCCCTGAAAATTTCGTTGCTCTAGCCTTAATAGGAGCCGAGATCTTAGGGGGGCGGAATCCGCCCTCCCCTAGTGCGCGTAATTTTCTGAGGCCCTATAGGGCGCGTGTTAAACTCTACAAGGGACAGCAAGGAACAAGAGACCCCCTCTCCAATGACGTGACTCACAGTGTGATATCGGAAATGTAAGCTTCCAGTGCTTCTACCGCACATTCGCATAACGCAAGCAATTTGTCACCCAAAACATATCATGTTTGTATATTTCGTAAAAATGACTTTCGAAACATGCTGTCTTGAAAATGTTTTAGGTTTAGATGAAGCGTCGACAAAATACAGAGATGACCTATGTGTTAATTGCGATTCTGACCATTATGAGCTATGGCGATATACTGCACAAGCACAACGAAGAAAGAAGGAAAATATCATGATTAATTGAATCGACAATCAGGAAGAGCATCAACTCTGAACTCGCATCAGTGTTGAAATAAGGATTTACAGCTAGGTGTGCGATGTCGGAACGGGTAGAGCAGGATGTCGAAATCACCATGGAAATAATGTTATTATAATGTGTTGAGTCCTACAAACTCAGTGGCTTCGAGATAGTCGTGTAGATGTTACTTTGCATGTTTTGTGTTTTGAGAGGAACCTAATTTGGTGACACCGGTACCAACGATAACGATGCAAACACCTTTGCTATAAACTGGTATTGCGTTACACAGTGCATCATAGGTAATACCATCACCTGAAATTGCGCTTCGAGATGCTCATTTTCACCATCCCGGATCCGTTATGGTGAGCATAAGCATGCTACTTGTAAACGGGATGCAGTGGGAAACGAGGAAATTAGATTCCACAACACCCACCAAAAAGCTCGATGTCGATACTCCTTTGGGAAGGATGTCAATTCATTGCTCAGTAGGTGGTATATTCAACACTATTCCGCGAAACATTTATCGCTGACTCGCAGTTATATTCAACGAAACATGCAGGTATATATATATATATACATATGTATATATATATATATACATATCTACATATATACTTACACTATATGCATATACAGATATTATAAATATACATATATATACACATATATGTATATCCTGGAGACTGGTCATTTTGGATCATCATGAACCGAGAAGGACCACATCGATGTAGCATGGCATAATTATGACAAAGGACGTCATCGCACTCGTTATTGCAATTGCCCCTTTATATCATGTGCTGCTGCTCTCGAGTATCGTTTTATGCTACCAGTTGTTTTCGCTTCCTTAGGGTGGAGGTCATCTTCTCAAGAAGTACTTATCGTAAATCGCCATATGATATATTTCAGAAATACTCGCTGCTAGGGTCTGTTTCAAGATTTGCCATTCAACGCAGTTAAGATTCATTATTCCGTAATTCAGACCACCTTGGATTAAGAGCAACCATTCCTATCATAACACATGTACTTGCTCGAACATCAGGGATAGAAGAACGCTTAGCTATATTTTTCTGGTTTGGAAAAAGCATTTCGAGAGAATGTTGCGTTCCATGGAAAAACTGAGCACGAGAAGAGCTTGAAAGTAACTGAAAATGCAATATCGTTTAACATTGGCGATGCATCCTTTGCAAACAGACTTGCATATTTTCGCCGATGCACACTAGACAAAACAAGCACCTCATGACGATATACACAGCATTCAACCTTCCATTTCACGCCAAATGCAAATCAAGATTCCTAGTATTAATGTGGCTTTTGCCATTACTACTGTGGACACGATATTACGCCAACCCAGGGAAGGTCAGATCAAGCCAACAACATCCTCACTTCGGCGAGTAGTACCATCATTGCTGCACAGAGCAGGAAGCTGGCTGTGTTCAGCACGTCCACCCCATTGCACTGATCTGCGTCGTAACAGAAGCAAGTCTGAAAACGAAGGACACGGTTACATGTGCGCTAGGGTGACATGCTTTTTGTTGTTTGCTTTTTCACCATGATCCTCGATTTTCAGAAGTATTCGACACGTTTCTGTGTGTTGAGGTTGAATATGTCATTCTTTAAACCGCAAAATTGACAAATTCTGGAAGGGGGGGCACAAACTCGTCGAAGTACTCGGAGAGGTTCGCACTTTTGCATGTGTCGAACCTTCGTCTCAATATGGTGCAGTGATCTGCGATAGCATCACGCGTGGTATGATGCCGCATTAGTTTTCCATGTATATTTCCTGATTGCAGTCTTTAAATACAGCCGATTAGCAATGGTAGCCGGTTATTTGCCGTCACTTAGCTCATAATTAACAGTCCCACACATAGGCAGCATGATGACTAAAGGAGAGGGAAGAAGTGCCTCGTTCAGATTACTGTTGCATTTCGATTTATATCCCTAGTTCCCTAGTGCATGTACTTCGTTCAGATACTTTTCGCATTTCGAGTTTTTCACCAAAATGCATACGGATGTTGGTTTCAGATGTTCAGAGGTACATAACACTGAAATTGTACTAATTTCCAATGGGTAACTACTATACCAATTTCGCCGATGTGAAAACTTGATTTCTGCCATTATACTTTCTGTAGTTTTGCACTTATTTATTTCCGACTCTAGCAAGGAAACCAATCGAGCCGACATATTCATTTTAAAAAACCATCGGATCTGTGGGACCTTCTGGGAATCTGTGATGACATTTTCTAACTCATTGACTTTGACCGGAGTTAGACGCCAGACGCAATGTTAATGCGGACATCGGACATCGGGGGATCTCTAGTAATGAAATATAACAGGTAGACTCCTGATGTCATTCAAAAACTCTGAAATGTGCGCCTGCGACAAGTGCGCCGGGATTGTAACTAGTGGGTGCGATTGTAACTAGTGGGCGCCAAGAGTATAGTTACAATTTATGGTCTCCATAAAATATAATGCGTAATGCATTTATGAAAGTTAGGCTGCCTTCAGACGTCAATTTCATTGCCACTTACAGTGATATATTGCGCATATTGCTAGTTCGCGCTTTGGCTTCTGTAACTATTTTCCACCATAGATGGAGGGCCGCCGGCGCGGCGGTGACGCCCGAGGCCCGCGGCTCGTCCACGAACGCCCGCCATTCATAACATGGCACGGCGCGGAACCATACCCTGAATGTTAATGGTCCCCAAGGCCAAAGTTATATTATAGCGTAGTTCTTCTATGTGTGAACATTAATCGTCTGTTGTGCTGATAATGTGGCAAACAATTAAAAAGTCGTGCATAAACCATTGATGACCATATATTTGAGGGTCCAAATCCCGAACATATTTTTTCATGATCGCAACTGAGCTTAGCGTTCGACGAATTCACAGCGTTATAGCACAATGCTGTGACTTTGTAAAATTCATATCTGATATTAAGCTGATATTGCGGGAAACAAATGTAAATGCATGGATCCAGAGCCCACGGCTAAGACCACCGCCAGGGTCGCCAGCTGTCGATTATATGGTCAAATTGATACGTATTTGTAAAGGTGCCTTACTGTGGTAATCAACTTCAGATGTTCTTCTTTACATGTATCGTATTCCGGATGTCCTCGCTTGAAAATTGGTGTCAGCATTTTGGTGTTAAACATAGCACGTCGTCTATCCACTGATGTTACAAATCGCATCAACGACGGCATCGTTTTGGAGGTCCAAATCCCGAACCGAATTTTTCAACAAATGACCGCAACTGAGCTTAATGGTCACCAAGGTCATGATTATTATGAGGCAGTGCTGCGACTTTGTTTAAGATTCGTGACCCGTTTTATTGATATCGCGGCAAACAATTACAATTCGTGAATGATGACGGAATTATATTGGGGGCCCAAATCCCTAAGCTAATTTTTAAACAGAATGATCCCAACTAAGCTTAACGTTCGCCGAATTCACGGCATTATAACGCAGTGTTGCAACTTTTTTATGAATAAAAAACTGCGCCATTGGTTACGGACGGAGCTTTCAGACTGTTGCAAAAACAAATAGTAGAACGATTGCGCTGGTGGATGTATGTGACCCGTTCTGCATTTCAGTTTGCTTGGTGTCGTGTATGGTGACTGACTAGACTCGGCGATCACGATGACTGCATCAACAATGCGCGTGAGTGATCAGAGGACATTGCTATATATTTATATGCTTTTGTGAAATCTGCGCCCTTCCCCTACCGTGAACTTTCCCGTAGGCGTAGGAACGTCTGAAAAAGTAGGTGGGCCAGGGTCAACAGCAGGGGCGCACCCAGGGATTTCGCAAAGTACCATGGCCGAGCACTTTGGAATAGGGAACCCAATAATTTGAATAGTGCACACACAACATTCGCCGCAAATGGGAGGGGAGACCCCTGTATGCGCCTTTGGCTAACAGCAACATGTGGTACTGAAAACGAACGATCACCACAGTACAAGTACCTTTAAATTCACACTTGTATCTGAACTTGGAACTCTTCACGACTGATGAATTTGTTTTGCAATAATAGGTCTATCTTCCTGGTGCAAGTGAAACCATTATCACCATTAGCATATTACTGTTGAAACAAGACTTTTTCCACTTCCGCTATGTGTGTTTGTCGAGGGGTGCAAGCTCATTACAGCCTCACTAATGAGTATGAGGTGTGCTCTAGTTTCCATGATATAGTACCGCACGTCTCCAAAATGTCCCGCGCTGTAAATGTTCATTGATGATTAGAGGAGAAAGAACAAACAAGAACGTAGCTTACTTGCTGGTCCATGGCAAAAGAAGTTTCATGATTTTTTCTGGATAGGATGAAAGATAACAAAGACGGGTAATCACTGGTTGACATTTGTTTGCTCCCGTACGTGACAGGCGAAGATTGACAGGCTGACATAATTGTATGGTGTTTGTCCTCAGGGCCTAACTCAAACACGTAGGTGATCAGTTATCTTAATCATCTCTGTAGTACACATCCTGCATCTTATAACATCCGCCACTTGAAACGAAACGTTACAACTATATCATGCGGCACCTGGCTGAAACGGAATGGAAACACTTATTTTGTGGACGAACAATTCAGTGCAAAATAGCTGACAGGTGACAACAAACGGCGCCTAAGAAAGTCATAACATGCGTAGACTTCCGAGCCACAAGAGCCCACACTGAATTCAATTCGATGATTAGTTCTCTTCTTCCCACGTTTTCTGGTTGCTAAGAAATCCGGATAACCGCTGAGCTTTGATGCACCACATCTCCTTGGTTACGCTTCCAGATCGGCTACTGAATTGAGGCACTAGTTGGGTATTCTTTTTAGACATTTCCGTTTTCTTTGTCTACGGATGTGGTTAGGGCTCCAGCTAACTTTTGTTGGGGCGTGGCGCATTTTTTTCTGCGACCCCGGCTCTTTTTTAAGAGCTTTGCTGTCCTTTTGTGCACCGGCGGTTTTTTAAGGTACCGGCGCGACTTCGCAGACACCAAAGCGTAATTGAATGCTCGAACTTTTTGTTCGTTTTCTAGGAGCGTGTCGATTTTGGCGGTCCCAGCCTGTCTTTAAGGCCCCCATGCTGTATGAAGGCTCCGGTGTGGTTTGTGCGCCCCATTACGTTTTTTTTTAAAGTTCCCGGTGTGTTTATTTAGAGCTGCAATGCATGTTCGAAGCCCTATCGTGTTTTTTTCAGTGTACGCTTTGGAGGGCCAGGTGTATTTTCGTCCTTCAGTTGTGCTCTTCGGATCTCCTGTGTTTACTTTTGGTTCCTCGCTCACCTTTGTTGGACCCCAGCACGATTTTAGAGGCTACGATATAGTTCCTCCGGGTCCCGTCGCGACTTTTGGGCCCCAAACGCATGATTCCGGCGCATCATGGCATCCAGGCGCATCATGATTTTAATATATCATTGCATCAGATTTTATCCTGCGCAGATATTACTACATATACCATGAACTTGCCGAATCTTGCCGAACCATTTCTGTTGAGCGGCATAATGTGAATGTCCATGATATTAGCAACGCATTCGCATTCTCATTCAACATCCTATTCGCATACTCGCCGGTTTCGTTCATTTTTTCAGGACATGATCTTTGTCGCTTGCAAAAGTAAGGCAGACAACAATTATTCAGTTGGTCGAGCGGTTCGGTCTCTAGAGGTTAAGAAAAGTCATCCGGGTCAATCACGGGGTACCGCATAAAATTCAAAATATTTAACTTAGCCGAATGATTCCAACGCCTAGATATCTGCTGTCCATCAAAGATGCAGCGCATTGAATTACGTGATCTTCAATCTCATTGTTTGACCTCAGGTCATGAAAGGTGGTTTTATTCATGCACTATAACTTTTTACGGGGTACCGAATACAATCGTGATGCTATGTTAGATATATCTGATTTTTTTGTAGGGGATAGTCTATATATGACGTACATAGATTAAAATCACCCATTATGGTCATGGATTCATCGCCGCTCGCCACAAAAGTCCCCAAAATAGCAAATATATCAAATCCTTGTGTACCCAATCATTTCCGCTAGATTTAACTTGGCACCACAAAAAAAACATCCAGACATTCGGCACGACTCATGGATGCAGCACATTAAAGTGTAAGACCTACAATGTCATAGTTTAACCTACGTTAACAAAATATTGTGTTGACCGTGCAGTATTGCCATCTACGGGGCACCGAATAATGCATTCCTAAATGCATTAATCGAATGGGCATTAGCGCCAAATAACATCGCATCGCACAAGAAAGCAGCACGTCCAAGCATGTCACCTTCACGTTCACCATTTGACCTCAGGTCAACGAAAATTTTAACATTACACCCTATGGAAAAATCACGGCGTACCGAACAACATTTTCCTGAATACATTTATCAGATGGATATTACCGCCAAATAATCGCCCACCAAACAAGAAAGCAGCTCATCCGAGCATGTGACCTGCAAAGTCAGCGTTTGACCTTAGGTCAGGTTTGATACAACTCCGGAAATTTAAGTAGTGTACCACATGTTGGCCGAACGAAGCATTTGATGTAGACCATATCAGCACTGATGCATACACTATCAATACCAGAAGCAGCAAACGGCGTGACCTGACTTATATCGATGACGCATTTCATCAGGCAGCACCAACATCCCATTCAGAAGCGCATTCAGAAACTCACTCACCAACATCCTCCGATCCGTCTGAAAATTTCACAGAACCTTCGCAGCCGTACCTCTACATGCATTAATAAACGATTTTTTCTACGAGTCATTTCTTTTTTTCAGAGGCGAAAAGGTCATCTAGGTCAAATCTGGTGTACCGCATAACTTGCCGGACAATTGACTTATTAGAATGATCCAAACGCTTGTGCCATCGCCATAACGGCGGCACACAGCACACCAAGTCAACTAGTCACTTGAGGTCACCATTTGACCTCAGGTCAACTAAGACTTTAACATTACCCCCTATGGGAAGTTCAGGGTATACCGAATAGCATGTTCCTGAATACAATCATCGGATAGATATTAGCGCTGAATAATCGCCCACCGGTCAAGGAAGCAGCACATCCGAGCGTGTGATCTGGAAGGTCAACGTTTTTTGTAAAATTCAGCGGTCAACCTCAGGTCAGGTTTTTAGAAAATTCAGGAAATGAAAGTGGTCCATTGGTGTACCACATGTTGTTCAAACGAAGCATTTAATGTGGATAATCTCAGCACTGGTGCATGCAATATCAATACAAAAACAGCTAATGACACCCGCCGCAAGGTGGAACCAGCTGGCGGCGCACGGGTTGCCCGATGGCGGGCACGCAGAGAGAACTCGGCGAGACGCTAGATCGGTTGAAACTCTGTAACAGCGCGCAGTCGTTGTTCGTGATGCCGGCAGTCACGGGTCCAAATAGCTGTCGGTACATGTCACTTTTTGCCAGACAGTTGCCTTGTGTCCGTTAGTTTGCTCGAGCTGTGTGAGTAATTACGTCCGTGGCCCTTACCCAAAATAAAGTGATAAAGTGATAGTGATAAATAAACTTACCCAAAATAAATAAAGTGAATAAATAAACTTGGTGCTGAACTTTGAACCGAGGGTTTTGCGACACGGGTGTTCTACGGACATTTCACTGGCCTACGAACAGTACCCGTTGAAGGGTCGGATGCATTTTCGTCCTTCAGTTGTGCTCTTTTGGTCCCGCTGTGTTTATTTTTCGTTCTTTGCTGATGTTTGTGGGACCATAGCACGATATTAGGGGCCTCGGTATAATTGTTCTGGATCTCGTCTCCACTTGTCGGGCCAAGACGCGTTCCGGGAGAATCCGACGTCAGTTTTCTGGGCCCGACAGTTTGTGGTGACTGATTCTGAATTATGTAAACGAGCTCTGGTATGTTTTGGGTCTCGCGTGCGATTTATTAAGGCATCTGGTGGATTGTTTGGACTAAGGAGCGATTTTGCTGGCTCGAAATTTTTTTATCGGAATCTCTTGTTATTTTGGAGGATTCTGGCTTGATTTTTGTTCGGTTGCTATTCTACTTTAGGGCCACGCTGTGCTTATTTGGGGACATCGACGCAATTTTTTGGGAGACTCGAGGAAATTATTTGTACCTCGACCAGAATGTATGCGACTATCGACATGAATTGTTGGTCGCATTCTCGACAATTTGGGGACATGGCGCTAGTTCACAGGGCGCGTTGTACTTATTTGACCCAGCGCGATTTTAGCGTTCCCAGGCGCAAGTGTTCGGTTCCGGTGCAAGTTTTTATATCCGCTGCATTAATTTAGAACGACTAATTCTGGGGGCATCAACGCCGATTTATCTTGCCTTAGAACCATTTTTGGGGACCAGGCGCGATTCTTGAGTTCTTGGGAGCCCATATCGTGAGGATGGAGGGGATATTTGCCTCTTTAACATGCCACTGCGGTTGCTCAAGGAGCTTTGCTCAGGCAATGGCACCCTTCAGAATAGAAAGGCCCTTAGGGAAATTTGCTTTCTGGAACTGTTCTGAATTTTCCGGTGCTCGACTGGAGTAGACAGACTTCCTTTGTGATTTGTTGGGGTCGATTTATATTTTTGGAAGTTTCCTGCGCGACATTGGTGAGCCCCGGTATGATGGACTTCAGCTGCGAGCTGTGGGGCACCGACGCTACTTTCTCGGTCCAAGCGTGATTTCGAAGGTGAGCGGCGCGACGTTTTCTGGTGTAAGTACGATTTGTGGACCATGTCGTCATTTATTGGGATGTCTATCGCAATTTTTGGTGGCCTTGACACGTCTTCGGGGGTGCGACCCGTCTTGGTTAATTTTGGAGCGATTGCTGGGACCACAGAGTGACTTCCCATGTCCGGACTGCATTTTTGGGCGCCGGCTTCCTTTATTGGGTGTTCCCGATGCGATTTCTGGGGTACCGGAGTGATCTATCGAGCCCCTGGCATGACATAGAGGAGCCCGGGCGCGAATCTCTGGTTACTCCAGGCGCAATGTGATTTTCATGGCCCCGCCAAACCTTTTGGGATCCTGTTGTGATTTTCAAAAACCACACGCACGACATTTTTCAGCACCCAAGTGTGATTTTCTGGCCCCAGGCGCAAACCTTTGAGGACCCCGTGATTTTCAGAGTCCCATCCCTTCATTTTGTGGCCTCCATCGTGCTGCATGGCACCGTGATAGCGGTGGCGCAAGAGTTGGGATCATTCCATTAAGTCAATTCTCCAGCAAGTTATGCGGTACCCCATATTTAACCTTGCTGACCTTTCCGCGACTGAAAGCGAAATGGTTCCTCATAGGAAAAAAACCGTTTGGCGATGCACGTGCGGCTATAGCTGCGAACATTGTGTCGAATTTTCAAACGAATCGAAGGATATTGGTGAATTCGTTTCTGAATGCGTTGCTGAATGGTATGCCTGGTGCTACCTGACCAAATGTATCATCGATGGAGGTCGGGTCACGCAGTGTGCTGCTTCTTGTATTGATACTGCATGCATCAGTGTTGATATGGTCTACATTAAGTGCTTCGTTTGGCCCACATGTGGTAAACCAGTGGACCACTTTTATTTCCTGAATTACATCACATCTGACAAATCTGAAGATCACATGCTTGGATGTGCTGCTTCTGTGATCGGTGAGCGATTATTCAGCGGTAATATCCGTCCGATAAATCTATTCAGGAAAGTGTTATTCGGTACACCGTGAATTTCCCATAGAGGGTAATGTTAAAGCCTTTGTTGACCTAAGGTCAAACGGTGACCCCGAGTGGGAAGCTGACTTTGTGTGCTTGATGCCCCCGTCATAGCGGTGGCATACGCGTTTGGATCATTCAAATAAGTCAATTCAAGTTATGCGGTACCCCAGATTTGACCTTGCTGACCTTTTCACCTATGAAAGCGAAATGATTCGTTGTATAAAAAATCGCTCTGTAATGCGTGCAGGATTCCGGCTGCGAATGTTCTGTCAAATTTTCTGAAGGATCGGAAGATGTTGGTGAAGGATTTTCTGAATGCGTTGCTGAATGGGATGCTGGCGCTACCTGATGAAATGCATGTTCGATGTAAGTCAGGTCATGCCGTGTGCTGCTTCTGGTATTGATAGTACATGCATCAGTGTTGTTGAGATGACCTGCATTAAATGATTCGTTTGGCCAGCATATGGTATACCAGTGGACCACTTTCATTTCCTGAATTTCATCAAACCTGACCTGAGGTAAAACGCTCACCTTGCAGGTCACATTCTCGGATGTGCTGCTTCCTTGATCGGTGGGCGATTATTCGGCGTTAATATCCATCAGATAACTGCATTCATGAAAATGTTATTCGGTACACCAGTGAATTTCCCATACGGGGTAAAGATTCGTTGAAATTAAAGATTAAAGTATTCGTTGACCTGAGGTCAAATGGTGACCTAGAGTGTCCAGTTGACTCGGTGTACTGCATGCTGCCATCATGGCGGTGGCACAAGCGTTTGGATAATTCCAATGAGTCAATTCTCCGGCAAGTTAGATTTAGCTAACATTTTCGCCTCTGAAAGCGGAATGATTCGTCGTAGAAAAAAACAATCGATGATGCATGCAGGGGTACGGCTACGAACATCCCATAGGGGCAATGTTAAAGTCTTAGTTGACCTGAGGTCAAATGGTGAACG
Organism: Imbricaverruca yamaguchii; assembly: GCA_034440575.1. NCBI lineage: Eukaryota > Metazoa > Arthropoda > Thecostraca > Neoverrucidae > Imbricaverruca > Imbricaverruca yamaguchii. The sequence goes on from JAOTOL010001213.1 coordinate 261,699, forward strand.
TGAAGGTGACATGCTTGGATGTGCTGCTTTCTTGTGCGATGAGAGTTTATTTGGCGCTAATGCCCATCCGATTAATGCATTTAGGAATGCATTATTCGGCACCCCGTAGATGGAAATGCTGCATGGTTAAAACCATGTTTTGTTGACATAGGCCAAACTATGAGATGGTACGTCTTAGGCTTCAATTTGCCGCATCCATGAGCCATACCCAATGTCTGGGAGTTATTTCGTGGTGCTAAGTAAAATCTTGCGGAAATTATCGGGTACACAAGAACTTGGTATATTTGCCATGCTTGGGACTTTTTGGCGAACGGTGATGAATCCGTGACCATAATGGGCTAATCTTTATCGATGTGCTCTATGTACATCCTATGTAGACTAGCTCTTGCAAAAATAAGGTATATCTAATGTGTCACCATGATTTTATTCGGTACCCCGTAAAAAGCTTTAATGCATGAGTAAAATCAACCTTGGTGACCTGAAGTCAAACTATAGCATTGAAGGCCATGTAATTCGATGTGCTGCATCTTTGATGGACAGGGGACATCTAGGCGTTGGAATCATTCGGCTAAGTGAAATACTTTGAATTTTATAAGGTACACAGTTTTTGACACGGATGACCTTTCTTGACCTCTGGAGGTCAAACTGTTGGTCCCACTTAATAATTGTCGTTTGCCTTCCTTTTGAAAGCGACAAAGATCATGTCCTGAAAATGAACTAAATCGGAGAGTATGCGAATAGGATACTGTATGCGAATGGGAATGCGAATGCGCTACTAATATCATGAACAAATAATTTGAATTAAATGCTAAACATGCTGTCAATGCCACTACACAGTTTCCCAGCTGAAGATCCACTCTGGTCAGTTTCCACGATCGTTATGTGTCTTCTCAGGTCACATGACAAGCATCACTTGCTACTCGTCACACCATCACTGTTCACATCACTCTTCGTGTGGCCTTGTCAGGTCGTATCACGAGCGCCTAATCCTCTTGGGTTTGTGAGATTCTAACAGGCGTTCTCACACTTGAAGTTTATATCATGGGATTTCATTATTGTATCTATGCTACCATAATAAATGATGGGAATAAGTATGTTGCAATGTTATATACCAGCACCAATAATATCCATACATCTCACTCAAAAGGTTGGATATCTGTTCTGTGCCAACTGAAATTCCATTGAAATGTTACAATTTGTACGTTATATTTCATAGTACATCTTACAGTCACGCAATGTATGTATGGTGGCAATAATTGAATGCTTCATTAATCAAAATGCATGTAAATATAGAAGTATATTGCAGCCAGGTCCAAGACCATATATAATACATGACCTGTGTGTTTCATATGTATAAAGTCACGGAACTTGCACTTGCAAATTGCAGTCTTACCTTGATTGCGTTACATTACTGCCCTCAGACTTTATAATGCTCTACTGCGGGCCATGCCAATTAAATCGGTGATAAATATGCTAACATTCAAAGTGAAACTCTTGTATGACTGTATTTTCTTACTGGCTGGCATATTATCTGCTATATAGTCTTTCCATAATATAATATGAGATGTGACTATTCATACATTTGTTGCATTAACTATATCATCTCCTAAATTAGTTGCTTTGTTGTATGTAAGGTCATATCCAAGTATGAAAACTTAAACAATGAAGTGCTACCATGTGATATGTACAACTTTTACCTACTTAGTTATGGAGTGCATGGAATTTCTCACATATCCAAATGTGTGCGTGTTGCATTTTAGTAAATATAAATTTCTCGAGAGTGCGAGGGCCAGCTAACATTGTTGCCCCTCACACACACTTTGAAAAGTGGGTGGACCATGGCCCCTGGCCCCCTGTTCCTATGTCTATGAACTCGCCCCACCAGAATTTTCGCTTCGTCCCTCCCTATTGTTAGCCACCAAGGACATACCTTCACCCATCGTCATCACAGTTCAGGTCTGCTGTTCTCCGATGCTTCATGAAAGCTAGTGTGTTTTAGCCTGTATGGACGCTAAACATTTTATTGAAGCCGTTGTGTTTGTGTGTGTGTGTGTGTGTGTGTGTGTGTGTGTGTGTGTGTGTGTGTGTGTGTGTGTGTGTGTGTGTGTGTGTGTGTGCGTGCGTGTGTGTGTGTGTGTGTGTGTGTGTGTGTGTGTGTGTGTGTGTGTGTGTGTGTGTGTGTGTGTGTGTGTGTGTGTGTGTGTGTGTGTGTGTGTGTTGGTGTGTGGAGTGAGGGGTGGATGAGGACGATGACGGTGACGGTGACGATGACGATGGACCCGAGCCCACTGTATGGTAATATACTCACATGCCTGTATGGGCATGTGAGTATATTACCATACAGTGTTTTTAATTTCTTCTACCCTCACAGTTTTTATGTTGACATGTACTATGTACTGCTCTTTTACTGATGGACTAAACCTGTTATTGGATGTTTTTTTTCCGTTGGTGAGGATGCTGAACAAACATGAACATACACATCGTCAAATAACAAATCACGATTTCAGAGATCTGAAAATATAGTGGGCGAAATCAGATGGGTTTTTGGTAGGTCGGGGTTCTATTACGTTAGCACTTCCCCCCCCCCCCTTATATTTTTTCTTCAAAATTGACACCCCTGTGGCTAGGGTTTGGAATGCGGCCTGCACTGCTCAGCGTCTGACAACATGTAACTTGTCTTGTATTCATATATCTTCCCAGACAAACCACACTGCTCGGTTGCACTGCTTAGCTTACCTAATCTAGTCGCTTTCAAGATCGCACGTAACCAAGCATTCTGCTCGCCCAGTTTGGTATGGGACGAGTAGTCTAGGGGTAAGTTGCTCGTCTCACAGTCGAAAGGTTGTGGGTTCGAGTCTCACCTGTCGCTACTATTCGCCCGCGACCAATCGGCGTGAGAGATTGGCGACACAATATGACTCAACGGTCGCTGTGTCGTAAAACCAATAACCAAGCAACCAATCGCCCAGTTTGGCAGCAGGGGTTAGGCAGCACTGATCTGCTTCCAAAAAGGTCCCTTGTGCTCATAGTTTTACTGATCTTTATGTATGTATGCTCGCCACGCACCAACTTGTAGTGAACGTTTACACCGTGAGATGGTAACCGGTCTCACGGGTAACGACCATCACAGGAAACAGATCGCCTTTGATGGGTATGCATCCCCTTTCTAGTCATGCACACATCTGCATGCATTTGGAGACACCAAACCTTTAAAATTACCAAAAGAAGCCCAACGAAACAAAAAACTACGTTGTTGCCAAGCTACGTTGTTGTTGTCACCTAGGTGTAAACCTGCGAACTATGACCGCATTGACTGCAAACAACTGGATGTCTTCACCAGACTGAATTTATGGGCTGTAACCCAAGTAGACATGCACAGGAGTAATGCCTCAGCATATCGCGAGTGGCTTTATGGTACAGATACGCTACGTTTTGTTGTGCAAATTATGTTTCAATTTTGCATCTAAAAGACGTATATTCGAACTCCACGCACATAAATGAGTCGTATGATGTTTGCAAATCTAAGATCCGAGGCACAAAAGCAACACAAATAAAACAAAAAGGGTTCACCCTGGTGTACATGTCCGCACGAAAAGGAGAAAATGGCCAGTGATGGCCACAGGAATACGTCTATGAAGCGACGCAAAGGGAAGCGGTCGCTGAAATGCAGTCAGCGGAAATTCAAAGTTTTTAAAAATAAATCTTGGTATGAAACGGATCATCTCCAAGTTATTTTGTTTTAGTTTGGTGATGATAGTTTGAAGGAAATGGGCTATCGGGTTACACATAAATCAAGAAAATAACGATTAATGATCTACAAAGAAAACGAGAAGAACTACTGTATCGAACTTCGATAACGATACTTCTTTGAGCATTGCGCTCATCTACCCACAACTATTATCTGTATATAAAACAAACACGAAGCAGTTGCTAAATTGTAAATCATGTACATTTAACCTTTCAACTTTTCCTCAACACGCTTGTTGTCCAATCAGCTATTAATTTCTCCTATCGCATGCCAACGGATACAAGCCAGTTATCTCGAATTGTGCGGTTTATTTGAAATACGAGTAGATAAACACTAAATAATGTGTACAGCCCAGATCCGGCGTCAGATCTGCGCTAATGAGTTCGGGGCCGCGCCGGCGTACAGTTCAGCTTCGTTATCAGCCCGGCTGCACCAGACACGGATCCCAGTCTGTGGCAGCCGCTCAAAGCGTTGAATTGGCTGCCGGTGCAGGTGCTGTATAGATCCTGCGTTGTTTCCCGCACTAGTTCACCTTTCCTCCTCACACGATGTGTGTGGTCACCGTTCACGAGGGCAGGCTCATGTGACGCATACGAGCGAGAAAAGATTAAAACTATCGAGCTTGCTTATTCTGCACCAGCGATGTGGCATTGCATTGTGGCAGCTGGCTGGCTGATGGTCCGTGTGCTGTGCTATAGTGTGCTCACACGATGAATAGACGTTGCCTTGATATTGTTGTTATTTATTTTAATGTCATGTAGCAGGTTGTGCTGATGACTTCGTTGGCAACGGTGGGAGCAAAAACAAGACACAAAAGAAGCCTTGTTGGTTGCGACGGAGGTCGCAGCCGAATGGGCTTAACGTGCGCTATCGGATACCTTTTTCAACATACGAGATACCCGAACCAGCGGTACCCAAACGATGATAAGGCTTTTGGGGAGCTGGTATCTGCATGGCTACGGAATGTACCTTATTCGAAATGCGATCAGGTAATATAATACTTAGGCTGTGTTTTGCTCACCACTTTCCGTTGCTCTTGGATCCTTGCCAAGGGATGCGCAGCCAAGTGGCCCTCCCCCAGCTCCCAAAAATGCATTCGATGAAAAGATAATCTTTGAGATAGGTGCCACGCAAAGCCTTAAATATTCTGCGCAAGGTACACCGAAAATTCTTTCATCACATTTTTGGGTCCGGCCCGCCATATAAAAATTATGGCTGCGCCGTTGCTCGCCACATAGATTCATGGATAAGAAATGCGACACACGAATGTACCCTCGTGCAGGGTACATTCTTCTTTTCTGCGTCAGAACGCGGTGTTTGTTCATCACCATCTTACGACGGCGTCTGCTATTGTGCATAACGCAATATTTAGCTCATCATGCGTGAGCAAAAAATCCACCTGGTGACATTCCTTAGAGGAGGCTCTGTACTGGATAAATCGTAGGTATTCGCTGGATAAATGGTGGTTACCAACTTGGTAAATTGTAGTTGCCCACTAAGTGAATGGTAATTACCCAATGGATAAATGACAATAACCCCCTGGGTAAATGAGATGTCAAATACATGCTAGCAATGCAAAACCGATGATCGGATAGATTAACATGGAACCACGGGAAAGGATTCATTCGCATTGGTGTCATTGTTGTATATCGGGAGATAAAGAGACCGCAAACGGAATACAAGTTATGCAGACGACAGCCAATTTATCAATTCCAAAAGACGGTTCTTGTAAAAGCACGTGTGACTCAACTGTCTGTACTTTTGTGACTTGCACTACATTAAGGATTTAAATGGTTAAAGCACTCCCCCGCCCATCTCTAAGTTGCCTGAGGGACAGTCGACGTTTTTTTTGTAAACTGGCACGCCAACCATTGAGGGTCCGCGGCGCCCACAGTGGACATGAAAAGCGACAGCTCATTTTGGCGTCGGCATGACATCTCTTCTATCAGCTCTGACCATTGTTAAGGTGTGTGTGACGCAAGAAATTTGAGATAGGAATTGCAACATGGTTAGGGACTGCGGAGGACTTCGGAAGGGGTGGGGTTTGGACTTCCCTGTTCGAAAAAGATTTAGCATTTAGCATAAAACGTAACCAGATATTTTGGACACGACATGCATCATGAACATCTAAGTCCGGGCGACCTCAACCCAACAAGTATGGCATTTATTTTAAACCAGTGCATACAAGCTTGTATTTCCTATTTACATATTCCATCATCTATATTATCTTCGCTACAATTATGATCAAGCCGTTCAAAAAGAGGAAATAGTTAACTCGCTTTTCATTCTAAGTGCTGAGACTTTCACACTACTGACCTCGAGCTATAGCATAAGCTGTCATCATCGGGATCTGGTGTCACGGCAGTGCCTGTTTGCTGAATGGGCTTCCTATCGGGGAGCTCAGCTGTCAGCTGCTGCCAGCGGTGATGCTGAGCCGCAGCTCACGGCTGCTGCCCTGCACGGCCTCGTTGGCCACTGAGCTCACCAATCCTCAGAATCTCACCCACTTCGCCGACCTCTGGGTTCCCGCTAAGCATACGCAACTGAAGGATCTCACCAGGTACAGCCAGCTGTAGAATTTCATCAAACACACCCAGCTGCAGGATCTCACCAAGCGCATCCAGCTGTAGGATCCCACCAGGTACACGCAGCTGCAGGATCTCATCCAGCACACAGAGCTGCAGAATCTCGCCAAGCGCATTTGGCTACAGGATCTCGCCAAGCACATGTAGCTGCAGAATTTCACCAAGAACGAGTACCTGCAGATTCTCACCAGGTACACGCAGATGCAGGATCTCACTAGGTACTCGCAGCTACATGATCCCACCAGGTACACCCAGCTGCAATGGTCAGTTCAGTTTCTCCTGGAGCTCGCTATCTCTGGAGTCTGGCCGAGTGGACCCACCTGCAGTATCTCGTTGGCGATGTTCTGACTGACGCAGCCGTCACGCACGGTAGTGTCGTACACCTGGGTGGCGTTGTCGCCACTGTGGCCGGTGCCGCAGAATAATGAGTAGTTCTTGATCTCTGCCGGCAGGTGATCGTCGGGTCAGCTGTTGTCTGCTCCCCGTTCATTATAGCTGCAGCCCTGTAGGAAGTTGGCAAGGGTGGTTGCCATCCACTACAAATATGCTGCAGGAGAGTTGAAGTGGTGGTTGCCACCCACCAGAGCTGCGCTGCAGGATAGAGGTAAGGGCGGTTACCACCCAGCATATACATATATATATATATATATATATATATATATATATATATATATATATATATATATATATATATATATATATATGCTGCAGAATAGTGGAAGAGGTGGCTACCACCCACTCGGGCGGCGCTATGAGAGGGTGGCAAGGGTGGTTACCACCCACTAGAGTGGCGCTGCTGGAGGGTGATAAGGTTGATTTTGCAACATTAGGGTGCATGCTAAGTGAACCTTAATTGGTAGCGGTTCTGCGACTGTCATGACATTTCAATTGAAAAACATAGTTTTAACTACGGGAGTTCGGCGTATCGTCTTGGTTTCGACAAGGCCCAAAAAGCCGAAGCGCCCCATTCAGTTACCAACTGCAACTACTGGGCCATGCAATGAGCGATCAGTGGACTATAATTTACGCTCCTGTCCAGAGATTCCACGACTCCATCAAGCAAGAGGTTAGGCGCCAGACGCAATGTTAATGCGGACATCGGGGGATCTCCAGTAAAATAAGATAACAGGTAGGTTCCTGATATCATTCAAGAACTCTGAACTATCCGTCCGCGACAAGCGTGACCGGATGCTTACCAGTGTGCACGCGGAGAATATAGTTACAATTTATGAGACGGTGTCTCCATAAAATATAATGCGAAGTGCATTTATGAAAGCTAGCTCGCCTTCAGATGTCAATTTAATTAACATTTACAATGATATATTGCGCATAGTGTTGCTTTCCGTATTGCGTTCTGGAACTATTTTCCACCACAGAGGGCGAGCCGACGGTGGCATTGCCGGCGACCCGGGGCCCGCGCGGACCGCGAGTCGTTCATGGATATGGTGGGACGCTGAACCATTCCCTTAGCATTAATGGGCTCCAACGCCAAAGTTACAGGCAGATCTTCAGATCTGAAGGGATAGGCGATGTGTCTGGCATTTCCGCCACCATTGGAGTTGAGGCCGACAGGTTGTCTCGATATTGTCTGAGGACATTACGCTTATGGCCGTTGAATCGAAAGAATGCATCGGAAACCGTGAATTTCTCCTACACCATTTTGGCGTGGCAAAGCCGACATTGATTAGTATTGATCAAGGCTGGAACTTTATTTTTGTCGTGCCGCCGCTAGGTGGCCTTACGGATCCTCTGGGAAGCAAGTGTCGACGCTTGCCGTGCATCGAGCCATGCCAGAAACTCAATAATACTGGAAAGCTTGATGTTAAAAGGTGAAAAATGGCAGTGTTGGGTATTTATAAAAGTAATCGAGTATGGTATGAGAAGGCAGCTGATTTTATGCCGGTTTATTTGAGACGATTGAAAATTCATTCGCTACTGTAGAACATCTGATGTGCAACTTAAAGGAATACAATGTGATAATTTGTGATACAAATCCTGGAGTTGAATGCAAAAATGGCAGGGTTGAACCTTCATGGAAGTTATTCAAGACGCTATCAAAAGGTAGCACGTTCGATTTTCGATATTTCAGAACATTACAAATTGTCAGCAGATGACACAGAAGATGTACGGCGCGCTTTAATACAAGGTATTGAGTGGCCAATTGCTCCCATTTCACTTTAAGGATAAAGTGGCAAGGTAGTACAACGATTTTACTTGATCGTTACAAAATGTTTTGCTAATAAAACGAACTACATCCTCCTCTAGAAACTAGAATGTAAGACATTAATCACAGCAATCACACTCTGGTGGTGTTCCTTCACAAACCCACCACAGAGCGGCGCCAACAGTATTATGTCCACACATGATACCTAACGAATGGATGCTTTGACCTGCAGCTTCACCAACATCACATTACTTATGCTGCCTCCATATGTGGTGAATGATATCCCTCACGGTAATCAACATCTATTTTTTGCAAGAATATGCTGTTTTGTTCAGCCTACAAGTGCATAAGCATGGCCAAAATTGTCTCTGTTCCTTTATAGCACGCGTGCGTAAGCCTATAGAGACTATGCATCTTAGGGTGATGAGAAACGCATGGTCAAATGCTGCCTCATGATCCATTAAAGCTCTTCACATTAATGTCACGGGCACGTGACCTGTGTGATATGCAACTGGCGGAACCAAAAGCTTACTTTCAGCTCGTTTGCCAAGGAAAGGAATCCACAACCCTCACAAACTTTCCACACTTCGTACGTTTGGAGCCAAAAGTATAAGGTAGATATGCCTGGAACCAGGGGTGTTGATTGCTGAAAATTATTGGGACGGGGTGGGGGCAAAATGCACGAAGGCAACGGACAGGCCAAATAGGTTGGGGCACACTCCGTATGGTCCTGTGTTAAAAGTGGAAATTATTGTGGGAGGAAAGCTAACATTGAGGGGCACTATCCCCTTCTAAACTAGATAAAACAACACCCCTGCTTACAACAATCATGGGAATAGGTACAAAATCACAGTAAAAAATATACACTTACGACGAATGCAAATAATGTGACACGATGACTCATTTCTTAGATATATATCATGAACGATCCGGGTTTAATTTAGCACGACGCATATGAAAGTGAAAAGGCTGCTTTTCATTTGCCACCGCCTGACCGAGACAATGAAGGTTGGTCACGGGAGAAGAAAGACTTTCCGACAGTACCATCTTTGTGAGCTGTCTGGCTCAAGAAGGAATCGATTGTATCGATGATATAGTACGTACCGACTTCAATAACAGCCATATACAGTCCTTGACGACCTCTATGACGGACACATATAGTACCTGCCGACCTCTATGACAGTCGCATACACTACATGTCGACCTCTATGACGGTCATAGACTGTAACTGTTGACCTCTAAGATGGCCACATACAGCACCTGCCGACCTCTATGGAGGTCACATACAGTACATGTTGACTCCTATACAAGTCATAAACAGTACCTGCTAGCCTCTATGTAGATCACATGCATAAAATGCTGAACTCTATGGAGTTCCCATGCAGTACCTGCCCTATGACGGTCACATACAGTACCTGTCGATCTCTATGACAGTAACATACACTACTTTTCGACCTTCATGAACGTCACAACCCAATGATCGAGCTAATTGCAAACCATTTGTACGCCAGACAGCATCAAATTGATCACTTCAAGGCTAAACATTCGGCGTCCCAAGCCAAAACCGTCTGATAGTTACCTGCAATGCTTCAGAAAAATATTGCCTTCCCTACCTGACAGCTTCAGGACGAGGAGCATCGCATGGAACACGTGACCTATCTGCTGATAACCAAATTTCAGGAAGTACCCTATACATATCGTTGGAAGCCAGGCAGCCATCTTACTTCAAACTCTAGAAAACCATGACCAATTCACCATGTCCATAATAGCTCTTCAAAGGAAGGAGATTGGCATGTCGCAACACAAATATCCACCAGCCATATGTTATTTTCCGGGATGGCTGATTTCGAAGCTGAAAACTTCCATTTAAATTCTGGATGATTTTCGTGTAGGTGAGATATGCCCGCTGGCACACCCACTAACGGTAGCTCATCTGGTATATATTACGTTTTCTCTTGTAGTTCTCTTGTCGGGTTCATTACTTCACACTTTCTAGCTACTTTTAGTTTGTGATATACTTACATCTTAGTTATTAATAGCTTTTCTTTCTAAATGTGTCCTTTTGCATACGACAAAGCGTCCTTTGACGACTCTCCTGGAGAAGTCGGCCTGGTGAGGCTGCCCAGCATTGCTGGTGCGGGTGGATGAGGCGCTTGGTAAGGCTCCGCAGCATTGCTGGTGCAAATGAGTGAGGAGCCTGGTAAGGCTGCACAGCATTTTTTTGCGGCATACGTATTGAATTTCGTGGTGAAATTCGTGGTCCAGAAGACCCACTTACTGAACTGATCAGTGGTGACTTTCGTGGTCAAGATAATCCACTTACTGAACTGGTTAGTGGACACATCCGTGACCCAGACAGTTCACTTACTGAACTGGTCAGTGGTGACATCCGTGGCCAAGAAGACACACTTACTGAACTGCTCAGTGGTGACATCCGTGGCTCAGAAGACACACTTACTGAACTGGTCAGTGGTGACATCCGTGACCCAGACAATCCACTTACTGAGCTGGTCAGTCGTGACATCCGTGGCTCAGACAATTCACTTACTGAACTGGTCAGTGGTGACATCCGTGGCCCAGACAATCCACTTACTGAGCTGATCAGTCGTGATATCCGTGGCCCAGACAATCCACTTACTGAGCTGGTCAGTCGTGACATCCGTGGCCCAGACAATCCACTTACTGAGCTGGTCAGTCGTGACATCCGTGGCTCAGACAATTCACTTACTGAACTGGTCAGTGGTGACATCCGTGGCCCAGACAATCCACTTACTGAGCTGGTCAGTCGTGATATCCGTGGCCCAGACAATCCACTTACTGAGCTGGTCAGTCGTGACATCCGTGGCCCAGACAATCCACTTACTGAGCTGGTCAGTCGTGACATCCGTGGCCCAGACAATCCACTTACTGAGCTGGTCAGTCGTGACATCCGTGGCCCAGACAATCCACTTACTGAGCTGGTCAGTCGTGACATCCGTGGCTCAGACAATCCACTTACTGAGCTGGTCAGTCGTGATATCCGTGGCCCAGACAATCCACTTACTGAGCTGGTCAGTCGTGACATCCGTGGCCCAGACAATCCACTTACTGAGCTGGTCAGTCGTGACATCCGTGGCTCAGACAATCCACTTACTGAGCTGGTCAGTCGTGATATCCGTGGCCCAGACAATCCACTTACTGAGCTGGTCAGTCGTGACATCCGTGGCCCAGACGATCCACTTACTGAGCTGGTCAGTCGTGATATCCGTGGCCCAGACAATCCACTTACTGAGCTGGTCAGTCGTGATATCCGTGGCCCAGACAATCCACTTACTGAGCTGGTCAGTCGTGACATCCGTGGCCCAGACAATCCACTTACTGAGCTGGTCAGTCGTGACATCCGTGGCCCAGAAGACCCACTTGACACAGGACTCTCCACCCTTTGTGTTGCACCATAACTCAGCAGGACAGCCGCCTTCGTTGCACAGCTCCTCCAGTTTAGTCAGGTTCGGTGGCGTCTGGTTCACTGTTCATTCAACGTGCAGGGGTTGTCAGACAATGCATACAAAAGCAGTAGCAAATACTGTGTGTACATCTGGTTGAAAGCTGCCGAGGAGATGCTTGCAATATCGGATTCAAGTCAAAACTAATTTCATCCAACACCTGAAACAGACTCGATCACAAAATGTAAACTTCGTCTAATACAGACTCTGCCACAAAGTGCATATAAATCAAATAGTTACTCATTGTAAGAGGGGCACATTGCTCCCACTGATGCACGATAGTTCGCTTCAATACCTATGACACAGCCGAGACCATTGCCTTTCAATAATGGCTGCGTGATTCTTTGGCATCAGTTTATATTCGCTTTAAAGTATCACTAGGTAGCGCCTTTTCAACATGTCGAAATTGCATGGCATATTATTCCAACGCTTATATATTATTGATTATGGAACTTTCTTCCATTCCTAAGTGAAGTGGTGTACTATATTGCATGCGCCGGCCCCTTGACATAAATGAGACAAATAATCTGAGGTCACGTCAAGGCAGAGAAAGGAATGTATCGGGAAGGTACTAAATGCATCCACCTAGGTGTTTTTGTTTTTTTTACTGTGAGGTGGGCTGTTCAAGAACCCAGAAATGTGGAAGATTTCAAACAAGCTTGCTTACCCTCTAATCTCTCGTCGTGTTTCTGTTCCACATTCATTTCTAAGTGCTTAACTTATTCAAGAATGTTTATTAGTTATAAGATCATAAGGTTATAAATTATTCAGGCTTAACAAGAGCCACATAGGCTCATCTGCGTCAAGCCTATTTAGAAAAGGTACCATAAAAGTACATCCTTACTTCACAAGCAATCCATTACCTCAAGTTCCAAGGGATATATCCCGGCTATCTAGGTGACTGACTCCACGTTCCCTACCTGGAACCGCCACGGACTATTGTTCTATACAGGATTAACAGTTTATCAAATGCAACCCCTATGCATATATAGCGTCGTGGTGGCCACGTGGTCAAATGACATAACCAATCCGCGAGCGATAGCGATGTCGGACCACGAGTTCTCATCCAACCGACTCCGAGGAAAATTTCTGTAGACTCATAGCGTGACATCGACCTGCATTGCATTTCCGATAGCATTCCTGAGAAGCATTGCTTCAAAACATCCCGCCGTATGAGATACGTTTTTAATTTAGGGAATTCAGACAAATCAAGACGAACCGAACGGTCGGTGGGTTGGTTATTGGTTTTACGACACATCGACCGTTCAGTCATGTAGCGTCGCCAATCTCTCACGCCGATTGGTCACGGGCGAAGAGTAGCGACAGGTGAGACTCGAACCCAAAACCTTTCGATTGTGAGACGAGCAACTTACCCCTAGGCTACTCGTCCCACACAACCTTTCGATTGTGAGACGAGCAACTTACCCCTAGGCTACTCGTCCCACACAACCTTTCGATTGTGAGACGAGCAATTTACCCCTAGGCTACTCGTCCCACACAACCTTTCGATTGTGAGACGAGCAACTTACCCCTAGGCTACTCGTCCCCACGAATCGAACGTATCCAGGAGCTAACATAGCAATACGAATAATTCCTCCATCGGTTCAAATACATATTCAAATACATACTAACATACATACAAACATAACATACATATTAAGTCCTTCATGTTTCAAAATGAAAGCTTAGGTGAGCATTCATTTCCAGAGGCGCTTGCGAAAACAGTAAGTGTGATTTATAACGCTAAGATGATTTGCTACTGATCATTTCGTATCACATTACTAAGCATGGTGATGCCTAGATGAATGCAGAAATAATCTTTTGAAAATGGTGAAAGTACACCAAACGGGAAGAATAGATGAACGATATCGGACGCATACCCTACGACCTAAAAGAGACAAACAACCCGGGAACAAGAAAGATCTACGAAAAAGCTTATCAAAGCAAGATATGCCATAGTCTTGAACAAAGCGTGTCAACATGAAAATATACTGTCGAAACACTCCGGTATAAATTTACGTAAATATCCATATAAGTATATATAATATATATATATATATAATATATAATATATAATACATATAGAATATATATAATATATACGATATATTATATATATAATATATAATATATAATATATATTATATATATGTGTATATATATATATATATATATATATATATATATATATATATATATATATATATATATATGTATATGTGTGTGTGTGTGTATGTGTTTACATTTCTATATTTGTTTACATCGTTATCTACACAGTGTCCTTATGTGTCCGTATGAAGTTCAAATATTTCCCACGGGCAATAATACACACTTCGATGCCAACCTGGTGTGGCAGTCGATGGACTCAACATAGTAGTCAGCTCACGAGCTATAGTTGACTATTGAAGTCGATGTGTCCTTCAACGCTCACTTGACAGGACGAACGGCTGTAGGCAGGGAGGGCTGCGATCGTCACACGACGTGTCGTTGCTGCTGGGATTAGTCCAGTCGACGACTCCTGGCCAAGTGAACTGCCAGCAACGAGTGGCTGAAAGGAGAGCCACGTCGGTTCGTTAGTGACTTGATAGGATAGCCATATCCGTTCGTTAGTAACGTGGTAGGAGGGCCAAGTTCGTTCGTTAGTAACCTGTTAACCCGCGCCGTCTTTCCGGTCGAATCGGCACACCCCGTCTATGGGGGGGGGGGGCGGTTGAAGACCCCAGTCTAAAATTGAAACTAAGCATCGCACGAAAACGAAAGAGGTGTCATCAGAAAGCGCTCGACGAGTAGGGTCCGGGTCCACCCTCAAAAACAATTTCCACCCGAAAGTGACGTCACCATGGGGCTAGACATTCACGACTTTTCACGACTTACATTATGTTTTTGACAATGGGGAGTTCATTTTGGGGATATGTGGAAAAAAAATATTTGGAATGAGAAAAGGACAGCGAAATCGACCAGGGCTATAATTTTTGGGGGGCACCAATTTTTTTTATTTCAAAAGTTTGACTTTTCAAGTTTTCATTAATTTTCCTTTCCAAATGGGTAGAACAGACCGATAAATGTTGTTCGAAGTCAACTTGCACTAATAAAAAATGCTCACTTTAGCCAGAATCATGTATTTGAACTGCAATTTGGCAACTATGCAAAATTGATGTAGTCGAAAACGAAAAAAATTCCACTCCTACGTTTTGTTGCATCCGTAGTACTTTCTTGGACTTTTTCGGACTTTTACAAAAAAAAGTTGGCACTTTTTTGGAAGTAACCTCACTTGACCTTGACTCACTCGTTGACCCTAGATGACCTGACCTAACAATTTTGAATCAGCATGTCAAATTGATGTAGAAGAAGGTACGCCAAATTTGGGTGCGCTGCCGCGCGCCGTTCGTCCGCTATCCGCGAAAAGCCAGAGGGGGGCGGTTGAAGACCTCCCCCGAGACGGAACGGGTTAAGGTAGCTACGTCTGTTAGTGACCTAATAGAATAATCACGTTCGTTCGTTAGTAATCTGTCAGGACAGTCACAACCGTTCGTTGGTGATCTCTAAGAACAGTCACGTCCGTTCGTTAGTGATCTATAAGGACAGCCACGTCTGTTCATTAGTGATCTGTCAGGACGGTCACAACCGTTCGTTGGTGATCTCTAAGAACAGTCACGTCCGTTCGTTAGTGATCTATAAGGACAGCCACGTCTGTTCATTAGTGATCTGTCAGGACGGTCACAACCGTTCGTCAGTGACCTGTTAGGACAGCCACGTCTATTCGTTAGTTGCCTACTGGGGCAGCCACGTCTGTTCGTTGGTGACCTGTGACACCGAGGGGTACATGCCCTCGGTGTCACACCCTTTATCCACCCTGGTTGTCATTGCATCGAAAGATGTGCCCGTAAACAGGAAAACATGGGAAAGGTAATTGTAGGTCCATATTTGTTACCAGAAAACCATGGTCCGATGTTTTATCTTTCCTGCTACAATAGGTCAACGATTAACATACTCACAGCATTGCTCCATGGTGATCGTGAAATCGGGTTCAGCACACATGACATAAAGCTGGATGTTCATAGGCAGAGATAAGTAGTAAAACTTGCTAATTTTGATGGAATTTTTAGTTCCCAAAATATCATTTTAATAATTGTAAATCTGAAAAATTGAAATACATTGAACATTGAATTGAAGTGGCTAGGGTGGGAGGGGGGGGGGGACAGGCTCCTCTATCCTGTTCAAACTTACCGCGTCTCTGATTTGAACCCCATCCCAATTCCGAATCCGTAGTTACACCCATGTATATGAGCCCATACAAGGCTGATACAGATTATACATATGCACTCATAGTGCATGTGTGTTATGTGCTGACCTCCACAGGATGAACAATATGAGCATTGTTAAGGAAATACACATCCAGTTATTCGTTGATTTCCTCATTCGTCTTGCATCGCCGGGACGAGGTGCGCGTAGAAAAATCCTGCAATATGTTTTTGGTCCAAAGACAAAAACGAGACTTGGAGCTGACGGCGTGCGTGTTTTCCAGCGATTTCATGTAGAAAATGCGGAATAATTTCAAATGTATTTGCAAGATCAATAACTTCGGTACGGGTAAGTTATTCGTCTCACAATCAAAAGGTTGTGGGTTCGAATCTCAACTGTCGCTGCTCTTTGCCCGCGACCAATCGGCGTGATAGATTGGCGGCGCTGCATGGCTCAACGGTCGATGCGTCGTAAAAACGGGGGCATTCATAATGTCCACAGCTCACAGTGTCCACAAGTTCATAATGCCCACAGTTCAGTGTCCACAGGTCACAATGTCCGCATGTTCATAACTTCCACAGCTCACAATGTCCATAGTTCATAATGTCCACAGATCATGTCCACAGCTCGCATTGTCCAAAGGTCACAATGTCCACAGCTCACAGTGCCCACAGTTCGTAAGTACCACAAGCTCATAATGCCCACAAGTTCATGTCCACAAGTCATACTATCCACAGTTCGTAATGTCCACGAGCTCGAGTTCATAACTTCCACACGTTTATTATCTTCGCAGTTCATAAAGTCCACAGCTCATAATGTCCACAGCTCATATTGTCCACAGTTCATAATATCCACAGCTCACAACTTCTACAGTTCATAAAGTACACAGCTCATAAAGTCCACAGTTCACAATACCCACGCGTTCATAATATCCACAGTTCATAATGTCCACATGTCACAATGTCCACACCGTCTCTGCGAAAATATGCTACGTGAAATCATTTTGGACCTAATCGCATTTGGCGGCGCGGCAAACCGGCATACGTAGAAACCTCTCGTTCACCTCTTGTTTACCGATGGCAGGTCGATCAATTTGCGCGAGATGCTGCAGGGCGATGAATTCATTCAAGACACGATTCTCGGAATCCGAGTTGGATATTAACCTGCGTTTCTTAGTCAGCATCCATGCATAGTAGGTAAATACACCTACTCTGGTGGCTAAATTCTTAAATACAGTGGGATATAGTCTTAACCCTCGCATTGGTGACGTTTCAATCTTCATTCGTATTGGTAGCGGTTTCTAGAAGCCAACCGGTTAACTTTGTTTCTGATCCGAATGACATGTAATTTGGTGGACACAATCGATGCATCGGGACTTGCTCGCGCTAAAAATTGTAACGCAATGTACCTGATATAATTAAAGTTATTGTGATATTTTCATCGGCTGCCCGGCACCACCGACGATTTGCCACATCCGGTCATGGGGCCGGCCGCCCGGCAGGGCCCGGGGGTCCGGTTCGTAAAATGTTTACCAGCTCGCGCACGTTACATCATCCATCAAATGGCTACGGTTCGGACACCATTAGGCTGATAATTCAACATAGATCAGTCATAGGCGCCAGGCGGTTGTGTTTCTCCCCTCCCCTTGTGCTCCTGTAGGCCTCCAGCTCGGTCCGAAGGACCACATGCCATCGTCCTGTCGCTGCTGCACGGTCGAACATTGGCCTGTTTCGCAGCACACATTCCATCGTTTCGTTCGAGGTCTGCCATCGGCTCTGAAGACCAATGTTGTCGAATTTCACAGCCAGCATTGGCTCATAGCTGGAGCCGCCGACCTTCGTCCGGTGCTACGAGGATATGGTGGTCTGCTTCGAGGCTCATCGGTTCGCTTCCCTGTGGCCTTAAGGATAGTCATCTGCTTGGTAGTCCAAATATAATTTTCAGTGTTATTAATTGCATGAGTTCGATTGCCTTTGGCCTGGCTGTTCGTACTCGATGCGTTATTTGCATGCTTTTCCAAACATGAGCTACAAAAAAGGAGAGAGTGCATCGAAGAAGTCTGTATTCGCAAGAAGTCTGTCCGCAAGAAGTCTGTACTCGAATGGGACATAAAGCACTGTCTGCGTGGTGAGGTGATGTGAGCACGATTGCCAATATAAGCGAAACATTGTCAAACTGGCGCATTTTCCAAAATGCTCGACGTTGTAGTATTTAAATCGGCGATTGGTAAAGCAATTTATGCAAATTGCTGATTAACCCGCGCCGTACCGGTGGGGGGGGGGTCGTTGACGATCCCCCTAAGGTTTTCCGCGGCCTGTGAAAAAACGGCGCGCGGCAGCGCACCGAAATTTAGCATACCTTTTCCCACATACATTTGGCATGTTGTGTCATAATTTTGAAGTCAGGTCATCTAGGGTCAACGAGTTAGTTAAGGTCAAGTGAGGTCACCTCCAAACAAGTTGAACCAATTGTCACGCTTTAACGGATGAAGTTATTTGAATGAAACTTTCAGAATTTGCTTATCTTAAGGGATGCAACAAAACGTCGCACCAGAGGAATTTGTCATTTTTTAAAGTTTTTTGATTACTTGTTAATTTTCTATATTTGCCCTTTAGAGTTAAAATCGGAAATTATGGCGAAAGTAAATATTTGTATTGGGAAAGTTGACTTCGAGCGCAGACAACCGCACAGTGTGCAAACCACCTGATTTAGCAAAGACCTGGCCGGCCCTCGTCCACCGTGACATGATCTGTACCATCACAAAGACGCCGGCCAACCGCCGTCTCCGGCCCAGACAACCACCCTCAATTACAACTAGATGAACACCAACCACGCTACCACATTAGTGTGTCCAAAAGCTATCCCGGCTATTTCGCTCCTGATCGGATTTGGGTGGAGTTCACCCAAAATTGGCAAGTCTACACTAACCTAACACTAGCTTAACCTAAACTAACCAAACAAAATCTTACCAAATCTAACCAAACCTAACAAAAACTAAAGAAACCTAGTCAAACTGAATCGATCCTAAACGAAATGGTTTCATACCAACATATTATCTATTAATGCTGAGAAGACTGGATATCAAATTTTTCCAGGATACCATGTGATGACCTTCATGTCAAAATAAATACTTCCAATATTAGAAGGCATAGCTGTATAAAATATTTAGGTGTATTTATTGGTGAAGACATGACATGGAAAAGCCATATAAATTCCATCTCTTCAAAACTTAGCAGGAATGTTGGAATTATAGGCAAGTCTAGGTACTTTTTATCAACTTGTGAATTGCTTCTTCTGTATAATTCTCTAATGTTGCCATATTTAAATTACTGTGCTGTTGTCTGGGAAAGTACGTATCACTCTAAGCTTGATCAAATTATTAAGTTGCAGAAGCATGTTATTAGGATTGTTGATAAGAAACCGTAATTATACCATACAAATGAATTGTTTATTAAACATAGGGTTCTAAAGTTTCTGGACATAGTTGATGAGCAATGTATTTACAGCATGCTAGGTTTTCTAAATCAATCATTACCAGCACCTCTTTCTAATATGTTTCAACTTTATGAACAAGGTGGCCTCAGAGTTAGACAACATTTTCAAATACCCTTTTCTGATATCAATTATAGAATGTTTTCATTACCCTTTATTGCACCAAAAGCCTGGAATAAAATAATCTGCTCTCACTTCCACAGGATTAATGATGTTCCTAGGAGTAAAATGATCTTGAAGAAACACATCAGACAATACATTATTAGAAAATATGAACTTTTTCAATAACATGTTGGTAATGGTAATGTGCTATGCATGGTGATCTGGTATCATTCGGACATTTTCGTTTAAGAATCATGTTTTCTTTTCTTTCTTCTTCTTCATACTTGGGCGTCCTTTCTCCTTAGTGTAGTAGTAGTTTAGGAAATGCATGTGCATGGTTATGATTTTGTATTATTTCCCCATTAACACCTATAGCAGTTATTTTCGTGGAGCCCTCGAAGACGTTACTAGCATTGCTAATTGTCTGAGAGGGCTTCAGAAACATCTTTTACTAATATCTGGTGGCGGGATCTGTCCAGCAAGAAACAGGAGCGGGGAGTGGTGTGACCTGCCTTGATTTGCTTACCAGGACCTACCTCTCACCATTGGAATTTAACATAATTAGGTCACACGGGTATGGAAGGCACTCCTGCCTACCTATTAGTGGGTAGTGGAATTAAAAATTTTAAAAAAAATGTAACCAAACTGAACCAAACCTAAGCGAAACCTAACCCAACATAACCCGACCTAACCTAACCTAACATGACCAAGCATAACTCAACCTGACATAGCCTAACCCAGCCTAACCTAACCTACCTAACAGGACTTGACCTGACTTAAGCAAACCTCATTTGAGCCGACCTTCTCTGTTCTTGGCTACCTTCATTTCTATGCTTCCTATAGCACAGCTGCAATTCCCGGTAGGCAGCGTAAGTTACATTCACGTAGAAAGTCATTCTCACGGTAGCTTGGCTGGCGTGGCAGCACGAACAATTGATCGTTGTTATTGGAGTTTCGGGGCGCATCGACTGCGTCGGTCATGTAGCGCCCGAGCGATTGATGGTATAAGTATAATGGAATGCATAGCCTAAGTATAAATCGTGTTGAATCCCCCAAGCTGATTTGAATCGAGTTAACACGAAATTAACTAATCTACACTAACCGAACCTAGCCCAGCCCAGCCCAGCACAGCCAAGCCCAGCCCAGCCCAACCCAATACAACCAAACCTAACCCAATACCACCAAACCTAACTTAACCTAACAGGACCAGAGGTGACATGATCTGACGTAAGCAGACCGTATTTGATATGATTTGCCCTGCCATTTTCCAATTTCATCTACATATTCCTTATAAACCTTGTTCCCATACTTACTATAGAATAGCTACAATTCCAACTATGCAGCGTAAGTTACATTCACCTGGCAAATCATTCCTACGGCAGCTGGCTGGCGTGGCAGCAAGAGCCACTGATCGTAAAAGTATGCATAGCTTACATACAGACCGTGTAGAATACTTCCCTTCTCCGAGCAGTTGTGAACCGAGGTAGCGCGAAATTAACTAATCTGCATTAACCTAGCCTAACTTAACCAAACACAACACAGCACAACACAACACAACACAGCAAAACCCAATCGAACCGAATATCACCAAATCTAATTTAACCTAGCAGGACGAGGCCTGACCTGACCTAAACTGACCTCAGCTGATGTGAGCTGTCCTGCCCTTTTCCGACTTCATTTCTATATTATTTTGTAGCACTTTGTATTTCCCAGCACACAACATAAGATTTATCCACCTATATAAAATCCTTCACACGGTAGCTTAGTTGGTGTGGTAGCACGTGCGACTTGCATTATTTTCGACCGATGAAGTTGGCTCCAGCAAATCTAACGATTCATCTATGCAGTGAGCCGGTTGGGAAGACCGAAAATGATGTTCTGTAATGCTTCAAGACATCCTTGATTGTATGAAAAGCTGTTTCGTTGGTGAAAATCTAAAGGTATCGATCGTGTGAATCACAATCGTTTGGGCAATGCGTGTATATCACTTTTTATCCAAAATGTGGCCTCACCGAGAAGTTGATGGAGTGGGGAGAAGAGCCAGTTTTATGGGTCACGATACTTGTCACTCTTGCCGCGTTGGCTGACCCCTGGTATGCCGTAGATGCCCATAGTCAATGGGGAAAGTGTACCCGGTGCATGGATCCAGCTAATGCACACAACGGCGTGTAGTCACTTATCCGTTTTCCAGCACCAGACCCATTCGGAAAAAAAAACCGATGAAAACGGCCGGCGATTCTTTACCCTCCTTTGGATGCACGTGCCACGCACGGCGAAAACGTTTGCACTTCGGAGCTTGGAGATTATCTCGGCTACACCACGGTGTCGGTTTGGTGTCCATCAGTCCATTTGTTTGCGGGCTACGCCGGTTGAAACCGAGCCGATTAAGCGCACGAAAATCGATGATATCCCGACTTTAAAATCCACGCTTCACACGTTAAACCAATTGACGACAGAGGACTTAGGCGGAACCCGTTCTCCAACCACATCGGGGTCGCTCACATGCAGCACATTTGCTCGACAG
The DNA here is from genome assembly GCA_034440575.1 of Imbricaverruca yamaguchii. Taxonomy (NCBI): domain Eukaryota; kingdom Metazoa; phylum Arthropoda; class Thecostraca; family Neoverrucidae; genus Imbricaverruca; species Imbricaverruca yamaguchii. The sequence goes on from JAOTOL010001213.1 coordinate 284,038, forward strand.
CACCGACATTGTGCCTAAGGGGTGGCCATTGAATTCCACGCGCGTCATGCGATCCGACCTCATCACCTGGCAGTCATCCGATTACGATACGCTCGGAGGCGGCGCGCGGGTGGTGCGAACCATGCACAAAGTGCGTTCTCACGTTCCGAAAAAGTCAGTCATGTGAGCCACATAAAACTTGTGCTCTCACGGTTAGATCCTGCGGTCAGCAAGATCTAGCGCGGTCATGTGTATCAGATCCTGGGCATCGTAGGTGCGGAAACTAGAGGGTAAAAGTGAAGTGTCGGGAAATTTTCTTACAACCAGGGGCGGTCCGAGGCACCGAAAACGGGTGAGGAAGGCACCACTGCACCCCCCCCCTCCCCACCAGCACCAAAAAAAAATCGTTGGATTTCGGCAACCGTATTTTTCGGTTTCCAAAATTCGGAAATTGTTTGTGCCACCCACCCAGTCACCTCACCCACAAAAAGCACGGGATTTTAGGAACACTTTCGAGACATTTCGGTTGTGCATCTGACCACTCAGGGGCGGTCTGAATACCGAAATAGGGTGAGGTAGAGTAACCACTGCAACACACCCCCCCCCCCCCCCCAAAAAAAAAAAAAAAAAAAAAACATCGGATTTCGGCACCCCAGTTTTTCCATTTTCACGGGACTCACCTGGGCTTTCCGAAGCAGTTTTCCGAGTTTTCCGAAGTTTTCCGATCTGTCCCTAGTTGTTTCTTGGTGGCAAATAATATGTCCTGATATGACGGAGAAGAAAATGAAATTTGAAAGACTTTATCAGTAGAATTTGCCATGATTGTTGATGGGCGACGAGTAGTCTATGGGCAAGTTGCTCGTCTCACAATCGAAAGGTTGGGCGTTCGAGTCTCACCTGTCTCTACTCTTCGCCCGCGACCAATCGACGTGAGAGATTGGTGACGCTACATGACTCAGCGGTCGATGTGTCGTTAGACCAATAACCAACCAACCAACCATGATTGATGATGGTCTTAATTTCAAGGCTGTTCTATGAAGACCACCAAATGCATGGTGTAGGGCACCCGAGAGGATACACATAGAATTTGAACTTTACTTGGTACCTGGAATTGACAAGATAGGTGAAGCCACTAACCATTTCTGCAGTTTTCTGTAGTTTTCCCTAGCTATGAAAGACAATTGTTCAGAACAATTATTTTCATAGCTAGGGGACCAAACTTGAACTTGGTATTCCAAATGCGGTCTGACATAGACACAGTAAAGCTTCCTGATGATCTCTTCACTTTTGTACGATTAATTTCCATTTATTTCCCCAACCATTCTCAGTGTCTCAATATTGGTCCCAGTACTGACCCCTGGGGGATTCCACTTGAACATCTTGCCATGATGACTTTGTACCATTTTGCATCAGGGGAGGTCTGTTACCAGGCGACCTAAATTATGGGGAAATGACGCCGCCATGCGAGCGATTTCAACCTAAGTGGGTGTATAGGGTAGTCATGGGTGCTGAATCAATCTGTGAAAGTTTTAGTTTCGCACTGGCAGCGATCTCGGATATATGGCCTGATGAAATTTCCATAGGTCACGTTGCATGTAAATATTTAAGAGCGATTATCTCCGGTACTTTAAAGCCTAGCATAGACACATAGCATATCTTTATAATCGCAAATACCTCTTCTTTTCGTTTCTGGGTCAGTTTTCAATTTTGAACAAATAAAAAAAATGGTTAATTGAACGCAGGTCACGTGACCACCCATGACCATAGGCGTAGGAACGTCTCAAAAAGTGGATGGCCCAAGGTCGACAGCAGGGGCGCACCCAGGAATTTGGCAAAACACCGTGGTTGAGCACTTTTGGATAGGAAATCCGATAATTTTAAAAGTGAACACACAACTTTCACCGCTAAGTGGGGTGGGGGTGGGGGCAGACCCCTGGGCGCGCCTATGTCTACAGCGACATGTGGTCCTGAAAAGAACTATCATCGCAGCATACGTACTTTCAGATTTACACTTCTCGCTGTACTTGGAACTCTTTTTACGACCGATTAATTGTTGTGCAATAAGAGGTTTATCTTCCTGGTGCGGGTGAAGCCATTTAATATTATTGTTCAAACAAAATTTCTTCAACTTCCGTTATATGCATAGGTATCTATGGGGGGGATGGGGCAAGCTCATTACAGCCTCACTAATGGGCATGTGGTGTGCCCTGGTTTCCATGATTTAGTACAATACGTCTTTAAGATGCTCCCCGTTGTACCGTTGTACATGTTCATCGATGTTGGTGAGGAGAAAGAACAATCAAGAACGTAGCTTACTTGCTGGCCCATTGCAAAAGAAGTATCATGATTGGTGCTGAAGAGGTTCAGAAACAAGAAAGACGAGTGAACGCTGGTTGAAAATTATTTCATCCGGTGTGTAGCAGACCAATATTGGCAGGCTGACCGACTGAGGGAAAGAAAAATGTAATAAATATAAATGCATGGCATGTTGTTCGTTCTCACGGCCTAACTCCAACATATAGGTGATCAGCCACCTCAATCACCTCGGTAATATACGTCGTACACCTTAGAATGCCCGCCACTTCACACTTAATGCTACTACATCATGTGACTCCTGGCTGAAACAGAATGTAAGCGCTTATATTGGGGACCAACAATTCAGTGCAAAATAGCTGACAGTTGACAACACACGGTACCTCATAAAGTCATAACGTGTTCAGACTTAACCGCCACAAGATACCGTCCTGAAAGCAATTTGATGATTAGTTCTCTTCTTCCCACGTTTTCTGCTCTCTAAAAAATCCGGATAACCGCTGAGCTTTGATGCACCACATCTCTTTGGTTAGATACGCTCCCAGATTGGCTACCGAACGGAGTTTTGGTGTTCTTTTTTAGACTTTTCTATTTTTCTGTGTCTATGGATGCGATGTGTGGCTCCAGATAATTATTGTCAGGTGCCTGGCACATTTTTGTGATCTAGTTCTTTTTAAAATGTTGTATTGTTTGTTTTTACACAGACGATATTTTTGTATGTATTAGCGCGTTTTCGCAATCCCCGAAGTGTTTATTTAGTGCCCGGTCTTTGTGTTGCTTTTCTAGTACCATGTCGATTTTTAAGGGCCCCAGCCTGCTTTTGAGGCTCCCATGCTGTCTCAAGGCCTCGGTGTGCTTTGAGGGACCGGTTGTGTTTGCTTTTCTAGCTTCCGGTGTAGCTACTTTGAGCTGCAACTAGTATTTTAAGGTCTTGCCGCTTTTTGCCAAACTCGGTACGTTTTGGAAGACCTAGAGGATTTTCGTCCTTCAGTTGTGCTCTTAGGATCCCGCTGTGTTTATTTTGGGTTCTTCGCTCACATTTGTGAGACCCCAGTATGATATTGGAGGCTCTAATATAATTGCACCTGGTCCCGTCGCGACGTTTCCGGCCCAGGCGCGTAGTTTCGGATCGATCCGACGCCAGTTTTCTATGCTCGACGTATTTTTTGGTAACTTCTGAAGTATGCAAAGTTCGAGCCACCCCACTTTTTCGGCTCCCGTAGATTTGTCATGTCCCGCCACGATTTTTCGAGCTCCGATACGTTTTTCGGTGACCGGTATGCTATTTGTTAAGGCATCTGGTGGTATGTTTGGACAAAGGAGTGATTTTCCTGCCTCGTACTTAGTTTACGTATTTGGCTTCGTATTTAGTTTGCTAAATCTCTCTTTATTTCGGAGAGCTCCAGCTTGATTCTTATTGGGTTCCAATGCGACTTTTGGGCCACACTGTGCTTATTTGGGGCCATCGACGCTAATTTTATGGATACCCGCGGGGAATGTTTGTTGCCCTGACCAGAACTTATGAGACTACCGACAGGAATTTTGGGTCCCAATCGCGACATTTGAGGGGCTCGGCACTAGTCGCTGGGCATGTTGCACTTATATGTGCCCCAGTGCAATTTTTGCGTACCTCGGTGCAAATTTTCTGGCTCCGTGCAAGTTTTGGTTCCCGCTGTTTTCATTTTTAATCCCTAATTCTGGGGGCCTGATGCGAATTTATGATGCCTCAGAACCTTTTTTTTGTACCCCGGTGCAATTCTTGGGTTTTTGGGAGTCCACATCTTCAGGACGGAGGGGGATTCGCCTCCTTGGTATGCCACGGTGGCTGCTCAACGAGTTTCTTTTCAGCCAATGACAGCCTTTAGAGTAGAAAGGCCCTTATGAGAACTTTCTTTCTGGACCTGTCCGGAATTGTCCGGTGTTCAGGCCTTCTCGATGGAGTCCTTTTGTGATTTTTGGTATTGACTTTTATTTTTGTAAGGCTCTTGCGTAATATTTTTGGGCCCCGTTACGATTCCTCGAGCTCCGGTGCATCTTTTCGTTGCTCCAAAGCGTTTCTTTTCCCGACCCCGACACGTTTCTGGGGTCTTTGGCGCAATTGTTTTGGCCGCAAAGTGGCATCTCGAGTAGGAATTGATTTTTTGGAAGCCAGCTGCGAATTACGTGGCTCCGGCGCGACTTTTTGCGCCCCTAGTGTGATTTCCAAGGGCAGCGGCGCGACGTTTTTGGGTCTAAGTGCGATTTTTAGACCCTATCGTCCTTAGTTAGGATGCCTATCGCGAGTTTTATGGCCTCGACACGTCTTTGGGGACCCAACACGTGTTTGTTTTTGGGGGGCATTTGCTGAGACACCAAAATTATTGTCCATATCCGGATGGTTTCTTTTTCGTTGCCCCGACTTTGTTTAGTATGTGTTCTCCATGAGACTGTTGGGACGCCGGTGCGACTTGTGAAGCTCCTGGAGTGATTTTCGACGGCCCGGGCGCGACTTTTTGGCACCTTCATGTTCAGCGTAATTGTCGGGGGCGGCCAACACCTTGGGGCCCCGTTATGATTTTTAAGGATCTAGACACGACTTTTTCGCCCCCCGTCGTGGTTTTCGGGTCCCAGGCGAGACCTTTTGAGGTCCCAGTGTGGTTTTGAAGGGTCCAGCCCGTCTTCTTGCAGCTCCCATGGTGATTTTCAAGGACCACGGCACGACTTTTGTTGTGCTCCCAACGTGATTTTCAGGGGCCCCAGTCCGACCTTTTGTGGACCACAGTGCGATTATCAAGGATACCTGTAGTAAACTCGGCGGCGGTCCGGTACCAACTGATTTATTTAGCTCTCTCGTCACGGGACAACGGTCAGCATGCCCCGCGGCGGCGGACCGCGCGCAGAGGCGGCTCCAGGTACCGGGTGGTGTCACATCATCATACTTCCACCCCGAATACATACTTGAAAAGCAGAGAGCAAAACATACGAAAATTACTTATTTCGCCACGTGAACAACTAGCGTCAAAACATATTTTACACGTGCAGCATCACTTTACGATTACGTTAACCTATCGGGCTGCTTCAGCGTTTGTCTGGCACGCAAATCATAAGTCCGTGGGGAACCCGGAGCACTGACTTGTGCCTGAGTCCTGGGGGTACAAACTTCAACTGGCACAGTTGTTGCCAACGCTACCGGCGGCACGAACGGTACAAACAACGGCATAGAAGCCACTGCCGACGGTAGTGGTGAGCTCGGCGCGCTACCAGAGGCGGTACACGTCGGACGCGGTCTCACCTGATCCAGATGCCTCTGAATCACTCTGCCATCCTGCAGACGCACAGTTATGTCAAGTCCAGATTTGGCAGTCACGTGACCTGCCAACCAACGTCTCCCTTCCCCACCACGGATACGATCAACAGCCGACACATACACCGGCTGTCCGACCTCAACCGATCGATCTTGGGTGCCCCTGTCACGTACAATTTTTTTTTGTTCCTGCTGGATTCTCACTTTTCTTTCCAAATCGGGTTTCACCACGTCGAGTGGGGTGCGCATCGGACGACCCAAAAACAACTCAGCTGGGGAGACACTGGTTGTGGAGTGAGGTGTAGCCCGGTAACGGAATAGGAACCGTGAAACCTTTGTCTGAGGACTGCTTGATGTTTGCTTCCGGTAAGACGATTTAAAAGTCTGAACACTTCGTTCACTCAATCCGTTGCTCTTGGGCCACAAAGGTGGGGGAAGTCAAGTGGGTTATGCCATTCTTACGGCAAAAAGTCTGAAATTCACCCGACATGAAACACTGGGCACCATCAGATACCAAGAATGTTGGTACTCCCCATGATGCAAAGGACTCTCTCAGATGCTCCATTGTCCCTAATGAAGTTGCTGTGCGAGAAGGATATATATCCAACCATTTCGAATGGGCATCCGTAATGACCAGAAACATCCACCCATCGATAGGCCCACAATAGTCTACATGAACTCGCTGCCACGGTTTTGCAGGCCAGACCCAGGGGTGAATGGGCACTTCAGGTGCACTGGCTCTATGTTTCTGACACATCTCACAGAGTTTCGTTACTTTCCAGATGTCGTCATCCAACTTTGGCCACCAAACATACATTCTAGCGAACGATTTCGTGCGTGACTCCCCACAGTGGCCATCGTGTAATAGCCTGAGAATTTGCGGACGTCCCTGGGGCGGAATTACAACACGGGAGTCCCAAAGCAGACAGCCATCCTGTACACTCAGTTCAGATATCCGAGTTTTGTATGGAGCGAACTCGGGTCCCAACAAAACCGATGTCGGACAACCCTCCCGGACATACTTGGTCACTTGCGATAACACCGGGTCTCTCGCAGTCCACAGGCGAATCTGATCAGCCGTTACAGGAGTTGAATCTAAGAACTCCATCAAGTGGATTGTCTCAGCAGGCGGAGGGGAGATGGCACAGTCAACAGTGTGCCGCAGCGGAAGCCGGCTCAGAGCATTGCAGTGTGCCTGCTTTGCAGCCGTACTGTACTCGAGCCTGTAATCATACGCGCTCAGCATGAGCGCCCAACGAACCACGCGCGGCGATGCCATCAGAGGTATAGGCTTATTCTCACCAATGAGGCCGAAAAGCGGTTTATGATCAGTACGGATAGTGAAAGTTCGGCCAGCCAAATAATAATGGAAGTGTTTCACTCCAGTCAGGACCGCTAGACCCTCTCTATCAGTCTGGGAGTATCGACGCTCCGTGTCATGCAGAGACCGAGAGTAATAAGCCACAGGCTGCTCCCCATGCTGGAATCGCTGGCTTAAGACACAACCTATTCCGACTGAGGTGAGACAACCAGTTGCGACCAAACAGCATCGGCCCCTCCCCTTTAACAACTATCAACGGTAACTGACCACACTGATCCCCGTATTTCACTTCCACTTCAAACTGGCCACACACTGGCAGAACCTCCCGACTATACGTTCTAAGCGTGGAGTCACAGGGTATCAGTTCAGGTGTATCAGGAGCCCACAGACGCAACAGCTCCTGCTCAGAACACACACTGACCGCAGCCCCAGTATCCACCTCCATACAGACATCCCTACCATCCAGTGACAATTCCACCATAAGCGGTGGTTTACATCCACCCCCAGATAACTGCGAATGCGATCGAAACAAATCGTATGCTTGTCGCTCACCGGCACAATGGCGATTCTCACTTGAAGTCAACTCCGCTGCACGGAGGTCTACCGTCTCCTCTGAAACGTGACAGAGTTCCTGCGCCTGTACCGCTGCGCGACAAGCTCGCCTGATGTGCCCCTCTCCACCGCATCGGAAACAGCGACACGCTTTGAAGGGGCACGCAGAAGGTGAGTGTCGACGGCTGTGACACCGTGCGCACCGATCCAGAAACGCCGGCCCGCTGTGTCTCGAAGCCTCGCTGTGACCCGGAGCCCTGTCTATTACGCCTACTCCGCTCTGCCACGGCGCCCGCTGCTTCCAAACTCTGCCGATCCCAAGTCGCGGCTGAAAAGGCCGGGAACTTGAATCCACGCGCTGAATGACGTCACCACCAGTCGGCACCGCGACTGGTTCACGACCACTGAGCCGGCCGATGGTGTCACACACGGCAGACGTCCCGCAAAGCTCCGCAGCGTTGGCAGCGGCAGACTCGTGGGCTTGGGCGATGGTGGTCGCTGACTTGAGAGTCAAACCAGGCCCGCTGAGCAATCTGGTTTGCAGAGGCTGGTTCGAATACCGCAGACGAGGCGGTCACGAAGCATCTCTTCCAGAATAGACGGCTCGTAGTTGCAAGACGTTGCCAACTTCCGCAACCGAGCTACGTATACCGGCACGGACTCGCCACGTTCACGGATGCACGAGTTGAAACGGAAGAGGGCAACTATCGATGAATCCTCCGGCTCGAAGTGGTCGTAGAGCATCTTAATCAAATCCTTGTACGACACTTCGTGCACTGACTTCGGGGCAATCAAATCTTCGATCAGGCTAAATATGCTCGCACCCACAACGCCCAAAAAGATAGCGCGACGCTTCTCCACTTGATCATCATTGATCTCATTCGCGACGAAAAACCGTTCGATGCGTCGGCTATATTTACCAAACCTCTCCACTGACACATCAAACTCCGGCGCTTTGCCAATAAACGCCATCACCCGTGATCACCGTACACAAAGAAAATCGAAACTGACACACCAAACCTCAGAAACACGGCCAGTTCACTCCCTGGTCGCCATGTAGTAAACTCGGCGGCGGTCCGGTACCAACTGACTTATTAAGCTCTCTTGTCACGGGACAACGGTCAGCATGCCCCGCGGCGGCGGACCGCGCGCAGAGGCGGCTCCAGGTACCGGGTGGTGTCACATCATCACCCGACCCGACCTTTTGAGACCCAACGTGATTTGGACAGCCCGGCCAGTCTTTTTGGCGCCCAGTGGGATTTTGTGGAGTCCGGCGATACTTTTGCCCCCAATGCGATTTCCAGGATCCCGGACCGACCTTTGAAGCCCTTAGCGTGATTTTGGGGGGCCTGGGCGTAACGTTTTGTGAAAGGAGAAATTGTGCTCTGCTAGGCAACACATCTGCATTTTGACCGTTAAAGTGGTAATGTGAGACCTATGTAGTTCCCTCCAGCGTGTTCAGTACATGCATAAGCATTCGTGGCAATTGATTTGAACGATCATAAAACCGTCGCTGAATGCCGATGCCAATGAAAATACGCCCCTGGCGAACTCGTCACTGAATACGAATACGAATACTTTATTTAATAAAATAAAAATATTTCGAGTTGTTGCTGGGGTGGCTTTAGGAACCAGGGTCCTATTGCTTAGCAGAGCTTGTTGCGTGAACCCTGGCCCCACCACCCGATCCATGAATTCCAGTTCAACGGCAGAATTTTGATCGAAAGTATAACGTGCCGTCAATGCCTCAACACGGCCGCCCGGTTACTCGTCCCCGGCCTTATCGGGCCAGCTGCCAACTGACACTCCCGGCCGGGAGATAAATGCGGGCGCGCGAAGCGTCTCGAACCCCGTGTTGCCAGGACAGGGGAGACAGGCGCAGACCAGCGCTCCAACCAACTGCGCTCCCGGGGCGGCAATACGACATTAACTAGACGTACGTGCTTAAGGCTGCCCATGACTTCCCTCAATAGTCTTCAAGGTACCTAAGGACACCTAGTCACATTTTTTCAAGACAATCAGCATGTGAGCAGGGAATGCAACCTAAGACGTATAAAGCCCTGCGATAATGCAAGTTTGTTGCCCAGCAGACCACAATTTTCCACACAAGCGAAAACAGAAGATGGTTAAGGTTCATGTTCCTCAAGAATCGGCTGGAAGGAAACATTTTTTACGTTTGCTGATTTATCATTGGGATATTGTTTTACTACAGATAGCCTGTGAAGTCCGTTGATTGGCTAGATCGGCTTTTCGTATTTTTCGTGATTCTCTTGAATACATATTTTCACTTTATAAATGACTAAGTATAATTTTGCGGAGATGATACTCAGGGAGCTGAGGTTGAGGGAGGGAACACACAAAAATTGAGAAGGACAAATCGCCACTTTTCAGGAATTGGTGGGACATGTCCCCTCCCCAACCCCCTCAATGGTTACACCAGTGCAGCGCACCACTAGTTAATCCCTGATTCCGATAGAGTGGGGGGTAAAGTATAAACGAAGTATTATCATAGATAAGGAACCAAACTGTGAGGCACCAAAAATTGTGCAAAACCTGCTTTCGTTGCGTAGTGCAATCTAAGTATACATGGGAGGAAAGTACAACTTGCAATGTTTTCATAACCATGAAAAGGTTCTTAAAATGAATGACTTCTCTTAATGAATTGTCATAGATAAGGAATCAAACTGTGAGGCACCACAAATTGTGTAAACACCTGCTTTCGTTGCGTAGTGCAATCTAAGCATACATGGGAGGAAAATACAACTTGCAATGTCTTCATAGCCATGAAAAGGTTCCTTAAATGAATGACTATTATTTCAAGAAATTACCAACGTTTCGGATTTCATAATCAATTGCAGATATATGGTGAACAAGTCTGAAGCACGATACGTCGGTAATCTAGTGAAACAATGTAACTTTTGTATGTACTGTACCAAAAGAGTGAGAGCGAGAAGGACATTAATGCCTTGCGGGGTGATAGTAGGTGTCATCCTTTGCCAAAATATGCACCACACGACTGCTAATCGACAAGAACGTAGCTTACAAACGTCTATTAAACCTAAAGTCATCTGCCCTAAACTTTACTTCAATGACAATCTTCCTCAGTAACACGGATCATGTTTGCGTTAGCAGACGCACACTGGCAGATGTTACACCACACGTTCAGCTATGACACCACCATTGGAGGGCCCTGAGCCTTGAGCCCCCAGTCGGCGCGATTTTGGTCCGGTGCATCAATTTGTAAGCCTCAATGCAACTTGTTTTAAACTCTACTGTATATTTTGAAGGTCCCTTGTTTTTTAAAATCATAAACTGAACCATTCCGGAACCATGTGGCAGCTTTGAGGCCACGGTGCGCTTTCTCAAGATCCATCGCGATTTGTTTCTCTCGGGAGGATGGAGTCAAACGATTTTGTGGACTCTGATACGTTTTCTTAGGCCGCGGCGCGGTGGTATGGAGCCCGGCAAGGTTGGTTTGAGCACTATCGCCGTTGTAGGGGTCTGACGATATTTTTTAGAGTTATTCCAGCGGTTTTGTTTTGAGATTGAATGGCTCATTCAATCTAACTACAAGATACCGTCCCAGTCTCCGTAACACCCAGCCCTAGACCCAGCCGGTTTTATCTTGTAGTACAATGTTTTGCAATGTCCTTTCCGCAGCGTTTTGAAAGCAAATATGATGCCTATGATTATGTAACCACTGATGTCAGAGGATCCAAATGGCACAGTCCAGGTGACAGCTTGCGAGGTTGTCATGCAAACACACTAAATAGCCGTGAAAAATAGGAGTAGGGAGACCGGGTCTAGTTGATGCACGGGATGGTTGATACAACAGCATTTTCTCCAAAGCATGAAGCCGGTTGCCATGGCTACTGCTGCTACTGTTGCTACGGACACCCTCTTCTCGTGGCAAAAACAAGCCGAAGTGTTTTGGACCCGAGACTACAGAATGGTAACGATGTGACACATTTTTGGACCGAAAGTAAAATTTCAATGCCTTTACTTTGCCCTTAATTTATAATTCGCCGTCCACTTGGTCACTTTTTAAGTGTTGGCTATCACTACCATGTTCCCTTAACTTTGCTACCGTGAAATGTGTCTAGATTCGTGCTTTAACATGCAGCCTGTTTCAACGTTTTATGGATTGAAAATGGAACAAAATGACCATACAATTGCCTACTTTTATTTAAGTGTCTGCTGAAACTGTATCAAGATATCTACGGAATGAACGTGTGACCATTCCGCAAATAGCATAAACCATCGGCTATGGTCAGTCAAGACTCAAGACTCACACCAGACTTATTACTATAAGCGTGAAATGTGGGCTTTTTAAAAGAGCGCAAACCAGTACCACCTATATGCACAACGTAGTGTACTTATTCTACATTATATCAACTTCACCTATCATTAGTAACGATTTAACCCTATTGCGGGGTAAGTTGATGAACCGATAGTTGCGCGGTGATTTGCTCTCTGATGGAAAGCAGAGGGCGCCACGAAAACAAAATATCGTGATGATACCAGGTTTAGGCTTGGCGTAGATGTAGTTATCTCCTCGCTACCCCTCCAAAGTGATGAGTTATGTTGAGTTTCGTCACAATGTGTATCAACTAGGCCCGGTTTCCCCTACCCAAGATTGCAGCAATGACGACTTTGCTGTATGACCAACGCAGTCGGTGTGCCCGAAAGCCCAAATAACCAACCAATGACGACTTTAATTAAGGTTTGCTTCACCTCATGGGAAACTTTTGTTATGAACACCATAGCAAGACAGAGGAAAATGAGCTTATCGCACGAAGTCACCAGATAAGCGCAGTAGGTGCTTTATGTCAAAGTGCCCCTCACATCCAAAAAATAACCAGACTTCGGCCACTTCAATGTAGACATAATTAAATATTTTTTTACTAACTGTAAAATAAAGCTGTATTTGGAAGTTGATGATGCCCTGCCTTCCCGCTTTCAAGGTGGGGGTATTTTCTACTGGCTCCAGTTCTCATTCTTGTCTTTCCTTTAACTTAAAATCAAGTAGTGCTGTTTTTTAGCGTTCCAGCTTCTTTTTTTCTTTTTTTTTGGTTATAGATGTATTTAGGTTTAATTCCTAATTGTTCTGTTTTCGACTATAGGGGTCCTTAATTGCTCTCAACAACCTCGTTTCCTCTCGCCACTGCGTGTGCTTGGTCCTTTCCGTGGTAGCCAATATTGGTGATCTCCCCACCCCATCACTTAGTTCCCTCCCTCGAAGCATTTTTGTCACATGGAGTAAATTTTTTTCTAACTGTAAAATAAAGCATGTATTGGAAGTTAGTGAGGCCCTCCTTCCGCTTTCAGGTGGGGGGTGTTTCTCTGGCTCGTATCTCATTCTGCTGTCTTCCTCTTAACTTAAAAAAAATACAAGTAGTGCCGTTTTTCATCTAGCGTTCCCGCTTCTTTCTTTTTTTTTTTTTGGTTATAGATGTTTTAGGTTTAATTCCTATTTTTGTTTGCTTAGGTCCATTAAATTCTTCAACAACCTCGTTACCTTCGCACGGCGTATACGTGCGTCCTCCGTGGTAGCGAATATTGGTGTCTCTTTTCCTCAAGTCCCCCCAAGTTTGGCACAGGAGTAGGTTAAAAGACAGTTTTTGTTTTGTCTAACGCGACACGGAGATAAGTCGCGTTTTTGTTTTCACCGTAAATCTAAACTAAATCCGTTCCCAGAGCTAAAATCCTTCTTGGGGGGGGCAGGATTTACGCCGGCGCTGACTTTGAAGTTACTGACGTAGGACAAGCGTTTTCATGGGGCGACAAATGCGACGCTGCGCTGTTTAAGGTAGAAATTTGAATTATCGCGGCCAAAATCAAACTGAGTAACTGATTGTATTAATTGCCTTACATGTTCTCCTATCTCCTAGCATGCGAACAGTATGATTTCGACGTTAAAAGCCACAAATTTGACATGTCGTTCAACACCCTGCATTATACATATGCCTATCGACGATAAACCGGTGGACCACGTCAGCCATTGAATAAGCCAGACCATCCGCTGGTGCCAGTTCCCAGCAGGCCCAGCCCCAAACCTGCGTGGGAAGACCACGCATCAACTACCCCTCCCCTCCCCAACGACGGCACGATCCAGTATCCAGTATCGCCGTATCCAGTGACATGTGCACGTTGCCAGTGGCGTCTTCAGCTCGATCTCTAAGGACACCTCCACATGACAGTGACAAGGAAAAGATGATGCGCCAACAGCGCAACAGTATACAGATCTGAAGATACTGTACACGTTAACAGAGTGATGAATAGTTCAACAGCTGTGTCCGCCACTGCAGTCGTCCGTTTCCCAGCCTGCGTGGCCGGGCGCTCGACGTCGCAGCCCGGCTCGGCGACAGGTGACGTCGCGAAACACGAGTCTCTGGGACGGCTGCCGGGCCGTGGGCGCTGAAACGCCTGCGAATCCTGCAAAACTATCCCGAATTTAAAGTCGGCGAACACGAGGCACCAGGACAACTGAATGCGCAGGATATACCTAACCTATATATCTGTATAGATATGCAGGTGCATATCTTCATCTACATATATATATATATATATATATATATATATATTTTATATATATATATATGTTTTTTTTTTATATATATATATATATATGCATGCATACATACAGTGATATCTATATACATATATTCCTTTCCCTCTCTCCCTTTTCCCTCACTCTTTTCATCTATTGGTCTCTTGATCACTCTAGATATCTTGATCTCTGTATCTCTTGATCTCTGTATCTCTTGATCTCTGTATCTCTTGATCTCTGTATCTCTTGATCTCTGTATCTCTTGAACTCTGTATCTCTTGATCTCTGTATCTCTTGACCTCTGTATCTCTCGATCTTTTAGCTTAGCTCTTGGCGTGAATAGTTTTTAAAGATTGCATTAATATGCCAACATTTATTCATTTAACATGCAAAGTTAAATACAAACGCTGGCAACATACCACCATATGCACCTATGTGCATATTAACAATGATATCGGCATCAGAATACAAAACGAATCCTCCAACAACAAAAATCCGTATCCACAAGGCAACGCAAATATAATCAAGCGTCTTTGTATTGGCATCCCTACATTCGCTCACACTTGATCGCCTAAAATCAACCACACATTAACGCTTACCACCTCATCCCTATGAACGCCAACATGAACTCCTCCCGTACTGGATGATAGTTCAGAGGCAATGATGTGAAACCGGTCAACTGGTGTAAACCTATGAATCCTTTGTGTGCCCTCGACGGTGAGAGCCTTGACGAATCCCTCTTTAAGTGATTAAGTCACTTTTGAAACGTAATCTTTGGAAACGAATAGGAAGTGAATGACCGACATGCATTTTTTACTGAGAAACCGGTGCATATCTTCAACACATAGAACCTGGTCCTAGCTAGGTCGTCTCAGACTCTCCATAGCCGTCGCTCTTTTCGCTATACCACCGACACATCGCATACGCTCTTGCATGTGAGGTACTGAAAAAGTGACACTCGCACTCAATATCGAAATCTTCACGGTGACGGCAAAAGTTCTCACAATTGGAACGGTTCTTGTACAGGCCGGTGCATCCGGCTGAAACGTAGTGCATCTTTTTGAGACCAGGGACGCGTTACTTCAAAATAGGAACTAACTGTTGTAAGAACGCGTGGACAATAACAGCATTGTCCTTCAGTGCATCGGATATGACACAAACTCTGATGTACTGTGGAGTTGTCCTCTTTCCAATAAGCTACAAACGGATGAACCGTCACTTGAGGAGCGTCCCAATGATAACCATGTACCTCATCCAGTACAAGACAGCCATAGTTATTGACAAAATCGCCCACAACTACTGTCTCGCCCACACCGACTGAATCTTTCAACTCCTGAAAAGTACGCCCCTGTTCCTTGGACACTCTATGATGTCTGGTCAGACTGCGGATCTTATTAGACAAGGTCGTCATAAACGCGTCACACGGCTCAATATGATCAAGCAATGTACAACGATCAGTTTTAGCTCACTGTTTGTATGTGATGGTGTCCTCCATGTTCATGTTGTCCTCGTACTCGTCCTCTATTAATTCTAAGAAGGAGAGGACGCCCTGCTCCCCGGGGATATTGAGGCAGTTTCCCATCATACATGTTTCGTTCGTAGTGTCCCTTATGGTTCGTTCGTAGTGTCGCACCATTAGCTTCGCATTCTGGTGAAAGGTACACACACACATGCAGGATGCTGGGATCTTTCCTCAGCGCGGCAAGACAATTAACACAGCAGATATTGACTTCCGACGCGTTTGTCATTCACCACTTAGAATATATGATCAGATACCGTTCGCAAGTTCTTCTTGATACGTGTTTTGTGCTTCTCGAACGGATCACAGGAATAACGATGCACAATTTTTCAGTAGACTGGACACGACTAGCACAATGTCTCAGTGTTCACGCGCTATCCTCAGTCAGACGACTGACAGTAATGTGTACTGTCCTCGTTTAGGCCCTACTGATAACAGCCATTGTCATCGATACCTCATCTTCTATGTCACCCCTTCCCCATATGATGCCCCCTACCGTCGTCTCATAACAGTCGCTGTTTATATCTCGACCGACCGTTATCAGTTTCGCGGTCGACTAACTGCGATTGACCGCGCGAGTCGCAACACAAAGGTGGGAGTGCCAAAACTATGAAGTGAATTATTTTGGCAATCATTCTCATTGATTACGTAATAGGCATACATTGAATATCTATTCAGGTACAAGTCAGCACCCATCTCAGACAGACAGACAGACAGACTTTATTGAGGTCATCCACAATTGACTTGTGGCTATTACGACATCGCGTCAAATAGATAAAACAACACGCACAAAGGGTAAAAAAGAGGGTCAAAATCAAAGAATACAATTTAAACTATAAAAATATATATATAAAAAATAACAGCAAGTCGAGCAGTCTATCAGTCCGGCACGGGCGGCACGTCAAGTAGATACTTCCGTTGGTGGCGACCAAAAATCGTCACGGGAAGTCGATTTTTGAACTCACCGTCAGCTCAGGTGGCAGTGAGTTGTACACGTGTGGCGCTCTGGAACTAAAGCGTCTCTTCCCCATCTCGGTGCGGGACTGGAGGACATATAAGTTGTGGTCTTGACGGGTGGTCCGGTCACGAATCTCCGCCATGGTGGTGAGATCGTGAGCCAGTGACTCTGGCTCACCATGGAGACGCACCTTGTGTATGAGGCGAAGGGTGTAATAACTCGCCAGGTTCTCCGCGCTGAGCCAGCCCAGCCTCCTCAGCAGATCCGAAACGTGGTCAAACTTTTTGCGGCCGAAAATTACCTTAGCCGAGTAGTTTATAATATTTTGGATGCGAGATAGGTTATTTTTGCCTCCGTTACCATACACAGAAGTACAGTAGCGGATCTGCGAGAAGATCAGAGCATTGACCAGCGCGGAGATTACGGCAGGTGGAAGGTGCCCCCTCAGATGCGACAGACCACCCAGAACTCCCGAAACAACGCCGAGTCAATTCTGAGACGTGCGAGTCCCAGCTGAGAGAGCGATCGAAATTAATACCGAGATTTTTGCATTCCGAAATGGTGGGTAGATGATGATCGCGAAATTTCACTGTGACGTCCGGTAAGGCACGCATATTTTGTGGGCTGCCCAACATCATCAGCTGTGTCTTAGCTACGTTAATTTTCAGTCCATTTGCTCGAAACCAGATATTGAGGGAGGTCAGAACTGTTTCCGTATGAGTGACAACATTTTGAATTTGAGATTTCTTACCACTGACAAAAATTTGGGTGTCGTCAGCGTATTGAACAACTACTGCACCTTCGGCGAACAGGCTGAGGTCGTTGGCGAAGACGCAGTAGAGAAGAGGTCCGAGAGATGATCCTTGAAAAACGCCGATGCTGTTGGACAACGGGGCAGATTTGTGACGACACCCAGACTCTCAGTAAGGCTGACACTCTGGGTGTGGTTCTGAAGATAAGCCGAAAACCAGGAAGTATCGATGCTGTGGAGACTTAATTTTGACAGGAGTTTTGAGTGATCTATTACATCAAAGCACCTGCTCAAATCCAGCAGGCAGAGAAGGGACACCTCTCCATGGTCACATGCGCATAGGATCTGGTCAGATATGGAGGTCAGAGCGGTTTCCGTCGAGTGACGAGGACGGAAGCCGTGCTGAGTTTGGGAGAGGAGGTGGTTATCGGACAGGTAATTGTAGAGTTGCTGGTGGACGGCACGTTCTACAATGTTCGCAATGACTGGGACGATGGAGATAGGACGGAAATTGGAAGGGTTACAAGGAACACCGGACTTGAAGATGGGATGGACGAGGGAGTGCTTCCAAGAATCAGGAACATCGGATTTGGTAATGCTGGAATTGACCAAATGCAGGAGCACCCCACCTAACGAGTCGAAGCACACCCTGAACTACATACTATGGGTCAAAAACGTCTTCTGACATTGCCATGCTCACTTCCACTGATGTATTTAACCTGAACTGGATAAGTGACCTGCTAAACTGAGGTCATGAAATTGGGCACGTTCGGATTCATCTCATCATGCCTGATAAGTGCGTATCACAAATCATAGCCCTATGAGCTTTTGCGGGCAATCGCTAGCAAAAGACTGACCCGACCACGCAACAAAGCGTGCGAAAATCAATGCACTCGAGTAGAATGGAGGAAAATTATCAATAGTTATCAGTAAATAAACATAGTTTGTATTTTTTGCTTCGAACGTCAATCGATGACCCGTATAGTAAATGTGGTTACAAATGTGAATATCGAGTGGCTTTGTATTGTAGGGGTGGCGGCTCTACCGTCGGTGGGGTGTCGGGGGTGGTGGCGGGTGTGGGTGTGCGGGGTGTAGTGGGTGTGTGGGTGGGTGGCGGGTGAGTGGGGTGTGGGGGAGTGGGGTGTGGGTGAGTGGAATGTGTACGTGGGTAAAATGTGTTTTTAGCTATTGCTAAACTCACTTAAACTCGACTGAGTAGTATGGGTGTGTGAAATGTATTTTAGATGCAGCCTAAACTCGAATGGAACTGATTGAACTACTTCAACTGACTTCTTGGGGACTTGACCTAACTCACCCCTTTGTTCATATGGGTGCTGTATAACCTCTGCAGTTGATGCGCCCTAAAACCCAAATAACTAACTAACTAACCCCTTTGTTCATTGCCTATGTCAGTGGTGTATTATGTTGTTTTTCACCGCCAATTCCACCACACATCCCCAAACCCCATCCGTCGTGATGTTGGTTTGAGTTGCCGTCCATAACACGAATTTATATATGTGCGAGGTCAAAGTTTTGGGAACACCATATAGGTAAGTGAGAGTCTTTAGCCAGATTATAATTAATACGTTGCATGAAAGAATTAATGACAATTAAATTTCTCATTGGTTTAAATAACATGTCCGTGTTGGGACTTTTTGGACGCTATTATTAGTATAATTTTGTGCAATGTTCCGCACGAAGTAGGTGCCTGTGTTGAGCCCCAAGCGGCTTCCGCTGATCCTTAAATCTGCCTACTCACGTTTATTCCTCTCATTCACTTCACATTCGCTCGCCCCATTCATGCTCTCCTTATTAATTAATGAATTGCTTGGTCCCCAAATGTAGTTCCTGACCCCCCCCCCCGCACTTTCAGCGGTACACAAACACATAGATCGACAGACCAATACTCCAATTTTGATGGTATTACCGGGCCGAACAAGTGAACCGTTCACTGCCAATCATGTCTGGCCTAGCCATTATTAACAGCGTTTCTCGCCTGGACAAAGTCTTAACTGCAACGAGAGGGCTCATCGTACTGACTCCGAGGGCTGATACAAGTGCTCTGATGTATTTGACCGACACACCTAGCCTTAAGTTCGATCGATGCCGCGCCGGGCCTTATTCGTCGTACACTTGCGACCAGGTCTGACATATCCGACGGGCGGGCACGGATTCCTACCACGTTCGGCACGTACCCGGTCGTCTTTATATCCTAGCCGGCCCTATGAGTTTTGGCCTCGGGGCTTATGGCATCCCAAACCCGTCCATGTGTCCCTCGAACTGTCTGCACCAACCGTGCTCACGTGCAGAGTTCGGGGGCGGACAAACCACCTGGCAATGTTTTGCCTATACCCTATAGTCCGGCGCCAGACTTCCGGCGAATGCAAAGTGGTGGCCCCTTTATCGGCCGCTCCCACATGCATACCATGTCCGCCACCTCACCTGCACCCGTGGATCGCAGATGCCAGCGTGATTTTGCGGTCAGAGATCCAGAGCAGGTGAACTAATACCCCCGAAGTGTCCGTTCATCGCACCCTCTGGCAATCAGGAGTTAACCAAACGCGCGTCATATATATAACAGCAATAATATTCTAGGCAATTTATCTGGCTTCAACAGTCACCACCATCGCCCGGAAACGTTCAGTCCATAGAAGGACGGCTCGCAGGTCGGCTGCCTCGCTTATAAATTTACTTTATAGTACAAATTGATATCATGCACATATCCAAGCATAATTGTGTAAATCATTCCACCTTGTCGGGAAGTATTCATGGTACGATCTCCGTCTACGGGTCGGCTGTTGATGACCCGGTCAGAGCGCGCGCACCCCTCATCACCCGCGGCACGACCGCCATTTCAATTATGAACGTAAATATCCTCCCCTCCTCGCACCTGGTCGCTGAGGTATTTACTACGCGGGCACCGTTTCAAGTGGGTCGTAGTTCTGACGTCATCCATTGCTGCACTCTATCTTATTTTATCCTGCCCTGTTCTACCGATCCTCCTGTCCGTCACTGCCGAAATGCCACCACCGGTCTTTGCTGATGCCACTAGATAATTTATATGCTTACTCTAATATATTTGCCTTGACATACACCGCATCGCATCGCATTACGCACACACTGCTCATATACTTCCCGCCATCTCCGTCCACTTCCTCCCCATCCTGAACTTATCCTATTTGGTCCCACCCCTCATGAAACAGGTTGCTCCCAGCCATGAATTTGGTGAGAAGGCAGAAGCTGCGGAAAAGAATTTAGGTTGGTTCGGAAAGGTTTGGGAAAAGAGGATGACATGCCAGAAGTTTAGCACTCGCATGTCCGATGGTGAGTGGCGAGTGGCCTTGGCTGAGTGCTTCCTCTCCTCCATCCGAAAACTCAGCCATCTGGCCACCGGTGGACGGTCCTCAGGCGTCGGTCCGGCGTCCACCGCTGCGCGTATTCCAGACCATTCTCCCTGCGTCTCTCCTCCCTTCCTCCTGTCCGTCCCGTTATGTTCTGTTCTATTGAACTTGCTATTGCTCCGCCTCTTTTTTCCTGTACCCACTGCCAGGACTTCGGGGTGAGCTCGCGCTCCTGATTGGTTTTTGATTTTTTTATGGCTTGGGTGGCGACGTCTTCACGTCCGGGGCATCGACCTCACGGGTCGATGACCCTTCTTCCGGGGGTAGACCAGATGGTGTTTGCACCTCCGGCACCCAGCTGGAGGTGCCGAGCCGTTACTTGCGCTCGCCGCTGTTGTTGTCGGACCGCCCGTTTGATCTTGGGCGCCGGCGCCACTCGCATGTGCTGCTTGTTGCCGGAACCGGCGCTTTGATGTAGGTACCGACGCCACTCGCGTGCGCTCCCTGGGCAAATGTTTGAAAGGGACAGGTAAGGTGGCCGGGAGCTGGCTGGAAGTCTGGTGGCCCGTTCGGATGGGAAAATATAAAAATGTTGGTGCCGAAAAACGTAAGCCTCCTTACAGTATCACGGAAGGTCACCTGACCTGAGGTCAAAAGGCCAAGGTTTTTAAATTTGTTTAAAATTAAAAACCGATCCCAGAAACAAAAAGAAGAGGTCTTTGCGATCCTACAGATAGGCTATATGTCTATGCTAGGTCTTAAAGTACTGGAGATGATCGCTCTCAAAGATTGACCTGCAATGTGACCTATGGAAATTTCCTCAGGCCATATCTCCGAGGTCACTGCCAGTACGAAACTAAAACTTTCACAGATTGATTCAGCGCCCATGAATAACCTATACACCCACTTAGGTTGAAATGGCTCGCATGGCGGTGTCACCCGTTGGCTGCCCGGTGATGGACCGCCCCAACTGTTTAAAGGTGAATGATGCCTTTCGTATGTGAAATATGATTTTTAGCTTTTACTGCAATTAAGAATGCATTTAAGGAATTTTTGACTTGCGAAGAAGTGGCATGTGCGTGCTGAATAGCCATAGCACATCACTTCGTGCGTATATTTATGGCTGGAGTCGCCCCCGAAATCAGACATAATTTTCAGGATTTGAAGTTGGAGTCTAATCTGATCATTTTGGGACAGCCAGAGTTAGGACCACCCAACTTGTAAAAGTTTCCCTGAGTTGGAACGGAGTCTGAATAGACACCACTTCTTGCGATTCACAGCTTAAGTGAACTCCGTTCAACTGAAGTGATATCTGATATACATATATATACATATATATATATATATTATACAATAAATGGCACATAGAGAGAAAATAAATTTCCACCACAAAGCACATCATCAACGTTTCAGCCACAGGCCTTCTTCAGGATGACGAACCTGCAAAATTTGAAAACTTTAAAAACTTGAAGCACGCAATCATGCACTTGAATTCTTTTATTCAAAACGTGACCCGAACTTCAACCTTTCGGCTGACGAACGACATAACGACTTTGCGAAATACTGCTTCGATGGGGAAAGGCAATATAGTACAATACAAAAACCATGGCTGGCGCTCGAGAGTCACATCCAATATCATTCACATCATCATTCGAGTGAACACACACAAACACGCACGCACGCACGCACGCACGCACGCACGCACGCACGCACGCACGCACGCACGCACGCACGCACGCACGCACGCACGCACGCACACACGCACACACGCACGCACGCACTCGCACACACACACACACACACACACACAGACAGGCAGACAGACAGACAATGCCTTAGCCAATGTTCCTATACCTACGTCTGGGTATACACCCGCGTATATGACGTTTATAATATCCCTCGAATATGATAATAATGTTCTAATACTATGAACATATGGTACTGTTATACCTGGCGTATCTCAACGCCAGCCACATTCACAAAAGAAGTGTAAAATTGTAGTTGCGGCAGCCGGTACCGAATAGTGCCCGCGGTACTGGAGTGACGCCCGGGCTGACAATGTTGATACTTTTCCGCTGCAATGGAATGTTGGCAGAAATTGCTTTGATTGGGGGTCTTTGTCGGTGTTGGAATGTTTTCAGAAGTGTCCAAATTTCGCCTAGAGGTGTAAAACTGTGAAATTGGGTGCTGAATGTGTTGCAAGAAGTCTTTTTTTTGCGTTTTTAATGATGGTCTTACATTGTGTTCTGAGTTGTTTGTACATTGTTAGTGTTTCTGGTGTGCTGTGTCTTTCATATCTGTGTTTTGCATGGTTCCTCGCGCGGATCGTCCGGTGGCAGTCATCACTCCACCAGGGAGCCTCGCGAGGTTTGTGTTGGCGTCGTGGTTTTGTTTGTGGTATGTGTTGGTGTGCTGTGGTGATGAGTATGTCTGCGAATTGTTCTGGTGATAGTTGGGGGCCGTGGGCTGTTTTGGACTGATAAGGATTCTGAGAAATGGTTCCAAGAGGCTTTTTTGAGGTTCCACCGGCCAGGCTGGGGATTGGGGGGGGGGGGGGGCGGTGGTCGGGATTTGGGTGAAGGTAATGGTGATGGGTGCGTGGTCGCAAAAGTGTGGGTCTGAATCGGCGGTCCAGGATAGGGTAAGGGCTAGGCGTGATGATGAGAGGGTCACGTCTGTGGTTGTGGGGGGATGGAAACCATTTGGGACGAGGTAGGCTGGTGGTCCGGTGTTGAGTATTGTGAGGTTGTGTTTGTTCGCTAGAGTGATGAGTGTGCGTGCTCTGTTGTCAGGTGTTGTCTTGCGTGGGTTCCATAGTGTGTGGTGTGAGTTGAAATCTCCGGTTAATATTACTGGGGTGTTAATTTGGTCACGTGCTTTGTCTAGTTCCGAAAGGGTTTCTATGTTCCGTGAGGAGGATCGTATATGTTCAATCCCCATCCACCACCCACGGCGGCAGATGAAGAAGTCCCCGTGGGTGGTGGATCGTGGTGTTCATGTTTGTGCTACTGTTGCTTGAATTGTGTTGTTTTGTAGTGTCGGGTACAGGGGAAAATGAGTGGCACACAATACACTGTACAGTTTTGGCGGAGGGTAAAGAAGGGGTAAAGATAGCCAGACAGGTGTAAAAATGGGGGCAGATAAACTTGAAAAGTTCACAAAGAAATCAAAAACTGTGCTTGAAGAGAGCATGGACAGAGAGATCAGATAAAGATCATGCAGAGGGCACTAGAGGGAAGGTCGGGTGGGGGTTTGGGGGAGGCCGGGGTGGGGGAATGGCAGCACCGCCGGACTAACCTTGTCAAGACACAGCAGAGTTGGCTTTGACTGTGGAGAGTGAGAGAGAGAGAGAGTGTGTGAGAGAGAGAGAGAGAGGGGGGAGAGAGAGAGAGAGAGAGAGAGAGAGAGAGAGAGAGAGAGAGAGAGAGAGAGAAAGAGAGGGGGGAGAGGGAGAGTGGTATGTATGCGCAAAAGTATGTATGCGTAAAGGTACGTACGTGCAAATGTACATAAGCGCAAAAGTACGCAAACACAAATGTATGTATGCGCACAAAATATGCATGCGCAAATGTACGTATGCGCAGATGTACGTAAGCGCAAATGTATCTAAGCACATTTGCACTTAATCTTGCACGGTTGTAGGTAGTGGACGTGTTTTTTTTTTTGGTGCTCAATGTTCGCGATTCTTTTTTACCTTTTCTGCAACTTTGTGGGCCAGGTGTGTACATATATACAAATTGAAGTTATTTTAGCTATAATCATACTGATGCGGCTCCAAGACGTAAACGGATAAGTACGCAGAACACTGAAGGTAAAGTAAATGATTTTCGACATAATCAATCGAAATCTGACTTGACAACTGGCATTTTGTGAACTTTTTCAAACCAGCATTTCTCTCCTCGAGCGGAAAAAGGTGACGTCTCTCACAAAAGCGTCCATTCGAAATTTTGAAAATAACATGACCACCTATTTTTTTTTGGGGGGGGGGGGGGGGGGGCGTTCAGGTTACGAGCGCTTGTCAGCATTAACACTCGCACGTCTGGCGGTCCGCGCCAACTTCGCCGGCACGGGGGGGCAGATGTCTGCCCCCTCTAAGATCTCTAGAACTATGCCAGCCAGCGACAAACGGAAAACGGTGTTGGATACCTGATGGCAAGCTCCATCGAAACTGCTTCGGTCATTTTTTCGCTTGGGTCAATATTCAGGTCATTGGATCATCATAGATCAAATTCGACCAGATGGCGTGGGACTTTCAGATATTGACACATCTCAGGACCTGTAACAGATAAAAACAAACAGCGAACGCTATTCGTTTTACAGATAACAATCGAGGCGCCTACTACGTCCCCAAGCAGGAATAGTTCTTACTCCGAAATTATGACCTCAGGTCAAGGTCATGAAGTAGCCTAGGGCGGTCATGTAATGCATCAATCGACACGTTTTGGCGATACAAGCACAATGACTGTAACTTCAGCCTTCTAGCTGTATGCAGTGCGATATAATGCGCAGAAATGTGCTAGTGATCTCAGGTGACCTCAGATGACCTTGGTGGGGTCACTGATCAAAATTGTAAGCGGTAACATAGAGCATAGCTTCCAACTACACGCTACAACCTTCGTGAGGTCATTCCGAGACCAAATATGTACCAAGGAATCATTTGTATATTTACCATAGTCCCGTAATGGGGAAGCCATGGCAGCGACCTGACCTCAGGTCAATGCTAGGAAGAAACTCGATATATATATATATATATATATATATATATATATATATATATATATATATATATATATATATATATATATATATGATGGTTCCTAACGAGATCATGACGTATTCTAAGTTTGAAGTTAATCGCCAAATTATTGTGGAAGTTATGCCACCTAGAACTCAGAGGGATGTTGGGTCACTTCGCCTGACCTCGTGACCTGACCTGAGATAACACAGGGTGAAACATGTATGAGGATATGCGGAAAAGATGAATGAGCAGCTATGCGAGATTTGGCCTTGCCAACCCGATTAGTATGGCGGCAAATCATGAAAAACCGCAGGGGGCAGATATCTGCCCCCGGACGTGCGCGTGTTAAGGGAAAAGTACGTAAGCTAAATGTACGTCAGCGCAACAGTACCTAAACGTAACAGAATGCAAGCGTAATTGTCCGTATGAGCCAAGGTACGGGCTTATGCATAAAGACATAAAGACATAAAGACATAAAATATTAGTGCAACCATGAGCCACAAGGGCCCTTCTTGGTTGCACTCTGGACACTGAACCAGTTGCCCTCCAAATCTATCAATCAGCCCTCCCTGTAATGCTGAAAACCAAGCCCTCTATTCTTATGATGATTGTCTATGCTGTTTTTAAAGATGTTCAATGCGCTGCTACTGACAATGTTTTCTGGCAGCTGGTTCCAGTGTTCTACTACCCTGTCAGTGAAGAAAGTCTGCCTTAACCTTGTTCTGCTGTGGTTAACTTTAATTTTGAATTTATGACCTCTAATTGTATCATTTCTGTTCAATTCAAACATTTCCCCAAGATATCCTCTCTCCAGACCATGGACAAATTTGAAGACCTCGATGAGATCTCCTCTCAGCCTCCTATATCTAAGTGAAAACATATTCAATTTCTTCTATCTTTCCTCATATGACAGGTTGCTTATGCTATTAACCATTTTTGTAGCCCTCTGTTGTACTCTCTCTAAAAGCCAGCAATCTTTTTCATAGCTAGGAGACCAAGCTTGGATGCAGTATTCCAAATGTGGCCTGACATATGCAAAGTAAAGCTTCCTGATGACTTCCTCACTTCTGTATGATACATTCCTATTTATTGCCCCGAGCATTCTCAGTGTCTTCTTCCTGGCTTCCTTGGTCTGTTCTGATGCCCCCAATTTTGTGTTTAGAATAACACCTAAATCCTTCTCCCGTTGAGTCACTGATAGCATTTGGCCACCCATCAAGTATGGTGCCTTCATATGATGCTTACCGACATGCATGATTTTGCACTTATGAAAATTAAATTTCATTTGCCATTCTTTGGACCACTTCACAACTTCGTCTAAATCTTTTTGCGGCGAGATATGCTCATCTTGACCTGTTAGTGCCTTAAAGACCTTCAAATCATCCGCAAATTTCAAAACTTTACTGCTTAGGCCACTTTCATTTTTATTTACAAATATAGTGAACAGTAGTAGCCCCAGTACTGACCCATGGGGGACTCCATTAAGAACATTTTGCCATGATGACTTTGCACCATTTAGCATCACTCTTTGCTGTCTATCTGAAAGCCACACCTCTATCCATTTTAAGATGCTACTTGCAATACCATGGGACTGAAGCTGCATCATTAACCGTTTATGGGGTACCTTGTCAAAGGCCTTACTAAAGTCAAGATATGATACATCAACCTGATTTCCCTGATCAAATTGTTCTGTGGCGAAGCTAAAAAAGTCCAAGATATTTGTGAGACACGATCGTCCTCTTCTAAACCCATGTTGAGTATCTTGAATAAATCTGCTATGCGTTCATGCCTTTGCGTTTACGCAGATTTGGTTAGGTGCATATGCCCTACGTACCTTTGATCTTACGTACACTTGTGCATTTGCGCATATGCATATTTGGTCTTACGTACATTTGCGTTTGCGTTCTTTTGAACTCACGTGCACATGCACTAACGTACATTTGCACATACCTATTTTTACGCCTACCTACATTTACGCATTCGCATTTTTGC
This sequence comes from Imbricaverruca yamaguchii, assembly GCA_034440575.1. NCBI lineage: Eukaryota > Metazoa > Arthropoda > Thecostraca > Neoverrucidae > Imbricaverruca > Imbricaverruca yamaguchii. The sequence goes on from JAOTOL010001213.1 coordinate 311,335, forward strand.
GCTTACCGACATTTGCGCTTACGTACATTTACACTCACGTATATTAGCACATACGTACTTTTGCGCATATGTACATTCGCCATACGTACATCTGCGCTTACAACAATTGCCATACGTAGATCTGCGTTTACGCACATCTGCTTACGTACATTTGCGTACGTACACCTACCATACGTGCATTTGCTTTAGGTGCATTTGTCCGGTTCCCCTTGACGTGTGTACAGGCTGCCCGACACGATGGGCATCTGGCTACCCATGCCTTCACTCGATAGTCTTGAAGATAGCCAAGGAAGCCCAGAGTCGCATTTGTTCAATATATATCAATATACGAACAGGGGAATGCAGCCTAAGACGCATAAAGCCTTGTGATAATGCAGATTTGTTGCCCACTAGAGCACAATTTGCCACCCAAGCGAAAACAGATGGCCATGGTTCATTATATTCGAGAATGGGCTGGAAGCATCTATTTTTTTTGTATCGTTTGCTGATTTACCACTCGGATGTTTCGTTATGACAGATAGCCTGTGCCAAGATTGGCTAGATCGGCTATTAGTGTCTTTGGTGGTTTCCTTGTATATATATATATATACATATGTTTTCACTTCATACATTATTGAGTATAATTTTGCAGCGATAATATTCAGGTGGCTGAGGATTGGGAGAAACGGAAAAAAATTGAGTACAAAACGCCACTTTTCAGAAAATGGAAACACATGTCCCCACAGCCTCCCAGTTGAGGCAGCCCCATCCGTGGCCACATATAAATATGCTTTGACATCAAAGTGCTTAAGATTAATCCTTATTTGTAGTCATTGTCATTCGTCTTTGGTAAATAACTTCAGTGCCCTTCATTCTTTACTCACTGGCAGGTGGCAGGTTGACAATTGTAATGCCCAGCATGAATATCTATACAGCGTTTTTACTCCATACTTTTGAAACTATGATTTTAATAATTTACTTATCATTCGACCCATTTCTTTTAAAGATGTGATTCAACTCACGACTCAAGACATATTTTGGGGAAAAGAATCGATTCAACTCGCGACTGATCCAAAAACGATCGATTCATGAGTCGATTCTCGATTCAACTCGAGTCGAACACAAGTCTGCTCTCCAGTCGATCTTTACATCCATTCCAGGAAGGTGGCTTGCCAAAGAGGCTCCTAGCTTTCAAAATTAGCAGTGCTCAAAAGCGAACTGGGTATTGTCGAAAATCTCCCAACGGAATCGGCCTGAAAATGGTCAATTTTGGTTTCGAGTTATTCTGAAGATGAAAATGCCGATTTATCGTATAAAGTTTGCCTGTCGACAACAATCTATGTCTTCATTTCTGGTAAAGACGCATTATCAAACCACACGTCGCTTCATAGTTAGCTACGCAGCGCGTATTACAGCCATAGTTCTTATGTATATATATAGCCAGAACCCATACTCTGAGAGGAATAGCTGCTAAATTGTCTGAGCCAAAGAAATATTGTGTGGAAAATCCCAGGTCATTCTTGTTTATGCGGAGGGTGAGGGTAGGGTGCAGTCGCGATTTTGCTGCCTCACCTCACTCTTGGTCGCCTCGTGCCGCCACTGTATTTAAGATGTTAGTCGCGTTTCATCTGGCCAGACATAGGAAATGTCACACAGTCGGGAGGCGAGTTACCTTTACTGCACACAGAAAGGCTTCAAATTTAAAAGGGAAACATCTGGAGAATGCGACGTTTCAAGTTCATTTCGTGTTCTTTCATATTGGTCGCCTTGCTTCCCCATATTTAGGCTGTTTCAGGTCGCTAGTATATCAGATGCCTATGGTATATCTCGACTGATGTCAGTCGAGTCTTTTGGAAGCTGGAGTGACCGTTTAAGTGTGTCCGGCTCCACTCCACTCTAGAGTCTTCCTATGAAATATGCTATCTAGCGGGGCTGGGGCAGAGATGCCGTAGTAGGATCGTCATCGGCTCATCACGGCGGACAGCAATCTCCATCTGCTGCTGGAGCAGGCGGGTGAGCATCTCCGTCGAAGATTCTGCGGATTCCGACTTGGAGTCTGGATCGGGCATGTCCGTGCAGGCACGGCAGCCTACTTCCGCACGGTGCGGCAAATTATCGCTCTGGCACTGACGCCCCCGGCTCCTGCACTGGGCCGCAAATAATCACTGATCGCACGTCGAATTTTCCCGTGTCACAGTTTCACCGAACTCCCTCGTCCTACCGACCGCGCCATGTTACGATGTCCTTCGGCTCGGACTGCGTACACGATTCGCGTGCTGAGGTACCACGACACAGACGCTGCTGAGGTACCGCGACACAGACGCTGCTGAGGTACCGCGACACAGACGCTGCCGAGGTACCACGACACAAACGCTGCTGAGGTACCACGACACAGACGCTGCCGAGGTACCACGACACAGACGCTGCCGAGGTACCACGACACAGACGCTGCAGCCCCGGCCGGGCGACTATCGCGTGCTGAGGTACCACGACACAGACGCTACAGCCCCGGCCTCGCGACTATCGGAGACCGGGCAGTGGGACGGTCACCCCGGCGCCGCACGCCACAGCGTGGCTGGAGGCCTTGGCCATTCTACGCATGCGCGAATGCATGTGCAGCGCCGAGAACTTTGCAAGTTCTCTGGATACTCTTCGAAAACCTCTTGTAAGTTGTAACCTCTTGTAAGAACCTCTTGTAAAAGTCGTGAAAATCCAGCCCCCCAAGTGACGTCACTTTTGTGGGATTTTCGGGGGTAGATCCGGACCCTATTCGTCGAGCGCTTTCCGATGACACCCCTTTCGTTTTCGTGCGACGCTTAGTTTGGATTTTATAGGGGGTACTATCCGCCCCCTCGTAACGGGGCGTGAGGATCTGACCGGAGAGACGGCGCGGGCTAATGGTGGAAGTATAAATATAAAATAAAAAGAAGCAACTTCGTTTTCTGCTTTCTCAAAATATATATGTGAAAGACATTTACAAATTATTAGGCGCCAATACAGCTATCACTCGCCTGCGCCATTCGTGAAATTACTGACAGCCGCCAACTGGAAATTGAGCTGTGTGCGCATGTAAAAGAAAATAAATATCATTAATTCCTACACATGTAAAATAAAATAAATAACATTCATTCATGCGCATGTAAAAGAAAATAAATAGCATGCATTCTGAAGGGACATCAATAGACATATCTAGGAACCTGGCTGGATTAATTTGCATCTGGCTGCACAATTATTTAAGGGCATTTGAATTCTTTAAATTTATTTTTCCAATATAAATGTGGTTAACATTATGACCACCTATGCCAACTGCAAATGCATACTTTTCGGTTGCGTCAACAACAAGAACAAAAACAAAAGGAGGCTTGTATTTGGGTAATCTAGCATGCAGAATGATTCTAAACATGTAATATAACCTAACCAAACCGGCTTACCTTACACACAAGAATAAGTGAAAAGAGCATGCATACACAACTGTTCTCTTTCAAATAAATATAATGAAAAACTTACCTTCTCTAACCTTATCTGTTTTCAAAGACGTTTCTAACCTTTTATAGTTTAAAAAATTAACTGAAAATACAGATATAACCTAACCTAACGAAGCCAGACTTGGTCCCTGTGTTGCTTCATGAAGATAACGTGTGTAAAATGTGCCTCGTGAGTTCCTGAAGTACAGTAATACCCATGAGTGAAATCCAGAGAGTTAACCGAAATGGATAGAAGTAATTGTTCGTTAACATTAATGGCCCATGGTGGTTCCCTGGGAATGTCCATAATGAGAGCAAAGTGATCTGGCAGATGCCTGGCCATTCTCAAAGCAGAACAACATCTAACATTTTATGTGCATTTACTTTTGCTGACTACAGTGCATTGTGACACCATTTTTTGTAAGGTAGGCAAAGGTCATGACATGAGAACGCCTGAGAAAATAGCGGGTTTGCGTTCACGGATACAAGAACACGTTAGGCTTTCATTTTGTGGTACCCGAGGCATTTCCGCACAGATCCTCCAGCCGAGGTGTCGATTTACCACCCTCCTGTCACGGATTTCGACTAAACCTTCCTCCCGGGGGGTAATCGATGGTGCTGATCACGGCTGTTATATTTTTTCTTCTACAGCATGCGGTTTCGAAGATATAGCCTCAGGCAAGATGGCGATCCGCATATGCAAGAATATTTTCGACGGCAATTTTCACCCATATGCTATAAGGAATGTTAATAAAAATAAATGCCGGATTGTTGGGAAAGGTACATATATTAACAGTGATTCATAAACGGAAATGTACCAGTGGTAAAAAATGGAAATTTTGCGAAACTAATTTTTTAACGAATTCTCAGGAAAAATTCCGACTTCGTGTGGTTTGGCATTCTTTGTACTACGGGATCAATCAATTAAAAAAAAGTGGAACGGACAAAGAGTAACGCGCCCCATGCGTTTAAATGTACCGATGTCGCTCCCGCTCGCACGGTAAACCCGCTCGCTGAGGGTCACGCAGCGACGACGCTGACACGCGTGTGATGTGATCCCAGCGGAAGCGGAGGGGGGGGAGGGTGCAGACACTGATTGCGACAACCTGTCTCTTCAATGCGAAACCGGTTTCCAGTCCTTTGTTCCGATTTAACCATTGAATATCTGTGAACTTCATCGCAGTACCTTCCCTCGGGCCCACGTCGTGCCGCCCACCGCCTCTCCATCCGCCCCCTCGACAAATCACAAAATGCGCCGCTGATACCATCGTACCACCATCAAACACATCAAACACTATGCTTCTGGACTGTTCGTTTGCATGCCACATGAGACGCACGTTTGCAATGCAGCAGGAACACCAAATAAATTACAATGGTTTCAGTTTCTTGAACGAAACCAGCACAACAAGTCATTGGATCAATAACGATTATATGATGGAACAAATGCACTTGATCGGACTTGGATCCAAGTCTGCATCTGATTTTAACCATCGTCAGAAGATGTTGGCACTGTTAGACAGCCAAATAAGTATACTATTATCCGGTGCCATGGGATTGTTCAAATTGTGTCTGAATTTTCGGGCAAATAACATGTTTATATAAAGAAACACGCAAAGCCGGGTTACGGTCAGAATTTGTAATGCTCAATTCCGCATCTAGTTTTGATGATAGTGATACCGTTAGAGAGCCAAATGTCTGTACCATTGCATGGCAGGATGGTTTTTCCCTATGGCTTCAACTTCTGAGTAAATAATGGATTTGTGTTCACAAATACGACACAAACTTAATAAGCTTTCATTTTGTGGTAGCCAAGTTCGGATCTGATTTTGACGATACCCAGAATATGTTCGCACCGTTAGATAGCCAAATAAGTATAATATCATCCGGTGCCATGGGATTATTAAAATTGTCTTAATTTTCGAGCAAATAACAGGTTTGTGTGAAAAACACGCCAAGCCAGGCCTCGGTCCGAACTCGTAATGCCCAAGTCCGCATCTAATTTTGATCGCATCACGATGTTTGTGACACTGGAAGATGATTAACCCGTCCCGTCTCGGGGGGTGAGGGGTCTTCAACCGCCCCATCAGGTTGTTCGCGGATAGTGGACAAACGGCGCGCGGCAGCGCGCCCAAACTTAGCATGCCTTTTCCCACATCAATTTGGCACGATGTTTGACATTTTTTAAGTCAGGCCTTCTAGGGTCAACGAGTTAGTCAAGGTCAAGTGAGGTTATCTCCAAAAAAATTCAACCAGTCGTCACGGATACAGATATTTTGATGAAACTATCAGTGTTTGCTTATCTTTAGGATGCAACAAAACGTACGAGGAAATTTTCATTTTTTCGTGTTTGACTACACATACGTTTTACGTTTCTGGCAAATTTCAGTTCAAATAGAGGATTCTGGCTAAAGTAAGCATTTCTTATAAGGGCAAGTTGATTTCCAACAACGTTTCTCGGTCTGCTCTATCAATTCGAAAAGGAAAATTAAAGAAAATTTGAAAACTCAAAATTTTTGCAATTTCAAAAACAAAATAATTTTGGGGACCAAATTAAGCTAAAAAATGAAAGCCCTGGTCAATTTAGCTGGCATTTTCTCATTCCAAATAAAGTTTGTTTTTTCATATACCCCAAAATGCGCTGCCCAGAGCCACAAACATAATATAAGACGTGAAAGGTCGTGAAAATATAGCCCCCTGTTGACATCACTTTTGGGGGGAAATTGTTTTGGGGCTGGACCCGGACCCTACTCGTCGAGCACTTTCAGTTGACACCTCTTTCGTTTTCGTGCGATGCTTAGTTTGGGTTCTAGAGGAAGGTTACTAACCGTCCCCCCCCCCCCGAGACCGGGTGTGAGGATCTGACCGGAAAGATGGCGCGGGGTAAGTAACTGTATTATTACTCAATGCGATGGCTTTTCTCTAATTTCCCCTATTTAGGCCCAAGCAGGTGAATCAGCCGCAAGAAGCTCCCGTAGCGGCAGTTACAAAACCTGCCGCTGGCGGCGCTAGCTGACCCGCTGGCCGCTGTCGACTCCAATCGATATACATATGGATGTTATCACCAGATTGCTGCTATATTTCACATGACACCTTTATTGCACCAGCATTGAGCATAACTCATGCATCCGGCATGTCATGAATTTACATGCATGCAATATTTATTTATTTATTAACATGCAAATTATACAGTAAATTAACATGCAGTGTATTAACATGCAAATGCCAATGTGTTCTGGCACCGGGTGTGGCATCTCATCACAGACGACAGCATGTGCGCTGCTCTCGTCCCTTCCGCCACCGGAAGCTTAGCTTGCCTAAAGCGGCGGGCAATGCGATTGGGCGAAGCCTACAGGATGTAGGCCCCTTTTCCAGGATTCAAAAGGTGGAATCATTGTGGCTTGGCTTCACGATGAGGGGTGCACATTGTGTTCCCATGTGTGACTAAAGGTGCGCAGTAGCTGCGCCATCACAGAGCAGGCCTGAGTTCGCTACAGTTCATCGTGCATCCGACCCAGCATCACAGAAACACTGCGTGGCGACTCAGTAGCAGAATTCAGCTCTATCAGTGTGCAACACTGCGTAGCAGAATTCAGCTCTATCAGTGTGCAACACTGCGTAGCAGAATTCAGCTCTATCAGTGTGCAACACTGCGTAGCGACTCAGTAGCAGAATTCAGCTCTATCAGTGTGCAACACTGCGTAGCGACTCAGTAGCAGAATTCAGCTCTATCAGTGTGCAACACTGCGTAGCAGAATTCAGCTCTATCAGTGTGCAACACTGCGTAGCTACTCAGCAGCAGATGTCAGCTCTATCAGTGTGCAACACTGCGTAGCTACTCAGCAGCAGATGTCAGCTCTATCAGTGTGCAACACTGCGTAGCTACTCAGCAGCAGATGTCAGCTCCATCAGTGTGCAACACTGCGTAGCTACTCAGCAGCAGATGTCAGCTCCATCAGTGTGCAACACTGCGTAGCTACTCAGCAGCAGATGTCAGCTCCATCAGTGTACAACACTGCGAAGGCCTGGATGAGATCTCCTCTCAGCCTTCTTTATCTAAGTGAAAGCATATTCAATTTCTTCAATCTTTCCTCATATGCCAGGTTGCTGATGCCATTTACCATCCTTGTAACCCTATTTGTAGTCTCTCTAAAACCCAATAATCTTTTTCATAACTAGGAGACTAAGCTTGGACGCAGTATTCCAAAGATGGCCTGATTTCCTCACCAAAGCACCAGGCCCTTCCATGCATCAGAGCACCATGCCGTCCCAATCTACCATTTTATCAAGTGGACCATCTAATTTTGTCCTCCATGACCACATCCTTGAAATTCATCCCACATTGCTGCGTAGCACACTTAAAATATTTGGCGTCATCATTCTGCTTAACCCTCGCACGGCTGGTGGTCTGAGCCACCTTCGCCAGGCTGGGGGATAGATACATCACCCCCCACAGGTATCTCACGAACCACGCAAGATAGAACGAATCTGAAAATTGCATCGGATAGCTCGAAAAAGTTCCAGTCGAAAGTGCGTCGGTAGTTTTTACGCTAGGATTGGAACTTAACTATCGCACAGCTGAGGGACGTAGATTTCCCACCAAACCCCACCAAAGTTTTTCCGCGACAGGGGGAAACGGGTTCTAGTTATAGAAAATCATGATTTTGTGTTAGGATAGAGGATCTCACAAAACATAGTTGTAAAAAACACCCAAAACTCAAAATTAAAATTCCAAAATTTTGGATTTTAGAAATATTGGATTTCCAAAATTTTGCATATTCAAAATTTCGGATTGTCAAAATTTTGGATTTTCAAAATTTTGGATTTTCAAAATTTTGGATTTTCCAAATATTGTATTTTTAAAATTTTGGAATTTTGAATTTTTCTTTTTGAAATAGGAATACGAACCAAAAATATGACGTTCTAAATCAACTTAGCATCATACAAAATTCCATAGTTCGTCTGCAATGTTGATAATAGATTAGATGAAACAAAAGTGCAAAAAGACGTCATCAAAAAATCAAAATTAGAAAATTCTGACATTGTACGGTTTGGCGCTCAGTCAAGATAAGTAAACCGTGAAAGTTTCATTGTAATATCTTTATTATTGAAGGCGTGGCGACTGCTTAAATATTTTTGGACGTGACTTCACTTGACCCGCGATATCTCGGTGACCTTGGATGACCCGACCAGATTTTTTAGAACATGTAAAAATAGCTATTGGTAAGGTATGCCAAATGTCAGCGCGCTACCGCGCGCCATTTCCCCGCTATCGCGGGAAAACCTTCGTGGGGATAGGTATCTACCCCGAGCCGTGCGAGGGTTAAAAATGGCATAGTTGAGCATATCTTCTTTCAAATGCATGCAAATATCCTAATTATCCTACAACTTTTAGTTGTAGGATGGCTGGCGCACATAATATACATTACTTTCGTGCATGTGTTAGCATGAGATGCAGTCATGATGGTGAGTTGGCTTAATAAAGGTTCGCCCTGATCTTGTTCTATCGATCTCGTGTTTACATCGAATGAATACCGTTTGACGTTGCTTGAGGCAGCGGCAGGGGAGGAGGATAGCGCACATTCTATCGTTGGTAATTATATGCCACAGCCGGTACCAGAATACATTGGCATATGCATGTGAATATTTGTAAATTAATGAAATGCCGAACACATATTTCATGTTCAGCGCTGCCGAAGCACAGGTGCCATGTGAAATATAGCGGCGATCTGGCGGTGATATCCATATGTATATTTGACTAACAGGTGCCGCTTGGTACCACGTGGTCTGGTTTCGACAGTATAAAAGCCGACCTATTGCTATGCAGTTCAGGCAGCACCGTCAGCCATAGCTCTCAGTGCACACACCTCCACACCCGGCCACCAACCATGATCGGTGCTCTGGTGCTCGTCACTGCGCTGAGTCAGCTCAGCGTGCACGCCGCCCAGCCAGAGGTGAGCCAACGTGCTGATATGGAGAAATATTCTGTACTCCATCTGTCCATCTGTCCATCTGTCCATCTGTCCATCTGTCCATCTGTCCATCTGTCCATCTGTCCATCTGTCCATCTGTCCATCTGTCCATCTGTCCATCTGTCCATCTGTCCATCTGTCCATCTGTCCATCTGTCCATCTGTCCATCTGTCCATCTGTCCATCTGTCCATCTGTCCATCTGTCCATCTGTCATCTGTCATCTGTCCTTCTGTCCATCTCTCCATCTGTCCATCTGTCTATCTGTCCATCTGTCTGTCCATCTGTCCATCTGTCCATCTGTCCATCTGTCCATCTGTCCATCTGTCCATCTGTCCATCTGTCCATCTGTCCATCTGTCCATCTGTCCATCTGTCCATCTGTCCATCTGTCCATCTGTCCATCTGTCCATCTGTCCATCTGTCCATCTGTCCATCTGTCCATCTGTCCATCTGTCCATCTGTCCATCTGTCCATCTGTCCATCTGTCCATCTGTCCATCTGTCCATCTGTCCATCTGTCCATCTGTTCATCTGGCCATCTGTATATCCCTGCGAAAATATGGCGTAGAAAATGCATTGCATTGTATGCTGTGCAAGACGGCAAATTGACCTCTACCACCTCAGATGACCCCACTTGGCCCGAGGCAGTGAGGGGTTTACATGGACAACGAGGTATGCACTATGTGTATTCATCCACAACTGATATTATATTCATCACTAATGCCCGGTATGCTTTTTAAAAAGACTTCCTAAAGATACTCCAAATCGATTTACTCCAGATGACCCGTCGCCTTCCCGGTGACCCCCAGTCAACAACAATACAAATCGATTAAAGTTATTGGGCTGTCGGATGCGTTTCAATCGTGCGCCGTGGAGCCACCGTCAGGTAAACGTCGGGGTGGTGTGGTCAGAGTTCGGCCAGCTCAGGTCTCTGACCTGACCTCAAAGAAAACTCCGAGAAATGCGTTTTGGAGACACTTTCCAATTGCGCCCACGCAGATTGTTCCATCTCAATAACTTTTCAGGTGGCATGATCTATCAATTTTCAAACATTGTTCAACGTGGTGCATTTTGACCTAAGCTAGGACGATGATCTTTCATAACCAGTGTTTGAAATTTTCACGTTAAACGCAACAATGTTCACGGAACGGTTACCGCAAACTGTGCGGCGTTGCGAGACGCCGTTCTCCCACAGTCGCGGAGCAGATTAGGGGGACCCGAAAATACCCCCGAGACGGGTCAGATTAAGATTCCGGCTTAGAGGAGACTATGTTTGTTACTGGAACGCTGTTGGCGAGACCGCAAAAGTAAACCGTGGTTTCTGCTCGGCGCAACAAACTGCCAACGCTCATATTACGCTGCGTTTTTTCTTCGCATTATTGCCCGACGTGATAAGAAAACCTTTAGATTGTTATCTAGGGTCCATGCTGTATGGTTCCCAGGTGCATTAAAAGCGCGGAATAATTTGGGTGATGGGCAAATAGATATATTCTGCTGGTGTGTACCCTAACCTCGGTCCTGTTCAGATGAATACTTTGTATTGATCCTTTTAAGGGGAAGTAGGTGCTGAATTCGGTCCCGTGAATTTCAAACCTGCCCCGTCCGATCGCTTTACTTGGTAACTTCGGTTCTTTCTTTAGAAAGGCGTACTCCGATACACAATGTGTGCCCCAGATCAATTGAGGTCAAGCCCCGAACACCGCTTGTTGCTTCCTATTTCTTCCCCTCGCTGAGCATAGTTCTCCTGTTGTGATCCAGGGCCTTGCGATAGGATTGTCTGCGACGATCCTATCGCAAGGCCCATAATCATGGCGGGATCACGCAGGGCCCGGGATCACGAAGGGTTACTCTCAACGAATTGCACATAATCACAAGACGGATGGTAGTTCGGGTGTGTGATAAGTCTCAAAGATAGGTAGCGAAGAGGACCTTCTCGTACTTGTAAACACCAATATATACAACTGGGCTTAGTTTCTTGAGGAAGGACACAGCCCCTTAGAATTCAGCCCTGAACCCTGGGTCAGTCAGCCACTCCTCATAGTCTTCAAGTGTACTCAGGTTTCCAATAAGGTCACCCAGTCACTGCAAAAATTCGAGGCCTCGTGCTTTCCATGCAGTGTTATGCAGCATCGAGCACAACAGACCCAGCAGCTAGGGAAATCAACGTTACTGAAAAGGTCCTGCGCCCTGAGAATATACGGACTCCGCCCAATGGGAACATGAAAATCCGCAGCGCCAGCATGTGCTTTCGGTAAGTTTCCTAAGGGACATGTCTAAATGCCCGCAGGTGCTGACGACGATTGGAGATTCCAATGGCAACATCATCGGGGAGGAGGTAATCCTGGACAAGGACAACGAGGTCACCGTGCGGCGCAACTACCTGACCGAAACCATCCGGGACTACAAGACAGGGTTTGAGGCAATGCGGGGAAAGGGTCTCAAGGATGTTTGTGTCATCAAGGAAATAGCAAAGGGCAAATCGGCTCAGGATGCGGAGGAGGCCGACACCAACAAAGAAGCCGGTAAACTACAGAACATCGAATGGAAAACTGCCCAAGCGGAACCGGCAGAAGACGACCTTGACAAGGCCGGCGCCAAGGTCAAAGGCTTTTGTGGTGAACTGCCTGCTTTCAAGCTGACTAGTGTTACCAGAGGTCGCAAAAGGGGATTTTGGGGTAAACTTTGGGGTGGAGTGAAAAGCGCACTAGTGGCCAACGCGGGCACAATTTTGATTGGGGCGGTTGGCCGCTAACGCCAGGCTGCTGAACATCCTGGACACCATCGGTTTGAAATGCAACAGTTTGACTGAAGTCATAAAGTCCATGCTTTTATCTCTCTCTCTCTCTCAGTACAGCACTGTTCAAGGGCACGTGGTTTCGATGCATGGTGCAGGGTGTTTGGGGATTCTAACGGTTTGGGGATTCTAACATCATCCAATTGCGCAATCCTTTTGGTGTTACTGTTTTGACTTTGCACTGTTCGACGTATCGACGTATCGACGTATCGACGTATCGACGTGTGCAACGCTTGATAAATTACTATCCACGTATCGACAAGTGAATTTCGAATATCGATATTAGAAATAAATATATAACTAAATTGCTATCGAAATATTGATGTCGAATTATCGACGTATCGATAAGTGCAACTCAGCCTCGCTTGATAAAGTACTATGCTGATGATGTTTTGTTCTGCCCTACAACTATTCAATACAACTGGACCTTTCGAGAATGGATCTTCGCTTGATATTGCGAATATGGGTAATGTACCCAGGTAAGTTCGGACCGCCCATTTGAAATGCGCCTGGTTCCCCTGTGTTCGGACCCGTCCAGTCCGTCGTGAGCGCTCCGAGACGATCGCAGACACTCGGCCGGCACCTGCCGACGCGACCTGACCTGACATCGGCCTCTGACGCCTCGGGCGGGGTCAGTCACTCGAGGTCGTGTTTGGTCAGATCCAGTACCGATGCGCTGACATCGGCCTCTGACGCCTCGGGCGGGGTCAGTCGCTCGAGGTCGTGCTGGGTCAGATCCGGTACCGACGCGACCTGACCTGACATCGGCCTCTGACGCCTCGGGCGGGGTCAGTCGCTCGAGGTCGTGCTGGGTCAGATCCGGTACCGACGCGACGACAGCCGGCCGCCGGGTGCTGTGCCATGGCGCCCGGACACAGTGGCAAGTCGTCGCGCCGTGTCAGCATTGTGACACCCGTGTCACCGTTGTGCCAGGCCGTGCATGTGGGGCGTGTCCGGAGGGCTACGACCCCTTTCGCGGTGTGGTGCAATAGGTGATGCCGGCCAATGACCGGCCAGGGCGTTTGTCCAGTGGACCAACGCCTCGGCTGCTGTGTGTGACCGACGGTCTGCGAGGTGAGACTCTACCGCTGCGACTGAGAGGTGAGAGACGGTGAGAGGTGAGACGCTACCGCTGCGAGCTGAGAGGTGAGAGACGGTCTGCGAGGTGAGACGCTACCGCTGCGAGCTGAGAGGTGAGAGACGGTGAGAGGTGAGACGCTGCCGCTGCGAGCTGAGAGGTGAGAGACGGTCTGCGAGGTGAGACGCTACCGCTGCGAGCTGAGAGGTGAGAGACGGTGAGAGGTGAGACGCTGCGAGGTGAGACGCTACCGCTGCGAGCTGAGAGGTGAGAGACGGTGAGAGGTGAGACGCTGCGAGGTGAGACGCTACCGCGCGGTAACACCCCGGTCGGGTAGTCCTTCACGGCCGACTGCGAACAGTTGGAGGCACAATCTGGCTGGCGCCTGCCTTCGGTTGATTGGAGGAACTGTTGAAAATGGTGCGCAAGTTGGCGCCGCTTGGCTAAATATCAGCCCGAGCAAGGAGCAAAGCGAAGTGGCTGCGTGTGGTTTTGTAGAGCCTGTTAGGTCGGGCATCAGTTATCGTGGATCGAGGAAACCCCTAGACTATCACTGCTGGGCAAGCCGAACTTGCCAACAGTAATGTCAACACGTTCATCCCAGAGACAATTTGTTAGAACTGCAAGTGTAAAGGAGCACCGCAAAATCCAGTGCTGAAGTGCTTCATGAAATAAAACAGCTGGTCGCCACGTCCAGTGATACAAAGCTACAACTTCAAAATTGACGGCAGGTCCCACTATGTGCATTTGCCCTTCCATGCTCGGCATTGGCGCTCTAGCCCGACATCACTTCGCTCTCAGCTCCTCCGGGAACCTCGGACCCAAAAAACATCCGGAAACAAACGCTTGTGGGACCACCAAGAACTACGCCAGGCTTCGGGAACTGCGCCAGGCTTCGGGAACTGCGCCAGGCTTCGGGAACTGCGCCAGGATCCCTAAGAACCCCGCTGTGGGCCCCAAATCTCATAAATCTCACCTGCGCCCATAATATCATATGGGGACAACGTGGTCGCGCAGTGTCCCTGAAGTGCAGCTGGTGGGCCAAAAATCGTACCAAGGCCCCTTATAATCAGATTGCGGTCCAAGAAACGTTCTGGGACTCATATAATCATATTGTGGACTCCAAAACGTGGCGCAGGGTCCCTGAATATCACATTGGTGACCCAGAAATCGTAATTCGGGGCCCTTAAAACTGACACTGCGGCTCCTAAAAGTGGGATTAAGCCATTCAAAATACCGCTGTGTACCCAAAAAGTCCCGCTGGGATCCCCGAAAAGTCGCGTCGGAGCCACCCAAAATCGCGCTGGGGCTTGAAATGGTCAGACTGCGGCCCTTTGAAATCACGCTGGTAGCCCAAAAAATGTCGCCGCCCTGAAAATGACGCTCGGGCCCCAAAAACACGGGTCAGGCCCCTGAAAATCACTCTGTTGCCCAAACCATCCGAGCGGGATACTGATAATCGGACTAGGACCAGACTTATGCTCGACTCGAGTTGAATCAGGAATCGACCCATGAATCAATCGTTTTTGGATCAGTCGCGAGTCGAATCGATTCTTTTCCCCAAAATATATCTTGAGTCATGAGTTGAACCACATATTTCTAAAAATGAGTATTATCATGAGTCGGTCATTCAAATATCATGTGTCAGCAGTATACACTGAATCCGGTGGCTCATGAGCCTGATACAACTGAGTCGGATATGAATCTATTCGAATTCTGTCAGCCTGTTTGAGTCGAGAGTCGAATCAGATCTGAAGATCTATCAGTCGATGCGAGTCGACTCAAACAATTCGAGTCGAGCACATGTCTGACCGGAACCCCAAAAAGTGGGACCGAGGCGCATGAAAATCACGCTGGGTGCCCCAAAAAGTTGGCATCTGGGCCCCTGAAATTCACGCTAGGGTCGGACAAGTCGCTCCAGGTCCTAAAAGTCCTGAACAGGACCACCTAAAAAATGAAGCCGAAACCATAAAAAAACAATCCGGACATGTAAAATACTTTCAGGGTCCCAAAAATCGCTCCAAAAGCCCCCAAAACATGTCAGAATCTCAAAAACATGTCGAGGCCACAAAAACTCGCGTAAGGGATGCCAAGAAATGAAGACGGGGCACCAAAAATTCTACTTCAAGTGAAAAATGTCATATCACTGGCCTCGAACATCACACTGGGGAAAAAATCGCGCGGGAGCCTCACAAGTCGCAGCTGGCTTCCCAGAAATAAATCCATACCGCGAATGTCACTGGGTCCCTGGGTCCCAGCAAAATACAACGTGCCCGCCAACTTGCGCTAAGTACCCAAATATCGCGGTCTAGACTCAAAATTACCGTCAGTAGTGTGTGTGTGAGTTTTGCCAGCCTGCCACCGCTTGGTGATATCGGCTGGTTCCAGTTGTGAGAAGATGTGTAAGACAGTGAGTAGCGTAGGGTAGGAGGATCAATCCGAGGTGGAGGTTTAGTAGAGTAGTCGAGCAGTGGTGAAGTAGCGATGAGATGGTCTTGAAGAGTGGAGCTGAGGTAGTCCGAATCGATTGAAGGTGTAGAGCTGGTGCAGTAGAGTTGTTTGAGAGCCGGAGATGATGAAGTCGAGAGAGAGAGAGTTAGTCCGGTCGGTGCCACATTGGGGTATTGGGTGTAGTGGGGGGGGGGGGTCGGATCATCGCCAGAAGTGAACATTGCAAGAACATGAATATATATTTTTCTCTTTTTCTGTTTTCTTTTGTAACGTGTCTTTTCTCTCTTTTTCCCATTTTCCTGGTTTTGTTCATTTTCTCTTTCGTTTTTTTCACATATCTTTTCTCTTTTTTTATTTTTCCTTTTTTCACAATTCTTCCATAATGCGTGTAGTTTTGAGAAAGTGGAAGAGGTGTTCGTGTAATGCTGGATGGTCGTCGTTGAGGAGCGTGGTGAGGTTCAGTGGGATGTTGTTCGTGGTGCAATAGTTTGTGATATGTTGTCTTTGGTTGTTGTATTTGGTGCAGTATATGAGCAAGTGTTTGACTGTGAGTGTGTGGTGGCAGGTAGTGTATTGTGGTCGTGGTTGATTGAGTAGGAGGTATGAGTGTGTGAGTGCAGTGTGTCCTATGCGTAGTCGTGTTAGTGTCCGTTCTCTTAGTCTGGTGTTTTGGTTGATGGAGTGCCAGTGTTCGTGTTTGAAGTGTATTTCGTGTAGCTGTGTTGTTACTGTGTCCCATGTTTGTTGTATGTGTGTGTTGATGGCCTGTCGTATTGTGCGGTAGTAGTCGGATTGTGAATAGGGGCATTGTGTGGTTTGTTGGAGTGTTGTGGCTATGTTTGCTTCTGTGTCTGCGTGCTCGTTGCCGTGTATGTTTGTGTGACTTGGGATCCAGAGAAGTGTTGGCCGTTGTAGTATGGTGAGCTGTTTGTGGATGCGCAGTATTTTGGGTATGAGGGGGTGTTTGTATTTGGTGTGGGGTGCTATGCTCTGTAGTGCTGATTTTGCGTCTGTGGCTATGATGTCGTGTTCAATTTTGGGGTTGTAAATGGTGCAGTATGCCGAGAAGATTGCGAATAATTCTGCTGTGTATGTGGATGCTGTGTTGTGCAGACGGGCGCGTAGGATGACCCGCGGCGGCGCTGCGTTGGTGTACAGCACCGCCGCTGCGCCCGTCTGCTGTGTATGTGATTTGGAGCCGTCTGTATATATGATGTTGTAGTTGGCGTGCTGTGCTGTGAATTGTAGGAATAGTTGTATTTCTGCGTGTGTGTATGTGCCTTTTGGCTTGTCAATGAGGAAGTGTGTGTTGGGTGTCGGCTGTTTCCACCATGCGATGGGTTGTGGGTGTGGTGTTGTCGTTGGGAGTGTTATGTCTAGTGTGTTAGCGTGTCGGTGTATGCGGCATCCTATTGTGGTTCGTAGTCGTGTGGAGTTGATGAATTGGTGTCTGCGTGCTGTGCGGAGTTTTGGTGCCTGTGTGCATGGGTGTTGTTTCGTGAGTTGTGTTTTGTAGTGGTATCTAAGTAGTGCTTCTGTACGTCTGTGCTGTAATTCTGTGATGTGGTTGTATATGTGAAGAGAGTGAGAAGGTGAGGTGGTGAAGGCTATTTGAAGAGATCGTCGTTGAATAGAATCTAGAATTTTGAGGTTTGATTTAGTTGCGTTTTCAAAGAGTGGGGATCCGTATTCCAGAATTGGCCGAATGAGTGATTTGTAAAGGGTCAGAAGTGTGTTTCGGTCGGATCCCCAGTGTGTGCCAGAAAGTGCTCGTAGTACGTTGATTCTTTTTGAGGCGCGTTTTTGTAAGTTTAGGAAGTGTGGCCGAAAAGTTAGTTGTTTGTCTAATGTGATACCGATAAATCTTGTTGTGGTGACAAAGGGAATGGGTGAATTGTTTATTTCTAGGGGTCGTAGGTTTGTGTCTCTGTTGTAGCCGAAAATCATACATTTGGATTTGAGTGGTGCTATATGGAGGTTTAGTGTGTCGAGTTTGTTGTTGAGTTCTGTTAGTGCGTGTTGTAATACTGTTAGTGCGTGTGCTGGTGCTTTTGTTGATGTCCGTAGTACTATATCGTCGGCGTAGATTGCAATTTTGGTCGAAAAGTTGTCGGAGACGGTGGAATTTAGGGCTAAAATGAAGACTGAGGACTGAGCCTTGCATTAAACTGGTGGTGGGGAATTTGGTGTCTGAGGTGTGGGGCCCAATTTTTACTTGAAAAGATCATTCTGGCTAAATAATGCATTTGTTGTTAGTGCAATTTGACTTCGAACAACATTTGTCGGTTCCCTCTACCCATTAGAAAAGGAAAATTAAAGAAAACTTGAAAATGGAATTTGCTGAAACTTTTCCATGGTCCTGGTCGATTTCGCTGTCCTTTTCTCATTCCAGCTATTTTTTTTCTTTCAAATATCCCCAAAAGTGAACTTCCAGAGCAAAACATATAAGGAAAGTCATGAAAAGCTAAGCCCCTTAGTGACGTCAGTTTTGGGATTTTGTTTTGGTTGGTGTTGGCCCTACTCGTCGAACGCTTTCCTATGACAACTCTTTCGTTTTCGTGCTACGCTTAGTTTGGATATCAGAGAGGGTTACTATCAACCCCCGAGACGAGGTGTGAGGATCTGACCGGAGAGACGGGGTTAAGGAAGCAATGAGGATCTGACCGGGTTAGGCAATATGGAAGAAGCACAGCGTGGCCACATGGCATCGGGAGCCGACGAAAATCAAGCCGGGAGTTCTTGAACATGGGGAGAGATTCCGAATATTCAATGTCTAAATCATGAAAATCGCCACGGAGCCAAAAACATGTCAAAGACATCAATGAAGGCATCAATATCATCCTTCAGGTAGGCCTTCAAAATTACGTACGTCCTCGACAAAACTTACCAGAGTTTGAAAAATCGAAACGGAACACAAGAATATGGTACCGCATGCCCGATAATTCAGAAAATTATGGGTATAGAAAATTCAGAAGTCAGCAAATATTGCATCAAGCTCAGAACCCTGGCGTGGAATTCCACAGAACCACACGATTGGGCCTGAGAAATGGAGCCGGGCCCCGGAGAAATTATACCGGAGCTACATGAATCGTGCTGGGGTCCCACAAAAGTGCGATCAGGAGAACCAAATATCCACAGTGTGACCCTAAAAGCACAACGGGAAGCCGAAAATGCGCCGTGCCCTTCAAAGTGCAACGAATCACGCAAAAAGTGGCAAACCTTTAACAGGCGCCCTGGAGGTGGGGGAGGGGGTTAAATCCGCCCACCCCTCCGGATTTGACCTCAGATCACGCCCGTCTTGGCTCTAAGAGTGGCGTTCATAAACAGCTGAGATATTAAAGGTCAAGGGTCAGAGTCCATGAGGTCGGAAGTTTCAGATTCCATTCAAAATTTGTACACGGGTAGTACTCGATGCATTGATCATCATGAGCATGAAAGGTGAGAGGGGCGTTCATAAACAGCTGGATTCTTCGGGTTAAAGCTTCTCCCGTTGCAAATATTCAGCAATTATAAATATCCAAGAAACTAATATCAATCTGCAAGTCAAGTTAAATTGATATTCGATTCTTACGCGTGAAACATTTTGAAAACGAGCATACTGATGGAGTTTGGACACCTGAATTATCAGGAGCACAATCAAGAAGCCGTATTACAAAACTCTACGGAGATATTCGGGGTCAAATGTCAAAGGTCATCGAGATTGGACTCCTTTGATTTTCCTCAAAACGGGTACACATGTAGTACCCGATGCACTGATCATCTGGAGCATGAAAGCTAAGAGGGGCGTTCACAAACAACCGAGATATTCAAGCTAAAATGTCAGAGTCCGTGAGGTCGGATTCTTCAGATTCCATTCAAAATTGACCCAGCGGCAGCGCTCGATGCACTGATACGCACAAAAGTTGAGAACTCTGGGGCGCTCTTCAACAATTGCTAGCTCTGGATTGATGTTGTCCCGGTCAAACCAGAGACGTGCGGTTGTGTGATCTAAAATCGTCCATACCGTACTTGGACTTGATGCATCAGTATTCCCGAGACTTTGGGTGCGATGGGTGCTGCTGTTGGGTATCACAGCTGCTGTTGCTGTTGGGTGTTGCTTTTCCTGTGGTGTAGGCTGAGTCGGGTCTACTTTCCGGTTTAGCGCTTCCATGGGGGTCGTCAGGACAAGAACAGAACACGGCGAGGATATGGGTATGGAAAGAAATGTCCTCCACAATTGCCATGCACTTTTGTAGCAAAGCTTCCTGTGGGGGACACTTGGAACACAGAAATCCCCCCGTTCATGTAGCGGCAGGTACCGCGACGGAAGTCGTCGTCGCTGCTAACTCGGCAATCACCGCCAGTCGGGCTGTCGAGGCCAGTGTCTATTGTGACCCCTCCCCTCTGATCAAGTAACCTCGGCGCCGTCGACCGCCGCGGACGCCGCTGTCTCTGATGTCTGACGGAAGTTGACGTGTCAGTGTCTGACGGTCGGTTGTGGCCCTCATGGGTGTATGATGATGTGACAACTTGTTCTGGGCCGTAGCGCCACGAACTACCGGCTGCCTGTGGAAGTGCGGTTAAGCTTACGTAGACATGTTATGGGTTAATGTGTCTGTCGCCAGTCGTAGAGTCGGCCGACCGGGGCCGAGGCACAGAGGTGTCTGAGCTGACGGAATGTCTGATACAGTCTGACACGCTGCTGTAGTGCATCGAGTCCGGGCATTGCTCTGGTTAGTTCAGAGCCGCGTGACGATGACGTGTCTCCTGGCGTGTGGCCAAGGGCGGATCCCCTGAAGCTATATAGCCGCCGAGCGAGACGGATCGCTCTCTGTTTGGACCTCACCTGACTCTCTCTGGCTGCTGGCTGTGGTCAGCCGCCCCGGGCTGACTACTGCAGGTATGTCTGGAACTAACTGTTTGAAACCGCTGCATAACTGTCGAGATGTAAGATTGTAAGATGGGAGTAGTATGTTTGAAGATCGATCTGTGAACAAGTTGGAGATTGTGTGTGAACGTTGTTAACAAGAGATTGAGATGATATCAGACTGAGTTTATATGAAGACCTGGATGCGGATATGTGTGAGACGGCTCAGAGCTCTGAGATGGAGATTCAGAGTTATGGACATTATAACCGGGTTCACAAAATCGCGAACGTCGAGGTCCTGTAGACTATTTCACGTGCCTATAGAAGTTTACGTCAGACAATGTTGGAAATTTCTGAGAAGGCTCTGGGGAGCAAAACTTCCCTACACTTTATACTTACGCTTATCACATCAGGTGAAGAAGACCAAGGCGAGATTCGACCTAAAGAACCCATGCTTGATGCTTCTTTATAATCGCTGCACATCTGCACCGGGAGAAGTTTTGATCCGAATAATCCAACTGCATGTTTGCTCGCTTGTTTCCTTGTTTTCTGCTTTACTTGAAGTTTCCTAGTTGAATTTAGCTTCACGTACATATTGATATTCGTACAATTGCTCGTGTACAATTGCTGCATATTCGCACTGTAAGAAGTCTTGACCAGAATAATGCAGCTGTTTATGAACGCCTCTCCTATATTTGAGCTCATGATGATCAGTACACAAGCTCAACCCGTGGACCTCATGGACTCCGATCTTCGACCTTGAATATCTCAGGTATTTATGAACACCCCTCGTACCTTTTATGCTCCAGATGATCAGTGCATTGAGTACTACCTGCGAACCAATTCTGAAGAAAATTAGAGTTGTCCGATCTCGATGACCTTTGACTTTTGACCCCGAATATCTCCGTAGTGCTTTTAATGGATTCTTGATTGTGCTCCTGATAATCAGGGTGCCGAGTTCTATTAGTATGCTCGTTTTCACGATGTTCCAGTTGCAAGCATCGAATATCAATCTAGCTTGACGTGCAGATTGATATTCTTGCTTGATGCTTTGTGCGTATTTATAATTGCTGAATATTTTCACTGGGAGAAGTTTCGACAATAATAATCCAGCCGTTTATGAACGCCCTTCTTAGCTCGTACACTCATGATTATCAGTTCGTCGAGTTCTACCTTTGTGTAAATTTTGCAGGAGATCGGAAGAGTTTGGCCTCCTGGCCAATGTCAATCGCAACATCAATGTGAATCTGTTGCTAGTTTAACGGACATAGGAATTTCATGCCAGAATGGAAATCTTAGGATTCCAAGTGGCCCAGAAATAAGTAATGTTTTGTTTTTTGCTGGTGTTCACAATGAATCCTGATTTAGCCTATCCCACAAGCTAGATAGCGTGCATGCATGTTGGCTTTAAAATAAGCATCTATTTTAAGTAGAACAACCTAGCCAACCTCACGCAATCTACTGCAATAGCGTCAGCATACAACTTTATAGACCTCCTGCAATGTGTTAAAGGCTGACAGTTCGATTGCGACGCATGTGTAATGGCAATTATTTCTCCAACTCCTTTCTCGTGTTGGGACTAGTATTGCCAGTTGTGTTTCTTATTGCAGGTTATGAATGCTCTGGAATACAAAGCATGCATTTCCAAGAAATATTCAAGATTTCATAGACAGAATGACGGAGAAATTAGCGGTGAACCAAATAACATTAGTAGAGTACCAAATCAGGGCATCCAGACCATACCGACCCATCTCCAGCCAATTACATTGTGTTTGTCCCTGTGTGAACCACTGCGACTGACGAAAAGGCCGCGGAGCCCGGGCATTAAAAGCGAGGGATTATCTGTACATTGTAGGCGTGGGCACATGTCTCCAAAACATCAGCTTCAATTAAGTTCTCCCTAAATTCGTGTGAAAAACGTGATGCCATTACAGAGGTGGTAAGCACCCCCGCGATGTTGGCTTTGCCCTCCCCTCCCCTCCCGATAATGTAAACTTTAAACACGGGACTCTGCGGAGTGCGTCCCACCAGAAATCAACACCCGTAACAGTACGCATGCGTGGTGCTGTGTTGTATAATTTTTGGCAGGCTTATCCCCACTCCCAATGTTCAATGATGACCACCAATAGTTAATTTTCCCCAAATATATAACGGAAAAGACATGCAGCAAAAAGCATAAAACTGTGGGGTGCGATCGGAACGGGAGCGTCGAAGGCCCTGGCGATGGACCTCCCGATGGTCCCACCGATGGTCCCGCCGATGGTCCCGCCGATGGTCCCGCCGATGGTCCCGCCAATGGTCCCGCCGATGGTCCCGCCGTCTTCCCGCCGATGGCCCTGGACCTATTGGCGCCCACCCGGTCACTCTAGTGGCCCGTCACTCAGGAATGTCTTCAGGCGACTGTCGGCCACCGTTAACGTGGCGACTATACCCTGTAGGGTGGCCATCGTGCTGATGTTCGGAGACTCTGCGCCGACTGGCGCCTTCCGCGCTGCTGAGTATCCTTACGCCAGTGCTGACACCAGGCCTGAAGCCGAGGCTTCCAGGAATTTGTCAGCCGCGGTGGCCAGTTGGTCCAGAGGAGCTTCCTCTGACAGCGGCGATGATGGTGCCCAAGCTACCTGCAGCAGCCGTTGAAGCGAAATACTAATCAACAGCTGACGGACATGTTGGGAATCTCCTGCTGTAGCCAGTTCGGAGCGGATTGGCAGGAGCAGCTGGAGCGGCTTCTAGTCTGCGAGCTGCTGATGGCACAATAGAGCTTCTAGGAAGGCCGCTCTCCACTGCGCCAACCTACTGCTCGAAGAGTGAAGAAGGGCCACAGAACTCAACATCTGTGCCGTGATAATATCCGCACCTGCATGGTGATCGACACAAAATTGCTTCCCACCAGCAGGTTGAACTTGGTGCTGTCATCATGTATTCATGTATGTAGCAACCCGAGACGCACAGTCCGTCCGCGTCGGCTACAGAGATTTGTCTTCCCCAGAGAAAGAGGAATATTGTGACAGCCTGAACAATAGTTAGGAGAGCAGTAGTTAGGAGCAGGCACCGGGGGAGGGAACGGCGGTCATGAATCCCCTCTCATAGAAGGTGGCCATTCGTCCGACTGGGAAGCGGCTGTCGTCCGGGAAGGCATTGCGACACGCTGGGATGCACACCGCCAAACGGTGATGTGTAAATACCGCGATACGGATGGGTACACACCGCAACAAGTTGGGGTACACGCGCCGACACCGTGGGGTTGCATATTTATTGTATTCCAACTCTTCCCACAGCGCAAAAACCCTGGCCTGTTGTTTACCTGACCATATTAGCAGCTGTCTCCAAGATAATCATTATTGAGAAAATTGTTAATGTGAACTTCTTACCTGGAGTAACAGCAATCAAGCTGATCTCAGTCTCATGAAGGTGGTGCAACTCTGGATCTCAGTTGGCAGAGGCTGGGCTGGGGCCGACTTCTGGTGCAGGCAGAAGATCGAGACAGGAGAGGTTGGAGGCAGAAGCTATCCCTTGAGGAGAAGGTTAAGATGGATAATCCAGACTGAAAATAAGGACAGACATATACTTCAATATGCATCTTTGAGTTAACAACAATTTATTCCTAGACATCTTAGTTTAGACAATTATTTTGCCACCACAAGAACAACAAAGTTTTCAATCTTTCCAAGTACCCCATTGCATTATCAATTCATGATTATATCTCCAATTGAAGATTAGGCGAGGTTAGCATGCGCCCTGGAGTAGGGGGAGGGGTCGAAATCCGCCCACCCCTCCGGTTTTTCGAACATAACTCCAGATTTTACCTGTCAATTTATGTCATTCTTTGCGTACCAGCTCAGAAATGACCGGCGCGTTGTTTAAAGCCAGAAAACGGAAAGTGGCCAATTTTTTATTAGGGGCCGTTAAAGTTTAAAAAATCGCAGCGCCAGGCAGAAATCTGCGCTGATGAGCTTCCGGTATATTGGCAAAAGGGAAGTGGTCTTGGCGACATTAGCGATTTATTTGATATGTATTGCTATGCTATATAGTTTCAAAGTCATGTTTCGTCACCTAGGTCAAGTCAGGTCAAGTCCATGACAGGTTAATGAAACCAATCTTGGTCAACTGGAGTGTTGTCATAAATGAAAGTGACCGTCATGCGCTTAATGTCACTTTGCATGTTACTCCCTACACATATTGAAAACTACTGCTTGTCATTGTGTACCAAAGCATTTTAATATTGTATTCATGTACTTCACTCCTTTCTTTGCGGAGCCGATTGCGCCGAGCCGCCCAATGGAGCAGTCGGAAGGGCGGCCGGTTCCGGTAACTGGAGCAGGTATGGACCTGATAAAGTGCTGCTATGTAGGTGACGAGGTTAAATGCCTGTTCTAGCATTTGTATTGCATCATTAGGAATGTCCAAAACATCATTGGTGCCCATTTTGGAGCATTTGAGCACAATCACAGCGATCCACAAGAATGGCAAGCCAATCCGCGAAAACCAATTTTTGTTGTTTATATTTTACCTCATTTGGCCTAGAAAATAATTAGCTAAGGTCATTAAGTTTGCACACAATAGAGGTCACTACCGTATCCATCCATCCTGCGAATTTCGTTACCCCAGCTGTAATAGGAGCCGAGATCTTAGGGGGGGGGGGGGCGGAATCCACTCTCTCCAGTGCACGTTATTTTCTGAGGCCCTCCAGGGGCCGTGTTAGGTTCTGTTGCATTTTTTGTTTATTTTTTAAACATTGCTTTTTATCAAACTCAAAGCCTCTTTCTCGTGTTAATTTGACCACAAACTGAAAAGTAAACAATTGCACAAAAAATGAGTGGTCCTAATCGGTGTCAGTCACATTCATAAAAATTGCATTGGAGGGGTATATTCCAAGGATTCATAAAATGTCTTCAAGCATGAATTTACTACGTAACCTTCCATGTCAACTAAAATTGGACCAAAGACTAGACAAACAAAATCTGTTTTTGCAGAAAACATATTTCTCAGGAAAATATATTTTTAAAAGTTTCACTTTTTTTTTCAACTGAAAAGAAAAACCTAACCTCACCTAAACTCCGATATCTACACCAGTCTGGTGACCAGGAGTCGCCACGGCGGCGGCGGCGGGCGGCGCCGCGCCGACCACCCCGTGGACACCCCGGGGACGGCCCCGCGACGAGCGTGCCCTCCTCTCAGTCGGGGATAGCCGGAACCGCTCAAGGCCAGCGGCAATTCGCTGCGCCGGCCAGGCGCTCCACGCCGGGAGCGCCCGCGGTCGTGGCTCGGCGCCGCCAAGGTGTGGCGGCAGGGGCGCGCCTACTCCTGCCACGGGGAGGCGGCGCGACCGGAGCCGAGGCGGTGATGGTGGCGGCGACGGCCATGATGATGATGGTGGTGGTGGCGGTGACGACGGCATCAGCTTGCCGCTGGCGTCGGCAGCGCACCCCGAAAATATGCATCGCAGGGTGCCCGGGACGACGAAGTAGACGCCGATGTCGTCCCCGTCCCTCTCGGGCCCAAGGATAATCGAGGGGCCCAGGGAGCATATCGGCCTTCACAGAGGCGTTAAAAACGATAAAATTGGCCAAGACCAAGGCGCGGGCGGCGTCGGGAAGAGCGGACGGACACACACACAGAACCCCCCGAGGCGGCGGAGCCCACCTCAGCACAGCGACCGCCGCCGTGTCACGATGGTAGGGGAGGGGCCCACACCAAGGCAACACAACGGCGGACGGCCGTAGAGGACGTAAAACTCCACCTACCTCGAGATGTCCAGGTGCCGGGCCGCCCGCGAGAGGGTCCTTGCCGCCGTCGCCGCCACGCGCCGTGCGGGATAAAAAGGCGGTGGGTGTTCTTAAAAATATAAAGCCCCAAAACATGAAAAATCACAACACCGCCTTTTGGCGCGCGAGTCTGCGCGCCAGTCAGTAATGTTCGGTTCCCGCACAGTCACGTGTCGCATGACATGTCATGGACATAGTTGCATGGCATGTCACCCTGATGCCACAGAAGTCTCAAAGAACTTTTTAAAAAAATGAAACCGGGACAATGAAGTATCAATCGGGACATGGAAAATAACACACACATGCAACTTCTGGGGAACAGGGGAGCAACGAGGATTTTCTTAAGTGGAGGACAGTCCAAAATTGTAAATATATCGAAAAAGGAACCACTTTTGGGGCGGGGTGCGTGCCGAATGCATCTTTGCATTGTAAATATCTCTAAATTCGCTGTATGATCTTGTGTATTTTTGGTTGGCAATGAATGTATGGCCCCATTGGCTCCAACTTTCCTTGAATGTCTCTGAAGCTGCTGGGGTTCGCTCTCTTCAGATTGCGGCGTGGTTCCCCTACAACGGCTGGCATACCCTCGTCTGTAGATTGTTAGGGGCACCTTGACAACGGCTAGTGTGTCCATATCCAAGCCGCATGGGTGCCTTTAAAACGACTGGGGTTTCTCCAAAGCTGTCAGGGTGCTCCTCTTTGTCGGCTGCAGAGTCGGATCTACTTCCTGGCGTCCCTATACCGACTGTGGGGTGCTCCTACAAAGCCTGAGGGTAGGTGCACCTGTGCAGCTGGGTGCTACTACAAGGACTTGGGGCAACTCTGCACACTGGATGGGTCCAGCTACACATCCAGCGGTGCTCGTATCCAATTTGGCACGCTTTGCTTCCATGCACTGTGCCCCTCCCCAAAACAAAACCGAAGCTTACACCCATGCGCCTGCTCCTTAGATGCATGTCACGGGAAAATGTGAGGGAGCGACATTCAACATGCGTGCCTTGGCGACCGGGTGGGACCCTATGACCTCCAAATTTTGAAGAGACCCAATAGAAGGAAGATCAAATCCGTGCAGGCATCAACATATCCTTAGAACGAAATTGAGATCTGAAAAGAAATCTCAAAACGACAAAAAGTCAAAATTTCGACGTGGGGCCCCGCGACGTGCGGGGCCCACCAGACGGGGATCGTCGGAACCGCTCTAGACGAGCGGTTACTCGCTGCGCCGGCGAGGCGCTCCACACCGGGAGCGCCCGCGGTCGCGGCTCGGCGCCGTCAAGGTGTGGCGGCAGGGGCGCGCCCTCTGCAGCCACGGGGAGGCGGCGCGACCGGAGCCGAGGCAGCGATGGCGGTAGCGACGCCAGCGATGGTGACGATGATGGTGGTGGTTGAGACGGCAGCTGTTCGCAGCCCCGCCTGCATGGCTGGGCGAAGTCCTCTCCGCTGCCGGGGTCCGGCGGGCCCTCCACACTGCCGGCGCTGGCTCCGCCACTGCCGGCCCGGGGCGATGGTCGCCGGGCCAGCTCGAAGGTGACCTCACCCTCGCAAGGTCGCGTGGAGGTGGCTGCGCATGCCCACGAGGGTGTCACCAGTTGCCGGTCATCTCTCGAGCTGAGCAGTTCCCGTGTTCGCCGTGCCACCTCTCGGGTAGTTCACACAGACTCGCACAGTTGCCGGACGTCTGTGAAGAGGGCAGTACTATCTCGCTTGTAAGTACCCGTCATTCTTTTCTTTCGTTTCTGGGGGCGACACCCGTCGCTCTTTTCTTTCGTTTCCGGGGGTGACGCCCGTCGCTTCTCTTCCGTTTCTGGGGGTGACACCAGTCACCCCGCCCGATTTCCCCGTTGTACTTCCTTTCCCTGCGTTTCTCTGTGCTCTTCTTTGCTTCGGTTCCATTGGGTAGGGTTTTTCCACGCGATGGAAAAAAACGCAAAAAGGACATTGACCCCAGCTCGCCACCAGACTCCGAATCGGAATCTCCTCCACTAAACACACCTGCCGGCCATCGCTCGACTCCGGACTTGGCCCCTGATGCTCCCTCACTTAATCAAACCATCGATGGCCGCGAGGAGGCTCAGCGTCTTCATAAATGCACAGGCTGTCGAATTCCCGCCAACCTTCAAATCGTGGCGGGGCGCCGAGCTTGTGAACGTTCCATTCATGACCAGCACAAAAGTGCCCCACTTTTTAGCAGTTGTACGGACTATTAGTGACATCATGCATGTATGTCGTGACTGACTTTGGATGGGGTAGAGACTGCACGAGAGGTTTTTTTTATTGTTTATGCAAAGTAATTCTGCAAAATACTCATTCATATATTGTTAAATTACAAAACTTCGAGTGACCAGTTCCCTAGGGCTCAAACATGCTATGTTAGCTGGGATAGGTAGGGGTGCCCGCTTTCAGTCATTCAACACTCCCACTCTGAGAATGTATATTGGGTCGGAGTATGGTGGGCTTTGATAGTAAGCCTGCATACGTCAAAGGACGTGACCTCTTAGTCGAATTTTCCGACTAGGCCACGTCCATCAGAGGCATAGGAACGTCTCAAAAAGTGTGCATGTGTATGTGGAAGGGGCAAAACCGCTAAGCCATGAAGTGTGGAACCATACCACTCCTCTCCGATTTCCACACCCATGATGTTTACTCGTCTTGCCGATGCTGGTGGATTCAGTAACTGTGTAAATGGCGATGGCAGTGGCATATCCAAGGGGATAAAAGAAAACCATTCTTGGTTTAGGGTATTTTATAATATCATGTTCAGGTTCTACCATATCCAGATACGATAATTATAATAATTGGCATTAATCTGATGCCACTCGATCTGACTGAAAACAGACTGGTTCTACCCACACTTCGAAGCGAAGGCGGACACAAACATTTGCCTTCGCATGTGGTGACTTTAGCATTATCTATGTGACGCTGCTTGATAAATAATGCATTGAAGACGAGGTTTGTATCAGCTGATGCAGAAATTATGAATGTATCCATCACAGGTAGGGAAAAATATGTAGATAGCATACTTCATTTGTTTTGAACAATTATTTGCCAAATTTTGCATCCAGCGGCCGCGGCCACCATGCGACCCAATGGCATGCTTGCAGTTTCAATATCCGCCGCTAGGTGCTAACGAAGCGCCACCAGTAGCGTGGCCGTGCACGTCCCGTATCGATGCGCTGGGAGAATGCGAAGAAATGATCGGAATAACCTAAATATTAGTGAACGTAATTATAAAGGTCGTAGGTTAGAGCTCCCCAATTCAAGAGACAAAGGAACTCTCCAATTCAAGAGAGCATGGACCTAGCTAAGAACACTCCAATTAAATAGTGAAGAAACCTCCAATTCAAAAGAGCATGGACCTAACTGAGAACACTCTAATTAAAGAGTGAAGGAACCTCCAATTCAAGAGAGCAATGACCTAGTAAAGAGCACTCTAATTCAAGAGTGCTTAAGGAGACCCTCCAATTCGAGAGAGCAGCAGCATTAGGAAATGGCGTACGAAAAGCTTGGAAAGAAAGCGGAAAAAGTCGAGCACGGTAACCCAGCCGTGGGGCGAGCAGTGCTGCGCGTGGTTAAATTAATTAACTTCCACCGGTCACACACTCATCACTCCAACACTCGCTCAACGCACCCATTTCTATATTGGCGACGGCGAGACGGCAGAGGTGCAGTGCACCTGACGAGGACGACAGAAGAGGGAGGGGTGTTGACGCGCCGCTTATATATGAAGGTAAGGGCCAGCTGAGACAAAGAGAAGGGGGTCAATGGGTAACAAATATCCCGCACCAGCGTCGCGGCCGGCGTTCAGCAAATACGCGGAGCGAATACGAGCGAGGCGACCGAGCCGCTCCGCCGGTCAGGCAAACACGTCGTCGCTGGACTTGTACGTCCAGCCCGATGTCGCGGCTGCCCGCGAACGGCAGGCCACAGCGCGACATGCAGTGTGAACATCACTCCCCCCGTGTTCGACTACACACGACGAACACACAAACGCATGTCTTGGAGAGTGGACCTCATCCTACCGTCGGACGAGACGTGACGAGGTCGTGCTCAGCCGTCTTCGGCTTGGACACTCGCCCAACACACCATCTACTCTGTGAGGAAGACAGGTCAAGCTGCCCTCGATTTCGTGCACCACTGTCTGTACGTCACGCCTTGGTCTCGTGCCATCTGCTCGCCGATGAGCGATGACTGTTTTTTGGAGCCGCACAGTCGCTGTCACTCCGCGACCTCCTTGGTGATCACTCGTGTGCCGTAACTTCAGGACAACTGTTCCGATTTTTATCTGATGTTGAATTCAGAGATATTTACACACCTCACCGACGAGTAACACCACACGTTCTGAACCGTGGCATGTCGCTGTAATTGAGCTTCGCTTGCTCTTACTGTTTCTCTGTTTCACTGATGTTACTCCCGTTTCACTGTTTCACTGATGTGTGCTTGCGCTTGTTCTTCCTCCTTCACCGTTTCACTGACATCTGCCCGTATTCTGAACGTACGTGTACTACTGTTGGCACCATCATCCTGAGCTGCCAATCTAACACTGTTATGGTCGCTGTTTGACCGAAGCGGTCGATGCGCCCCTAAGCCCAAATAACCATCCAACCAACCGATTCCACACGTCGCCTCCGTACGTCTCGAGCTGAGCAGTTCCCGTGTTCCCCGCGCCACCTGCCGGGTAGTTCCCCGCGCCACCTGCCGGGTAGTTCCCCGCGCCACCTGCCGGGTAGTTCCCCGCGCCACCTGCCGGGTAGTTCCCCGCGCCACCTGCCGGGTAGTTCCCCGCGCCACCTGCCGGGTAGTTCCCCGCGCCACCTGCCGGGTAGTTCCCCGCGCCACCTGCCGGGTAGTTCCCCGCGCCACCTGCCGGGTAGTTCCCGCGCCACCTGCCGGGTAGTTCCCGCGCCACCTGCCGGGTAGTTCCCGCGCCACCTGCCGGGTAGTTCCCCGCGCCACCTGCCGGGTAGTTCCCCGGCCACCTGCCGGGTAGTTCCCCGCGCCACCTGCCGGGTTCACACCGACTCGCACAGTTGCCGGACGTCTGTGGAGAGGGCAGTACTATCTCGCTTGCAGGTACCCGTCACTCTTTTCTTTCGTTTCTGGGGACGACACCAGTCACACCGCGAGATTTTCCCCGTCGTACTTCCTGTCCCTGTGTTTCTCTATGTTCTTGTTTGTTTCGGTTCAATTTGGTAGGTTTTTTCCCACGATAGGGAAAAAACGCAAAAAGAGCACTGGCCACAGCTCGCCACCGGACTCCGAATCGGAATCCCCTCCAATGAACACACCTGCTGACCACCGCTCGACCCCGAACTTGGCCCCTGGTGCTCCCTCTCTTAACCATCGCCAGTATTCGGCACTTTACCACCTTCGGTCATAAAGGGCAACGACCCCCTTGGCGATTCGAAACCGTGCATGTTATGAAAACGAGCCAGAGACCAAAGTTATAAATCTGGCTGAGATCTCTCGATTGGAATTCAATGTGGCCTAAGGTCAACAGTTGACCTCCCAGGTCAGGTCAGACGTCTACAATATATATTTTTGTAGTTTCCTAGGAAAATCGTCAGTTATGCCGCAATTACTGTCTAAATATGCACGAAATGTCCGGAAACATGTTTATTTGAACCTTGCGAACATAACGACATGTTGCACGATGTGATCGGACCAACATGTCATGCACCAAATGAGGTCAAAGCCGTGACCCCAAAAGATCCAACTTTGTGAAAATTAGTTCCAATTCGAAGTTTAAATTTCCATAGGGTAAAAATGGACGCTTAATTCGGATTCAGGACGAAAAATTGCCGTAGGTCAGCTTTAAAGAATGTCTGAGGTCACACTATGTCACACTATGTCACACTATGTCACACTATGTCACACTATGTCACACTATGTCACACTATGTCACACTATGTCACACTATGTCACACTATGTCACGCTAGGTCACACTAGGTCACACTAGGTCACACTAGGTCACACTAGGTCACACTAGGTCACACTAGGTCACACTAGGTCACACTAGGTCACACTAGGTCACACTAGGTCTGACTAGGTCTGACTAGGTCTGACTAGGTCTGACTAGGTCTGACTAGGTCTGACTAGGTCTGACTAGGTCTGACTAGGTCTGACTAGGTCTGACTAGGTCTGACTAGGTCTGACTAGGTCTGACTAGGTCTGACTAGGTCTGACTAGGTCTGACTAGGCCATGTTGGGTGAGACTAGGCCAGACTAGGCGATGTTGGGTGAGACTAGGCCAGACTAGGCCATGTTGGGTGAGACTAGGCCAGACTAGGCGATGTTGGGTGAGACTAGGCGATGTTGGGTATGGCAGACTAGGCGATGTTGGGTGAGACTAGGCCGAGCGATGTTGGGTGAGACTGGGCAGGGGATGTTGGGTGAGACTGAAGACTAGGCCAGACTAGGCCATGTTGGGTGAGACTAGGCCAGACTAGGCGATGTTGGGTGAGACTAGGCCAGACTAGGCGATGTTGGGTGAGACTAGGCCAGACTAGGCGATGTTGGGTGAGACTAGGCCAGACTAGGCGATGTTGGGTGAGACTAGGCGATGTTGGGTGAGACTGGGCGATGTTGGGTGAGACTAGGCGATGTTGGGTGAGACTAGGCGATGTTGGGTGAGACTGGGCGATGTTGGGTGAGACTAGGCGATGTTGGGTGAGACTGGGCGATGTTGGGTGAGACTGGGCGATGTTGGGTGAGACTGGCGATGTTGGTGAGACTGGGCGAGTGACAACTGGCATGTTGGGTGAGACTGGCGATGTTGGGTGAGACTGGGCGATGTTGGGTGAGACTAGGCGACTGGGCATGTTGGGTGAGACTAGGCGATGTTGGGTGACTGATGGCTGGCGCGGGGGTGACTGGGCGATGTTGGGTGGACTAGGCGATGTTGGGTGAGACTGGCTGGATGTTGGGTGGACTGGGCGGTGCTGGGCTGGTGGACTGGCGGGGGGGGTCGGCGGGCAGACTGCATGTTGGGTGAGACTAGGCCAGACTAGGCGATGTTGGGTGAGACTAGATGTGGGTCAGACTAGGCGATGTTGGGTGAGACTGGGCCAGACTAGGCGATGTTGGGTGAGACTAGGCGAGTTGGGCGATGTTGGGTGAGAGTTGGGTAGACTAGGCGATGTTGGGTGAGACTAGGCGATGTTGGGTGAGACTAGGCGATGTTGGGTGAGACTGGGCGATGTTGGGTGAGACTGGGCGATGTTGGGTGAGACTGGGCGATGTTGGGTGAGACTGGGCGATGTTGGGTGAGACTGGGCGATGTTGGGTGAGACTGGGCGATGTTGGGTGAGACTGGGCGATGTTGGGTGAGACTGGGCGATGTTGGGTGAGACTGGGCGATGTTGGGTGAGACTGGGCGATGTTGGGTGAGACTGGGCGATGTTGGGTGAGACTGGGCGATGTTGGGTGAGACTGGGCGATGTTGGGTGAGACTGGGCGATGTTGGGTGAGACTGGGCGATGTTGGGTGAGACTGGGCGATGTTGGGTGAGACTGGGCGATGTTGGGTGAGACTGGGCGATGTTGGGTGAGACTGGGCGATGTTGGGTGAGACTGGGCGATGTTGGGTGAGACTGGGCGATGTTGGGTGAGACTGGGCGATGTTGGGTGAGACTGGGCGATGTTGGGTGAGACTGGGCGATGTTGGGTGAGACTGGGCGATGTTGGGTGAGACTGGGCGATGTTGGGTGAGACTGGGCGATGTTGGGTGAGACTGGGCGATGTTAGATTAGGTTTAGGTGAGACTTAGGTGAGACTTAGGTGAGACTTAGGTGAGACTTAGGTGAGACTTAGGTGAGACTTAGGTGAGACTTAGGTGAGACTTAGGTGAGACTTAGGTGAGACTTAGGTGAGACCTGGTCAGATTTTTGGAAAATTATTTTTCGATGGGAGCACATCTGGGTTCCGTATTTTTTACTACAAGCGCATAATTACGCTAAGTACGATACAAAATCGGCGTTTCCGAGGCATATACAGGTATATTTTCTAAATTATATTGTGATTTCATATATTGTTCAGTACTACTATTACTACTGGTCGTTAGGTCTCGCGAAAGCAAATGTGTAACAGATACAATTTGTATTCCAGAGGATTGTGCAGACAAAATGTCTCGCCGAACAGAACAGATCTGCTCGTCAAGCAGATCAAACGACACATGCCATCCACAACAGAACACGTCAAGCAGATCAAACGACACATGCCATCCACAACAGAACACGTCAAGCAGACCAAACACGACACATGCCATCCACAACAGAACACGTCAAGCAGACCAAACACGACACATGCCATCCACAATGCGAGCACTGATTCATCAAATATATCACTCGTCTCATTTCATGTGCACAGATAGCACATCATTCTGGACGTGCTTGGTGCACGCTGGCCTGTTACACTGGCAGCCTCACTCGTCGGCTGCATCTCGTGTGCACAGGTTGCACACCTCGCCTGCATTCCGGCTGTGCTTGGTACACGAGATGGCTTTTTGCACTCGCAGCAGCGCTGCTTCACTTTGTTCACGTTCTGATGTCGCGCCTTTTTGTATCCGGCTCCCTGCTGAACCACCACGCACACGTGACACCGCTGGCGCGTCTGCTCGGCGGACTCAGGTGCGGCTCGGCGGACTTGGGTGCGGCTCGGCGGACTCTGGTGCGGCTCGGCGGACTCTGGTGCGGCTCGGCGGACTCTGGTGCGGCTCGGCGGACTCTGGTGCGTCGGCTGCTGATGGCGGCGTCCTCCTCTTCAGCACAATCTCCACTGCCGCCCTGGTTTGCAGACCATGCCGTCTCTCAGCCGGCTCTCGATGGCTGGCTTGATGAGCGACATGCCCAGCTCGCGCAGGAACGCTCTCCTTCCTCCGTGCTTCGTGTCTCCGAAGGGCCCGGGCTTGTCAGTTATGACCGCCCAGCTGTTCAGAGCGGCCACGTCCGGCATCATTAAAAACATGACCATGAGCCACCTCCACGTTGGTATCTTGCGCGAGTAGTGGCCGATAATCTGGTCGATGGTGTGGACACCGCCTTTTGTTTGGCCGTAGTAAACAATCATTTCGGGCTTTCTAGGTGGTGAGTAGGTGGTGAGGTGAGGTTGCTTTCCGACGTAGGTGAGGTTGCTTTCCAACAGGTCCTCACACAGGTCGACGCCGGTGTAGTATCGGTCGGCGGTGGCGTTCAGGCCACTATTTTTCAGGTCTCTCACCAGGTACTTCACAATGTTTGATGCGCCAGTCACATGAAGCGAATGGTCTGGTTCTTCAACCTTCCAGGGATACGGCAGCATTTCCAGCATGTACCGCGATGTCGCGTCAGCCACGTCCATGATGAGAAGTCAGTACTTTGCAGGTTTGTTCGGCGTTTGTATGACTAAGCTGCATCGTCCCCTGTAGCTGCGCAGCGTCTCATCTACGGCTACGCAGTCTGACGGATTGCAATACTTCGAGAGCAGAGCGTTGAATTATTCACACTTCACGAAGGCCGGCGAACTTGCCAGGCTTCCGCCTCTCTTCCCGATCTGAGCGGGCGTCGAAGCGGAGGATTCGCAACAGATGTTTCCAGCGGTTTTGGGTCGTGGTAGCCCCGTAGAATGGTCGTGAGAACGCTCCGTAATACAAGTCTTGCAGCTCACAATTGCGGTCAAACTCACACCGATGGAGCAGCATTAGGCCAATGAGAGCCATCAGCTCGTGCTGTCACTGGCACATGCGTCTTCCTTGTACTGATGGCGACTCTTTCTTCCTCTTCGTTGGTGTGCTTCAAGATTTGGGATGCTGCACAGCTCTGGCAACACCCGTTGGTCCAGTTGCATCACGCATAATGTTGGCACTGGAAGCACGGACACGGTGATTGGGTGGCTCGGTCGACCATGTCCTTCCGGTGCGCGCCTTCATCTGAGTGGTCTCCTGCTCGGCCGCGTGGTCCCCCCCCCCGCAGGCGGCGCAACACAGCTCGCCGCTGTCGCACGTTTCCGTTGGGTGATTTTGTGCGCATCGGCCGGATGTGGTCGTGTTGGCTCGGCACCCCCCCCCGCGGAGTGGCCGTAGCGTTGGCAGTGCTTACAGCGCCGCGGGAGGGGTGCGCGAGGTGTTACGGGGTACCGTAGGTACCCCGCTTTGATGTGTGCTGGTGGTGTCCTTGTGGTGAACGTGAGTATAAGGAGGTGATTTGTTGTGAACCCCGGCCTCGGGGGCGGCCGGTACACGGCGGAGACAGCCTGGTCCCCAAGCTTGAGGGCCGGTGCCTCCGCCGGTATACCGGCCAGCTCCCGGGCCAGGATAGTCCCCTGGCTATTGTTCAAGTGTGTTGCCGGTGTGATCGTGATGGGTGTGTGCTTGATTCTCCTGATTTTAGTGAGTAAGTGTCCGTCCGTTGTATCATTCGCCTGCATCAGGAGCGCCCCGGATCTGTGTTTTGGCGTGTAGGGGCGCCCCTGTGTATTGGGAATTTTTCCCTCCACCAGCCAGGGGTCCAGGGAGCTCATTGGCTCCCCGTCCCCCCGGCGGAAGATGAAAAAATCTCCCGTGGGTGGTGGATGGGTGGTGATCATGCTCGTGTAGTGCTGATAGTGTTTTGCTGTCAGGTAGTGTTGAAAAAAGATTGTAGCTGGCAGGTGCGTGGAACACTGCACACTCGACAAAAATGGCGGAGGGTAAAGAAGGGCGTGAAGAGAGCCCGACAGGTGTAGCGGAGGGGGCAGATAAAGACGAAGAATACACAAAGAAATCAGAAACTGTGCTTGAAGGGAGCACGAATAGATAGATCAGATAAACACCGTGCAGAGGGCACTAGAGGAAAGATCGGGGGGGGGTGGGGGTTCCTGGGTGGGGAAGTGGCAGCACCGCCGGACTAACCTTGCTGTAATCCGGCCTGAAGGTAGGTGTAGCTGGAGTATAGATGAAGCACTGCACTGAAGAGGTCTTGTAGAGGTAGATGTAGAGAAGCTGTCGGGCGCGTAGATGCAGGAGAGAAGCTTGTAGAGGTGGTGTAGCGCTAGGTGTTAGAGAAAGCTGAGAAGTAGATCCGGGAGCTCGAAGTTGAAGGTAGCTGAAAATAGGTTAGCGGAGCGGGAAGGTAGTGTTTGTTTGTAAAGGTTTGGTTTGGATCGGTGCTTGTGGTCTTGTATTTATAGTTTTGTGTAGGTGGCTGGTGGCTGGTGGCTGGTGGCTGGTGGCTGGTGGCTGGTGGCTGGTGGCTGGTGGCTGGTGGCTGGTGGCTGGTGGCTGGTGGCTGGTGGCTGGTGGCTGGTGGCTGGTGGCGGTTGGCGGTTGGCGGTTGGCGGTTGGCGGTTGGCGGTTGGCGGGGTTGGCGGGTGGCTGTCTTGCTTCGGTCTTCCGCCCGAGACCTCGTCCGCGTCTTCCTTCTCCTCCTCCTCCGTCAACACTTGGGGGGCCAATCTCCCGTGGCTCTTCAAGCGTTGTTCGTGCGCAGCGTCAGATCGTAGGTGCAGAAGTGCAAAACCAGATTTGTGTATGTCTAACCTGGTGAAGCTGGTGACCGGACAGCCGTCCTTCCCTCTGTCTCACTGTGGTCGTCAGAGGAGTTATTTTCTGCAGGTAGCTGCGGTAGTCGAGCTGCCTCGTCCTCTTCTTCGATGCACATGACGGCAGAGACAACCTCTGGCTCTTCCTCGCTGTCTGATGTGTCTGATGCGTCTGATCCTGGTTGAAGTTCCGTATCGCTGTCGTATTCTACAGCGTTGAGGCGCATGATCTCGGTGAGAGAACGGCCAGCACGGCCACGGTTTGGTCCCGCTGATGAGGCGCCATGACCGACCTTGCGACCCCTTCCTCGTGGCATGCTCAGCACAGCGACACAGGTGTATCACTCCGCGCAACCGCGACAGAACTGGACAAATTAAAACGTGAT
The DNA here is from genome assembly GCA_034440575.1 of Imbricaverruca yamaguchii. Lineage (NCBI taxonomy): Eukaryota > Metazoa > Arthropoda > Thecostraca > Neoverrucidae > Imbricaverruca > Imbricaverruca yamaguchii. Next base: position 349,556 of record JAOTOL010001213.1, read on the forward strand.
ATCGACCACCGACGCCGCACCGTGTGCCCATCCCTGTACTGTCACATTTCCCGTGTAGGGGAAACAGTTCGCCCTCAATCCGGCGGCCCGTGTCGACATCACGCGCGCGGGCGCCAGGAGACCAACAATGACGCACCATGTGCCCAGCCATTGTGCCCACACGATCGCCCAAACCGTTGACGTGGCACCGGAAATCATGCGCCACCAGTCCCCTGCGACAAGGCAACCAGTCCCCACCAGTCCCCTGCGACAGGGCAACCAGTCCCCACCAGTCCCCTGCGACAGGGCAACCAGTCCCCACCAGTCCCCCTGCGACAGGGCAACCAGTCCCCACCAGTCCCCTGCGACAGGGTAACCAGTCCCCACCAGTCCCCTGCGACAGGGCAACCAGTCCCCACCAGTCCCCTGCGACAGGGCAACCAGTCCCCACCAGTCCCCTGCGACAGGGCAACCAGTCCCCACCAGTCCCCCTGCGACAGGGCAACCAGTCCCCACCAGTCCCCTGCGACAGGGCAACCAGTCCCCACCAGTCCCCTGCGACAGGGCAACCAGTCCCCACCAGTCCCCTGCGACAGGGTAACCAGTCCCCACCAGTCCCCTGCGACAGGGTAACCAGTCCCCCCCCCCACCAGTCCCCTGCGACAGGGCACCAGTCCCCCTGCGACAGGGCAACCAGTCCCCACCAGTCCCCTGCGACAGGGCAACCAGTCCCCACCAGTCCCCTGCGACAGGGCAACCAGTCCCCACCAGTCCCCTGCGACAGCCCAGTCCCCTGCGACAGGGCAACCAGTCCCCACCAGTCCCCTGCGACAGGGCAACCAGTCCCCACCAGTCCCCTGCGACAGGGCAACCAGTCCCCACCAGTCCCCTGCGACAGGGCAACCAGTCCCCACCAGTCCCCTGCGACAGGGCAACCAGTCCCCACCGGTCCCCTGCGACAGGGCAACCAGTCCCCACCAGTCCCCTGCGACAGGGCAACCCAGTCCCCACCAGTCCCCTGCGACAGGGCAACCAGTCCCCACCAGTCCCCTGCGACAGGGCAACCAGTCCCCACCAGTCCCCTGCGACAGGGCAACCAGTCCCCACCAGTCCCCTGCGACAGGGCAACCAGTCCCCCACCAGTCCCCTGCGACAGGGCAACCAGTCCCCACCAGTCCCCTGCGACAGGGCAACCAGTCCCCACCAGTCCCCTGCGACAGGGCGACAGGGCAACCAGTCCCCACCAGTCCCCAACCAGTCCCCACCAGTCCCCTGCGACAGGGCAACCAGTCCCCACCAGTCCCCTGCGACAGGGTAACCAGTCCCCACCAGTCCCCTGCGACAGGGCAACCAGTCCCCACCAGTCCCCTGCGACAGGGCAACCAGTCCCCACCAGTCCCCTGCGACAGGGTAACCAGTCCCCACCAGTCCCCTGCGACAGGGCAACCAGTCCCCACCAGTCCCCTGCGACAGGGCAACCAGTCCCCACCAGTCCCCTGCGACAGGGCAACCAGTCCCCACCAGTCCCCTGCGACAGGGCAACCAGTCCCCACCAGTCCCCTGCGACAGGGCAACCAGTCCCCACCAGTCCCCTGCGACAGGGCAACCAGTCCCCACCAGTCCCCTGCGACAGGGTAACCAGTCCCCACCAGTCCCCTGCGACAGGGCAACCAGTCCCCACCAGTCCCCTGCGACAGGGTAACCAGTCCCCACCAGTCCCCTGCGACAGGGCAACCAGTCCCCACCAGTCCCCTGCGACAGGGTAACCAGTCCCCACCAGTCCCCTGCGACAGGGCAACCAGTCCCCACCAGTCCCCTGCGACAGGGCAACCAGTCCCCACCAGTCCCCTGCGACAGGGCAACCAGTCCCCACCAGTCCCCTGCGACAGGGTAACCAGTCCCCACCAGTCCCCTGCGACAGGGCAACCAGTCCCCACCAGTCCCCTGCGACAGGGCAACCAGTCCCCACCAGTCCCCTGCGACAGGGCAACCAGTCCCCACCAGTCCCCTGCGACAGGGTAACCAGTCCCCACCAGTCCCCTGCGACAGGGCAACCAGTCCCCACCAGTCCCCTGCGACAGGGCAACCAGTCCCCACCAGTCCCCTGCGACAGGGTAACCAGTCCCCCACCAGTCCCCTGCGACAGGGTAACCAGTCCCCACCAGTCCCCTGCGACAGGGTAACCAGTCCCCACCAGTCCCCCTGCGACAGGGTCAACCAGTCCCCACCAGTCCCCTGCGACAGGGCAACCAGTCCCCACCAGTCCCCTGCGACAGGCAACCAGTAACCAGTCCCCACCAGTCCCCTGCGACAGGGCAACCAGTCCCCACCAGTCCCCTGCGACAGGGTAACCAGTCCCCACCAGTCCCCTGCGACAGGGCAACCAGTCCCCACCAGTCCCCTGCGACAGGGCAACCAGTCCCCACCAGTCCCCTGCGACAGGGCAACCAGTCCCCACCAGTCCCCTGCGACAGGGCAACCAGTCCCCACCAGTCCCCTGCGACAGGGCAACCAGTCCCCACCAGTCCCCTGCGACAGGGCAACCAGTCCCCACCAGTCCCCTGCGACAGGGCAACCAGTCCCCACCAGTCCCCTGCGACAGGGCAACCAGTCCCCACCAGTCCCCTGCGACAGGGCAACCAGTCCCCACCAGTCCCCTGCGACAGGGCAACCAGTCCCCACCAGTCCCCTGCGACAGGGCAACCAGTCCCCACCAGTCCCCTGCGACAGGGCAACCAGTCCCCACCAGTCCCCTGCGACAGGGCAACCAGTCCCCACCAGTCCCCTGCGACAGGGCAACCAGTCCCCACCAGTCCCCTGCGACAGGGCAACCAGTCCCCACCAGTCCCCTGCGACAGGGCAACCAGTCCCCACCAGTCCCCTGCGACAGGGCAACCAGTCCCCACCAGTCCCCTGCGACAGGGCAACCAGTCCCCACCAGTCCCCTGCGACAGGGCAACCAGTCCCCACCAGTCCCCTGCGACAGGGCAACCAGTCCCCACCAGTCCCCTGCGACAGGGCAACCAGTCCCCACCAGTCCCCTGCGACAGGGCAACCAGTCCCCACCAGTCCCCTGCGACAGGGCAACCAGTCCCCACCAGTCCCCTGCGACAGGGCAACCAGTCCCCACCAGTCCCCTGCGACAGGGCAACCAGTCCCCACCAGTCCCCTGCGACAGGGCAACCCAGTCCCCGACAGGGCAACCAGTCCCCACCAGTCCCCTGCGACAGGGCAACCAGTCCCCACCAGTCCCCTGCGACAGGGCAACCAGTCCCCACCAGTCCCCTGCGACAGGGCAACCAGTCCCCACCAGTCCCCTGCGACAGGGCAACCAGTCCCCACCAGTCCCCTGCGACAGGGCAACCAGTCCCCACCAGTCCCCTGCGACAGGGCAACCAGTCCCCACCAGTCCCCTGCGACAGGGAACCGCCCCCTCCCCTCGACAGGGCAACCAGTCCCCACCAGTCCCCTGCGACAGGGCAACCAGTCCCCACCAGTCCCCTGCGACAGGGCAACCAGTCCCCACCAGTCCCCTGCGACAGGGCAACCAGTCCCCACCAGTCCCCTGCGACAGGGCAACCAGTCCCCACCAGTCCCCTGCGACAGGGCAACCAGTCCCCACCAGTCCCCTGCGACAGGGCAACCAGTCCCCACCAGTCCCCTGCGACAGGGTAACCAGTCCCCACCAGTCCCCACCAGTCCCCTGCGACAGGGTAACCAGTCCCCACCAGTCCCCTGCGACAGGGTAACCAGTCCCCACCAGTCCCCACCGGTCCCCTGCGACAGGGTAACCAGTCCCCACCAGTCCCCACCGGTCCCCTGCGACAGGGTAACCAGTCCCCACCAGTCCCCACCGGTCCCCTGCGACAGGGTAACCAGTCCCCACCAGTCCCCTGCGACAGGGTAACCAGTCCCCACCAGTCCCCACCGGTCCCCTGCGACAGGGCAACAGCACGGGCGCGCCGAGCGACGAGAGAAAAGAAAACTAGAGAAAAGTCGAAGGTTGTCCCAGAAGGCACTGAAAAATCTCAGCGAGATCCGCTCATCGGTTTGGAAGGAATAAACAAAATACCTTAGGGTAACACAGTACCTTAGGCACCCCCTCCATATACGGGCGAGGGTCAATCAAACCATCGATGGCCCTTGTCGGAACATCGCTTTGGATGACGTAATGGAAGCCCTCTGTCCTTCGCCGACCCCTACCCGTCCCAAGACTACGACCTCGCCTCGCAATCCAGACCAGACCATCACTCTTCATGCCGCTGACCCTTGCTTGAACCAGACCACACTTTCTCCACCTGAACATATCCAATTCATCGAACCCTACCTGGACAGTATTGGCTGGTACGTAGTCGTTAAGCCTGTCGAGGAATCTGTCTCCTTTCGCCGTGTCAACGTTGTCTGGTCGACTTAGCAGCTAATTGTCATCTGCCCCTTATCCAGTCCCGACATTGAAGCCCCAGGCAACGGAACCCTTGTTGTCAAGACCCAAACCCGAGCCCAGACCGAAGCCCTCCTCCGTACCACCACATTTTGTGGGAAATCCGTCACCGTCACTCTCCATTCGAACCGTAGCACCTCCAAGGGCACCGTATTCGCGCCGGAGCTCCGTTCTATGTCTGAGGAAGATGTTCAGGCGGATCTCAGACACTGTGTACACTATTTCCCTCCCTCGTCCAACGTTTTGGTCTTGAACGTCGGGCAGTCAGCCATTTTGTATTTGCCCTTACGAACTACGCACAGGGGTAGCGATCTTGCTTCAGCTCCTTCAGCTACGTACGTCGCAACGGTTACGAGTGCCGACTTTCGCGCGGCACCATCCATGGGCGTGTGAGCCGCACGTTTACGGTCCGACGCTTCCGTTTGGACAGCGGAGAACCTGAAGATGCTCACCTGGACTCTGAGCCATTCGCTGAGCGTCTCCAGCGAAGGCTGCTCGGGTCGTAAGCGGAAGACTTCACGACCCCATTTGCGAGACAGCTCGTTTGGCAGCTTTTCCACCACTCTCCGCAAATTCTCACTGCTGGAGAGGTCACTCGCATAGCCCAAGTTGCACAGCACCGTCAGTGTGTTCAGAACGACAGCGTATGATTTCTCCATGGACGGCAGGTCGTTGCCGGCGACATAGTGAAGACGCTTCTCAAATGGGCCTGAACGGCTTCATCTCGCATGGGTGCAATACAATCCACAAGGATTGACGCACCCTAAAACCCCAATAATCATCTTCATCTCGCCCGAACCGCTCTCGTAATGTCACTAAGGCGTCTATGTGAAGACCACCGTTGAAGAGCATGCCGTCGATTGCCCCAGCATCCGGCGCATCCACCGCGTTTTGGAGCTGGGCCATCCGCTCGGAGGCCGTCAGCGGTGGCTGATCGTGCACGAGGGCCTTGAACAGGCCGATCCAGCGCGGCCACTCCTGCGCTCTTCCGCGGAACGTAGGTCGGCTCAGGCGCGGTATGCTCTTGATGAATGCCGACGGCCCTCCACTTCCGTCCGAGCATAATCCCTTCATCCAACAGGCCGGATCATACCTGACGTGCCGCACTGGCTCGGCCTCGGCAGGTGCGACAGGAATGACGTCCAGCGGGCGCGCCTGACTACCCGGCTCGCCAACGTCACGCGGCTGCTCACGTTCCTCGCTGGATCGGTCATCGTGGATCACAGGGGTATCCCTAGTCTCTTCAATGGCTTCCTCCTCGAAGTCATTCCTCCGCTCCCAATCGGGGTCAGATTCCGCTGCCATGCATAAGCGTGCCTTCATAAGGCCGTGCTCCAGCTCTTCTTCGATGCTTGTCACATCTCAAAGTTCATTTGATCTCTTCTGCTGTTCTTTCTGATCTTACAACTCCTCTCTGAATCTTCTTTACATTTTCTGCCTTTCCCTCGGATGCTTAACCTCGAGAGTCGTTAATTCTGCGGCGATGACTGCTTCCTTCGACGCCACCGAGGTTCTCGAACGTTGCGAGTCGCGAGACGCACTGATCTTGCTTCACTCGCGGCGTGCAGTGAGTGACTGCCGACTCTCTCTCGGGTGGGGCAGAGCGCGCCATGCCGGCTGCTGAACAGCCGCATGCCTGATCTTAATTGCCATGCCGGTGTGCAACAGTTTCCAAATGTACTGTGCTTACCGTAAAATACGTACATCGGAATAGTACAATAATGCTGGTCTGTAGCTGTAAATGCTGTGACACCGCAAGCCAGCCGACATGCAACTCCTGAGCTGGAGTCGGCCGGTGGGTTGCCGACGGCCCGAGCCGCGGCGGCGACCGGACGTTAAAAGCGTATGATATTGTTTACAAGCCGACATTGATCTCCAGACTTCTTCACTTCGGCAGAAAGGAAATTCAGCTCATTATTTTATAGGGTTTTGTCTCGTTCCCGTCATTTTCATCTCCGGTGCAGGTCAGCGATTTCAGAGTTACATTTCATGAAAAACTGACTACCACAAAGAAGCTGTTCTACAAAATACGACAAACAAAAATTCCACCAGTTTCGCTCTCGTCATCGACACGTTCACTTTGTTTTCACAGACGGATCCAAAGACTAAGATAGCATAGGAAATTCCATTGTTTCAGGTACATATACACAACCATATCGCCTGCCAAACGGGCCTCCCATATTCATCGCCGAATTGCACTGACCATCGCTACATCTTCTTACTGACCATCGCTATATCCGCAACCGTTCAAACTGTCACCCCACGCGCAATGACGTCACTTGTTCCGACTCAAAATCTGCTCTTCAATCTATTTCTTCACTTTCCTTTTCGCACCGTTACGATGTTTCCATTTATGACACACTTGAAACACTTCATTGGATGGGCATGAAGGTCCGTTTCCCGTAGGTGCCAGGTCACTGTGGCATCCTAGGAAACAAGGAAGCGGACCATTTCGCAAAACAATTATTGCAATTACCACACAGCACAGAAATCCCGCTACACTTTGACGCCATCAAATCAGCAATACGACGATAAAACTTGACTAATAAAAAACCAAAACGATAAAACTAGACCAAGACCAAGGCGCGGGCGGCGACGGGAAGAGCGGACGGACACCGACACCGACACACATAACCCCCAAGGCGGTGGAGGCCACCTTAACACAGCGACCGCCGCCGTGTCACGATGGTAGGGGAGGGGCCCACACCAAGGCAACACAACGGCGGACGGCCGTAGAAGACGTAAAACTCCACCTACCTCGAAAAGTCCAGGTGCCGGGCCGCCCGCGATAGTCCTTGCCGCCGTCGCCGCCACGCGCCGTGCGGGGTAAAAGGGCGGTGCTGTAAAGCTAGAAAAGGTCGCAAGTCACCCCACCGCCCGCTGGGGCGCGAGCTTGCGCGCCAGTCACAATGTCCGCTCCCCGCAGTGTGCACCTGTCGCACATATTTTCCTTTCATTTACAATAAATGCTTCAGTATATTGAGTACAATAGAAACAAACAATTACTAATGGCAGATATTAAGCTGATAAGAACATATTTGTCCTTTATTGACAATAAATGCTTGATCATCACATCTCGGGTTTCACAATCACAGAGCACCCACCAGTGTCCGGGCACCACACAAGTGCCCGGGCACACACAAACCTGCTCAGGTGCGCTCCCGGCGGCTGAATCCAGGCGTGGTAGGCCGCACGGGGGCGCACCACACCAAACACATATACATAGGAAACAAAACAAATACCTTTAAAACTGGCCCCGCACGGCCGCGGCCGCAACGCCAGTGTACAAGCTAAAAACGTTAAAATGGCATGTAGAATGCCGGACGGGCCGCCCTCTAATTAAACAATAAACAATGAAAAACAAAGCACAATACCATGACAATAACATAAGTAAAAAAGGGGTGGGCCACGGCGGCCAAAAGGGCCATAATAACCGTGGCCCGAGAGACGACCCGCCCTAAAACAAACGCAAGTTAAAGACGTTAAACACCCCCACGCCGCGGCCCGCAAGACCGGCCCGGCGTGGGTACCACGCGCCCCAGCCCGGAGCGGCGCGCCAACACAACACAGTCGGCGCGCCACCCCGCGGCCCGACCGTCACGCGGCCGGGCAAAAGGCCGGGGCGGCAGCACCCAGCGCTGCTCCAGGCAGCGCCAGCCGCCGCCGCAACGCGCTAAGGGTAGGTGGGTCCTGGGGAAGGACAAGGAACCCCCAGAGCGGAGCCATCTAGAGTCTCTCGCCCCCTCCACCCAGGGCCCCGCATGGTATGGCGCAACACCCTGCCTATCCGCGGTCGTCACGTACGACCGCGGGTTGCTGGTACTGGCGACGCCCGGTGACGTGTTCGACGTACACGTCACGGGACCACCTCAGGGTATCACTCACCAACAGCTGACGCATAAGCTTCGCATAAAAGCGACTAACGCGCGGCTGTTTGAGGGCGGCCTCATTCCCCCGGCACCAAGTGCCAAGGGAGCCCACGACGAAGTCGTGGATCGAGGCCGTTTTGCCCTGCTGGCGGAGCTGCTCCACAAGGGGGGCATACTTCTCCAGCTTCCCGTCGGCAGCGGCACGCAGCGCGGCGGCTCGGTTCTCGAAGGCGATGGTAACATCGACCAACGAGACCTCGTTGCCCCTCGTCACAACAAGGTTCGGGCGGAGAGCCGAGTCCACGCCCGGCACCCGCCGATTGACACGCAGCTCCGTGCCACCACGCTGCGGCACCGCTTTGGTGAGGCGGGACAGCACTGCGTTGTGGCGCAACTGAAACGCAGCACTCTGCGGCCTACAGTGGTTCAAAACGTGAGGCAGCGTCTCTTTGGCGTAGCCACAGCGCCGGCAGCGCCGGTCCCGTGCGCCACGCTGGTAGTTGTTCAGCTGGTGGTAGCCGTTCAGCTGGTGGTAGCCGTTCTTTTCTATATTTAAAATGTTTCAACATTCACAAGAACAATCAGAAAGACATCCGCTCGTGGCCGGGCACCACGCTGGTGCCCGGGCACACATAAATCTGCTCAGGTGCGCTCCCGCCGGCCGAATCCAGGCGTGGTAGGCCGCACGGGAGCGCACCACACCAAACACATCAATAGTAAAACAAAAACAAATACATTAAAAACCGGCGCCGTACGGCCGCGGCCGCAACGCCAGTATAAAAGTACGAATATTAAAATGGCATATAAAATTCCGGACGGGCAGCCCTCTAATTAAACAATAACAATAACAAAAACAAACAATGAAAAACAAAACGCAATACATTAACACTCACAGATAAATGACAGGGGTGGGCCATGGTGGCCAAAAGGGCCATAAAAACCGTGGCCCGAGAGACGGCCCGGCCCGCCCTAAAACAAACGCAAGTTAAAAGCGTTAAAAAACACCCCCACGCCGCGGCCCGCAAGACCGGCCCGGCGTGGGTACCACCGGCCCCAGCCCGGAGCGGCCCGCCCCCGAGCCGGGACCCCGACGAGGCGGCCGAGGACCCAGAGGTCCGCCCCACGCCGCCGGAGCCCGACGAACCCGCCAGGAACGCCAGCGGGCCGTCTGGCGACCAAGACAGTTGCCACGGCGTCGGCGGCAGGCGGCGCCGCGCCGACGACCCCGCCGACGTGAGGCCCCGCGACGTGCGGGGCGGATTATACAGTGCATGGTGCCCGGGACGGGGAAGTAGACGACTAGGTCGTCCCCGTCCCTCTCGGGCCCAGGAATAGTCGCGGGGCCCGGGGAGCCGCTAATGGTGCGGCTCCCTCACGCGCACCGGTTTCTGCCGTCGCCGATAAAAACGCATGTGCGGGCCGTGTAAATCGGCCCACACAGAGGCGTTAAAAACGATGAGAAGATAAAACTTGGCCAAGACCAAGGCGCGGGCGGCGACGGGAAGAGCGGACGGACACACACACAGGAACCCCCCGAGGCGGCGGAGCCCACCTCAGCACAGCGACCGCCGCCGTGACACGATGGTAGGGGAGGGACCCACACCAAGGGAACACAACGGCGGACGGCCGTAGAAGACGTAAAACTCCACCTACCTCGAGATGTCCAGGTGCCGGGCCGCCCGCGAAAGAGTCCTTCCCGCCGTCGCCACGGGAAGGACTTTCTTTCCCGCCGTTATCTATCCCTTTCAACAATAGGCGTGCCGAATGTTACTGTTTCACGGATGTTACTTCCTTTTCACTGTTTCACGGATGACGTTTGCTTGCGCTTGCTCTTACTGTTTCACTGATGCTGCTCCCATTTTGCGGTTTCGCTGATGTTTGGTTGCGTTTTCTCTTGCCGTGCCGCTGTTTCGCTGATGTTGCCTCCATTTCGCCGATGTTGCTCCATTTCGCCGTTTCGCTGACTATGTTGCTGGCTGAATCGCACATTATGCCTTCAGGACAGCTGTGTCTCTTTCCCTCGGATATCAAGTTTGGAGCAATCTGCAGATCTCGCGGACATGTGACACTTTTTTCTTATGAAGTTGTTTTAATCCTTACCTTTGGTTGTTTTTTTTTTTTTTTTTTTTTTTTTTTTTTTTTTTTTTTTTTTTTAATGTTCGTGTACTACTATTGGCACCAATCATCCTAAGCTGTGAATGCAACATTGTTATGGGCGCTGTATGACCGAAGCAGTCGAAGCGCCCCTAAGCCCAAATAACTAACTAACTAACTAACCGCCGTCGCCGCCACGCGCCGTGCGGGGTAAAAAGGCTGTGCCGCAGCAGGTAAAACGTCACAATCACTGCATCGCTACTACACTTTGGGCCCCGGAAGGCCCGGGCCCGCAGGCACGCGGCGCAGGAGCGGCCACGTCACCACCACCGATCGGGCCGCCACGCCGCGGCCCGGCCACCACGCCGCTGAGCCACCGGGTGACGCGCGCGCTGACACTCATGCTGCGGTGGGCGGGCGGCACCTCCGACGTCGCCCTCTCCTCCACCAGCCGCCCGCCTAACCGCAGCTCCCTCCACGGCCGCCCCAGGGCCGGGCCAGGGGCGGCCACCGCGCGCGCGTCCTCGTCCTCTTGTTCCCGTTCGCCGCGGCGGCCGGGCGGCACTTGGCGGGCCTCGTCACTGGTACGCCGCCCGGTCCGCCGCGGCCCATCCTCCAGCCGCCCCGGAGCCGAGTCCGGGGCGGCGCGCAGGCAGGCGGGGCCCGGCCGCGCCCAGCGCACCCCCTCCAAGATCAGCACCAGCCAAAGGTATCAGATACAAACCAACTGTATCTGGCGATACAGTTGCTCCAATGACAATGTACACAAGCAATGCGCGGCACACGGGACGATAGCCACCCGGTTGATAAAATGTCCCATCAAAATGGAAAGTTATCATTTTGACATCACTGTCAAAATGACTGATCGCTGCCGAATCAACTCCGTTTCAAAGCACAACGCGGAAGTCAACTACCGGACTGACCCTGCTCAGGTTGCGACACACTAAGTCACTTCAACCTGCGGGATCTGTGGGGAACGTGTGTGCACCTCTTGACAGCAGAAAACAAGGGGCCCAACTTCAAGAAGCAGAAAACCGTCCTCGCACTTGACGCTCTCCTGGTCAGTCTAACGCTTGGCGCGCACAATCTCGTGAGTACTCGAGCTACTGTCATTGTTATGTGTGCTGGGTAGAAAAGAACGCTTTTCATTTTATTAACAAAAAATGTTTCAACACGGATTTTCGATCATGAAAATCAGTCCGAGGCCCACGTGTAGTCGCGGGGCCCGGGAGCCGCGACTACTCCCTCACGCGCATAGGCGTTGCCACAGACGCCGCCGATAAAAACGCATGTGCGGGCCGTGTAAATCGGCCCACACAGAGGCGTTAACAGATAAAATTGGCCACAGAACCCCCGAGGCGGTGGAGGCCACCTTAACACAGCGACCGCCGCCGTGTCACTATGGTAGGGGAGTGGCCCACACCAAGGCAACACAACGGCGGACGGCCGTAGAGGACGTAAACTCCACCTACCACGAGAAGTCCAGGTGCCGGGCCGTCCACGAGAAGTCCGTGTGCCGGCTTGTCGCCGTCGCCGCCACGCGCCGCGCGGGGTAAAAGCTGTAGAAGCTAAAAAGTCCTAAAGCCGGCACAAATCACCGCACCGCCTGGTGGCCCGCGAGCTTGCGCGCCAGTCACAATGTCCGGTCCCGCACAGTGTGTATCTGCGCCACTCACAATGTCCGGTCCCCGCACAGTGTGTATCTGCGCCAGTCACAATGTCCGGTCCCCACACAGTGTGTATCTGCGCCAGTCACAATGTCCGGTCCCCGCACAGTGTGTATCTGCGCCAGTCACAATGTCCGGTCCCGCACAGTGTGTATCTGCGCCAGTCACAATGTCCGGTCCCGGTCCCCACACAGTGTGTATCTGCGCCAGTCACAATGTCCGGTCCCCACACAGTGTGTATCTGCGCCAGTCACAATGTCCGGTCCCCACACAGTGTGTATCTGCGCCAGTCACAATGTCCGGTCCCCACACAGTGTGTATCTGCGCCAGTCACAATGTCCGGTCCCGCACAGTGTGTATCTGCGCCAGTCACAATGTCCGGTCCCCACACAGTGTGTATCTGCGCCAGTCACAATGTCCGGTCCCGCACAGTGTGTATCTGCGCCAGTCACAATGTCCGGTCCCCGCACAGTGTGTATCTGCGCCAGTCACAATGTCCGGTCCCCACACAGTGTGTATCTGCGCCAGTCACAATGTCCGGTCCCACACAGTGTGTATCTGCGCCAGTCACAATGTCCGGTCCCGCACAGTGTGTATCTGCGGACAGATTTTCCTTTTATTCCAATAAATGCTTGCACACAGTTGTTCACATAGATACACTTTGATATTAGCTAAAAGGCCGAGAAGCGATGCAATTTATTCATCCTTTTTCTCAGTTCATCATTCATCTTAGGTCTTTTTAGTTTTGCGGGAAATTTTGAGGTTGACGTTTCATTTAGGAAGACAAAACATATTTTTTTCATAGAGTTGGCGTCCAAAATGACGAAGAATGTCGATTTCTACACGAATAACTGCTGAGATTCGTGCATCCGCCCCTAAAATTCATTTCTAAAAATATTTTTGCGAAAATAATTAAAAGTAGCTAGTTTATATCAAATACTACATTTTCCACACCGTGCTGACCGGCCGGCCGGCTGGTCGAGCGGCGCCCATATCGCGTCCGCAGCAGTCAAAAGCCGGCGATTGGATTGATCCTTCACTCTCACCACCGCATGGACTATCCAAGCTATTTCAAATACCTACCAAACCGCAATTTCACCATGAATTTGCACGACTACTGGCTTTCCTGCAGATGATGCCACTGTGCCGTTATTGATGCCACAAGTGATAATTTGTTGCTGCCCACGTTTTGCAAAGTCTGATCGTATGCTCTACTAATCAATAATAAAGAATGAAAACAACACAATATAATGCACAATAACGGATAAGTATAGTGAACCACGGCGGCCAAAATAGCCATAATAACCGTAGCCCGAGAGACGGCTCACCCTAAAGCAAACACATGTTAAAATATTATTTAAAAAAGACCTCCCACGCGGCGGCCCGCACGGCCGGCCCGGAGTGAGCACCATACGTACCAGCCCGGAGCGGCGCGCCAACACAACACAGTCGGCGCGCCAACCCGCGGCCCGACCGTCACGCCCGCACGGGCATGCGGTGGCGGCATGCCCGTGGAACCCCCCGATGAGGCACCACCTCTACGCGGTGGGGGGATTGAGTGCCCCAATGACCCGGCGACCATCATACCGGCGAGGGGTGAGACCAGGAGTGCCTCACTCGTCCTTCCATCCACACGCTCCCATTCCAACACCAATATCATCCCAACCCATGTCCTTCACTTGGCGCCTGCCAACACCAACTATCCCAGCTATGAGCAGGCAGGGCTTCCCCGGTCCTGCCCACCAGCTCTGTTTTATCGGGGTAGCCGCGCCCCCTCGGCCCGTCCCCAGGGGTTGACGGAGTCCTGGAGGTTGAGGTCCCCCGTCGCACGGTGCTAGTTGTGACGGGGGACCAACACACCTCTCTGGTACTGATATCCCGGAGGGGCGGGCGGGCCCGCGGGGCCTCACGCGGGCCAAGTGGCTGGTCGCCTCGGGCCGGGGGCCTGGGAATCTTCCCAGTGCCCGCCGGCCCGGCCGGCCGGGGTCAAGGGGTGGGCGGCGTTGGATCCTGGTCGGGGTGGTGAGTCTCTCTCTCCCGGCCGGACTAAGGCGCTTCCTGCCCCGTATAGATTCTCGGGCGCCTGGCGACCTCCCGTTCGCGGGACCCAGGCGTCCCCCCAGTAGGGCCCTATGCGGTGGGGCGCCCGGGGAGCTGAAACCAAACGCACTACATGGCATCAACAACCCAAAAAAACACCCCTGGTCCCTCTCGTGGGGGCCAGACCAGCCCCCATATACGACGTGATCGGAGCTCTCCATCGGATGGTACCCCCGTACCACGTGTGCTGATTTTCCGTGGAATTAGCAAGAGTCTTGCGTCCCTGTCCCGCTTCCAAAGGCGGGACGGATGTGACAGTTTCGGTAGGATTATAAGATGCGAAAGGCTGAAGGACGGTGCTCTGGAGGTAGAATTTGCGGCAGCAGAACAGGCAGACACAGCACTGCGATCATTTGAGTTTGTGTATGGCGTGCGTAAGAATGGGAAAAAGGAGGACGAGACGACCACAATCACCGTAGAACCACATAGTACAAAAAAAAACACCTCGCGTGGAGTAATTAACTGCTTTGACCTAAGAGATGTTACAGAGGATGAGATCGTAGATGGGCTGGCAACTTTCGGGGTTATAGCCGCCAGGAAAATGAAAGTAAGGAGAGGTACAGACTTTATTTTGTCCAACAATATTATTTTAACTTTCAACACAACCGACCTTCCCTCGGAGATCAGGGTGGGCTACCTGCGTGTGAGAGCGAGGCAATTCCTCCCAAATCCAATGCGTTGTTTCAGATGCCAAAGATTCAGTCACACTAAACAGTCATCACCCAGCCAGTGGCCGCCCTGCGTGCAGCAGATGTGCCTCCCATGATCACATGGGTGAGCAGTGCTCCTCTGAGCACCCTTTTAGTACGAACTGCGATTCAGGACAGGTCCCCCACACGTCGTATGACCGTACATTTCCAAATTACATAAGGGAAAAGGAAATTATTGAATTGAAGCACACGCACAACATATCGTTTAGAGAGGCCAGGGACCTCTATGAAAGATCACACCCAAAAATATCGTATTCTTCCAGAACCAAAACCAGCACAACCGCACCAAACGTACAGCCCGACAAGGCATGCGAGTTGATCGCACAACTTACAGCTCCTCTCCGAGCTTTTGGGGTGCCCCTCGCCTCGCCTACGATGAACAGACAGTATAGTGAAAAGAACGACAAAACAACTAAAGCCCCACCCACCACCAAAGAGTGTGCGGAAGATGTTTGCAGGCCTCTCAGCAGCCTACTCCTGACGGTGGGGAGTGGACCCAAGTCCACCGGTCCAGGAGGCCGGCGAGATCTTCCTCTTCCATCCCAGACTACCACATCTACCTATACCCCATCATCACCCAAATCCACGCCTACTCCTTCTCCCAAAGCCACCCCCGTTAACCCTATCACTTCGGCCATCTCAGGAGGGGGCAGTGCCGCCTCCCGTCGCGTCCCGGTACAGCCTCCTCCGACATCGCGGCGATCGCAGATGACCGGGGTTCGACCAGGAGCTCCCGATATGGGGGTATCGGGTCGAGTAAACCGTGACGGGTCGCGTGACCCCTCACTTAGCGAGCGTCCTCCCGGTCCGTCACAGGCCGAGGGCCTGCACGAATCCCTAGCCAGGACCTCTCGGGCACCCCCCCCCCTGACGGTTCCTGGAGATACGATGGGACCTCCACCCATTCCCCCTTGTGAGAACCTGCCACGCTCTTCCTCTATTGCCGGACGCAAAAGGGCATCACCCTGGGCAATTTTGCCATCGAGCGGTGGTATCCCTAGGAATCTAGGAATCGCCAGCGAGCGAATTCTGCGTCCGCGGAGGCTAGGATCCACACTGGTGGATCCTAATTAGTCATTCACGTAATTTTGTTTTTATTGAACACTGATATTTGGATGTCCGGAGGCGGGGCAAGTTTGTATACATGGACACACACCACTTTTAAATTATAAGACACTTATATGACACCTACGTCAACAGTTTTACAGTGGAACTGTCGTGGTTTTAGAACTAGCGCCCAAGACTTCCAGGTGGTCTTAAATCGGTACGGCCCTGTGGCGGTATGTCTTCAGGAGACAAAACTTCCACCTAACTACATCGTGTCGTTGAGTGGGTACTCGATATTTCGGAAGGATGTGGTGACTGATGCTGCGGCACACGGTGGAGTGCTACTAGCAGTCCATAACAGCATCCCCATGAGAGTACTAACCCTGCATACTACACCCCAGGCGGTTGCCGCTCGAATACTATTTGGTCACAGATGCATCTCAGTATGTTCCGTATACCCGCCTCCAGGGAATGTGTTCCTCACCGTGGAACTCGCCAACTTGGTGTCTGAACTGCCTCGACCCGTCTTGCTTTTGGGCGATTTTAACGCTCACCACACGTTGTGGGGATGTGACGGTATCAACACCCGTGGTTTATTTATATAACATTTTATTTATAACATTTGGAATCTTTAATCCTTAAGGAATTGATCTGCATTTTAAATACTGGAACACGAACACACTTCTCCACACTGTCGGGAACCACTTCCATCTTGGACCTCAGCCTGGCTAGCCCGCAGCTAACGGAGTGCCTCGAGTGGACGGTGGACTCCGATCCACTGGGGAGCGATCATTTCCCAATCTGGTTGAGTTATCTGGACGGATCAGTTTTAGGCCCGCGCCCGTAGCGATGGAATTTTAAGAAAGCGGACTGTGATAGATTTCAGGAGAAATTTCAAGCTGCTTTCCGCTCAGAATCAAGGTCTCCACCACTGCCAGTGACCGAATTCACTGCACTTCTTCTGGAATGCGCCTCCTCAAGTATCCCCAGGACCTCCGGACTTCCTCGACGCACCCCTGTGCCGTGGTAGACGGAAGGGTGCAGTGCTCGAGGACGCGCGTTTCGAGCCTTCAACCGTAATAGCACAACTGCCAACTTAATAGAGTTCAGACGTGCTCGGGCCCTCGCTCGGCGCACTATGCGGGAGGCCAAGCGTGTTTCGTGGATTGAGTATGTTAGGTCACTCAATCGATCCTCGCCAACCTCATTAATTTGGTCTCGCATCAAGAGTATCTCTGGCCGATTTAATGCAGACTCGCTTCCCACATTGACCGTCGGTAGCCGTGAAGTGACGAACCCGATTGATGTGGCGAACGAGATTGGCCATGCTTTGGCAGACGTTAGCCGCGCCGGCAACGGCGACCCACAATTTATGCGCCACAAGGCGCGCTGTGCATCGATTTTGATTGATTTTTCTACTTCAGAACATCAGTCATACAACGGTTGCTTTACTCTGGCTGAGATGGAATCGGCAATTCATTCGTTGCGCAATATAGCCGAAGGACCCGATGAAGTGCACAATGACCTGCTGAAGCACCTGCCTTCCTCTGTGGTCGCGGAGCTTTTACGTACCTTGAGCCTGATATGGACTAATGGCGAGTACCCTCCATCGTGGTGCGAAACTACAGTTATCCCACAGTTGAAATCTTGGAAACGTGGCCAGGACCCCTTAGATTATCGTCCAATCTCTCTGACGTCTGCATTAGGTAAACTAATGGAGAAGCTCGTGAATGGACGCCTGTCCTGGTTCTTAGAAAAAATGACATCTTCGTAAACACGCAGTGTGGCTTTCGGAAGAACAGGAGTACCATTGACCATATTGTATCTGCTGTATTGCTGTATATGCGTGCCACGGAACCTCACACTACCGGCCTCCACGCCCACCACCAAAACACCCCCGCGCCCCCGCCGACCGCGCCCACGGGTCGCCACAAAGGGCGGTACAGTCCCTAACATTCACCACACGTTACAGTCTCTGACACGGGGGGGCAATCACACCAAGCAGTGCACGCAGCCAACGAGCACACATATTTTAACACTGGACACCGAAGTACGCATCGCTTTTAAGAGGAAGCGACATCTAGGCGTTTTTTTACATAGAAAAGGCTTACGACACCACGTGGCGTAGAGGAATCCTGCTGAAGATCCACAAGCACGGAATTCGAGGACGACTTGGTACCTTTTTACAAAACTTCCTAGCAAATCGCTGTTTTCGTGTACGTGTCGGTAACTGCCTGTCGAATTGGTTTATTCAAGAGAACGGAGTCCCACAGGGAAGTGTCCTGAGTGTGACCCTCTTCGGGGTAATGATCAACGATGTTGGGGACTCGCTTCCTGTGACCATTGGGCGCTCCTTATATGTTGATGCTTTCGCCATATGTTAATGTGCCTCACGTACACCGCCGATGGAGCGACAGCTACAGCTAGCCATCAGGTGCTTGGAGAAATGGGGAAACACGAATGGATTCCGCTTTTCTATAGTGAAAACCGTTGCCGTACACTTCTGTCGCCGCCATTTATGTTCCAATATGAAAATCCCACTGCACAGGCAGGTGATACCGGTGCAACCGGTAGTGAGATTTCTGGGGGTGGAATTTCATTCACCCTTGACATACCGACAACATCTTAAAACGCTACGAGATAAGTGTGTAAATACTTTAAATATCTTCAAATGTGTGGCTCGTGCGACCTATGGAGCAGACCGCGCATCGCTGCTTCTGCTATACCGATCGCTTGTTCGGTCAAAGCTTCACTACGCGTGTTTTATTTATGACGGAGCTTGTTTGACGAATAAACGCATCTTGGATGCGGTCCACCACTCTGCGCTTCGCATCATCACGGGTGCATTTCGTACTTCTCCAACGGCGAGTCTCCTTGCGGAAGTTCACGAGTTTCCACTCTCTCTGCCGCGTGAACAGCTTGGCATGCGATATGCTTGCAAGCTACGGCAATATCCGGACCACCCAGCTTACACCCATGTATTCTCCCACCGGATAGTAACGCTGTTCAGAAACGAACACCCTACGAGAGCCGTGCCATACGGAGTGAGGATGAGACGACTTTTTTCTCAGAGCGATCTCCGGCTCCAGGGAGTTAGACTGATTGAGCCCTTTTCAACGGCTCCCTGGGAACTGATCACACCGGAAGTTGACACATCCCTCGCATACACAAATAAATCCGATATTACACCACATGAATTCAGAGCACTCGCAATGGAGCACATTGAATGTTACACTGGATTTGTTGCAACATACATCGATGGATCCTGAACTGAGACCGGCGTTGTCAGCGCTTGTATTGCAGGTACTGTGGTGAGAAGCTTTTCCATTCCAGCACATGCTTCTGTGTATTCTTCCGAGCTGATTGCCATTCTGAAAGCTATCTGTTTCATCGAAGTATCAGATCATCTACTCCACATTATTTTGACGGATTCTTTAAGTAGCCTTTTAGCGTTGAGGACACACAATCCGTCAAACCCCATTTTACGTGACATCTTAACTCGTCTCACCAGTGTGTACCAGACAGGTAAAAGAGTGGTGCTATGTTGGATCTCTAGTCACGTGGGCATCCCAGGAAATGACCTTGCTGATGCTGCTGCAAAACGCGCGACGCAAGCTCCATGTTCACGAACTCTACCACTCCCTGCCCGTGACCACTTTCGAACCATTTCTGACTTTATGCTCACAAAGTGCCAAGGCTCGTGGAACGGAATACCGGACAACAAGTTGAAGGCGATCAAGAATCTCCTCGGAAAATGGAGTTCGTGCTCGCGTAGGATCAGGCGAGATGAGGTGGCACAATGTCGCTTGAGAATTGGACATACATATGCCACTCACTCTTACTTGCTAACTGGTGATGACGTGCCACGTTGCCCCAGATGTCACGCCCGCCTATCTGTGCGCCATGTCTTGCTGTCCTGTCCCGGCTACGAGGAGGAGCGTAAACGTCACTTTGGGCGTGCTCAGTCTTTGTCACTCAGCGAGGTTTTTGGCAACGACTCGGATATTGTTCGATCAGGGCGACTATTTGACTACCTCGCTGAAATATCATTTTCAGTAATATATGCACCAAGTTGAAAATGTTGAATGTTGTTTTTTTTTCTTTTTTTTCTATTTTTAAAGATGTACGATTCGTTGTGTCGACTATTATTATGCAAGCTTAACTAGCTATGATGTGTGATATATCGACGTGTAAGTAAGCTGTGTTATGGGCGCTACATGACCAATGTAGTCGATGCGCCCTAAAGCCCTAATAACTAATTCTCATGGTTTATCACATCGAATGCCTTGCTGAGGTCGAGGAGACACAGAAGAGATACATCCCCACGGTCGTTGGCGGAAAGGACGCGGTCGGATTGGGACAGGAGTGCGATTTCGCAAGAGTGATTGGGACGGAAGCCGTGCTGGGTAGGGGAGAGGAGGCGATTGTAGGACAGGTAGCCGTAGAGCTGCTGGTGTACAGCACGCTCTACAATTTTAGCGATGGTGGGAACTATGGAAATTGGACGGAAAGAGGAAGCGAAGGATGAATCGCCTGATTTATAAACCGGAAAAACGAGGGAATGTTTCCAAGCGGGGGGAAGTCGCAGTTCGCAAGACAGGAATTGACCAGGTGAAGATATACATCTCCTAACACGTCGAGGGTCAGACGCACGATCCGTATGCAAATCCCGTCTGCTCCTGCGGAGGCAGAGCACCGCATCCCCAGGACCAGTAATTGAAAGTCCGCCAGTGAGAGGGGGAGGGGCTGAACGCGCAGACACCCACACGGGGTAGCAAGCATGGTAGGTTGGGGGAACTACCCTGCGCGGCCACCTCCGCTGCTACACGGGGACCTACCCCCACAAAGTAAGTGTTGAGGTCATCTGGGGACGCGGTAGGGATGACGCGTTTGTCGAAATTGTTTCGACCAACTGCGGTGTCTATGCTTTTAAATACCGACCGCGCGCCACCCTCCTCTATTCTCCTGCTATACTCCTCTCGATTATCACGGAGAATCTCGCGTTTCACCGCTTTATTTAGGATGCTATAGCGGATTGAGCAATGTCCCACCTCTGTCGGGGCTTCCCTTCGCCGGGCCATAAGGGCTTTTGTAGTATCAGAGCTTGGGGGCGCTGGGGTTTCTGATTTTAACCGAGCACAAGGGGGCGTGGGAGTCGAGTACCGGCATAAATTTCCCTAAAAATTGGTCCCACTTTTCGGAAACAGTTGGTGACAAATAGACCCCACTCCAATCGATGGACACCAAATCGTGATAAAATGACTGGGTATCTTAGCTACAAGGAACACTTGAAAACACTTCGGGAGAAGCGCTTTCTATCACTAAACCTACTGAAGGTTGTCTAGCGCACGTCCTACAGAGGCGACCATGGAGGACAGCTATGCTCCTGTTGTATCGTTCATCATACGTCCAAAACTATATTACGCGTGTTTTATATACGACAGCGCATGTTCAACAAACAAACGACCACTAGATGTGATACACCATTCGGCACTACGAATTGTGACCAGCAGGTGACTCATCAAATAATTTCCACAAACACCGCCTTGGCAGGTGACTCATCCAACTATAGACATGTCACTCTCCGCGGTGAAAAAGGCCCATGCAAGGGAACACGATCGTCTGTCTCATGCTCTAGAGAACCTAGCCTCCTTTGACGAATACTTCCCGACATATATAAACGGGTCAAAAACTGATACTGGTGTTGGCAGTGCGTTTGTGATTGGTTCCACGTCGCGATCTTTCTCTCTACCACTTCATGCAACGGTATGCACATCGGAGTTGGTTGCCATCATCAAGGCGCTCAGTTTTATAGAAGTATGTCGTGATACATCGTATGTAATTTCTACTGATTCCCTCAGCAGTCTTGGGACGCTACTGTAGTTGAAACCATCTGACCCTAATGTACAGGATGTTCTGCGACGTCCCACATCACTGGCCCAAGCTGGAGAGGCTGTTACCCTCTGTTGAATTCCGAGCCACGACGGCGTTGTGGGTAATGAGACAGCTGATGCTACCGCGAAGCGTGCCGCCCAAGCACCATGCCGGCGGGCTATGCCGCTCCCCGCGAGGGAACGTCACTGTTTAATCACAACTTTTGTTTGTGAAAAGTTGCAGAATAGCTGAAACAGTTTGCTGGACAACAAACTCCCGACCATCAAGCCATGTCTTCCAGAGTGGGCCTCGTCCTATTACAGGACGAGGCGAGACGAGGTCGTGCTCTGCCGCCTTCGGCTTGGGCACACTCATCCAACACTCCACCGTCTTCTCTGTGAAGAGAATAGGCCAAACTGCCCTCGATGTCACGCACCACTGTCTGTGCGCCACGTTTTGATTTCGTGCCCTCTGCTTGGCGATGACCGAGGACGGTTCTTTGCAGTCGCACAGTGGCCGTCCGCGAACTTCTTGGTGTCACTGCGTCGCGGAAACCTCTGGATAAATGTTTCGCTTTTTATCTGAAGTTTCCTTCAAAGCGATTTACACGCCTCACTGACGTGTAGCACTGTACGCTCGAACCCGTGACATGTCGCTCCAACTGATCGTCGCTTGCACTTGCTCTTGCTATTTCACCGTTTCACTGATGTTACTCCCGTTTCATTGTTTCACTGATGTTTGATTGCACTTGCTCTTTCTCTTTCACCGTTCCACTGACATTTCCCCGTATTCTGAATGTTCGTGTACTACTGTTGGCACCAATCATCCTAAGCTGCCAATCTAACACTGTTATGGTCGCTGTATGACCGAAGCAGCCGAAGCGCCCCTAAGCCCAAATGACCAACCAACCAAGTAGGCTGCCAGGTCATCTGGTACGGGTGCCCTGCCGAGGCGAGGCATCACGGGGTCACGGGAGCAGAGGAGCTGCGACGTGGCAGCAGCCATTAACCCGCGCCGTCTTTCCGGTCAAATCCTCACACCCCTTCTCCGGGGGGGCAACTGGTGACGTCTGGAGACAATGTGATGAGAAAATATCTCGTTGCTTCACCAACTGTTTGAACAGCCTAGAAATGTCCTGTCTGAACGCGTGAAGTTCCGTCGGTGCCGTCAGCGGGTTGGCGAATCGGTCGCCACGTTTTTGACCACCTTAAAGGAACAGAGCAAGTTCTGCGCATTTGGGGCCTTGGAAGATGACATGACACGGGACCAGTTTGTGGAGACATGCGTTTCGAGTCGTCTCCGTGATCGCCTCTGTGTGGAGGACCACCTAACTCTGCGTCGTCTAGAGTCCATGGCTCTGGCCGAGGACCGAGCGATGGACCGACAGCGGTTTTTGGAGGGAGGAGGCGGTGGGAGACGTCACGACCAAGCAGTGCCGTCAGCTGAGCCGGTGGAGGTGGCCTACGCGATGCGGAAGAATACACCGAGACCGGTAGGAAGAACGCCAAAAGGCAAATTTTGCTATGCCTGTGGACGACAAGGCCATATTTCGACAGATGAAGCGTGTCCAGCGAAAGGACAAGTGCAGGAAATATGGGACTTTGGGACATTTTGCTGTGAAATGCAAAAAGCAGGTCGGAGCAGTAAGCGCTGTTGAACCGGGCACTGCATATTATTGCTATTGAGCAGAATGATTCTGCCTTGAAAATGAAGATTAAGATAGGATGGGCGCTGTATGGCCGAAGCAGTCGATGCGCCCCTAAACCCAAATAACCAACCAAAGATTAAGATAGGAGGCTGTTGGGTGGATATGCTCCTGGACACCGGTGCAGCCGTGTCCATCATTCCACAACGGATTTATGAGAATGTCATGCGTCACATTCCTCTGAAGTCCACTACAGCCAGCCTGCAGGCGTACGGAGGCGGTCAGCTGATGGTGGCTGGAGTCATCTCGGCAATGGTGGAGACAGAGGACGGGCGAGGCTGTCAGGGCTGCCTGTACGTGGTGGACGGCGGTACGCCGCTCCTCGGCAGGGACCTGCAGAGAAGACTGCGTATCTCCGTCAAGCACGGGTCAGCTGTGTGCGCCGTGAATCAGCCAGTGACCAGCGCAGAGGTCACGTCAGAGGGTGAGGGCGAGAGTACCCTGCCACCCAGCAAGGGCTTCGTACACAGAGTCCAGCTTCGTGAAGACGCCGTTCCGGTGCAGCAGAAGCTGCGACCAGTGCCATTTGCCCTTCGAGAGGAGTAGAAACGCCATCTGCAGGAACTGGAGGACCAGCAGATCATCGAGAGAGTCGACGGATCACCGTGGATTTCTCCCATCGTCATCTCCAGGCGCCGATCGGGTCAGTTCAGACTGTGTGTTGATCTCCGTGAGGTTAACAAGTATCAACCAGCGGGTACCCATTGCCAGATATGCAGGAGATGCTGGACCAGTTAGTAGGAGCAAAAGTACTTTCAACTCTCGACATGAAAGCCGCTTATCATCAGCTCATGCTTCACGAGGAGTCTAGAAACTTGATCGCGTTCGTTACTCACGAAGGGGTGTTCCGCTATCTGAGGTGTTGCTACGGCATGCGATCCCTACTAAAGCTGCTTCCAGAAGATGATGGAAACAATCCTGCGAGGACTGCCTGGCACTCAAGTCTACCTTGATGACGTCATTGTTGCAGGGCGCACGCAAGAGGAGCACGACACCCGGGTAAGCGCCGTGCTTGTTAGACAAGTACAACGAGACATTGAATACGGACAAGTGTCACTGGGGTGTAAGCCGTATCGACTTCCTGGGCTTCTCCGTGTCCGGTGACGGAGTGGCGGTGAACCCCAACTGAGTTCAAGGCCTGTGGGACATGAAGCCGCCAAGCACGCCGAAACAGCTTCAGGCGGTGCTGGTTTATTTGGCTTTTATAGCAGATTCATCCGCAGGTACAATTCGAGGGTGGAGGAACTACGGCAGCCACTGAGGAAGGACGCGCCGAAGTTCAAGTGGACGCCAGAAATGGACGCAGCGTTCAGAGACATCAGAGAAGCGATTCTGACTAGCTCTGTCCTGGCTATCTAGGTTCCGACTCTGCCCACAGCCGTGACGTCAGACGCCAGTGACGTGGGCATCAGAGCGGTGCTCACGCAGCTGCGTCCCGATGGCGAACGAGTGGTGGCGTTTGCATCCAGTACGCTGTCTGAGGCTCAGCGTCGCTACAGCGTCACTGAGAGAGAGGCGTTGGCCTGTGTCTGGTCAATTGAGAAGTGGCACAGGTATCTGTGGGGCAGGGAGTTCGTCCTGAGAACAGATCACCAGGCGCTTAAGGCTGATGACGTCACGAGGCATCGGCATGGCGGGGATGCGTATTTCTCGATGGGCGTGTCGATTGATGGAATACTCCTTCACAGTGCAGCACGTCAAGGGAAGCGTCAACCCGGCACATGGGTTGTCTCTGCTCCCACCGCCGGTGCAGGAGGCGTCAGACGACGACCAGCTGGTCGTGGCCGCACTCACGGAGGAGCGAGCAGCGGTGAGCGGCACGGAGCTTAAGACAGCTTCACGGGTGGACCCTGTTCTCGGTAAGCTGAGACGACAGATTTCACGTCCGTGGCCCAGACACTATCGTGAGTGTACGCCGGAACTACAACCGTTCTACCGATGCAGGGACGAGCTGACGATGATGAACGACGTCGTCCTGCGCGGTGGCCGGGTTCTGGTACCAGCAGATCTGCGGACACGACTGGTGGAACTTGCCCACGAGGAGCATCAAGGTATAGTTCGCACCAAGCAGATAATGCGTAAACTGTACTGGTGGCCTGGTATGGATCAGGCAGTGGAGCAGAATGTGTGGGACTGCAAGATATGTTCCGTGGCAGATAAGACGGCGGCGCCTAGGCACGCGCCTCTGCAGCCCGTCCCACTACCTGATGAGCCATGGTCTCAGCTCGGGCTTGATTTCATCGGTCCCACGGCAGGCAGTCGCCCTGGACAGCGATTTGCGATCGTTGGCATCGACTACTTCTCGAAGTGGATTGAGGTTGGGCTTTGTGAGCACCCGACATCTGACGTGGTCGTGCAGTTCATTCAGAAGCTTGCATGTCGAAAAGGTTACCCGAAGGAAATAGTGTCAAATTGTGGATCCGCTTTCACGTCTGAACGATTCGCCTCGTACCTACGCAGTGTTGGGGTCGCTCACAAAAAAGTGTCGCCTTATCATCCGCAGTCATCAGGCCAGGTGGAGCGGGCGAACAAGACGATCAAGCCAGCACTTCAGACAGCAGATCTGGAAAAGGCTGACCGTCCCCAGTATCTCCAGCTCTTTCTGCTGTCATACCGGAGAACGATCCAGGCAACCACCGGGCGCGGTCCAGCCCGACTAGCTGCACGGGCGTCCGATGCGCAACAAGCTCAGCGCGGCGGTGGATGTCGGAGGGCGAGACCGGCTGACCTGCGGGACCGCGTGACGCAGAAGCAAGCTCGTCAGAAGGCCTACTTCGACCGCACACATCGTGTAGAGGTTCCCGACTTCGCCGTTGGAGACACCGTACGGCACCGTCTTCCGCCACAGGCACGTAAAGGGCGGATGAGGTTCTCGCGCCCGAAGAGAGTCTTCGAGTGGCGCGGACCGGCGAGTTTCGTTCTCGAAGACGGTACAAGAGTGCACGCTGATCGACTTACGAGAAGCACAGGCAACAGCCGCCGCGGAGAGTGTGAGGAGCGCCCGAGGCCCGAAGCAAAGACCGTCTCCAGGGAGCAGACCCTGACGCCGGTGGAGACTCCTGAGGGGGACGAGCTGTGCGGCGGAGGCCGACATGCGCAGTTGGGTCAACAGGCGCGGCTGCATCACCAGGCGCAGCAAGAAGAGGCAGCGATGCCGTCTAGCGAGCGCGAAACACCAGTGAGAACCAGATCTAGTCGAGTCAGTCAGGCTTGGCCCGTCCCCCGGGGTTCACGGAGTCCTGGAGGTTGAGGTCCCCGTCGCACGGTGCTAGTTGTGACGGGGGGACCAACACGCCTCTTTGGTCCCGATATCCCGGAGGGGCGGGCGGGTCCCTATGGCCCCATACGGACCAAGTGGCTTGTCGCCTCGGGTCGGGGCCTGGGTTTCGTCCCAGTGCCTGATGGCCCGGCCGGCAGGGGTCAAGGGGTGGGCGGTGCTGGATCCCGGTCGGGGTGGTGAGTATCTCTCTCCCGGCCGGGCGAAGGCGCCGCCTGCCCCGTATAGCTCCTCGGGCGCCTGGCGACCTCCCCGTCCGCGGGATCTAGGCGTCCCCCCAGTAGGGCCCCCATGGGGTGGGGCGCTACGAGGAGCCGACACGTACAAACAGTATATGGCATCCACTACGCAAACAAACACTCCTGGTCCTTCTCATAGAGACCAGACAAGATACTTTTCTGCCCCTCGTATCCTTATTCTTCGAGGAAAAAAAAAGGTGTCTCGCCTCATTATCACCCTTTCAGAGGCGAGACGGGTGTGATAGACTTGGCAACATTATAAGGTGCGAAAAATTGAGGGATGGTTCCTTAGAGGTAGAATTTGCGCGGGCAGGAGAGGCAGAGAACGCATTGAAAATATCCGACTTTACATACAGTGTCCGGAAGAATCGGAGCAAAGTAGACGAGAATATCCCAATCACGATAGAACCGCACAAGACAAAGAATACTTCACGAGGGCTTATAAACTGCTTTGACCTGGAGGGACGTTCCGGAGGAGGAGATCGTGGAGGGCTTATCGGAGTTCGGGGTGACTGAGGCGAGAAAGATGAAGGTGAGGAGAGGCGAGAAACTGCTTACGACCAACAACGTGATTTTGACATTCAACACCACCGATATTCCTCCAGAAATACGTGTGGGCTGCGTTCGAGTGAAGGTCCGTATTTTTCTCCCCAATCCAATGAGATGTTTCAAGTGCCAGAGGTTCGGACATACTAACCAGTTCTGCCGGAACCGCTCTGCATGTTCCAAGTGCGCTTCCCTCGAACACGTTATGGAAAACTGCACCTCAGAAACCCCGTTTTGTGTGAACTGTGGCGCAGGGCAGGAGCCGCACACTTCTTTCGACAGAACTTGCCCGATCTACTCCAGAGAGAAAGAAATAATTGCAATCAAACACACACAAAAATTAACGTTTCGGGAGGCAAGGGATCAGTACGAACAAACTCATCCTAGAATATCGTACGCATCCAAAGTTAAAAGCAACACAACCACTCCACATCACGCACAGCTCGGCAGAGCCTGTGAGCTCATCGCCCAACTGACGGCCCTTCTTCGCTCCCTTGGAGTACCTCCTGTATCGCAGGTAAGGGAAGGCCAGCCAACCCACTACCACACAGATGCGACCGATGTCCCACCCCCGACGAGTGACGCCGTCCGTCCCCAAGAGGTCCCTTCCCAACCGACGCCCGATGGTGGGGCGTGGACGATGGCCCAACGACCCAAGAGGCCTCCTCGGTCCCTCCCACCCAATCCTAGTCCATCCCCATCTACCTCTAAATCCCCTCCCCTCAATTCCCACCCGCCCTCCATCCTACCCTTGCCTCTCACACACACCACCACCCTCTCCAAATCAATCCTGTCCACCTCTTCCCTGCCAGACCCTTTCTCACCTCCCGGTGAGCCAGTCCTCACCACCATCCTCGACTTCCACTTCCGCTCCAGCATCCCCGTCCCGTAACACCCGACCGATCCAACTACCCGACACCAACCTCCAGTATCAGGAGGCCGAGAGGCGCGCCCGTGATGCGAAGACGGCGCCCCTGGCCCAAATGGAGAGGGCTAGGGCGACGAGCCGCCAAGGTCCTGACAAGGCACATTCCCAAAGGCCGGCTACCCCCGTCGCCACGAAGGCGTATTGAGGGACCGGCGGCAGCCCAGCATACCCATAACATGGGCCCTCCCCGCCTCCTCCCAAGCTGGGGGCACAGAAAGAGGCTTGCCGCTTTCTAGCTCCCCACTGGGCGAGGGATCGCCGAACACTCGGCCCAGAACACATTCCTTCGGACAGAGTGGAGGCTCACCGCCCGAACTGCCGGTGATGCCCTCCTGGCTCGGGCCACAGGGCCAAGTCTAAAACTCACGTTCCCCATTCTAGTCACTCCTGAACATCGTACTATGTCACCCATCCACATTAGTCATTCATGAAACTTGTCATCCCTAGTCATCACCGAAATGCCATCCTTAGTTTTACAATGGAACATACGTGGTCTTAGAGCAAATTTTCCAGACCTTCAGAACGTTTTATCCCAGCGAAACCCCGCGGTTATTTGCCTGCAAGAGACGAAACTACCGCCAGGAGCCTATTGCTCAATAAACGGATACTCCGTCTACCGCAAGGACGTACCTGCTGAAACAGTGGCCCACGGAGGAACCATGCTGGCAGTCCACCATAGCGTGGCGGTGCACGAGGTATCACTACGCACATCGCTCCAGGCGGTTGCTGCCCGTGTCAACCTCGGTGCCCGCCTAGTAACCTTCTGTTCGCTGTACCTACCGCCGGGACTTCCTCTCCCCTCGGCAGAGCTTGACTTTTAATGTTGGAGCTCCCTCCACCGGTTCTACTTCTAGGGATTTTAATTGCCACCACACAGCTTGGGGCTGTGACACTACTAACGTGCGGGGAAGTTTGCTGGAGCGTTTTATCCACGATGAGTCACTATTTCTTTTAAACACAGGCTCGCCCACGTATTTTAAATTCACCCTCCGGGGGAACGTCGGTCTTAGACCTGAGCCTCTGCTCTCCACAGCTTGCCCCGCATTTTGCATGGTCGGCTGACGACGATCCACTAGGAAGCCACCACTTCCCGGTGTGGCTGGACTATAGATCTGGAGCTGTCCTGGGCAAGAGACCCCGGAGGTGGAACTTCCACAAGGCTGACTGGAGTGAATTCGAGGCCAAGTTACAGGCACGGCTTACTCCTGCTCCCAACACTCCACTTTCAGTGGCTACCTTCACAACGTTGGTCCTTGAGACGGCCGCCACATGTGTACCGATGACGACTGGGACCCCCGTCGTTCCCCAGTCCCGTGGTGGACCCCGCAGTGCCAAGACACTATTCGTGCCAGGAAGCGAGCTTATCGAGTCTTTGATCGCCAGAGTTCAACGATCAACTTAATCGCATTTAGGAAAGCTAGAGCCTTTGCCCGTCGGACAGTGCGAGAGGCCAAGCGATCTTTCTGGCAAAGTTATGTCGGAGGCCTCACCTCATCCACCCCGTCAACTGAGGTGTGGACACGCATAAAGCGAATCTCTGGCAAATTCTCTCCCGCTCAATTACCCGTCTTACAAGTAGCCGGCGACACAGTTTTCCAACCATATGAAGTAGGAAATGAAATCGGCCGCACGGTATCACGACGCAGCAATCTAGGAAACCTTAGCCCACATCTTCTTCGGATACCGCACAGTGTGAGAAGTCCAGGCTGGACTTTACTACATCAGAAAGGCTCGATTACAACGATCCATTCACTAAGGCCGAACTGATGTCGGCTATTTCTTCGTTGCGGGACGTGTCTGAGGGTCCCGACAAGATACACAACGCAATGGTGCGTCACTTACCACGATGTGCACAGGACGTTCTACTGGTCACGCTAAACTCACTGTGGGAAAGGGGCACCTTTCCGGACGCATGGAGAGAGGCCACTATTATACCTGTTTTAAAGCCAGGAAAGGGTGGACAAGATCCGCTGCACTACCGCCCCATTTCCTTAACATCATCTCTCTGTAAAGTGATGGAGAAGATGGTGAATGTCCGTATGGGATGGTATTTGGAAGACAAAAACATCTTATCAAATTGTCAGTGTGCTTTTAGGAAACATCGTTGCACAATAGACCACCTCATCACCCTTGATACTGACATTCGTGCTGCTTTCGCCAGGAAACAACATGTTGGAGCAGTGTTTTTCGACATTGAGGGTGCCTTCGACACAGCGTGGCGTCACGGCATACTAACAAAGTCCACGAATGCGGCCTTCGTGGTTCTCTAGCGATCTTCCTTCGTAACTATTTAACAGACCGTCGATTCCGCGTACGCATCGGTAACCAGCTCTCAGACTGGTTCCAGCAAGTGAACGGGGTACCGCAGGGCGGAGTACTCAGTGTACCCCTGTTTGCTCTTATTATTAACGACATCTCCTGTTCATTGCCAACACATATATGTAGCTCGCTCTTCGCAGATGACTTTGCGATCTGGGCTTCGAGCACTTCGGCACCGGCGTTGCAGAGACGGATGCAGCTTGCTGTTTCCCGCTTGGAGCGCTGGGCAGACGTGAGCGGTTTCCGCTTTCCACGGGAAAAACGGTTGCTGTGCATTTCTGCCGGCGCCAGAGGTGTCAAGGTTTGGAATTGACATTATATAAGTCAAGAATCCCTACAAAACCGGTGGTCAGGTTTCTTGGTCTTCTTCTTGACTGTCGCTCGACTTACAGGAACACTTTAAGGTGCTTCGTGACAACTGTTTTAGAACTTTGAACATTCTTAAGGTTGTCTCACGTACGTCATACGGCGCTGATAGACGAACATTACTGCTCCTATATAGGTCTTTGGTCCGCTCTAAACTCGATTATGCGTGTTTCGTCTATGACAGTGCATGTGCGTCGGCTAAGCGAATATTGGACACAATCCATCACACCTCGCTGCGCATTGCCACGGGTTCCTTTCGCACGTCACCAGCAGCGAGCCTTCTGGTAGAAGCCAACGAACCATGCTTGGCACTGCGTCGCGAAATGCTTGGTATGCGCTATGCGTGCAAGTTGCGCCAATTCCCGACCACCCCACCTATCAGTCGGTGTTTTCCCGACGTACTTTGGCACTGTTTAGAGGAAGGCGACAGGGAACCTCCGCACCACTATGCGTGAGGATCGAGGCCCTATTCGCCGACAGCGGTATAAAGCTGCGTGGGGTGATGCGCGTGAAGTCCTTAAAAACTCCTCCTTGGAGACTGGTCACTCCAAATATCGATTTGTCGCTCACCTCTCTGAGGAAATGTGATGTCATTCCACAAGAACACAAGTTAAGGGCACATGAACTTATATCAACATATAGGAACTACACCCCGATCTATACTGATGGGTCCAAAACTGAAATTGGTGTTGGTAGTGCCTTTTGTAATGGATTCTGCAACTCGAACGTTTTCTCTTCCCGCGAATGCATCAGTGTACACATCCGAACTGGTCGCTATTAACAAAGCCCTGAGTTTTGTTGAGGTTGGACATGATGCAAGACATGTTGTGTACAGTGACTCGCTTAGTAGCCTACTGGCGCTGAAGGAGTTTTACCCACCGAACCCTTTTGTACAAACCGTCTTATCTAGGCTCACGATGCTGAACATAGTAGGTAAAAAGGTGGTATTTTGTTGGATTCCAAGCCACGTGGGAATCAGCGGAAATGAAGCTGCTGATGCTGCAGCTAAACGTGCTGCTCAAGGTCCACGCACGCGTAGTCTTCCCCTCCCAGCGAGTGACTTCTTCCCGGACATTAGAAGCACCATTTTGAAGAAATGGCAGGATAGCTGGGACTCAATGGCGGACAATAAGTTAAGGAGGATCAAACACCGTATTGGTGATTGGTCATCGTCATCACGTAGAACTAGACGCCACGAGGTGGCGCTATGCCGGCTGCGAATAGGTCACACATACAGCACCCACAGATACCTCTTGAGTGCCGACCAAAGGCCACTGTGCCCAAGGTGTCATGTTCCACTAACAGTTCAGCATGTCTTGGTTGCGTGTCCTAGACTTGCCCAGGAACGACGACGACATTTCGGACGCACTTCAGTCTCGTTACGGGACTTGCTGGGGATGAATCGCCGTTTATTCAAACGGAACAACTCTTTCGCTTTATCTCAGAAATAAAGTTTTATGTAGTGTATGCTCCCCATTAACCCCTTGCATATTACGTAGTAAGACTATTACGTTCCAATCTCTATCTCGAACGGAACTCGTTTTGAAATGTAGTGTATGTGACTAGCCTTCGCTTAGTCAATACCGTGTGACACACTATGTTATGGGCGCTGCATGACCACTGCAGTCGATGCGCCCCTAAGCCCCAATAAACAAACAAACGAGTCAGTCAGGCTCCTCTTCGATACGGTTTCGACAAATGTGGGAGTATTTAGGTATGCTGTTGTACCAAGAGGCTTTGCAATGTTCGAGCGTAGCGCTTCATTTGTAATTGTAGCACGTGAAATTGTGTTGCTTAGGTAGGCACGCTCCAGGCTTATTTCGTAGGGGAAGAGAATGTAGTGTTGTGTGGCGACATCTAGGCAGCGGAAACAGCACGTGAGATATTGGAGTGACACCGCCAGAGCAGCGGCCGTGGGATTGGCGGGTACTCTTCGCGTGAGTCCCGCGGTGCGCGGTCGGAGCGTGACGCTCCCGAGTGACCCCTGTTCGGGGCCATGAAGTTGCCACGAGTTTGGCTAGTACAGCAAGACAGTACAACTATATCCCAACCAAGCGATAGCATTCGCTGAGAACATAGATGACAGATTTAGAGCATTTGGTTGACATGACGCAGGACATCAGCTTGACCCCGTCACCTACTCCCTCTGACCCATTTGAGCAAGCTCGGATGGCTCACCTGTCCGGCGCTGACTCCTGTGCTCCTGTGGCGCCGAGATCGAACGGCTGTTGCATGGCAACGCTGACTTATTTGCTGCGACCGACGTTGACCGTGGCATGGCTCACGTAATGACTATGATTATGTATGATTACGAACATAATGATAATGATTATGAACATGCACTGCTGACCATCCCCTTATCCGTCAAGCTCCTTACAAAACTATTTTCTCAGCGCAGATACGTAGAGGACCAAATTAAAGTCATGTTAGAAGCAGGAATTATTGGGTGCGACAGTCTGTCGGCCGCGCCCCTTGCCATTGTACGACAGAAAGACCGTGGCATCAGACTTGCAGTCGATTATAGAATACTGAATAAAGAAACCAAGAATAGCACCTACCAGCTGCCTCTAATAGAAAATATCCTTGCATCCTTCGGAGTAGCGAGCTTCTTTTCATCGCTAGATTTGAAATCTGGATACTGCAAATCCCAATGTCAGAAGAAATCATCCCAAAAACAGCGTTCACGTGTTTCGTATGGTTATGGAGTTTCAGGAAAATGCCGATCGGCTTCTGCAACGCACCATCTAAGTTGATGGAACTAATGAACACAGTAGCAGGAACTCAGTATCATTTCGCAACAGCTTACATTGACGACATAATGATGTATTCGAAAACATTTAACCCGCCCCGTCTGGGGGTGTGTCTTCAACCGCCCCCTCAGGCTTTTCGCGGATAGCGGACGAACGGCGCGAGGGAGCGTGCCCCAATTTGGCATACCTTTTCCCACATCAATTTAACATGCTGATTCAAAAATTTTAGGTCAGGTCTTCTAGGGTCAACGAGTTAGTCACGGTCATGTGAGGTTACCTCCACCACAAAAACGTTCAAGCAGTCGGCACGCTTTAACGGATACGGATATTTTCATGAAACTTTCATGCTTATCTTGACGGATGCAACAAAACGTACGAATGGAATTTCTCATTTCTTTCTTGTTTTTTGACTACATAAGTTTTGCGTATTTCCCAAATTGCAGTTCAAATACAGGACCCTGGATAAAGTCAGCATTTTTTATTATGGCAAGTTGACTTCCAACAACGTTTCTCGGTCTGCTCTACCCATCAGAAAAGGAAAATTGAAGAACTTGAAAACTCAAAATTTTGAAATTTCAAGTTCTTCAATTCAATTCAGAGAGAGGACATGATGGCCGCCCCGATGAACGACACGAACTCCGCCTTACCTAGCTTACCCGACCTCAGAAAAGCGCAATTAGCTGATGACGAACTGGAGAACATTAGATCGCAATTAATCAAGGAAAATTCTCAGTTCATGGCTAAATATTGTATAGAAGACGGATTACTATATCATGTGGAGAACGCAAAAAAACGCGCCCTCAAACTCGAATGCAGCTGATGCTGCCCCTTCCCTTCCAGTGTTAGTGTATGCATGATGGTTTCTTCGGTGGACATTTGGATATTGAAAAAAACTATTGATAAAGTGGCAAAA
>JAOTOL010001214.1:0-385195 GCA_034440575.1 Imbricaverruca yamaguchii
AGTCGACGCCAATGGAATGGTGGGATGTGTGCGGTCTGAGGAACTGTGAATTATCACCAGTCGACGCCAATGGGTGGTGGGGTGTGTGCGAGCTGTAAAATATCACACCAGCCGACGTCTGCTACGTGGCGCTGGGGGCCTGAGGAGCTGTGAAATATCACATCAACCGACGTCTGTAGCGTGGCGCTGGGGTCCTGAGGACCTATGAAATCTCACACCAGCCGACGTCTGCTACGTGGCGCTGGGGGCCTGAGGAGCTGTCAACTTTCACACCAGCCGACGCTAATGGTATTGTTGAGATACGTCCTCGATTCTTACACTCCGTAAAGCCGATACAGACATATTTCGCTATTAAAAAAAAACTCTACTTCAGTGAAGCACGTTCTTGAAGTACGAAAAAAGTTTCCGAATAAGGTGGGCTCTTTGGCACGAAAAAAAAAACAGGGAAACAGGGAAATGACTTTGCGCAAGTAGTTGTAGACGAAGCTGATTATCACTATTAGTTTCAGAAAGGAGTAGATGTGTATGGCTGGTAGGGACCGCCTTCGGTGGTTGATCAGATGAACGGACCGGTGGGTTGGCAGGGAGCACCTTCGATGGTTGATCAGATGAACGGAACGGTGGGCTGGCAGGGAGCACCTTCGATGGTTGATCAGATGAACGGACCGGTGGCATGGCTGCTCACTCGTCTTTTCCGCATATCCTCATACATTTTAACCCTCGATCATCTCAGGTCAGGTCACCAGGTCAGGCGAAGTGAGCCAACGTCCCTGGGAGTTCTAGGTGGCATAACTTCCACAATAATTGGGCGAATGATTTCAAACTTATAACACGTCATGATCTCATCAGGGACCATAATATGTATACCTGTTTCTTTTTTTCGAAGCATTGAACTTAAGTCATGTCGCGGGAATGGCTTCCCAGTATAGGGCTATGGTAAAATATACACATGTCACCTGGTTACATATTTGCCCTCGGAATGATCTCACAACGGTTGTGGCATGTAGTTGGATGCTCAATGCTCAATGTTACCACTTAAATTTTTGCTCAGTGACCTCACCAAGATCATCTGAGGCAGTGTAAAATAATTGACCATGTGGCCTGGAAATTCACAGTTAATGGAATTGTGCAATTTCATCCTTGCCTTAGGTTTTTACCATTTTGCCACATGTGTGGGCAGTCATTATACACACGACTGCTAAATAATGTAAAATGCATGTGACTGAAGTGAAAGGCATTCCACGTTTTTAATACTTAAGTGACGATCTTTTATTTTCTTCCAATCTTCCACTATTCCCAAACAACTTCTTTCTCCATCCGCACAGTTAATGGTGAAATAATTTTAGGGCACTGATCTGAGGTCACCTGAGATCACTACACAT
Source organism: Imbricaverruca yamaguchii (assembly GCA_034440575.1). Lineage (NCBI taxonomy): Eukaryota > Metazoa > Arthropoda > Thecostraca > Neoverrucidae > Imbricaverruca > Imbricaverruca yamaguchii. The sequence goes on from JAOTOL010001214.1 coordinate 1,383, forward strand.
TTCTGCGCATCATATCGCACTGCATTGAGTTAGAAGGCTCAAATTACCGTCATTATGCTTGTATAGTCAAGACGTGTCGATTCATACATTACATGCCCTCCCTAGGCTATTTCATGACCTTGACCTGAGTTCATAGTTTCGGAGTAGAAGTATTCTTGCTTGGGCACATAGTTGGCGCCTCGATTATCCTGTATAAATCGAATAGCGTTCGCCGTTTGTTTCTATCTGTTACAGGTCCTGAAATATGTGGGTGGATCCAGCATAGAACGACCAGAGGATAACACCCTGATGTCACCGATATCGACGATACCTTCCTCCCAGGGGTAATCGATGGTTCTAATCACGGCTGTGATATTTATTTGTCCCTCCGGTAGGCGGTTTCAAAGTTATAGCCTCAGGAAATTTGACGATCCGCACGTGCAGGCCTATTGTGGAGCTCAATTTTCGCCCTTATGCTGTAAGGTATGTGAATAAAAATATCTACCGCGTTGTTAGGAAAGGTACATAGATTAACAGTGATTTATAAATGGAAATGTACCTCTCTTAGAAGTTCGGCAAAAAAATCCCGAAACTTGGAAATTCTGAAAACATATTTTTTTCTATGAATTCTCCAGAAAATTTTCGACTGCATGTGATTCAGCATTCTTTGAACTACGGGATCAATCAACAAAAACGTAGAACGGACAAAGAGTAACGAGCCGCATGTCCTTAAACGTACCGATGTCACCCCGCTCGCTCGTTAAATCCGGCCGCCGCGCCGCCCGGGTGCGGCCCCGCAGCGACGCGGCGATGACGCAGCCGGGGGAGGCATGACTGCATGATGGGGGCGTGTGCCAACTGCCCCGGTGAGGAGGGTGTGGCGGATTTCATTTTGATGATAATGTTTGACGATGCCCCTGACGACGATGACGGTCTCGACGATGAAATCCGCTACCAGCAGTAGGTCACCACTGACCACTGCACACTTACGGAGGTGATCGTCAGTCGTGAGGACTGTGTACGGACACTCAGCCATCAGATACAGGAACTCACCGTACACCACTACCGAACATTGGTTCAAAGTAAGTTATTCTTGGAACTGAAGGAGGGAGTGGATGAGGGACAGGTTGTGGTGCAGGGTGACTTTTCTGAGAATTACTCTTTCGTAGTTCAGGACGCTGCTCATGGATTTTATTGGAATTCATCTCAATGTACCGTGCACCCTTTTGTGGTGTATTGGCGGGAGGGGGGCGTGTCATGTAAACAGAGTTATTGTTTCATATCTGATGAAATGAAGTACAACACTGCCATGGTGCACGCCTTCCTCCGACGCCTGATACCCGTGATGAAAAAAAGTAGCGGGGCTACAAAAGGTGCTTTATTTTACTGATGGTTGTGCTGCCCAGTACAAGAATAGGTTCAACTTTGCGAATATGTGTTATCATGATGCGGACTTCGAAGGCGTGAAATGTGAATGACACTTTTTAGCCACTTCACATGGAAAGGGAGCGTGCGTATCGTGGGTACGGTGAAACGTGCCACGCGACAAGAGAGCCTGAGGCGCCCTGTCAGCGGCCAAATTCTGACAGCCGAGGCAACGGCCAAGTTTCTGAGCGAAAATTTCGGGAGTGTCATCCATACGATATTTGTATCCAGCCTTGAGATAGGAAAGGTGGCTACTGAGTTGCAGGCGCGGATCGATGCTGCCAGAACTATCAAAGGGACTAAGAAGCTCCACAGGTTTGTCCCTGTGAGTGCCGCCACCATGCGCGTCCATGAGCTGTCCACAGACGATGGTTATGATGTTCGAGTTACGCATTAAAATGACCAGGGACAGTGAAACAAACATCGTAGAGATGACAACCTGCGTGCAAAAACGCGATGTTATAAATCTGCGCGACCGGCTGTTGTGCCCATTGTCTTGCATAGTGCGTGCTTACCTGCTCGATCGAGTGCATTTGTTCAGTCATACAATCGTTATTGATCGAATGACTTGTTGTGCTGGTTTCTTTCAAGAAACTGAAACCATTGTAATTTCTTTGGTGTTCCTGTTTCAGTTTTGCATTGCAAACGTGCGACTCATATGGCATGCAAACGAACAGTCCAGAAACACAGTGTTTGATGTGTTGGATGGTGGTACGATGGTATCAGCGGCGCATTTTGTGATTTGTCGAGAGGGCGGATGGAGGGCAACACGACGTGGGCCACAGGGAAGGTACTGCGATAAAGTTCACAGATATTCAATGGTTAAATCGGAACAAAGGACTGGAAACCGGTTTCGCGTTGAAGCGACAGGTTGTCGCAACCAGTGTCTGCCCCCCCCTCCACCCCCTCTTCCGCTGGCATCACATCACACGCTTGTCAGCGTCGTCGCTGCGCGGCCGCGCGCGCGCGGCAGTCGGGTTTAACATGCGAGCGGGAGCGACATCGGTACATTAAAGCGCATGAGGCTCGTTCCTCTTTGTCCGTTCCACTTTTTTATTGATTGACCCCGTAGTGCAAAGAATGCCGAATCACACGAAGTCGGAATTTTTCCGGAGAATTCATAGAAAAAAAATTAGTTTTGCAAAATTTCCAATTTCTGGTAATTTTTGGGGCCAACTTAAAGGAGGGATACATTTACATTCATGAATCAGTGTTAATCTTTGTACCTTTCCCAACAATCTGGCATTTATTTTTATTCACATTCCTTAAAGCATATGGGTGAAAATTGCCGTCGAAAATATTCTTGCACGTGCGGATCGTCATATTGCCTGAGGCTATAACATCGAAATCGCATGCCGCAGAAGAAAAAAATCACAGCCGTGATTAGCACCATCGATTACCCCCGGGAGGAAAGTTTCGTCGAAATCCGTGACAGGAGGGTGTTAATCGACACCTCGGCTGGATGATCTGTGCGGGAATGCCTCATGTGTCAATATCTGAGTCCCACCCGATCTGGTTGAATTTGACCTATGATAGCCCAGTGACCGAAATATTGACCTGAGCGAAAAAAATGACCAAAACACTTTCGATAGAGCCTGTCACCAACTATCCAACGCCGTTTTCCGTTTGTCGCTAGCTAGCATAGTTCTAGAGATATTAGAGGGCAGACATCTGCCCCCCGGACCCGCGAAGTTGGCGCGGACCGCCGGACGTGCGAGTGTTAACCTCCCTCTGTATCGATATTCGACCCCTTGCCGCTATTTATCGTTTACAGACAGCTGTTATTTAGCGTTTACAGACAGCTGTTTACACCGAAGTTATCGTGTGCCAACAGAAGTGTCGCGTCGCACGCGCCTCTCAATCCAGACCGCCCTTGCCCAGTCACACCACTGCGTCCAGCAGACTGTCTGTCCGTATTGCTACCGGAGCTGGCGAGACAGCCATGGCACCTGAGGCGCTAATCACATCAGCCGCCAGGTCACCAAGGTCGTGACCCCGGGCCACGCCAATCCTGGCCGGGCGCCAAGTAGCCTCGATAGAATAATAGGCACGCACATTCACAAGTGCCTCTTATGTTCTTGTCTTTGCGTACCACTGTCATGGACTCTCCAGTCGAGGAGTGATTTTTTTGGTTGGTTATTGGTTTTACGACACATCGACCGTTGAGTCATGTAGCATCGCAATCTCTCATGCCGATTGGTCGTGGGCGAAGGGTAACGACATGCGAGACTCGAACCCATAACCTTTCGATTTTGAGACGGGCAACTTACCCCTAGACCACTCGTCCCGGGAGAAGCGATTTTTTTCCGCGCCAGTTTTGGTGGATGTTCGTTTGCGTAGATATGCAGTTTCAAACTTACATTCGTCAGCGCTCGCCAATGCTGGCCATCGCGATGGATGCGGTGTCCAGTGCCAAGAACACCATGTTAAACGGATGGAGACTTCAACACCGGAGAAACCGTACAGCAATTTTGAAATGCCAAATGCGATCGGAAAAAAGGTGAACCCATGATTTTTTGTTTCTTTCGTTTATAATAGGAATCAAAAGACTTGAATACGCAGGCTTTTCACCATAGGCATGTGCGCATTTTTTAATCACCCTTGTATCATAGGTGTTGTTTTATGAAAAATATTGGATGGGGGCGTAAAGTGTTACGGGATTGATGTCGGTATAAGGTGTGGCCTTTTCACACGCGAATCGAAGGAGGGGGAGGGGGCAGAATCCGTCCACTTCTGCTTCTTTACATTATCTCATAGGCGGGCAGCGATATTGAAGAACCTTGGGTTTTTACAACGCATTCAACCGCGAGGTTATATAGCGTCGCCAGCCTCTCACGCCGATTGGTCGCGTGTGGAGTCGGTAAATCCCTTCGGTTTTAAGATTCGAACCCACAATCTTATGATCAAGAGTCCGACGCCATACCAACTGAGCTCCCGCTCTCCTACTCTCGTCTTCCCGGGTGGGTGCCTTTCCCCAGCCGGAGAAGCGGCCACCAGTAATGGGAGGGAGGCACGTAACCCCCCCCCCCCCTGTACCTGCCCCCGACTACTGCAGCAGCAAGCTAGCAGTTGGCGGAGCTCTGGCTCTCCTTTCTCCGAAGAAGACGGATTGTGTGTTTCGGGTGGCACAACCCGTCTCCATCTCTATCCAACGCAGATGGGTTGTGCGTTTCGGGTGGCTGGAATCCAAGAAGACAACACCAAGATCGACTTGCTGGTAGAGAGCCTTCCTATGTCGATCGCTATGCAGGTGCGGACATTAGCACCGCCCAGACGCCCGGTTTCGTGGACCGTGTTGACGCCCTGAGACGTAGATTACCGTAATCGCGAGCGATCTTCCTGGAAGCCCTTTGTCCTGCCACCAGCTCAGAGACCAGAGGCTGGTACAGCTGCTCCTGCCCATGCACTTCGAGCTGGGGGTACAGCAAGAGATGCCCCATACATCTGTCAACTGTTGAGAATAATAATTATTCGACGGCTGCGCATCCAGCTTGGGCAGCAAGCATGGGCAGCATTATCGCTGCCGTCACAGGAAGCTCAATATCGGCTTCAGTCCTGGTGCCAGCAATGGTGGCAGGGTACACAGCAGCACAGGTTGGTTGGTTATTGGTTTTACGACACATGGACAGTTGAATCATGTAGCGTCGCCAATCTCTTACGACGATTGGTCGCGGGCGAAGAGTAGCGACAGGTGAGACTCGAACCCACAACCTTTCGATTGTGAGACGAGCAACTTACCCCTAGGCTACTCATCCCCCACAGTAGCGCAGACGGTGCCAGTCGGCGCAGTGTCTCCGGGCACCAGTACGCCGGCCACACTACAGGGTATAGTCGCGAAGTGAACGGTGGCGGCCAGTCGCCTTCAAGCCGTCCTGATGGGCAAGTCACCAGAGAACGGAAGCACGCCACCAGTTCCAGGGCCATCGGCGGAACCATCGGCAGAGCCATCGGTGGGGACAATGGGTGGGGACCATCGGCGGAGCCATCGGTGGGGACCATCGGCGGAGCCATCGGTGGGGACCATCGGCTGAGCCATCGGCGGAACCATCGGCAGAGCCATCGGTGGGGACAATGGGTGGGGACCATCGGCGGAGCCATCGGTGGGGACCATCGGCGGAGCCATCGGCTGAGCCATCGGTGGGGACAATGGGTGGGGACCATCGGCGGAGCCATCGGTGGGGACCATCGGCGGAGCCATCGGCTGAGCCATCGGCGGAGCCATCGGTGGGGACCATCGGTGGGGACCATCGGTGGGGACCATCGGCGGAGCCATCGGCTGAGCCATCGGCGGAGCCATCGGTGGGGACCATCGGCGGAGCCATCGGTGGGGACCATCGGCGGAGCCATCGGTGGGGACCATCGGCTGAGCCATCGGCGGAGCCATCGGCTGAGCCATCGGTGAGGACCATCGGCGGAGCCATCGGTGGGGACCATCGGCGGAGCCATCGGCTGAGCCATCGGCGGAGCCATCGGCTGAGCCATCGGCGGAGCCATCGGTGGGGACCATCGGTGGGGACCATCGGTGGGGACCATCGGTGGGGACCATCGGTGGGGACCATCGGTGGGGACCATCGGTGGGGACCATCGGCGGAGCCATCGGTGGGGACCAGCGGTGGAGCCATCGGTGGGGACCAGCGGTGGAGCCATCGGTGGGGACCATCGGTGGGGACCATCGGTGGGGACCATCGGTGGGGACCATCGGTGGGGACCATCGGTGGGGACCATCGGTGGGGACCATCGGTGGGGACCATCGGTGGGGACCATCGGTGGGGACCATCGGTGGGGACCATCGGCGGAGCCATCGGTGGGGACCATCGGCGGAGCCATCGGTGAGGACCATCGGCGGAGCCATCGGCGGAGCCATCGGGGGGACCATCGGCGGAGCCATCGGCGGAGCCATCGGTGAGGACCATCGGCGGAGCCATCGGTGGGGACCATCGGCGGAGCCATCGGTGGGGACCATCGGCGGAGCCATCGGTGAGGACCATCGGCGGAGCCATCGGTGAGGACCATCGGCGGAGCCATCGGTGGGGACCATCGGCGGAGCCATCGGTGGGGACCATCGGCGGAGCCATCGGTGAGGACCATCGGCGGAGCCATCGGCGGAGCCATCGGCGGAGCCATCGGCGGAGCCATCGGCGGAGCCATCGGCGGAGCCATCGGTGGGGACCATCGACGGAGCCATCGGCGCTCCCGCTCCGATCGCAGCCCGCAGTTTTATGCTTTTTGTTGCATGCCAATTTCCATTTCATGTGGGTGGGCAAATGCACTATCGGAGGAGCAAAATCGAGCATTGAGGGGACATGCCCCTCCAAAAGTATACAAAACAACACCCGCGCCTAGTATGCATATCGACAATTTAGGCATGCGTGCAAATTATAAAGTTTCAGCCATGCCACAGGCCGTAGACGGCGTCTATGTCGTTATATGCTCGTCTGTGCCGTTATGTGGCGGTACCCCATCACGGTACCGCCAGTTATCACTAGCCGGTGATGGAGCGTCTATGTCGTTATATGGCGGTACCGTCTATGTCGTTATATGGCGGTACCCCATCACGGTACCACCAGTTTATCACTAGTGGACGGCGTCTATGTCGTTATATGGCGGTACCCCATCACGGTACCACCAGTTTATCACTAGTGGACGGCGTCTATGTCGTTATATGGCGGTACCCCATCATGGCACCGCCAGTTTATCACCAGCCGGTGATGAAGCGCAGTGCGTGCGCCGGTTTCCACCCACCCTCATCCCCGTCGCCGGCATCTCCGGAAGTGGAGGCGCCCCCGTACGCTGTGGCGGCACGAGATCTGGAAATAGCCTTCTGTGTATGCATGGCGGGCCACGGCGTGCCCCTCCCCACGCGCCAATCGATCCGGCGCGGAAGACGCGCGAGACGCCCTCTGCAGGTAGGACCCTACACTGGCGGCACCAGACCCAACTGCCTGGGTCGCCGACAACAGCCGCACACAGTGTTAAAGTGACGGGCATCCACAGGCATTCGTTGAAATAATGGGCACGACCACCACCAGAGGTGTAGGATGGTGGTGGTGGTGGTTTTGTGCTTTAGGGCGTGTCGACTGCATTAGTCACTGTGCGGCCATTAGGTGCGAGATGTCGAAACGAGTACCGTAGGATGTCGAAATTCGCCATGGATACAATATCGCCTAACATAACTTACAAGCTCAACAAACATAACCTTGATCAAACAGCATACTGAAACGTGCACCATGTTCTTTTGTTTTGGAAAACGAAATTTAGGGATAATTATTACGATAACATACGATAGCGATAACGACACAAAATATACATCCGTATCATCTGATAAAGCTTCTTTTTTCGTGGGGGGGGTAGGGGCGCATTCACTGCAGTGGTCATGCAGCTATACAGAGCACGCAGTGATAAATTATTGGTGAAATAGGGTAGAATGTATCACTTTCTGAACACTGAGTCGATGTCCCTTCCAAAGAAGTATCAACATAGTGCCTCTTGATGAACATTTGGTGTTTTCGTATCCAATTCTAACAACATCTCCTTGATAACCATCATGCTTATGCTCGCCATTGCGGATCATGATACACGAACATCTCTTAACACAATTCCAGGTAAGATGATAACCTATACTATGGTCTGCCATATATTATCATTGGGAAGCATAGGCACTTTGTGTCGTTATCGTTAAAATAGGTATCCATAAATTAGGTACCTAGCAACAAGCAAAAAGGTAGACATATGACCACGCCGTTGGATGCAAAATATGTTCGAAGAACATGCTTAGCAACGTTGATTTCATGGCATTTCGGCATACTACTATACTCGTTTCGCCATCAAATACCTAAGAAAAACATTACTTTAGCACTGGTTCATATGTAATCCCCTTACCTGAAATTGTGCCAAGAGATGCTCGTGGACCACAATCGAAAATGGTGAGCATAAGAATGCTGTGCTGCTCATCAATAATATGCTGTAGGGAATTGGATACGAAGACTTCACGACTCATCACGAAGCATGATGCCGATACGTCGTTGGGAGGGATGTCAATTCAGCGTTCGGAAAGTGGTACATTCCATCCCATTTCAAGAATCATTAATCACTGGACCAACGTCAGCTCTCACCGGGTAACTAACATTGGAAACTATTGCGGTCTACGGGCACATTGCGCGAGAAATTGTCACGTAATGTCAACAACGACTAGTGCTTCCTGGGGAACTTTACCGCCTGCAGTAGAACGCACGCCCACTGCAGTCGGGTATTTGTTATTTAACGCTACTCATTACTACGTAAGCAGGAGTGCGCACTTCCTTATTCGTGTGACATGCACTTTGCATTGCATGGATCATGAATTATTTCGGTAGCCTTAGAGGACCACGCTTCCTTTGATAATCGCGATTCCTCGTCCAAGTAACGTAACTCATCACCGTGTGATGCAAGGCAAAGTATCGTGATGACATATTCGTGACATGTCTGGTGACTTCACACCAAGTACAAGACGTCACGTCACGTCACACCGAATCGCGTCACGTCACGTCGCATTGCACTGCGTCACGTCACGTACGCTGCATCACGTCAAGCTACGTCGCGTCACACCACGCTACGTCACGTTACGTCAAAATGCGTCACGCTACATCGCATTACACGACACACCACGCGTGACAGACCGGACGGCACCTGGTCGTCAGTCGATGACGACGCCATTGTCATGTGTGTCGAACGGCCAGGCAGGCAGACGGAGCGGCGCGATAAGATACGGCCCGAGCGAGGTCACGGCCCGCCCGGCACGGCACGTCTGCTCCGACCGAGATGGCCAGCTCCACGGTCGGAGCAGACCGTGGATATTCCACGGTCGGAGGCCGGAGGTGGCGCGGTGGTGGTTATTGGTTTTACGGCACGTCGACCGTTGAGTCATGTAGCGTCGCCAATCTCTCACGACGAGCGGTTCCGGACGGGGAGCAGCGACGGGTGAGGCTCGAACCCACAATCTTTCGATTGTGAGACGGGCAACTTACCCCTAGGCTGCTCGTCACCGAATGGGGGGGTGGAAGCTTACCAGTCATGATGGTAAGCAAGAGTGGACAATTGTCCTCACGTGTGTGCCGTTTCCAACCGAAATCCTAAACCCTGCGACACCGCCGTCGCCTCCTTGGCTGCACGGCTGAATCCACTGCTGATCAGACCAGCGCACCATCACAACATGTTTTCCATCTCGGTTGACCGCCAATTCCTGCGATTGGATTCCGTTTGCACGTGATTGAACTGAGGAAGGAGGTAGTTCCATCGGATGGTGTCGGACGTCGGCTGGTGCACGAGCTGGCGCCGCCGGAGCCGTGACCTTCTGGACGAGCCGGCCAGCTGGGGACACCACGCGCGATCCGTGTACACGGCGGCAGACCGGGCGCAACCAGGGGGGGGGGTCACGGCTCCCCGACAAGTACGTGTGTCTGTGTGTGTTGTTGAATTTTGCCAGCCTGCCACCGTGTGGTGATGTTGGCTGGTTATGGGCTTTACGACACGTCGGCCGTTGAGCCTTGTAGCGTCGCCGATCTCTCGCGCCGATTGGCCGCGGGCGAAATGTAGCGACGGGTGAGACTCGAACCCACAACCCTTGGACTGCTCGACGGGCAACTCGCCCCCAGACTACTCGTCCCCATTGCGCTCCGGAGTGGAGCGTGCGCCGAGCTCAGTATCCCGTCACCAATGTATCACGTACGCACGCCAGCAGTGATACAGACCAAATACGGCCACCGCGAATCGACATAAAATGCCACCGAAAACAACCGAAATCGGTCGTGTGAATTGGGAGGAATGCTTCCCACCAACTCAAATGACGGCATGCCCTCGGCAAACGTACCGTGGCCGATGTGCATTCATCAATGGCGATGTGCGGGATAATCCGTTATTTTCCACGTCCAGGAAGACATTACGTTTCTTATGGACGCCACGTACGCTGATTAATCGGAACAGCTGGACCAGCTGTAGCGTCTCCCCTCGTTGACCCGTCGATGGAGCATCAGGACGCGACACATCAGTTGGATAATTCATCGCACGCTCGTGAAATGGACAATTTATCGCACGCTGGTATATTGGACAATTTACCGCACGCTGGTATATTGGACAATTTATCGCACGCTGATTAATTGGAACAGTCCGGCCAGCTGTGGCGTCTGCCCTTCGTTGGTCCGTCCGCGTCGTCAATCCGTCCGTCCGCCGATGTGGCCTCAGGATGCGACACATCAGTTGGATAATTTATCGCACGCTCGTGAATTGGACAACTTATCGCACGCTGATTAATTGGAACAGTTGGACCAGCTGTGGCGTCTCCCCTTCGTTGGTTCGTCTGTGCCAATCCGTCCGTACGTCCCTGGAGCAGGGCACCTCAGGACGGAGCAGGACACATCAGGCCACCTCAGAACGGTGCAGGGCACCTCAGGAAACTACAGGACACCTCAGGACACGATAGGACACCTCAGGACAGCGCAGGACAACGCAGACCACCTCAGGACGGCGCAGGACACCTCGATACACTTCAAGAAATGACAGGACACCTCAGGAAACGACAGGACAGCGCAGGATCGAAGACGAATAACCGACTAAATCAGACTCGACCAGACCTAAGCCCTCAGAAGACCCGACCAGACCTAAGCCCTCAGAAGACCCGACCAGACCTAAGCCCACAGAAGACCCGACCAGACCTAAGCCCACAGAAGACCCGACCAGACCTAAGCCCACAGAAGACCCGACCAGACCTAAGCCCACAGAAGACCCGACCAGACCTAAGCCCACAGCAGACCCGACCAGACCTAAGCCCACAGAAGACCCGACCAGACCTAAGCCCACAGCAGACCAGACCGGACTGTACCGGGTCCGACGAGAGCAGACAGGAGCGCAGACCATGAACCACACCACAGACCACACCAAACCTCCAGCCAGGCCAGGCCAAGCCAGACCAGGCCAGGCCAGGCCAGGCCAGGCCAGGCCAGACCAGCGGCGTACCTGTTGATGAGTCGTATCAGCAGACACCACATAGCTGGCGGGCGGCGGCGGCGGCGCCTTGTGTTGTCGCCGCCAGCAGTCGAGCAGGCCCATCACTTCACCCGGCTCCCGGCACTGCTCCCGACACGGCTCCCAACAGGGCTTCACACGGCTCCCGGCACGGCTTCACCAGGCTACAGACACCGGCTTCACCCGGCTCCCAACAGGGCTTCACACGGCTCCCGACACGGCTTCACACGGCTTCACCAGGCTACAGACAGCGGCTTTACCCGGCTGCCGGGACCGCTCCCGACACGGCTCCACCAGTGCCGGCAGGCTGCGGCCACCAGCGTGTCGCTCCGTCACGGGCCGCCGTCTGAGTTCGCCAGACTTCACACGCGCCGCCGACCCCCGGGCCGCGCGTCGCCACTGCACGTCACCGGGTCACGCCCCGGCCGACCCAGCCGCCAGGTGCACAGCTGCAGGACGAGCGTCGCCTTCCCACAGCAGCCACGAGCGCGACTGCGACCTTCTGCGCTGCTCAGGGGCGGCGCGGCCCGCTCCCACTAGTTGGCGCGGCGGCCGGCGGCGGCGCCACCGGCGGCAGGCGCGGCACGCCTCGAGCAGGTACGAGCTGGAGCGGCGATGTTACGATCGCGTCGTCTCAACGGCGACGTCAGTCAGCGACTCGGTCAGAACGTCCGCTACATTATCAACGCATGAGAGAGCGATCTGCATTCGATCACTAGATCTCGGGTTAGAGGCTCACAGCCGACTGCAATTGAAAGCCGACCGGCAATCCCAGCAGCGGTTGGCGGCGGGATCGTACCGAGTTGGCGCTTCGCAGCCCAGCAGTTCAGTGCGTCGAAGAAGAAAATCGGCGCAAGATTCCCGTCGCTTCCTTTTCAATCGTCAACACCGACCCAGCCCAGCTTCCCCTCGCTCTGCAGTGAGGAAGAGTAGCTGCGTGCTGCAGCGCCTGCGGCCGTGCCGTTGAGAGGGCCACGGTAGCTCAGTTGGTAGGGCGTCGGACTTTTGATCGCCAGGTTGTGGGTTCGAATCTTAGAAACGATGGTATTTACCGAGTCCACCCGCGACCGTTGTAGATTGACTATTTGGGCTTAAGGGCGCGCCGACTGCGAGGTCATTTAGCGCCCATTCCACCCGCGACCAATCGGCGTGAGAGGTTGGCGACGCCACATGACCTGGCGGTTGAATGCGTGGTAAAGGAACCCGAGGCCATGTCGTTGGGTCCGCAGCCGTTACCATGGGTGACTCCGGGACACTCCCGGGCACTCCCGGACAGTGTCAAATTATTCGTGAAATTGGGTGGAATATACCACTTATTGAACACTCCATCGACATCCTTCTCCAAGAAGTATCGACATCCTGCTCCTTGAAGCATGCTTATGAAGTCGTCACGTCTCCTTTCTAACAGTATGCCGCTTATCAGTACCATGTACATGCTCTCGATAAGGTATGATAATACATTAATATTTCGTAACATAATCTCCGGGAAAGGGATTGTCTGTAATATGATATGGCATGCACTGCAAGTTTCCACTGCAAGTTGCAAGTTAGTATAGCATATGATTATTTTCCCTGTCCAGAATGTCACTTCCTAAATTATGGATCTCAAAGACAAATAATAAAGGTGCAATCATAAGTGCTCACACCATTGGCTCAAATATGAATCTGAAAGACATTACAAGCATTTTAAATGACACATATTCCATGGCAAATTTCGACATCCTACTGTGCTCGTTTCGGCATCTCACACCTAACGAAAAACCATTATTTTAACCCTGCTCCCGGGCACCCCGGTTAATATGTTTGTCAAGTTGCCAATTGCGGTACGGGATTGCTATCAACTGCCGATTTACACATGACGGGTTGTCATAGTAAGCTAAGCTGGAGAAAGTCCGTAATTTTGGAGGGAACAGTACCGAACGTGTTCCTCTCTCATGACGTCGCATGTCCTGCCATAACCTGACAAAGTAAGAATGTACTGAGCACCACCTGGAAAGTATGAGAGCGAATGGACATATGAGGACGTTAAAATATGCAAGGAACATAAAACGGGTAGTTTCGCTTGAATGATATATAGGCTCCAGCGAACTATACCTCTGGTTGGTTGGTTATTGGTCTCACGACACATCGACGTTTCACGACACATCGACGTTAAACCATGTAGCGTCGCCAATTGGTCGCGGGCGAAGAGTAGCGACAGGTTAGACTCGACCCCACAACCTTTCGATTGTGAGACGAGCAACTTACCCCTAGACTACTCGTCCCCGAACTATACCTCTCAATCAATGGTTGTTTTCACTGGAAGTAAACTACATCATGTAGACTATCCAACTGCCATTCCACACCATGCTCAGCGCGCGCTGGCCAACACGTCACCACGTCATACAACACACCTACACGTCATACGAGACACCTTCACGTCACGTCATACGAGACACATACACGTCACGTCATACGAGACACCTACAAGTCACGTCATACGAAACACCTACACGTCACGTCATACGAGACACCTACACGTCACGTCATACGAGATACCTACACGTCACGTCATACGAGACACCTACACGTCACGTCATACGAAACACCTACACGTCACCACGTCATACAACACACCTACACGTCACGTCATACGAGACACCTATACGTCACGTCATACGAGACACCTACACGTCACGTCATACGAGACACCTACAAGTCACGGCGTCATACGGGACACCTACAAGTCACGGCGTAATACGAAACACCGTCACGTCACGACGTCATACGAGACATCTACACGTCACGTCATACGAAACACCTACATGTCACGTCATACGAGACACCTACACGTCACGACGTCATACGAAACACCTACACGTCACGACGTCATACGAGACATCTACACGTCACGTCATACGAGACACCTACAATTCACCACGTCATACGAGACACCTACACGTCACGACGTCATACGAGACATTTACACGTCACGTCATACGAGACACCTACAAGTCACGTCATACGAAACACCCACACGTCACGACGTCACACGAGACACCTTCACGTCACGACGTCATTCGAGACACCTACACGTCACGTCATACGAAACACCTACACGTCACGTCATACGAGACACCTACACGTCACGTCATACAACACACCTACACGTCACGTCATACGAGACACATACACGTCACGTCATACGAGACACCTACAAGTCACGTCATACGAAACACCCACACGTCACGACGTCACACGGACACCTTCACGTCACGACGTCATTCGAGACACCTACACGTCACGTCATACGAAACACCTACACGTCACGTCATACGAGACACCTACACGTCACGTCATACAACACACCTACACGTCACGTCATACGAGACACATACACGTCACGTCATACGAGACACCTACAAGTCACGTCATACGAAACACCTACACGTCACGTCATACGAAACACCTACACGTCACGTCATACAAGACACCTACACGTCACGTCATACGAGACACCTACACGTCACGTCATACGAGACACCTATACGTCACGTCATACGAGACACCTACACGTCACGTCATACGAGACACCTACACGTCACGTCATACGAAACACCTACACGTCACGTCATACGAAACACCTACACGTCACGTCATACGAAACACCTACACGTCACGTCATACAAGACACCTACACGTCACGTCATACGAAACACCTACACGTCACGTCATACGAGACACCTACAAGTCACGGCGTCATACGGGACACCTACAAGTCACGGCGTAATACGAAACACCGTCACGTCACGTCATACGAGACATCTACACGTCACGTCATACGAAACACCTACATGTCACGTCATACGAGACACCTACACGTCACGACGTCATACGAAACACCTACAAGTCACGTCATACGAGACATCTACACGTCACGTCATACGAGACACCTACAAGTCACCACGTCATACGAGACACCTACACGTCACGACGTCATACGAGACATTTACACGTCACGTCATACGAGACACCTGCAAGTCACGTCATACGAAACACCTACACGTCACGTCATACGAAACACCTACATGTCACGTCATACGAGACACCTACACGTCACGACGTCATACGAAACACCTACAAGTCACGTCATATGAGACACCTACACGTCACGACGTCATACGATACACCTGCAAGTCACGGCGTCATACGAGACGCTGAACTACTCGTGAGGTGGGGCGGCGAGCATCAGGCCCCATCGCCCTGGACCGGGGACTGGAGACACGTCCCCGGTACGGCACGATTATGGCTGCCTTGCCGCAGCTAACCGCAGCCAGTCCCAGCGGCCCGAAAGCACGGCACATAAACATGGGTGCCGCTTCTTCGGCTTGCGGTTTGGGGACCGAGAGCCGTGTCCGGCATCGTATTCCGACGCGGCGCGCCAGGAAAACGATATCCAACTGGTTGGCCTTCCCGCCGAGAAAAAAAAAACGGACGCTCCCTCCGAGCGGCGCCTGGGTACATCACTGCATGTCCGGAGCTCAGACAGCGCTACCGTGCTGTCGGCTGCAGCACTGTGTTGGTGAACTTGATGCCGAACACTGCAGAACCTGATACCGAACACCGCAGAAGACCTCATCCATGGACTCGTTATCAACGAGTGGGACTGAATAAATTAACCATCGTAAAACCGAAAACTTTATATCTTCTTGCATATACATACATATACACAGATTTTATATATATATTTTTTTTTTTTATATATATATATATATATATATATGCAAGAAACATACGGACACGATGCATTGTCCCTTAGAGACGTAGGGGAGATTGCATGCAATATTATTACCACTTCCATTACTGTGGAACACCACCAATATAGCCAACATGCCCACTGGTGGCGCAGGTCGTGCCATCGAGTTAAATCGTGAAGGGAACTGACATATCTACACAAAATATACACGTGGCACACCAGAGAGAACGAAAGGTATTTCGATAATTTTGCAAATGCACTCGTGAATTTTTTCCACGCCATAAGATGTCCGCACGTTACCAATAACTCAGGGGAATAAAATTGTTATCACTTTCTGGTGCATTAGATTTTCCACTTGATTCTGTGTATTTTTGTATAACGCTGTTTTCAAATCTGAAGTCGGTTTTCCTCTACAAGCGCTAGTTTTCTTACAATTTGAAACTTTTGATTTTTGCAAAACAGGACACCCATTGTGCTTTAGATTAGGGATAGCTTGAGAACTAAGGGTCGCAGGAGCTTCATATTAGACTCGAATAACCACCTAAGTGAGTATTTTAACTTTATGAGTCACAACGGTATAAGACCACCAGAACAAATTCCCATATAATTATACATTTAATTAATGTCACATTCATATAACATATATTGTAATCATATTATAATATATTATCATATATCATACATATTATAAATCATTCAGTATTTGCAAACTTTTATACGAAAATAACCCCTGTTTTTCTTTGTTTCAGAACTGATTATGGCTTCTACAAGTAGACATGCATGTGTAAACAAGCCAGATGTATTCTGTTATTTACGTGGCTGCTACACACTTTCGCATCAGAGGCGCAATATAACATCGTTTGTGAGGCGTGCCTAAAAAGCCTACTTCAAAGTTCCCCTTAGCGACCAACACTGGGCGCTACATGACCAATGTAGTCGATGCGCCCTAAAACCCTAATAACTAACTTAGCGACCAAGACAAGGCATGAGCTCCTCATATTGTGTCATGGATGTTACACAATATGAGTCGTCCAGTCATCTCTGTGACTGGACGAAAGGAAAACGAAAGGGGCTGCCTTTTGGTATGCCCATGGTTTGGCGCGACGCCAAGGACCATGTAACGGACTGCTATTTGTGCATGGTCAACACGAAAGGTGTCGGCAAGAAAAAACTGGCATAAACTCACATATCCCAGTATTCCCTCGGCAATTCGACCTATTCTACACTGTGAGGAAATCCCAGTTCCTGTCTTTAAAGGCTTTGCCTCATCTGAAGATGAAGACAGTGAACACGATCAGAAAAAGCACGGGGGATATGATAGCGAGATGGAAGAAATTGTTGCAGAATCATCATCCCCTCAGCAATTTAGCCAACCGGAGTTGAATGACTTAGTGCGTGATTTGGGTCTCTCCAAGATAGCAGCTGAGGCATTAGCCTCCAGGCTGCATGAAAAAAAAAAACTACTTGACCGCTCTGCAAAAGTTTCATATTTCCGAAAGCGGGACCAGCTCTTCGTGTCCTTTTTTCAGAAGACAAACTGTTTACTGCCAAGACATTCCAGGTCTTTTCAGGGAATTAGGTGTTACTTCGTATGATCCAACAGAATGGCGTTTGTTTCTGGATAGCTGTAAGCGCAGCCTCAAGTATGTTCTCCTGCATAATGGCAATGTTTATGGGGCGGTTCCAGTTGGCCATTCAGTGCATTTGCGAGAAGAATATCATGACATAAAAATGGTCATTGACTTCCACAAACACCACGAACACAACTGGGTCATTTGTGTGGATCTAAAGATGGTCAACTTTCTGCTTGGCCAACAGAAAGGCTTCACGAAGTTTCCATGTTTCCTCTGCATGTGGAACAGCCGGACTCGAGAGAAGCACTGGACTCAGAAGGGGTGGCCCATCCGTTGAAACTCTGCAAGCAGGTATGCCAAACGTTGTGAACGACGCAATCGTCAACCGGGAGAAGATCATTTTTCCGCCACTCCATATCAAGTTTGGCTTCATGAAGCAGTTCGTAAAGGCGTTGAGCACTGGTGGAGAATGTTTTCAGCATATAGTTTCTGCTTTTCCTCGTTTATCTTTCGATAAGATCAAAGCAGGTGTGTTCGAAGGACCTCAAATTCGTGCCCCTACACGTGATGATGAATTTGTCAGGAAAATGAATGACAAGAATGCAGCATAGCTGTCTTTCATGGCAGTTGTACACAACTTCCTCGGTAACAAAAAGGCAGACAACTATGAGGCACTGCTTACCAGGATGTTGTTGACTTACCGCGATCTTGGGTGCAACGTGAGTATCAAGCTCCATTTCCTGAACAGTCACCTTGATCAATTCCCTAAGAACCTTGGGGCCCTGAGAACCTTTTTGTGAAGAATATACTTGCCAAGCCGGTTGTTTTGAGCCTAATCTTAAGGCTGTATGCCCATAAATGATTTAGATATCCCATTTATATTATACGAGAGGCGTCCGGATTTCGCAAAAAATAAATATTTGAATTGTAAAGAAGCTATAGCTTACAGAGAAAAACCGACCTCAGATTTGAATTCAGCACACTCAGATTATCCAGGAACAAGTGTTGGTATCAATGCACCAAAAATGTTGTTCCCCAGTGTAACAATTTTCATTTCTTGCCGAAGAACAGAAAGCAAATATGCGTTCCTTTCCAGAGTCAGGGCTTAGCGAGCATAAAAATTGCCAGCTAAAAAAGTTTCTTTGAATGGCTTAGACAACCCTCGGTGAGTACCCCATTACCACCCGCCTGAACAAAAAAAAATCCAATGGACTGGTGGTAAAAATAGAATCATAATCACACTGGGATATGCATACATGACATGCCTATACGATATGCGCTGGTGCTACGGCGCCCACGCTAGATGGAATGCTAGATAGTAATGCTAGATGGACAGCTTAAGACGATTGGTGCCAACAGTAGTGCACGAGTTTGCCTAATACGTAAGTTATCCAATTGTCGCGTGTTCTACACAGCATGAACACGTATTACAATGGAGCACAGCCACGTCGCCCATCAATCATCCCTGAGGAGCGCTAAATGTTTGCTGGATAAGGTTTCAAAACAGTGGGGGCCCGCGCCTACTTCTCTGTCTAGGACTGCTGGTGCCGCACCGGCACTGTACCTGGCTGTGACCAGGACACCGAATCAATAGAAAACCAGACGCTGGTCGGTTCCGGGGGAGTAGTCTAGAAGAAAGTTGCTCATCTCACAATCGAAAGATTGTGGGTTCGAGTCTCACCTGTCGCTACTCTTTCCCCGCGACCAATCGGCGTGAGAGACTAGCGACGCTGCATCACTCAACGGTCGATGTGTCGTAAAACCAGTAGCGATAACTAACAATCACCGCTAGTCGGTTCCAAATATTTATGTGCAATCACGAAAGATGATCAACCAACTCTGGTTTAAAAAAAAAAAAACTTCCCATGAGCTTTCCCGTCATGTTCGTCCACACAAACAGGTGAATTGGCGCAGTTTGCACATTGATGCGACGTCACACATATACTGGAAACATCAACTCGCGTCGGTTTTAATTCGAAGGATTTCTATTGATGTAGTTTCATCGGGTTAATCGTAGAGCTCAAGGACTATGCTACGGTTCTCTCCGTACGATAGACAATCCCAGAAAGGCCTAAATATATGATACCCACTGACACACGTACATCTACATCCATACAGGATGAACAAGAGGATCGGTTTTCTTTCTCGTCCAAATTACAGAATCTTTGGCAGGCCCGGAAGCAATAAGTACGAAAGATGCATCCAGGTCATGCTTACCGGAGGCCAGTTTGCGTACGAACCATGTTTCGCTCAGCTCCCACCCCTACCCTTAACATCGCCAACCCATCACCGCAAATACAAATCCCTACAAAATGTCAATCCATAGGGTGATGGGAGGCTAATCTCTGGACCATTCAAGTCTCATTAAGGCTGCAGAAGCGTGTAACGCATGCACATTTGTGTTTGGCAATACACATTTGTGTTTGGCGTCAATGACGAATATATCTCCAACTCCAATTCACAATACAGGTTGCCCTAAATACATCCACACCTATTTCCCAAATTATACGCAATGGTATGGCTGCCAAAAGCTTCAGTGGAACAGAATATTTCACGCGTCTCGTTGGGGTACAGAATCCTCTTCCCATAGGTCCGAGAACAGTTCTGCCTGCGCACTACATTACTGTTTACTGGGTGGTTCACGACACACTTTATGTACATTCACGGCTAATGGCGCAGTCCGCGCTGTTTCGCCGGTAGGCCGCGTGATAAGGAAATTTGCCGGGCGGTGCGAGTGTTGAACCCGGGACCTTTGCATCCAGAGTTCAACACCTTAACCAACTCGGCCACTCCCGCCCCGGTGCTACCCTGCTAACAAGTGGTGAGTTTTAGGCTACCGTTAACGGAAGCTTGCTTCGCTTTTTCCATCCAAAAGGCGTCTATAAAAGTAGCTTATCAGCTTCCTTATCAGGCTTATCAGGGATTATCAATAGCGTGAAGTCGGTCAAAATCGGGCACACCCAGCTGCGATCGCCGCTTAACATCGTGCAGAATGTCTTGGCGTGTCCATACACTGTTTGAGGACGTGTGTTTTATGTGGAGACTGGTTGTGCAACATGGAGCACCTGGTGCAGCTCGGGTAATGTCTTAGGCAGGACGAGCGCGTGGTCATGCTGCGACCGCGCTGCACCCGTGACATAACGGTCACCTGACTGGTCAGACCACCACACCCGTGACATAACGGTCACCTGACTGGTCAGACCACCACACCCGTGGCATAACGTCACCTGACTGGTCAGACCACCACACCCGTGGCATAACGTCACCTGACTGGTCAGACCACCACACCCGCGACATAACCTCACCTGACTGGTCAGACCACCACACCCGCGACATAACGTCACCTGACTGGTCAGACCACCACACCCGTGACATAACCTCACCTGACTGGTCAGACCACCACACCCGCGACATAACCTCACCTGACTGGTCAGACCACCACACCCGCGACATAACGTCACCTGACTGGTCAGACCACCACACCCGTGACATAACCTCACCTGACTGGCCAGACCACCACACCCGTGTTGCACCCGTGACATAACCTCACCTGACTGGCCAGACCACCACACCCGTGACATAACTCACCTGACTGGTCAGACCACCACACCCGTGACATAACGTCACCTGACTGGTCAGACCACCACACCCGTGACATAACCTCACCTGACTGGCCAGACCACCACACCCGTGTTGCACCCGTGACATAACGTCACCTGACTGGTCAGACCACCACACCCGTGACATAACCTCACCTGACTGGTCAGACCACCACACCCGCGACATGACGTCACCTGACTGGTCAGACCACCACACCCGTGTTGCACCCGTGACATAACGTCACCTGACTGGTCAGACCACCACACCCGTGACATAACGTCACCTGACTGGTCAGACCACCACACCCGTGACATAACGTCACCTGACTGGTCAGACCACCACACCCGTGTTGCACCCGTGACATAACGTCACCTGACTGGTCAGACCACCACACCCGTGACATAACGTCACCTGACTGGTCAGACCACCACACCCGCGACATGACGTCACCTGACTGGTCAGACCACCACAGCGACATAACGTCACCTGACTGGTCAGACCACCACACCCGCGACATGGACCTGACTGGTCAGACCACCACACCCGTGACATGACGTCACCTGACTGGTCAGACCACCACACCCGCGACATAACGTCACCTGACTGGTCAGACCACCACACCCGTGTTGCACCCGTGACATAACGTCACCTGACTGGTAGACCACCACACCGTGACATAACGTACCTGGCCAGACCACCACACCGTCACCCGTGACATAACGTCACCTGACTGGTCAGACCACCACACCCGTGTTGACCCGTGACATAACCTCACCTGACTGGTCAGACCACCACACCCGCGACATGACGTCACCTGACTGGTCAGACCACCACACCCGCGACATGACGTCACCTGACTGGCCAGACCACCACACCCGTGTTGCACCCGTGACATAACGTCACCTGACTGGTCAGACCACCACACCCGCGACATGACGTCACCTGACTGGCCAGACCACCACACCCGTGACATAACGTCACCTGACTGGTCAGACCACCACACCCGTGACATAACGTCACCTGACTGGTCAGACCACCACACCCGTGACATAACCTCACCTGACTGGTCAGACCACCACACCCGTGACATAACGTCACCTGACTGGTCAGACCACCACACCCGTGACATGACGTCACCTGACTGGTCAGACCACCACACCCGTGACATAACGTCACCTGACTGGTCAGACCACCACACCCGTGTTGCACCCGTGACAAAACTCGGTCCGACTGACGTTATCGCGCAGGCCATACTTTAAGAGGGCATGAGGACCCCTCTTAAACAGCCTGGCCTGTATTACTACTGTGTTGAGCTAGACAAGCAGAAACACAACCGATGATTCCGCTTTTGAACGCATCGGTCCCGTTTACACCAGATGTCGGGGAGGTGACTTCAAGACATGTGTTTCTATTTGCTGATCAAGGAGGAACTCGGGCTATGATTCCTACCCCAACCATCAACAGCATGCTGAAATCCGGAAGAAAATTGCATATTCAGTCACCAGTGCCGGCAAGGGCCAGTGGTGACCAGCAGGTGCATGTCGTCACGTAAGAGCGGGACATTGTACGGGCACCGCTCCACGGGTTGGGTCACGCGGAACTGACAGGAGTACAAGCGTGCCGACATCTGCGTAGACTCCGCCTGACACTGTAACTGACTGTAACTACGTAGACTCTGTGTCAGTGTAACTAGCTGTAGCCGTCCCCACCACATCTGAGGTGGGAGTATATTATAGCCATACCCACCACATCTGAGGTGTGAGTACATTATAGCCGTCCCCACCACAGCTGAGGTGGGGGTACACTGTAGCCGTCCCCACCACATCTGAGGTGGGAGTACATTATAGCCGTCCCCACCACATCTGAGGTGGGGCACACTGTAGCCATACCCACCACAACTGAGGTGGGAGTACATTATAGCAGGGTGAAAATAATGGTTTTTCGTTAGGTGTGAGATGTCGAAACGGGCATGGAAGGATGTCGAAATTTGCCATAGAATTAGTGTCAATTAAAGTGATTTTGATGTCTTTCAGACTCAAATTTGAGCCAATGGTGTAGGTACTTGCGACTGTACATTTGTCATTTGCTTTGATATTCACAATTTAGAAAGAGTTATATTCGGGACAGGGGCAAAATTACCTATGCTATAAACTGATACCGTACGCCATATTTCATCATAGTTAATCCCTTTACTCGAAATTGCGTTGCGAAATGTTCATGTGTCACTATTTCTTATTAGGAGCTTCAGCATGATACTTGCAAGCGACATACAGTTAGAAAGGAGACAAAAAGACTTCATAAGCACGCAACATGGGGCAGGATGTCGATACTTCTTGGAGAAGGATGTCGATTGAGTGTTCGGAAAGTGGCATTTTCCACCCTATTTTACGAATAATTTATCACTGCATTATAGCCGTCCCCACCACATCTGAGGTGGGGCACACTGTAGCCATACCCACCACATCTGAGGTGGGAGTACACTGTAGCCATACCCACCACAGCTGAGGTGGGAGTACATTATAGCCATACCCACCACAGCTGAAGTGGGGGCACACTGTAGCCATATCCACCACAGCTGAGGTGGGAGTACATTATAGCCATACCCACTGCAGCTGAGTTGGGAGTACACTGTAGCCATACCCACTACAGGTGAGATGGGGGTACATTCAAGTGAACATGTCTTAATGATGGCAGGGTGATTGAGTGAGACTTCATCCAGCATGGGCATGCAAACACACTGGCATATTAGCTTTCAGTGGTGGTAGTTGTTGGTTTTACGACACATCGGCCGTTGAGTCATGGAACGTTGCCAATCTCTCACTCATATTGGTCGCGGGTGAAGAGTAGCGACAGGTGAGACTCGAACCCACAATCTTTTGATCAGGAGATGGACAACTTATCCCTAGACTGCTCGTTCCCTAAAACCTTCCAGTGTTTTCACTCGTTCAGTGCTCTCACTCCCTCGGCCAACCCATCAGTTTTGGTGTACTTTTGACCTTGTAGCTTTGTTGTTATGATGGTACTAACATGTCACATCTGCAAATAAGAACAGGACCTATATATTAGGTGAAATTCGGCTCCGATCTTAAATTGTATTTATTCCATGGCTGTCCACGTCTGTCTACATTACATTACAGCCCAATGTGTAAAAGGCTGTAAGCTCAGACTAGGTTATGTAAGGTTTTCCTCAGTTATGCTGCTAAGCTATGTGTATGCTAACCTCAATTGCATTATTTGGTTATCATATGTTAAGCTTGACTTCCTTGCTCCCAATGTTTTTCCTTCATTGTGTCAAGAAGGACCAATATCACAATGACCAATCGCAATTACTGGCTGATACTTAGGTCAGCTAATCTTGCAGATTTGGAGCAATGTACACAGCAAACATCATGTTTTGAAGCAATACTGGTTTTGAGCATTGGAGGCATGGTATAGAGTCATACATAATTCACTTGATGTGCTACAATCTGTCCAAAAACATTGCTTATGAGCACTGGAAAATGTCTTCATGGCTCCTTTGATTGTATTGCCAAATTTGCACAGAACCACTCATTGCTTGAACATCACCAAGCAATAAACAAGGATTGCCATGTCATATGATGCTCCAATGTAGACTCAAAGAAGAAAAAGCAGTAATATGGGCTCATAGCCATCACAAAATCACCTGGTACACCAAGTAGCCACAATGAAGGCACAACCAATGGGATATTATGCCTGTATTCCACTTGAGAGAGTGAAGATCAAGTATGATAGAACCAGCTGCATGGGAAAACAACAGATGAATTGTGCATGCACTGCACACACAAGGCAATGTCATGGTGGTTATTGGTTTTATGACAGTTGATCATTGAGTCATGTAGTGCCACCAATATCTCGTGTTGATTGGTCATGGGAGAATAGTAGCGACAGGTGAGGCTGGAACCAACCTTTATATTGTGAGATGGGCAATTTACTCAAGTTAATGCCATAAAACTCCACAAATCTACACGGAAACCAGCACCCAACAGAAACCTTTGACCCACTATGAACAGAGCTTCTGCTTTCAAAATTGTTTTCCATTAAATATTCCAGTATCCAACTGTAGCAACAGTGACTTTCTAACCTTTACTGATTATCTACTTCATATTCATCATAATCAATAGGTACAATTTTCACAAATCACAATAATATACTGCCCTACCAAATAGCCAATTATTTTGTCATCATAATGGGTTTCAACATGTTTGCATGCAACCCTCCACACCATGAAACATGAATTACAGGACACTGCTCCAGTGTGTGCCACAATGCCAGTTGAGGCCAAAATGGATCCAGTCATGCTGCAAGGTCACATTTAGTTTATGTGATTGTATAACCACCAGCTGATACACAAGAGGGAAATTGCCTTTATATCAACCAATATTGTGGGCTAAAAATCTAATCATAATGCAAGACAATGAATATTTAAAAAAATAAAATGGTTGCATATTCTTACCTGCATGCCCAAAAGCTTCACTGTTAAATAACTTGCATTCTGTATTTGTTCATGGTTCAAACTTGCAGCTTTGGGATGTTAGATGAGGATATGGGGCTACCCTACAATGAAGGCCCTATCTCCCCAATTTTGAAAAGGATTAATACAGGAAGCAGTTAAAAACATAATGGCAAGCATGCTATCATATTTCAGACATAATACATCTGCGTCATGTGCAATGGTTATTCTGCATTGCCTGCAATCTATCTTGCAGATCTGGCTGCAATGTATCTTTCATTTAGCATACATAATAATGAAAAATTTTCATTGATAATATATTTACATCTATATTTGCTGCTTTGCACCACAGTGCCATAAAATTACTTCACCATTAACTGTGTAGATGAAGAAAGAAGTTGCTTGGGAATAGTGAAAGATTGGAAGAAAATAAAGGATCGCCACTTAAGGATTAAACAAGTGGAATGCCTTTCACTTCAGTCACATGCATTTTACATCTTTTTAGCAGTCGTTTGTATAATGACTGCCCATACATGTAGCAAATGGTAAAAACCTGAGACAAGGATGAAATAGCACAATTCCATTAACTGTGAATTTCCATGCCACATGGTCAATTATTTTACACTGTTGCACCATAGCCAGTTAGCCATCATGTCAAGGGAAGCATTGTGCATGCTAGCATTTTTGTTGTTGATCAATGCAGCATAGTACCTATAAATCAACATCACAACAAACATTTAAAGTCACCTTATAGTTTGTTTCTTGGCTACATGAGTTCTAAGGTTCATTGGAAAGTCCCCTTGAGTGTGCTCTCATCAAATTGGTGCATGTGCATATCAAATATGTCTTTACAAATATAACTATCTTGTAGATGATGTACATTTCCCAAGTGTTGCCAATCAAAGTATTCCCATCTCAATGACCTCTTATAGCATATGCATTCAACAACCTAACCTAGATGACAAATGCACAGGACAAGGCCATGCGTCTAACCCTTGTTCCAACAGTCACATGAAACTGCCAGTTGGATGAACTCAGACAAAACAACTGATAAATCTGCCTCAAACCCATTTGACAATTATGCACATAGTGGTTGTATGCACCTGCCTCCTACTGGAGTTATCTTCTTGCCTAAATGCAGTATTATATTGATATGACAATACCACCCATAAACAGGGTTTGGAAAGTGAATGGTTGCTGAACTTTTCACATCCGACCCAGAACATAATCCTCTCCAGATAATTACATATTCTCTCATTTTTATCATCCTACGGCTGATTGGTTCTGTTTGACAACTAACTGGTGTGGCAAAACATTACGATTCAACCTGATTTTATGTCACAAGAAAGTAGCATTTGATGAAGGATAAAAGCAATCAATACATCAAGGCCAGTGTTGCACAGGAGACACGAATATTTATCAGATTGACTGGACTTACCCGTTCAAGTTTCTGGAAATATTCCCTCAGGTAACTGATTGGGTTGTCTGGGCGATTGACGCACAGCTGCACTATGCAGTCTTTAAGTATTTGCTGCACGTTATGACTTTGCACGTATCCTTCACACTCGCGGAGACTCTGTTCTTCATCCATATTTAATTAGCTTCAGCAAAATTGTTCTGAGTTAGACCCACGACACAGCACAAACACAAACCACCAATACTCACTCCCCCACCTCAATACACCAATACTAAATTCCACACAAACAAAACAATACGGCTGCCAGACATGCTTTGGTGAAAGCTGCCTGATCCGTGCTGGTAAACCCAAGAGTTTCAGATCCGACTCAGAAACTCCTCATATATCCTGAGATTTCTCAAAGAAATCCTCTGAAAAGTTTTGGAGAGTAAAAAGTTGGGGCCTTAGGTAGGAATGCCGAACAGCGCTAGCGTTGTCAGAAAGAAATAGCTATTTATTAACGGCTCTCTGAGCTTACATGCTCATGATGATCAACCCGCAAATTATGTCCCTCCCGCCGTCATGCAAGTGAAATGTCTAGAGAAAGCTGGGTAAAAATCTTCAGATGGTCGTGTGACACCTGAACATTTCGTATGAAATACCATTTTGCATCAAAGTTTTTTGGGCATTTAAGAACCTTTTCTTGCTGCTAGACCATGAAGATATTTTTGTCTTTCCACCAATGTTATATTATAGACTGGATTACCATTAGCCGTTTCCAAATTAGGAATTCCCGAAGTTCCTTTTTTTCATTTATGCCGCACTTGCGACGATTGTTTTCATTCAGCAACACTTGCATTCCTTAGAACAGAACAGAACTCGTTTCTTTCAAAGCTAACAAAAAAACTAAATGCACGTCTTGTTCCTGAAAGATTTGCTGCACTTAGCCGCAGAGAAGAAATCCATTATTCCTGAGCAGCTGAAAATATGCGGTATATACGCATGAAATTTCTAATAAAATGACGTCACAAAAACGATTTCTCTTCGAAGTACTACAATGCTCCCGACGGCTGCTTCGTAGTAGTTATTTTAACTAGATTGCTGTTTAATATCATTGTGAGGTGGTTAATTGTAATGTTTGCGATACGTTGAACATTTCAATGAGTGGAATGACCAAGGCAATGAAGTGGTGAAGCAAAGGCACCTGGGTAGCCTACCTACCAATAGGAATTGTATAGCATTTATTTGAGAATGGCGTCCGTCTTAAGCAAAACAATCATTGCAATGTGTTTGAAGAGGTCTGGATGCATGCCTATAACATGTCTGAATGGTGAGAAACGTCTGCAAAAATTTTCCTTGGATTGAAGTACTGCTATAATTAATATTGTTATTGTGAAGTGTTCAGGCTAATTAAGTGCCATATGGACCCATTGGGGCATTGGTTATAAATGGAAGATACTGCCCATGCTCAACACATCAATTAATGTCACATCCTAAGTCCCAATGAAGCTACCAACCAACATTATAAATGTACCAATATCTAGCTGGCCCTATTCATATGACATGTAGGAAATATATCTAAGTGGGTAGCACCTGATCAGTATTTTTCAGCTCCATCATGCCTGCTTAAAGGGGTCTGCATACTACAACTGGCATAAATATCAACCCATCCACCAATGATAATTTTAAAATAAGGATCCTCCAACCTAAAAATTACTTCAGTTTATAATAACCACTATTACTACACAGTATTACTTCAGTTTATAATAACCACAAGACAAGTTTTGCATAAATTTACCCTCTATGAAGCATGCAATGGACTTAGGTTGGCGCCTTTCTCTCTCTTTCTTTCTGCTCATAGGCTACAAAGTTTGTATTTAACCACATGAACATTTTTCTTCAAAGATAGTTCTAGCCACTTTATGCTAGGTTTTTAAGTTGAAATTGAAAAAAACAAGGTTTTGTAAATTTTCCATTTTCAAGGACAGAATTTGTTTTCTTGCATTTAAGGTCAGGCTAGGTTAGGCTTTGTTGTGCTATGTTTTGGTCCACTGGTCAGTTTAATGGCTCTGTGCCATACTTGTTCTATCATATCTATATTATAGGTTCTAGGTGCACCCCAATCAGCCTGATAGGCTTCCTCTTCTAGGTTTGGTGCTCAGCTTGACATACCTGTGTGCTGGTGAATGGTTGATGCATATGAAGCGTGAGGTGTTCCATATTATTTCCATGGTTGTCCCATCATTGTTTCCAGATATTGCTTCCAAATTTTTGAAATTGGTTGCTACATTGAGAAGTAACTGCCACCTATGTCATAGAATGAGTTATGTTTAATTATATGTGGGTTAAGTCACACTGATGTTGCTGAGGTTTAGCATGGGAGGTATGGGAGTATTGACTAGAATGAATCACATCAGAAATGTTGTTTTCTTCACCAACTTTGACTGCCATCGTCCAGACATGGAGTCAGAGGCCTGCTGTGAATCAATCCTGGCTGCATGTTGACATCACCCATCTCTGCAGGTGTCCAGAGACCGTCATTATCGGATGCTTCAGATGACAGTGATGAGAAGCTGAATTTCATGAATGTGATGCGGGATGTTCCAGTTCCAGGTAAATTGCCTTTCAGTGCATTGGAGGAGGCCTCCGACCAGACTTTGGGATGGTCCACAGTGTAATTTGTGTCAAAATTAGCCTGTGTGCACATGGTCATAATGTTAGCTTGCACATGTCCAAGAGGAAGATATCTCCCCCCCTGCCCTCCAGTTTTTAATAATTTGTTGCTAAACTAATCAGGTTAGCAAGGCCAAACCTCACATAGCTGCTCATTGGACTTTTCCACATATCCTCATGCATTTTTAACCCTGGTTCATTTCAAGTCAGGTCACCAGGTCAGGTGAAGTGACCCAACTACAGTCGGAATTCTAGGTGGCATAACTTCCACAATAATTGGGCGATTGATTCCAAACTTATAACACGTCATAATCTCATCAGGGACTATGACATGTATATCGGTTTTGCGTATCATTGACCCGAAGTCAGGTCGGGCCATGGCTTCCACCATTATACGGCTATGGTAAAATATACAAATGTTTGGTTACTGTGTGGTGGTACCTGGTTACTACATATTTGCTCTCAGAATAACATCACAATGGTTGTGGCTTGTAGTTTGAAGCTATTCTCAATGTTATGACTGACATTTTTGCTCAGTGACCTCACCAAGGTCATCTAAGGTCACCTGAGATCACTGGCACATTTATGTGCATTATATCTCACTGCATCTAGCTAGAAGGCTGAAATTTCTGTTGTTGTGCTTGTATCGCCAAGACGTGTTGATTTCTATATACATTACATGCCCTCCCTAGGCTACTTTATGACCTTGACCTGAGGTCATAGTTTCAGTTGATCTGACCTAAATCTCACCACCTATTGTCGGTAGTGCATTTCAAGGACTGTCGAATGGCGTTCGCCGTTTGTTTCTATCTATTACAGGTCCTGAGATATGTGTCAATGTCAATATCTGAGTCCCACCTGATCTGGTCGAATTTGACCTATGATGACCCAGTTACCTGAATGTTTTCCATTTGTCGCTATCTAGCATAGTTCTAGAGATCTTAGGGGAGTCATCTGCCCCCCCCCCCCAGACATGCGAAGTTGACGTGGACCTCCGGACATGCAGTGTTAAGCTTTCCTCACCAGGGGTCCATGGTCGTCAATCAGGTACATCTTGAAACATGCAACATGGGTATAGTCATATGTACTCAGCGGTCTCAAACTGAGTTGAAAGGATGTAGTAAACATTGTAAATAGTAATGTTTCCGTGGCCATTTCAACATCCTACTGTACTCGTGTCAACATCTCACACCAGATGAGAAACCATTGTTTTAACATTGCTGTTCCCCAGTGGTGATACTGGTGCCCCTGTACCCAGTGGTGAGAATGATGTCCATTGCACTTTGTGGTAGTTGTGCTGCTCCATGTGCCCCATTGGTGATAATGGTACTCCTGTGCCCAGTGGTGGCAATGGTACCTTTGCACCTAGTGGTGGTTGTGCTGCCCCATATACCCCAGTGGTGGTAACAGTACCCCTGCACCCAGTGATGGTACACAATGTTTGTTGTGATGTTGATTTATAGGTACTATGCTGCATTGATCAACAACAAAAAATGCTAGCATGCACAATGCTTCCCTTGACATGATGGCCAACTGGCTATGGTGTAAAGCAGCAAATATAAATGACCAATGCTGCGTCTGCCTGGCAGTGGTGGTGGTGACGGCAGCCAGCCCGACCCAGCGGCGCGGCTTCACGTGCAGCAGCTTCACCAGCGTCTCGTGCCAGCCGCCGGTGGTGAGCGTCTGCCTGCGCCAGCCCAGCCGCTTCCTGCGGCTGGTCACCGACACCGGCCGCTTCAACGTCCACGTGCTGGCCGAGGGACAGGTGGGGTGGCCGAGGGACAGGTGGGGTGGCCGAGGGACAGGTGGGGTGGCCGAGGGACAGGTGGGGTGGCCGGGCACGTGCGGCCCGCGGCTGTGTGGCCGGTGCTCTGTGGCTGCTGTAATGGGCGCTGCAATGGGCGCGCATGATCTGTACCTAACCACAGCAGGACAAGGTTAAGGCAATCTTTCTTCACCAACAAGGCAGTAGAACACTGGAACCAGCTGCCAGAAACCCTTGTCAGTAGCAGCACATTGAACATCTTTAAAAACAGCATAGACAATCATTATAAGAATAGAGGGCTTGCTTTTCAGTATTTCATGGAGGCCGATCGACGGATTTTGTGCGCAATTGGCTGAGTGTACAAAGTGCAACCAAGAAGGGCCGTTGTGGCTCATAGTTGTGCTAATCGTCCATGTGTTTATGTCTTCATGTAGCCGATGCACCACCAAACCCCATGGTGGTGCTAATCTTTCATGTTTATGTTTCTATGTAGTCATGTGTTTATGTCTTTATGTAGCCGATGCACCACCAAACCCCATAGTTGTGCTAATCGTCCATGTGTTTGTCTTTATGTAGCCGATGCACCACCAGACCCTGCTACCGACTGCCCCGTGGTTGTTGGGGCATGTGACCGCCAGGAGCGCCGGTGGTGGCGTTGGACGAGCAGAGTCAGAGGCTGGATGTGTTTGTTGTGGTGGAGTGTGGGCTCGTGTGTATCGCTCGTTGTGCTCCACACTTCTTGAGACATGAGTGAAGAGCCAGCGCAACCTCAGTTGTGATGCATTCTCCAAGTTTATTGTTGTGGGTATTGATAAATATGTTTGCCCTCATTGGGTCCAAAAACCAAGGGCTGGGCGTGATTTCGGTCGCACGGTGTTATAGACTGTGCTGGCAAGAATCCCTAATTGTTTTAACTGTCAAGCTTGGTCGCTATGTTTTGTCATCAAAGTTATTATTGATGCATGGCATGCAACTTAGTTTGAATTTATAGCAAACACTCAAATCTACACATCTTAATTGGGACGGCGATTAAACGGCGGTTTGTGCGGCGTTGAGATCATGCAACGCAAATGACTATGCTGCTCTGGTGTCGGCAAGACCGCGCCACGTTTGTCGCCACTGAGAAGACAATTAGGCTTAGCTGTTGAGTGAAGTGTATTCAGTATCATCATCAGTAGTACTCTGCGCCGTACAAGTGGTTTGGTGAACCCTGCTGCTTTTGCAGCCGTAGGATTCACCATGTGGCACCAGGATTATCATGGAGTTCACGCCACCGGGTGAGGGTGCTACATGACCTCTGCAGTTGATGCACCCCTAAACCCCAATAACCAACCAACCACGTCGCCAGGTGAGCCAGAGTATGCACTTTTCGCGGCCGCCCGGCGAGCACGAGGACCAGTTTGACGGCATCTCCCACTCGAGGGACGAGCACGGGGTACCGCTGCTGCCCGACGTAGCTGCAGGTACCGCTCATGGTGGGCTGTGGCTGGTGGTGTGCTACCATCGGTACCAGTACGAACCCGGAACCTTTGGTACCCAGAGCCCAACACCTTAGCCACTCAGCCATCCCCGCCCATCTCCGCCCGTGGGTGGAGATGTAGATGTGGGTTTGTTGTTTATTGGTTGGTTCACGACGCACTTTATGCACATTGACGGCTAATGGCGCCGCCCACACTGTTTCGCCAGTGGGCCTTGGGATTGGGAAATGTCCCGAACGGCGCCAGTGTCGAACCCGGGACCTTTCGTACCCAGACCCAAACACAAACCACCCGGCCATCCCCTCCCATCCCCGCCCATCCCCGCCCGTCCCCGCCCCTAGGTTGTGGGCAGTGCCAGTGTCGTATGTGCCGATACATCCTGGACGGAAAGTCGGTACCGCTACTCGATCAGGTGTGTTGTTCCACAGAGTCAATGTGTCGTGTTTTAACTACAATTTCATCTTCTCGATTTCTCAGCCTTTCTTTCACACCACCGCAGTATACAGTCTGCTGTGGTGGTGGTTGGTGGTGCGTTCCACGACAGATCGACACTTAACCATATAATTTGTTGTTGAAACCAAAATTTGTTCACATGGTAGTCTTTGGCTCTGAATACGGCTGTCCAAGTTTCGGCCTGAGTCGGCCAACGATTTTTTATATGTAGCTTCCGACATTATTACAGAAAGTCACGTGGGCATTGGGTAAAGAGGTCAAAGTTCAGAAATGTACATATCTTGTCACGGGTGTTTTCTTTAACAATTTTTATGGTCATATGTGCATAATATGTCTCACTTTCTTTTCATTATCGATAAGAGAGCTATCGCGGAAGATTCCCTTGTGCAACCTCAAAATATTGTCGTAGGCGATAACTCCGAAACCGTTAGTCGGATCCGGCTAAAACTTGTTCAGGTGTATTCGGAGCACAAGACTACCCTGTGTGCCAATTTTGGTCCAAATACAAATTTCGTGGGTGTAAAATTTGAAAAGCTTTGGTCGATCTGTCATGGAAAACACCAAGTATAAGACCACTGGATGAAGACTAAGTCGAATCTGGAGTTTAGGAGTGAAGCACAATTACTGCAAAATGAAACTTACGGACTTTAGGGGAATTTAGCTGGTTATGTCTGAAGATCTTTCTGGTATTTTCTCCAGGCATTCGGTGTTCAGTGCTCAAATCGGACGTCGTCGGCGACCATGCTGTCATCTATGGGCAAGTTCTGGAATCAATAGTGTCAGAAGATCGTCACCCCATGGTCTTCTATAAGCGGTGAATACAGCCAGAACGTGCTGTCAAGCAGGAAAGCGTACTGAACCTCGAAACAACTGTCCAACCGCGAGGACTATTTCAACATCGGCATACACACTACCATTAGTTTATTTTTGGTATATATGTATATATATATAAAATATGTGTAGGTATATATGTATATATGTATTGGTGCAAAAGCACTAGGTGCTTAGGGGTACAAGTAGCCTAGGGGTAAGTTGCTTATCTCACAATCGAAAGGTTGTGGGTTCGAGTCTCACCTGTCGCTACTCTTCGCCCGTGACCAATCGGCGTGAGAGAGTGGCGACGCTACATGACTCATCGGTCGATGTGTTGTAAAACCAATAACCAACCAACAACCACTAGGTGCTTAAATCATGACATATGCAAAGTATAATAGCATGCCTCAGCTGAAAGCCCAAGAACTACATGGTGACAGATAGCAGCGGGTAAATACCGACATAGCCGTCGCTCGCCGGACCGGCCAAGAAACACGCAGCAAAGTGTCTTCGAACCCACCCCGTTTTCGACAAATTTGAAAGCTGCACGAACTTCTATGCCAACAAGATATGTTACTAGCAGCTGGCCAAAATCAATGTCGAATATAAATGGTTCGTCTTCCATGTGTTCCACTGTTCGTGGCAATATATGCGCACCAGCTCCTAGAGCAAGGGTCTGACTGCCATGCCTAGTTTGATTGTTATTTGCCATGGACTATTCTTAGGTCTAGGTGAAAACTCATGAAGGCGCATGGGGTTCATGGTCCTTGAACTGTCTCCTCCCTGATCAAGGCAATTTTTTTAGCATTGAGTCTGTGGAGTACAGTAGATAATCTGAGCCCAAAATGTAATGGCAGGTAGCATGACAAAAATAATTTTGGGTAGGCATCAGATGGCAATCAAGATGTTCAATGGTGTCAACTATTGTAGCAAGTATTCTACATGTGTAATTTGTGTACAATTACTTCGTGCCAGTTCTGTGTAATGGCAGATCCCAAGAGCGAATAGGAGCCATGATCACCCACCCATAGCATACCAGTGCTCCCCTACTTGAGCTCTCTTCAGCCGGTGTCGCTTCTCTGTGACGTTCAAGGACACCCTCACCACCATTGGCACTTGTATTTATCAGCCTGTCTGCCCTGCAGAGCACTGTACCATCACGTCTCCTGATCCCAGTTCCGTGGGATGTTCCATCACGACTCCTGGTTCCAGTTCCATGTGATCATCACGACTCCTGGGCCCAGTTCTACGTTATTTCCCATCACGACTCCTGGTTCTAGTTCCGTGTGCTGTCCCATCACGACCCCTGGTCCCAGTTACTCCTAGTTCCAATGTGTTCCCCGGTCACGACCCCTGGTTCCAGTTACTCCTAGTTCCAATGTGTTCCCCGGTCACGACCCCTGGTTCCAGTTACTCCTAGTTCCAATGTGTTCCCCGGTCACGACCCCTGGTCCCAGTTCCAATGTGTTCCCCGGTCCCAGTTCCAATGTGTTCCCTGGTCCCAGTTCCAATGTGTTCCCCGGTTACGACCCCTGGTCCCAGTTCCGTGCGTTCCCCGGTCATGACACCCGGTCCTATTTCCATATGCTGTCAAAAAGCACAACACAGTTCTGGACCTCAATTGATTAATGTTAGGTGCATGCTGTTTGTGACAGAAATCTAGGTTGCCATTGACATTGGTTTATGAATGACGTCAATAAAATACAAGCATTTATTTTATGATATTATTAGTGTCCGTTTTGTGCTGCTTGTCATCACCTTTTATTGTCGAATTATGATATACCCTTGTTAACCCCTGAGCTTGAGGTGAACTCTTCAGTGCAATGAGACATTGTAAAGGAAAATACTTGGAAATGACTGCCGCTCTACAACCTACTCGAGCCATGTTAGTTGAAAGCAATGCTACGTTTTTGTGTACCTCAGTGTAAGCTGCTTATCAACAACATATCAGTAAAAGCCAAGGTGCTTGTGGCCTTTCTCCCCTTCCCATCCAACTTTGTTGCTCGTACCCGGTTTGTTCCAAGGTCACTCAGCTATTGATCCTTGTGGTATGGTAAATCCTATGATTTTGTCAGACCGAGCCCTTCCGATCGGTGTAAATTTTCCATATTTCTGCACTCCTCAGCAAAATATAGTTGTGGAATTGACCTGTGACAGCTATGCCCTTGTAAAACAAAAATGAAGCGAATTTACATGTATTTTATCAGCTTGTTTCATGCCAGTCATATAGCCCTATAGTAAACTATCATTGCAATGCAGAATATAACGTGGTGTTCAATTCTTGAATGTTGTATGTTGATATTGCATTCAGACGAGACCGAATGCCGTCCAGGTGCTGGATGTTCATGTTCATGTTCATGTCGACATGTGGTACAGTCATTTCCACCTGAACTTGATTCATTGCAGTCCACTCTGTTAAGCTATTCAGTTTTTCGCTGAGCCAAGTATGTCAGTCTGCAGCACTAACCCCGCTGTGTCGCCTGTTTTCCGACACTTCTGGTTAGCCATAGAGGAAACTACAGCGAACTGTGTTGAAAAATTGCACCAGGTCAAGACAAACGAACCAGCTGGCGGCGCAGCGCTGCATATTGTACACGACGGGTGGCCGCAGGGCATGTGTCAGGTCACATGTCAGGCCACGTGGTAGGCCTCGCAGCAGGCTACATGGCGGGTCACGTCGCGTGACATGTGACAGTCATGTCACATAGCGACGTGACCCGCCATGTCATGTCAGGTTCGCGTGGCATGTAACAGGTTACATGTCGTGTCACCCACCATGTTATGCCAGGTTCACATGTTATGTAACAGGTCATGCCAGGTCATACGCTGGGCCACTATTCAGTTGAAGTCATCTCGCACGACGTGTTAGGGGACGAGTAGTCTAGGGGTAAGTTGCCCGTCTCACAATCTAAAGGTTGTGGGTTCGAGTCTCACCTGTCGCTACTTTTCACCCGCGGCCAATCGGCGCGAGGGACTGGCGACGCTGCATGAATCAACGGTCGATGTGTCGTAAATCCAATAAGCAACCGCACGATATGTGACTGCCGATGGCGGTGTTGCAGTGATAAATTATTCGTGGAACATACCACATTCTGAACGCTCAATCGACATCATTCTCCAAGAGGTATCGACATCGTGCTCCTTGGAACCTATACCATCAGCTCGAAGTGCCAACACCATCAGCTCAAATTTGAGTCTAAGGCATCAAAACGATTTTAAATGACACCAATTCCATGGCAAATAACGACATGCTATTGTGCTCGTTTCGACATCTCACACCTAACGAAGAGCATTGCTAGGTGTGGGGCGCTGTATGACCGAAACAGTCGATACGCCCCAAAACCAAAAAAACCAAACCAACCAAATTCCTAGGAAAAATTGAAAAAAAAATTTGGCCCTTTTTAAAAAAAAAACCTAAAAAAAAGCCATTGTTTTAACCCTGCGGTGTAGGGCGCTGTATGACCGAAACAGCCGATGCGCCCCTAAGCCCAAATACCCAACGTAACCCCCCTGCGGTGTCGTGCAGCTCGTACCACAGCCTGGCCGACGCCACCTTCATGTCGGCGTTTGAGCACCAGACGCTGCCCTTCGAGGACTGGACGCACGAGGCGCACGTGCGCATGGCCTGGAACTACCTGCGCACGCACCCGCTGGCCGAGGCCGAGCAGCTCGTCAAGTTAGTGACGTCACTGGGGAGTCGGCCGGCTGGCGACGTCACTGGGAGATTGTCAAGTTGGTGAATTCGCTGGGGAGGTAAATGATCGCGCTTTGGTCGAAGCACCCTTAAACTCAAACAATTGAATTAACTGGGGAAGCGTCTAGTTAACGGCGACGCAGAGAGATTGTCAGGTTAGTGATGTCACTGGGGAGGCGTCTAGTGTTAAAAATGTGGCCTGGTGGTGTTCTGTGTTTAATGTATGAGAGCTGGTAAATAATGTAAAATGTGACTGAAGGAAATTTTAACGACGACGCTGGGAGATTGTCAGGTTAGTGATGTACTGGGGAGGCGTCTAGTTAACGACGACGCTGGGAGATTGTCAGGTTAGTGATGTCACTGGGGAGGCGTCTAGTTAACGACGACGCTGGGAAGTTGTCAGGTTAGTGATGTCACTGGGGAGGCGTCTAGTTAACGACGACGCTGTGAGATTGTCAGGTTAGTGATGTCACTGGGGAGGCGTCTAGTTAACGACGACGCTGGGAGATTGTCAGGTTAGTGATGTCACTGGGGAAGCGTCTAGTTAACGACGACGCTGGGAGATTGTCAGGTTAGTGATGTCACTGGGGAGGCGTCTAGTTAGCGACGACGCTGGGAGATTGTCAGGTTAGTGATGTCACTGGGGAGGCGTCTAGTTAACGACGACGCTGTGAGATTGTCAGGTTAGTGATGTCACTGGGGAGGCGTCTAGTTAGCGACGACGCTGGGAGATTGTCAGGTTAGTGATGTCACTGGGGAGGCGTCTAGTTAGCGACGTCGTTGAGAAATTGTCAGGTTAGTGATGCCGCTGGGGTATCGTCGAGGAACCTTCGTGTTTGTGACTTCACTGGAGGATCGTGAAGTTAATGACGTTGAGATGCCCATCAGCCAAGCGGTTACTCGACTTGGCCAGTGTCCTTGAGAAATCACGTTGCTCGAATGGGTCTGCCCAGATTTCGGGCGAATTCCATGGATCGTTCTGAGCGGTTGGAAGGTAGTATCTTCATGCATGACGTGGGCTCAGGCCACAGTGTAGGCAGTCGCCGGCGCCGCTTGTTATCGTTGTCGTGTAAGACGGCAGACCGGGAGAGTATCCAGTTCTGAGGCGGGACAAGGGAGACATCACTGACTTGTCTATTTCTGGAGGGGGCCGATTTATAATCTTTGATGGGGGTGGACGTATTGTGGACTACATTTGTGGCCATATTGTCTCGGATGATGTTGCCGGTCTTGTTTAATTTTTCTCATTTAGTGGAGGAAAGAATTTTGAGATATATGTAATGTTCTCGCGCATGTTTCTTCCATTTGGCGGCGGTTGTTGGTTTTACTACTCTTCGACCGGTGAATTATGTAGCGTCGCCAATCTCTCCCCCTCACCCGCCCATTGGTTGCGGGCAAAGAGTGGCGACAGGTGAGGCTCGAACCCACAACCTTTCGATTGTGAGGCTGGCAACTTATCCCTAGCCTACTCGTCCCCTGTTTCTTCCATTTGGAGGAGAGAGAAGATCATTGTACAGGTGTTCATTTCCGTAACTGTATGCAGTCTGGGCGCCAATCGTGTTTAAGTGGTTCTTTAATGGGAGGGAGCTGGGATTTGCGATGCAAGTCGCCTATGGTGGTTATTTTCAACGGCAACTACACCGTTTTCAACGGCAGCTGCCGTTTGAAGTGCCGACTTACAACTACGGTTTTTTTTGCTTTTGATCCTTATGTTCCGTTCGAGTCCCAGTTCAAACCGCATAGCTTTCGTCATCGCGGATGGGCGCTAAATGATCTTGTAGTCGGCGCGCCCTCAAGCCCACATAATCAATCAATCAATCATCGCGGATGGCTTTACATGTTTACATGATCGTGATCTGTGACTTCACATTTTTGTCAGTTTTGACACGTGTCGTGTTTTCTGTATCGTTATGTCAAGAAGCTTGCCTTTAATCTAAGGACGGCATTTCTCGAAACGTGGCTGTTTGTCAGCATCGGTGCACCCTTCCATTGTTGTTGTTTATCGGGTGGTTCACGACGCACTTCCTGCACATTCACGGCTAATGGTGCCGCCCACACTGTTTCGCCGGTGGCCCGCGGGGTTGGGAAATGTTCCGAGCGGCGCGAGTGTCGGACCCGGGACCTTTGGTACCGGGATCCCAACATCTTAACCACTGGGCCATCCCCGCCCCGCTCCCTTCCATTGAGCCGGAACACCTGTGTCTCGCCGCCGCTGACGCCGCCGCCGACTCACACCGCCGCCCGTCCTCCAGGCAGGGCATCCAGCGGTACAACGCGGTGAACAAGACGCGCGTATCGCGGGGCTACCACGACACGGTGACGCGCTGTTTCGTGCGTCTGGTGGGCGGCGGCGCTGAGGAGCGGGCCGCACACGCCCACCTTCGAGGCGTTCCGGCGGGCACACCCGCACCTCATGCGCTCTGACGTCATCTGGCGGCACTACTCGCCGGCGCGGCTCGACTCGGACGGCGCCAGGAACGGGTGAGGCCGTGCTGGGCCCTTCCCCCGGGTGGATGGTCACTGGCCTCGTTAGGTACAGGTGAGGCCGTGCTGGGCACTTCCCTCGGGTGGATGGTCACTGACCGCGTTAGGTACAGGTGAGGCCGTGCTGGGCCCTTCCCTCGGGTGGATGGACGTGTCAGGGACTGGTGAGGCCGTGCTGGGCCCTTCCCTCGGGTGGATGGCCCCGGTAGGTACGGGTGAGGCCGTGCTGGGCCCTTCCCTCGGGTGGATGGCCCCGGTAGGTACGGGTGAGGCCGTGCTGGGCCCTTCCCTCGGGTGGATGGCCCCGGTAGGTACAGGTGAGGTCGTGCTGGGCCCTTCCCTCGGGTGGATGGTCACCGGCCGCGTTAGGTACAGGTGAGGCTGTGCTGGGCCCTTCCCTCGGGTGGATGGCCACCGGCCGCGGTAGGTACAGGTGAGGCCGTGCTGGGCACTTCCCTCGGGTGGATGGCCCCGGTAGGTACAGGTGAGGCCGTGCTGGGCCCTTCCCTCGGGTGGATGGCCCCGGTAGGTACAGGTGAGGCCGTGCTGGACCCTTCCCTCCGGTGGATGGTCACTGGCCGCACCAGGGACGGGTGAGGCTGTGCTGTACACTTCCCTCGGGTGGATGGTCACTGGCCGCACCAGGGACGGGTGAGGCCGTGCTTTTTAGGGACGGGTGGGGTCATACCTTCCGCTCTGATCCGTTTCCGCGTGGTTTAATTTTTACGTGTCTTAATTATCGGAATGCAAAGTGTATGCAGTGCTGGATAATACCTTCTCTATTCATTGAGTCCCCACGACTTAAGCGGATACTTTACTTTGGACATGCTTATATCTCCCTGCAGGAAGTATTGGAGTATAAGTCGCTCTTGGTTCACTTGGGATATCTATTCAGCCTACTTACAGAAGTCATTTTATCTGTGGTTTATGTCACTCTTTGCTACGATGTCAAGTTTGTGGTATGATTTTAATAGTTCTATTGTGTGTTAACATTGGTTCGTAATGGGCGGCCATGTTCGGTCGGTGGTGCTCGTGACTAACGGCGTTATGTGGAAACCAGTGCCAAAAGGTTTGACCTGTGGACAGAGTTTGAATTCTTGAATTGACTTCCGTCAATCCTCGGAATATTCAGCTGAAGGCGCACTCACATTTCCTTCATCTTGTCCGTTTCCTGCCATTTATTGCATAACAATCTTGCGAACAGATACAATGTCGTCATGTCAACGTCATCTTTTCACTCTCATATTGCCAAATTGTTTCGGCGTTACCGCTGGTTTGGACGTCGTCGCCTTCCACCGCTCCCTCGGAGATAAATAAAGAGTTTGAGTGCACTGCTCATTCAGGGTAGTGACCTTCATGGTGTGATTTTAATGGGTCTGTAATGCACATTATGCATCTTGGCTCATTTTTTCTTTAATATGAATAGGTTTCTTTTTTCAGGTCGACTAAAAAGCCGACCTGATGTTACCTGGCTCGCGCAGCCTGACCCAAGCTGACGCAGCCAATGTTTCAGGTTTGTGCCACCCGACCTTGAGCCGCTGCCGGAGCTGAGCTGACCTGTCCTGGGTCAGGTCTCACCATCTGACTGGCATGAGCGGGTCAGATGTCACTGGACTCTCATTCCAAGAGCCCCGGTAGCTCTGTCGTCGTCAGATAGCTCAAGACTTACCTCGACGCACGTGCAATTCGCGTGCTGTCAGAGTTGTGTGGTTGTACGTGAGCTGCGTTTCACGCACGGTTTGTTTGTGCTCTGTTGCTCTTTGTTTGTTATTCGTCGAGCGCTGTGCCAGAGATCCGTGAAGTTGGCGTTATTGGCAGCAAGAGTGGGGAACGGATATAATCCTGCAAATGTGTATGATCGTGTGAACTTCAGCACTGTTTGATACCCATGCGAGTTTATACGCTGATGTGGACATATATGACCGTGCGGGCATACGCCGAGTTTGCCACGTTTGTACCGTCTGTGCGCGTATGTGGCATAGCAAGCCGCGTAGAACTGGAGGTTAGTTATTAGGTGCGCTGCCGATCTAGCCTCTCTAAGATCGCCAGTAGTCAACCAGTTAAATCTACAACACGCTATGCGGCCTCGTTAAGCGGCGAACTGAGATGGGGATGTTCCGTGGATATGCTTCTTGTTTTTGGAAGACGGGAAGCAATGAGCAAACGGGAAGACTAGAGCTCTTCTTTTTGCTAGGAGACGGCATAATAGCATCTGGATTACAGACTGGGAAACCGAACAAAGCTTCGGGCGGGTTTCGCCCCTCCCCATATACCTCAGTGACTACGGAAACTAGAAACTCTAAATTTGGAGGAGAGATTACGGTTGAAAGGAACTATCTGCAGTGTACATTTTATGGCTGTAGGTCAATGCATTAGGACAAAATGAGGTCGACCGCCCGGCCAGCGCTCGGAAGAAACCTTTATGGCGGCCGTTCGATCGACTTTAAACCCACCTAGTCCCTGTGTACCAAAGGATTTCAAAATTATGTTTGCTTGCGATGCGCTTATCAAATTACGACAAAGTCACAAAGGCTTCATTGCGATATCCCTTGCCGTCCATGAGATG
The DNA here is from genome assembly GCA_034440575.1 of Imbricaverruca yamaguchii. Classification (NCBI taxonomy): domain Eukaryota; kingdom Metazoa; phylum Arthropoda; class Thecostraca; family Neoverrucidae; genus Imbricaverruca; species Imbricaverruca yamaguchii. The sequence continues at coordinate 44,485 of JAOTOL010001214.1, forward strand.
CCTTCGAAAAGAAACATTGGTGGGCGGATCCGCCCTCGTGGGACGAAGCGCATTTTGTTGCAAAATATCGTGGAGAAAATTCATTAATGACCATACTGTATGACGCATAAACTCCCCATGGGGTGATAATGGCAGTTCCCCGCTCCCAGAGGATCTTTTTTGCCAGGATTGAGCAGTAACACGCGCCCTGAAGGGGGGCGGGGCAAATGCGCCCATCCCTCCGTTTTTTCATGCATAACTCCAGATTGTACCGGGCGATGTACACCATTGTTTGCTTACTTGCTTAGAAATGACCGGCGCGTTGTTTAAAGCAAGAACAAAAATCGGCCGAAAATTTGTCGAGTTAGGGGTAGTTGTTTAAAAAAATATAAGCGCCAGACGACAAAAATCGGCGCTGATGCGCTTCTCGTATATGGGAAAATGGGAAGTGTTCTTGGCAACACTAGCGACTTGCTTGATGTATAGTGTTGCGCTTTATAGTTGAAAAGTCATGTTAGGTCACCGAGGTCAAGTCAGGTCAAGTTCATGGCAGGTTAATGGAACCAAACTTGGTCAACTGGAATGTTGCCATGAATGCAAATGACTGCCATGAGATTGGTGTCACCTTGCATGTTACTCACTACGCGTCCTGAAAACTACTGTTGGTCATTGTCGGAATAGTCGGGCGGGGCGGCCCGGTTTCGGTAACTGGAGCAGGTAATGACCTGATAAAGCTTTGTTATATGAGTGACCTGAGGTCAAATTCTGGGTCTAACATCTGTATTGCATCATTAGTAATGTCCCAAACATCACTGATGTCCATTTTGAGCATTTAAACACAATCACAGCGATCCATAACAATGATAAGCCAAGTCACAAGAAACCAGACAATTTTGACATTTTGACCTCATTTTATCTCGAAGATATTGGCCTAAGGTCATAAAATTTGCACAAAATAGAGTGCACTGTCGTACCCATCCACCCTGCGAATTTCGTTGCTCCAGCTTTGATAGGAGCTGAGATCTTGGGGGGAGTATCCGCCCCCTCCATTGCGCGAATTTTCAGAGGCCTTCTGGGGCGCGTGTTAAGATGTATTTCACCGAACCCAAAACCATTTTATGAAGCAATTAGTGTCTTGAACTTAGCCCACAAAAGTTCAAATCTGAGTTTTTCGGTATCTGCCTCCCCCGCCCAAGCCAGTCTTGCCAAGCCAGACTCGCCCCGGTCCTTCCCTCTCCCGCAGATCACACCATGGAGCTCGGATAGGGAGAACAGGGCTAGCGAGATGGTCTTTGGCTCCATGTTTTCTATAGAACACCATGAAGCATAGTATAATGCTAAATTTTGCGAATGTTGAAGGGGCGCCTCCTTCCGACCCCCCTGCCACGGGGGTGCTCGTGAATACACCCGCGGAATGAGGTCTGCCCTGTATCGCCTCTGGAATGGGAGGAAGAATGCCCGGAAACTAATAAACGTAGGCCTCGTAAATTTTTTAATGGGGGCTATGCGCGTGACTCATCGATAGCTGCAGAGCTAGTAATACCATCTCCTCATGCCTTGGGTACATTAAACGCCACCAGACTAAAAAGGCGCCCCGTGAAAAAACGTGGAGATGCCGGGGATCGAACCCGGGGCCTTTCACATGCAAAGCGAACGCGCTACCACTGCGCTACATCCCCGTGCGCCAGAAATCGGTCCTAATAGACGTATGGAATGAATCCATCGTTCAACACACAAGGTTAATTTTATTCTTAGGTTTTTAATAAGTCAGGATGTTTCCTCCTATGGGTGCTTTTTCTCCAATGGTGCTTCCCATGCCCGATGACTTCAACTTTGAGCAACCTTCGTAAAGTTGGCGCACGTTTTCGTATTCAGCACCCGCCACCGCAAATTACTACCAAAATTGCTATCCACGGCCAAACAGATCCACCTTTCATCTTATTTTACTTACAATCAGGTTCCACCGGTATCGCCGCGCCGCGACGCCCAGATGGCGCGCTACCCCCACTTGTGATTGGTCCGATTGCATTTTGGCGCGGGTCGGTGATATCTGGCCGCGCGTTTTGTCCTATTCTAGTTCGGTTTCGTGGTGCACCCGATAAATTATTCGTGGTTTGAGGTGCTTGCTGGCGTGTATGTTAACACACATGCCAGCAAGCACTTGAACTGTATATTCATCACAATTGTGATGAATATACAGTTATATTAGTCGCGGTCATCCGTGATATCTGGATGTAATGCTGTTTCCAGTTGCTTTTAAAGATCAAACAATTTATTTCAATTCGAATGGCATCTTCGCATATTTTGCCTCTTCAACAAGAAAACACTCATATCTCGCATGCCCTAAGATAATTATCAACATACACTGTACGTATGGGTGCAGGAGAATCGTTTTCAAAGTTGGTATGGCTGGGATGATGGTCAAGGCAATATTTTTTGTTCAGGGTGTATGCCCAATCTTTCAAAACTGGATGTATCTACCATTTTTGTTGTCAGTTTCCTAAAAAAAACGTAATAGATGACATACTGCATGCTCCGACCTCCCTTGTGCTTTTTAGACCTTCGGAGGATGTTCTGCATTTGTCAGATACAGTGCACAGGAAAAGTAACTGTACCATATACTGATCGATGTCAAACCGTCTTGTATCTACACAATTAAGTAAAGTACCAAGGAAAAAAGTTCCACGACGAAGCACATTGCATTCTGGCGCGACTAAGAAATTAATTCACGTTTTACGCTGTCGTAGATTTTGTGTTGTTCCATAATGCATGAGTTGCTTGCTTCCCCGAAACGCTCGAGTCGTGTTCGTCTGAGTGCGGACCTGCCTGCTTCTCGCTTTATGCCCCCGGCCTCGCCCACCTGCGGGACTGGTCATGTCGTGTGGGTCATGTTAAAAAAAAATTAATCCGAGTTGTTTGGGTGACTTTAGGAGCCAGGGTTCTATTGTTAAGCAGAGATTGTTGCGCAAACCCTGGCCCCACCACCCAACCCATGAATTCCAGTTCAAAGCCAGATAACGTGCCGTCAATGCACCGACACGGCCGCACGGTAGCTCGTCCCCGGCCTCATCGGGCCAGCTGCCAACTGACACTCCCGGCCGGGGGCTAAATGCGAGCGCGCGAAGCGACTCGAAACCTGTGTTGCCAGTACAGGGGAGATCGGTGCAGCCCAGCACTCTAACCAACTGAGCTACCGGGGCGGCTCATGTGCGGATACTGCATTACGATGTGATCTGTGCATGATGACTGGCCCGGTCAGACCTACTGGTTACTACAGGCTTGCTGCCACCAGAAAGGGAGAGCTGCTTTAACCAGTCACGTCTCCAACCTAGGCTGTCGTATCCCACGGATGCTGGCTTGCTGGTATATATGGTAGAGGTGTCAGCATATGTGTTCCCTTGGGAAGGAGCTGTTACAGCCATGGGTGGGTATCCGAAATTTAATTGATGTGCCTTTTGCTTACAGCCTTGTATGACAATCTTACACAGACTCGCCCATGACTTTAGGGAGTTGTGTAGGACTAAGCTGAGCAAACTCAACCAGACTGATTACGTGAGTAGAGGGTCAGCAACGGAAGTTATTCTTGGGCACTACATCTCTCTCTCTCCCTCTCCCACTGACGATGCCCTGGTTCACGGGGTCTGCCAAGCGTCAAACTGCGCAAGGTCACTGAAATGCAGCACTTCCATCGAGCTGAAAGGGCGGGGAAGGCCGAGTTGCTAAGGTGTTGGGCTCTGGGTATCAAAGGTCCCGGGTTCGACACTAGCGCCGCTCGGGACATTTCCCAATCCCGTGGCCCACCGGCGAAACAGTGTGGGCCGGGTCATTAGCCGTGAATGTGCATAAAGTGCGTCGTGAACCACCCAATAAACAAACAAACAAACATCGAGCTGAACTTTTGGGCACATGAGGAAACTTATAGTGAGCATACAAAATCCTATACTTTGGAGCACTGGTGAAAGAATCGCAAAACCACTGGTGGTTGACAAGTGGGGGTGGGGAGGGGACATACAAATTGGTGGCCATCCTAGGAATTGGTACGATGAAGTATGGCCTTTCCCCTTTGCCGTACACATCATATCGTCCTTAACCATTGGCATGTTTCGGTTCATTGGCCCCCTCCCCATCCTCCTGCCATGTGGGAGGGCATGTGTCCCCTTTCCTTGTTAGTAGGCATCTATGCTTGATAAGTCAAAAACTGTTCGGAGAGGAGCAGCGTGGTGATCGATTTTCCAAGCATATTCTGAACAGTTAACGCCATAAGATATGGGTTTGCTTAGCAACTACTCTCGCTGTACATCACCCAGTTCCTGAATCAACTGCATATAAGATATGAGATAAAAGAAGTATATAAGAAGACCTATGCCAATAGCGCTAATACTGAACCGTGAAAGTAGTACAATTTTATATCGTGTGTATCTGTGTGCGGACACGTCCACGGGATGGTCTTCCCACACCCTGACCCGTCCGTGCCCGGCTGTTCCTGCATTCATCAGTGTGCAATTGTGTCCCTGTCCCCTGCTTCTGGAAGAGAAAGCGTGAAGGCAACTGACAAAAACTGAGAAATCTTGAAAATCTGGAATGACGTGGGCCAAGGTAGGGACTTCTTAATTCCATAGACGATACAGAAGTTCCGATTCTAAACCTGGGCCCCTGAGCAGGCAAGATATCTTCATCCAAGGCGAAGTATTTTGTATTGTTTGTTTTTGTTGTTGTTGTTGTTATTGTTGTTCGCAATTGTTTTGAATGTCACATGCCGAAGGTGGGTAAGGCATGAGGGAAGTCCACGCCTATGTAGACCTGCTTCTTTGGGAAAAACGGAGACAGGAACATATCGCACATAGCAATGCTTCCAACACCGGAATAGTGAATGGTTGTTCTTGCGGCCTAATGTCGTGACCTCCAGCCATCGTATTATATCACATCTTGCATTTGTCTGGGGGCGGACATGCGAACCGCATGCATTTGTCTGGGGAGCGCACGAACCTTACTAAAGTACGTGGCCCTTGCGAACTTCTACATACTTCGACAAACGTCTACGGGTCCCTACGAACGTATACGGACCCTTACGACTGTCTACGGGCCCTTACGAACCCCCAAGGGCTATGACGAACTTCTACTGGCTTTTACGAACGTCTATGGACGCTTACGAACTGATGTAGGTCTTTATGAATCTGCACAGGCCCTTACGGTAGCTTACGAGCCGTCACGAGCGTTTTGTTACGCTTTGCTGGTAACAAAACGCTGGTGCTGCTGCTTCTCGCGTGGCATATACTGGCCTGACGTTTTTTTCCAAGAAAACTTTGACATTCTGCATCTAGATGCATGCTTAGGTGGTTTGCATTCATGGTCAGCAACAGTACCAGACTTACCATTTGAGGAGAAAAGAACATGGTCCAATGAACCCTTACTGCTCCATGCTCCATGTTCCATGGAGCATGGAGCATGGAGCACAGTGCTCGGAAAAGCACCGAGTTCCAGCATTTGGGTTTCGTCTCGCGTGGTGTAGCCATTGCTGTGTTCTACATTCTGTAACATTGCGAGACACATAGCGTGGCAGTCACGTGGCATTCCGGCGTCGCCTCACGAGATAAGCTGCCGACTGTTGAGCCGCGCATACCTCAGACTTCAGGAAATGTGCTGTTACCGCTGTTACCGCTAGGAGTGGTTTACCCTGGAGCTGCGGTGCGACCTTTAGCTGAATGGAGTCAGCTGTTCACCAGCCACACCTTCACTCCGGCATTTCTGAGAGCTAACTGTATATGGATCATTGGCACGCCTTCAATGTGTAGAACTTGTTCTAGGTAATCAGGGCATGTTTAGCACGCGCCCTGGAGGGCCTCTGAAAATTACGCGCACTGGAGGGGGGCGGATTCTTCCCCACCCCCCAGATCTCGCCTCCTAGTATGGCTAGAGTAACGCAATTGTCAGGGCAGATGGGTATCGTAAACAGTGTTGTGCTTAATTTTCAAGACCTTAGGTTAGTATCTTCAGGATCAAATAAGGTCACATACGTCACATTTGGCTTGTTTTGCGTAGCTTGGCTTAACATGGTTATGCATCGCTATGCTTGTTCTTAAATGGTCCAAAATGGGCATCAATGATGTTTTGGACGTAACTAATGATGCAATGCAGATGATGTATTCGGAATTTGACCTCAGGTCACCTACATATCACCACTTGATCGGGTCAGTTACCGATTTTAGTTACCGGAACTGTGCCGGCCGCCGGGCCGGTGATTGGTTGGTCGGTTATTGGTTTTACGACACATCGACCGTTGAGTCATGTAGCGTCGCCAATCTCTCACGCCGATTGGTCGCGGGCGAAGAGTAGCGACAGGTGGGACTCGAACCCACAACCTATCGATTGTGAGGCGAGCAACTTACCCCTAGGCTACTCGTCCCCCGGACCGGTGAGTTCTCCGGTGAAATTGGCTTCACGAATAAAGGGTTGAAATACATGAATGAAGGAGTACGAAAACGCTTAGGTTCACGATAACAAAAGCGGAAGTTTTCAGTAGGGAGTAACATGCAAAATAACATGAATCGCATGACTGTCATTTGCGTTTATGACAACCTTCCAGTTGAAGGAGTTTGGTTCCATTGACGTGTCATGACCTTGACCTGAGTTGATATCGGTGACCCTGCATGATCTTGAAATAACATAGCATAACAATATACATCAAACAAGCAGTTAGTATTAACATTAACACTTCCCTTTTGCCGATATACGGGAACTGCATCAGCACCGATTTTTGTGGTCTGAGACTACGAAGTGATCTGATTTTAACGTCTCTAACTCGAGAGAAAAAAAAATTGGTCGATTTTCCTATTCCTTGTTTTAAACGACGCGCTGGACATTTCTAAGCACGTCCACAAAACATGGCGTAGGTCGACCTGTAATATCGGGAGTTATTTACGAAACATCGGAAGGTGGCCGGTTTTCGTCCCACGTCGAGCGTGTGTTAACCACTAAGCTACTTGATGGACTTGTTGCTGATTTCGACTTAAGACTTGATTTCGCACAAGTCGATCCTTTCATCTTATAATGTGTCGTAGATGATGCAGTGGGTGGGTATGCTCTGGATTATCTCTCATTTGCGATAACGGTATATCCAATTTTGTTTGAATGGTTGTTTCTACGATATATCCGCTACACAACCGCCAACAAAACATTTTTTTTTAACACATCAACTGCGAACCTGGCTGGCCGCTTGAGGTCCATTTTGTCATGAATAGACATAGGAGCGACGTGGAGCGTGCAGAAGCAAGGGAGAAGGAGGCCAGAGCTCACGCGCATCACACTAAGGAGCGAGCGTAGGAGTGAAGTGTAGAGATCAGAGCTCAAGCGCGCAACTCTTCGTGCCCTTCGTAACCCATGTTTAGCCTTTCTCGCCACTCATGCCTGGCCTCTCCTCTTCTCGCACGCAAATGAATTACTTCATTCTGCAACCCGGGCTACAAGTGTTGCCGCTGCTATAGGGACAAGTGTCGGGACAAGTGTCGGGACATGTGGCGGGACATGTGTCGGGACATGTGTCGGGACATGTCTCGGGACATGTGTCGGGACAAATGTCGGGACAAGTGTCGGGACATGTGGCGGGACATTTGTCGGGACATGTCTCGGGACATGTGTTGGGACAAGTGCCGGGACAAGTGTCGGGACAAGTGTCGGGACATGTGTCGGGACATGTGTTGGGACATGTGTCGGGACATGTGGTGGGACATTTGTCGGGACATGTCTCGGGACATGTGTCGGGACAAGTGTCGGGACATGTGTCGGGACATGTGTCGGGACATGTGTCGGGACATGTGTCGGGACATGTGTCGGGACATGTGTCGGGACATGTGTCGGGACATGTGTCGGGACATGTGTCGGGACATGTGTCGGGACAAGTGTCGGGACATTTTTCGGGACATGTGGCGGGACATTTGTCGACAGCTGTTGGGGAATGTGTCGGGGCATGTCTCTGGATCTTTCAATGAATAATTCAACAACACTTTTGAACATTCATTGAATCTGCACATGTTTTTGGATTACAAACAAGAATTTCAATTGGACAATACGCCTTTTTTCCAAGGTACAAATATTTTGGTTGCCTTTTATACACTAAACCCACTTTTTAAAAGCGCATTTTGATCCTCCTTGATTGCGAACATTATCAAATGGTGATTTTTGGTAATTTCTGTTAAGGATTTGTCTTCTTTTTATATCAAGCCACCATTTTTGAGAGTGCAGAAGGCGCTAATTTTGGCTGTGGCCCACAGAGCTGTCAACAATCACCACTCTCTGATCACCGTGATCACCGTGATCTCACACAAGTCGCGTCAGCCTCAGACCTGCTGATCCACCGCCACAGTGGTGGTGGTGGTTATTGGCTTTGCGACACATTGGCGTCGCCAATCTCTCACGCCGATTGGTCGCTGGCGAAGAGTAGCGACAGGTGAGGCTCGAACCCACAATCTTTCGATTGTGAGACGGGCAACTTACTCCTAGACTACCCATCCCCTATCCACCGTCACGGTTCATGGCACACCCACCCGCTCACCCCAGCATTCCAGAAACCATGCGCATACAGTCGAACCACCACACGGTAGCCAGTCTCCCGGCAGCTGAAACTGGGCCATTCCACCATTCGCCTCACGGCCAACCCTGGCCGTTATCCTTCGTGCCATGCGCCAAAAATGTCGCGCCGCGGCGGCTTTACCTCATCTCACGCCTGCGCTGTATCGCTCTCCTATGCGAGGAAAGCGGCCGGAGCGCGTGGGAGCTGCCGTAGGCCCGGCCGGGGCTGGATGTCCGCACGCTACCCTCTGGTGACGGGGCAGCAGGCGGAGGAAAACTGGGCACCAGGGGAACAGCCGGGTCGCCGACTGTCAATAGTACCAACGGCCGCTGCCGACCAACCAGCCGCTGCCGGCGAGTTCCGAGCCTCCCGAGTCCGGGTGGGAGGGAAGACAGTCCGGGTGGGAGGGAAGATAGTCCGGGTGGGAGGGAAGGTAGTCCGGGTGGGAGGGAAGGTAGTCCGGGTGGGAGGGAAGACAGTCCAGGTGGGAGGGAAGATAGTCCGGGTGGGGGGAAGACAGTCCGGGTGGGAGGGAAGACGGTCCGGGTGGGAGGGAAGACAGTCCGGGTGGGAGGGAAGGTAGTCCGGGTGGAAGGGAGATAGTCCGGATGGGAGGGAAGATAGTCCGGGTGGGAGGAAATGCAGTCCGGGTGGGAGGGAAGGTAGCCCGGGTGGGAGGGAAGACAGTCCGGGTGGGAGAGAAGGTAGTCCGGGTGGAAGGGAGATAGTCCGGATGGGAGGGAAGATAGTCCGGGTGGGAGGAAATGCAGTCCGGGTGGGAGGGAAGGTAGTCCGGGTGGGAGGGAAGACAGTCCGGGTGGGAGGGAAGGTAGTCCGGGTGGGAGGGAAGACAGTCCGGGTGGGAGGGAAGGTAGTCCGGGTGGGAGGAAGGTAGTCCGGGTGGGAGGGAATACAGTCCGGGTGGGAGGGAAGGTAGTCCGGGTGGGAGGAAGACAGTCCAGGTCGGAGGGAAGACAGTCCGGGTGGGAGGGAAGGTAGTCCGGGTGGGAGGGAAGGTAGTCCGGGTGGGAGGGAAGGTAGTCCGGGTGGGAGGGAAGATAGTCCGGGTGGGAGAGAAGGTAGTCCGGATGGGAGGGAAGATAGTCCGGGTGGGAGGAAATGCAGTCCGGGTGGGAGGGAAGGTAGTCCGGGTCGGAGGGAAGATAGTCCGGGTGGGAGGAAAGGTAGTCCGGGTGGAAGGGAGATAGTCCGGGTGGGAGGGAAGATAGTCCGGGTGGGAGGGAAGGTAGTCCGGGTGGGAGGGAAGACAGTCCGGGTGGGAGGGAAGGTAGTCCGGGTGGGAGGGAAGACAGTCCGGGTGGGAGGGAAGGTAGTCCGGGTCGGAGGGAAGATAGTCCGGGTGGGAGAGAAGGTAGTCCGGGTGGGAGGGAAGGTAGTCCGGGTGGGGGGGAAGGTAGTCCGGGTGGAAGGGAGATAGTCCGGGTGGGAGGGAAGACAGTCCAGGTGGGAGGGAAGACAGTCCGGGTGGGAGGGAAGACAGTCCGGTGGGAGGAAAGGTAGTCCGGGTGGAAGGGAGATAGTCCGGGTGGGAGGGAAGACAGTCCGGGTGGGAGAGAAGGTAGTCCGGGTGGAAGGGAGATAGTCCGGATGGGAGGGAAGATAGTCCGGGTGGGAGGAAATGCAGTCCGGGTGGGAGGGAAGGTAGTCCGGGTGGGAGGGAAGACAGTCCGGGTGGGAGGGACGGTAGTCCGGGTGGGAGGAAGGTAGTCCGGGTGGGAGGGAAGACAGTCCGGGTGGGAGGGAAGGTAGTCCGGGTGGGAGGGAAGATAGTCCGGGTGGGAGGGAAGGTAGTCCGGGTCGGAGGGAAGATAGTCCGGGTGGGGGAGAAGGTAGTCCGGGTGGAAGGGAAGGTAGCCCGGGTGGGAGGGAAGACAGTCCGGGTGGGAGAGAAGGTAGTCCGGGTGGAAGGGAGATAGTCCGGATGGGAGGGAAGATAGTCCGGGTGGGAGGAAATGCAGTCCGGGTGGGAGGGAAGGTAGTCCAGGTGGGAGGGAAGACAGTCCGGGTGGGAGGGACGGTAGTCCGGGTGGGAGGGAAGGTAGTCCGGGTGGGAGGGAAGACAGTCCGGGTGGGAGGGAAGGTAGTCCGGGTGGGAGGAAGGTAGTCCGGGTGGGAGGGAATACAGTCCGGGTGGGAGGGAAGGTAGTCCGGGTGGGAGGAAGACAGTCCAGGTGGGAGGGAAGACAGTCCGGGTGGGAGGGAAGGTAGTCTGGGTGGGAGGGAAGATAGTCCGGGTGGGAGGGAAGGTAGTCCGGGTGGGAGGGAGATAGTCCGGGTGGGAGGGAAGATAGTCCGGGTGGGAGGGAAGACGGTCCGGGTGGAAGGGAGATAGTCCGGATGGGAGGGCAGATAGTCCGGGTGGGGGGGAAGATAGTCCGGATGGGAGGGAATATAGTCCGGATGGGAGGGAAGATAGTCCGGGTGGGAGGAAATGCAGTCCGGGTGGGAGGGAAGGTAGTCCAGGTGGGAGGGAAGACAGTCCGGGTGGGAGGGACGGTAGTCCGGGTGGGAGGGAAGGTAGTCCGGGTGGGAGGGAAGACAGTCCGGGTGGGAGGGAAGGTAGTCCGGGTGGGAGGAAGGTAGTCCGGGTGGGAGGGAAGACAGTCCGGGTGGGAGGGAAGGTAGTCCGGGTGGGAGGAAGACAGTCCAGGTGGGAGGGAAGACAGTCCGGGTGGGAGGGAAGGTAGTCCGGGTGGGAGGGAAGATAGTCCGGGTGGGAGAGAAGGTAGTCCGGGTGGGAGGGAGATAGTCCGGGTGGGAGGGAAGATAGTCCGGGTGGGAGGGAAGACAGTCCGGGTGGAAGGGAGATAGTCCGGGTGGGAGGGAAGATAGTCCGGTGGGAGGGAAGATAGTCCGGATGGGAGGGAAGATAGTCCGGGTGGGAGGAAATGCAGTCCGGGTGGGAGGGAAGGTAGTCCGGGTGGGAGGGAAGACAGTCCGGGTGGGAGGGAAGGTAGTCCGGGTGGGAGGGAAGGTAGTCCGGGTGGGGGGAAGACAGTCCGGGTGGGAGGGAAGGTAGTCCGGGTGGGAGGAAGACAGTCCAGGTGGGAGGGAAGACAGTCCGGGTGGGAGGGAAGGTAGTCCGGGTGGGAGGGAAGGTAGTCCGGGTGGGAGGGACGGTAGTCCGGGTGGGAGGGAAGGTAGTCCGGGTGGGAGGGACGGTAGTCCGGGTGGGAGGGAAGGTAGTCCGGGTGGGAGGGAAGGTAGTCCGGGTGGGAGGGAAGACAGTCCAGGTGGGAGGGAAGACAGTCCGGGTGGAAGGGAAGGTAGTCCGGGTGGGAGGGAAGGTAGTCCGGGTGGGAGGAAGACAGTCCAGGTGGGAGGGAAGACAGTCCAGGTGGGAGGGAAAGTAGTCCGAGTGGGAGGGAAGGTAGTCCGGGTGGGAAGGTAGTCCGGGTGGGAGGGAAGACAGTCCGGATGGGAGGGAAGGTAGTCCGGGTGGGAGGGAAGACAGTCCGGGTGGGAGGGAAGACAGTCCGGGTGGGAGGGAAGGTAGTCCGGGTGGGAGGAAGACAGTCCGGGTGGGAGGAAGACAGTCCGGGTGGGAGGGAAGACAGTCCGGGTGGGAGGGAAGACAGTCCGGGTGGGAGGGAAGACAGTCCGGGTGGGAGGGAAGGTAGTCCGGGTGGGAGGGAAGATAGGGGTGGGAGGAAGACAGTCCAGGTGGGAGGGAAGACAGTCCGGGTGGGAGGGAAGGTAGTCCGGGTGGGAGGGAAGGTAGTCCGGGTGGGAGGGAAGGTAGTCCGGGTGGGAGGGAAGGTAGTCCGGGTGGGAGGAAGACAGTCCAGGTGGGAGGGAAGACAGTCCGGGTGGGAGGGAAGGTAGTCCGGGTGGGAGGAAGACAGTCCAGGTCGGAGGGAAGACAGTCCGGGTGGGAGGGAAGGTAGTCCGGGTGGGAGGGAAGGTAGTCCGGGTGGGAGGGAGGTAGTCGGTGGGAGGAAGGTAGTCCGGGTGGGAGGGACGGTAGTCCGGGTGGGAGGGAAGGTAGTCCGGGTGGGAGGGAAGGTAGTCCGGGTGGGAGGAAGACAGTCCAGGTGGGAGGTAAGACGGTCCGGGTGGGAGGGAAGGTAGTCCGGGTGGGATGTGGGAAGGTAGTCCGGGTGGGAGGAAGACAGTCCAGGTGGGAGGGAAGACAGTCCAGGTGGGAGGGTGGGAGGGAAGGTAGTCCGGTGGGAAGGTAGTCCGGGTGGGAGGGAAGACAGTCCGGATGGGAGGGAAGGTAGTCCGGGTGGGAGGGAAGACAGTCCGGGTGGGAGGAAAGGTAGTCCGGGTGGGAGGGAAGGTAGTCCGGGTGGGAGGGAAGACAGTCCGGGTGGGAGGGAAGGTAGTCTGGGTGGGAGGGAAGGTAGTCCGGGTGGGAGGGAAGGCAGTCCGGGTGGGAGGAAGACAGTCCGGGTGGGAGGGAAGACAGTCCGGGTGGGAGGAAAGGTAGTCCGGGTGGGAGGGAAGACAGTCCGGGTGGGAGGAAGACAGTCCGGGTGGGAGGACGACAGTCCGGGTGGGGGAAGACAGTCCGGGTGGGAGGAAGACAGTCCGGGTGGGAGGAAGGTAGTCCGGGTGGGAGGGAAGGTAGTCCGGGTGGGAGGAAGACAGTCCAGGTGGGAGGGAAGACAGTCCGGGTGGGAGGGAAGGTAGTCCGGGTGGGAGGGAAGATAGTCCGGGTGGGAGGGAAGATAGTCCGGGTGGGAGGGAAGGTAGTCCGGGTGGGAGTGGAAGGTAGTCCGGGTGGGAGGGAAGATAGTCCGGGGGGGAGGGAAGGTAGTCCGGGTGGGGGGGAAGGTAGTCCGGGTGGGAGGAAGACAGTCCGGGTGGGAGGGAAGGTAGTCCGGGTGGGAGGGAAGGTAGTCCAGGTGGGAGGGAAGGTAGTCCGGTGGGAGGGAAGGTAGTCCGGGTGGGAGGGAAGACAGTCCGGGTGGGAGGAAGGCAGTCCGGGTGGGAGGGAAGGTAGTCCGGGTGGGAGGGAAGGCAGTCCGGTGGGAGGGAAGGTAGTCCAGGTGGGGGAAGGTAGTCCGGGTGGGAGGGAAGACAGTCCGGGTGGGAGGGAAGGTAGTCCGGGTGGGAGGGAAGACAGTCCGGGTGGGAAGAAAGGTAGTCCGGGTGGGAGGGAAGATAGTCCGGGTGGGAGGGAAGACAGTCCGGGTGGGAGGAAAGACAGTCCGGGTGGGAGGGAAGGTAGTCCGGGTGGGAGGGAAGACAGTCCGGGTGGGAGGGAAGGTAGTCCGGGTGGGAGGAAGGTAGTCCGGGTGGGAGGGAAGACAGTCCGGGTGGGAAGAAAGGTAGTCCGGGTGGGAGGGAAGACAGTCCGGGTGGGAGGGAAGGTAGTCCGGGTGGGATGGAAGACAGTCCGGGTGGGAGGGAAGGTAGTCCGGGTGGGAGGGAAGAGTCCGGGTGGGAGGGAAGGTAGTCCGGGTGGGAGGGAAGGTAGTCCGGGTGGGAGGAAGACAGTCCAGGTGGGAGGGAAGACAGTCCGGGTGGGAGGGAAGGTAGTCCGGGTGGGGGGAAGGTAGTCCGGGTGGGAGGGAAGACAGTCCGGGTGGGAGGAAGACAGTCCGGGTGGGAGGGAAGGTAGTCCGGGTGGGAGGGAAGACAGTCCGGGTGGGAGGGAAGGTAGTCCGGGTGGGAGGGAAGACAGTCCGGGTGGGAGGGAAGACAGTCCGGGTGGGAGGGAAGACAGTCCGGGTGGGAGGGAAGGCAGTCCGGGTGGGAGGGAAGACAGTCCGGGTGGGAGGGAAGACAGTCCGGGTGGGAGGGAAGACAGTCCGGGTGGGAGGAAGACAGTCAGGTGGGAGGGAAGACAGTCCGGGTGGGAGGAAGACAGTCCGGGTGGGAGGGAAGACAGTCCGGGTGGGAGGAAGACAGTCCGGGTGGGAGGAAGGTAGTCCGGGTGGGAGGAAGGTAGTCGGGTGGGAGGAAGACAGTCCAGGTGGGAGGGAAGACAGTCCGGGTGGGAGGGAGGTAGTCCGGGTGGGAGGGAAGACAGTCCAGGTGGGAGGGAAGGCAGTCCGGGTGGGAGGGAAGGTAGTCGGGTGGGAGGGAAGACAGTCCGGGTGGGAGGGAAGACAGTCCGGGTGGGAGGAAGGTAGTCCGGGTGGGAGGGAAGACAGTCCGGGTGGGAGGAAAGGTAGTCCGGGTGGGAGGGAAGACAGTCCGGGTGGGAGGAAGACAGTCCGGGTGGGAGGGAAGACAGTCCGGGTGGGAGGGAAGACAGTCCGGGTGGGAGGGAAGACAGTCCGGGTGGGAGGGAAGGTAGTCCGGATGGGAGGGAAGACAGTCCGGGTGGGAGGGAAGACAGTCCAGGTGGGGGAAGACAGTCCGGGTGGGAGGGAAGACAGTCCGGGTGGGAGGGAGTCGGGTGGGAGGGAAGACAGTCCGGGTGGGAGGGAAGACAGTCCGGGTGGGAGGGACAGTCCGGGTGGGAGGGAAGGTAGTCCGGGTGGGAGGGAACACAGTCCGGGTGGGAGGGGAGTCCGGGTGGGAGGAAGGACGGTCCGGGTGGGAGGAAAGGTAGTCCGGGTGGGAGGGAAGACAGTCCGGGTGGGAGGAAGACAGTCCGGGTGGGAGGACGACAGTCCGGGTGGGAGGGAAGACAGTCCGGGTGGGAGGAAGACAGTCCGGGTGGGAGGAAAGGTAGTCCGGGTGGGAGGGAAGGTAGTCCGGGTGGGAGGAAGACAGTCCATGTGGGAGGGAAGACAGTCCGGGTGGGAGGGAATACAGTCCGGGTGGGAGGGAAGACAGTCCAGGTGGGGGAAAACAGTCCAGGGGGAGGGAAGACAGTCCGGGTGGGAGGGAAGGTAGTCTGGGTGGGAGGGAAGACAGTCCAGGTGGGAGGAAGGTAGTCCGGGTGGGAGGGAAGTAGTCCCGGTGGGAGGGAAGACAGTCCGGGTGGGAGGGAAGGTAGTCCGGGTGGGAGGGAAGGTAGTCCGGGTGGGAGGAAGACAGTCCAGGTGAGAGGGAAGACAGTCCGGGTGGGAGGGAAGGTAGTCCGGATGGGAGGAAGACAGTCCAGGTGGGAGGGAAGACAGTCCGGATGGGAGGGAAGACAGTCCGGGTGGGAGGGAAGGTAGTCCAGGTGGGAGGGAAGACAGTCCGGGTGGGAGGGAATACAGTCCGAGTGGGAGGGAAGACAGTCCAGGTGGGAGGAAAACAGTCCAGGTGGGAGGGAAGACAGTCCAGGTGGGAGGGAAAGTAGTCCGAGTGGGAGGGAAGGTAGTCCGGGTGGGAAGGTAGTCCGGGTGGGAAGGTAGTCCGGGTGGGAGGGAAGACAGTCCGGGTGGGAGGGAAGGTAGTCCGGGTGGGAGGGAAGACAGTCCGGGTGGGAGGAAAGGTATTCCGGGTGGGAGGGAAGGTAGTCCGGGTGGGAGGGAAGACAGTCCGGGTGGGAGGGAAGGTAGTCTGGGTGGGAGGGAAGGTAGTCCGGGTGGGAGGAAAGGTAGTCCGGGTGGGAGGGAAGGTAGTCCGGGTGGGAGGGAAGACAGTCCAGGTGAGATGGAAGACAGTCCAGGTGGAAGGGAAGGTAGTCCGGGTGGGAGGGAAGACAGTCCGGGTGGGAGGGAAGGTAGTCCGGATGGGAGGAAGACAGTCCAGGTGGGAGGGAAGACAATCCGGGTGGGAGGGAAGACAGTCCGGGTGGGAGGGAGGGTAGTCTGGGTGGGAGGAAAGGTAGTCCGGGTGGGAGGGACGGTAGTCCGGGTGGGAGGAAGACAGTCCGGGGGGGAGGGAAGACAGTCCGGGTGGGAGGGAAGACAGTCCAGGTGGGAGGGAAGACAGTCCGGGTGGGAGGGAAGACAGTCCAGGTGGGAGGGAAGACAGTCCGGGTGGGAGGGAAGGTAGTCTGGGTGGGAGGGAAGACAGTCCGGGTGGGAGGAAAGGTAGTCCGGGTGGGAGGGAAGGTAGTCCGGGTGGGAGGGAAGACAGTCCGGGTGGGAGGGAAGACAGTTGGAATTGGAGGAAGACAGTCCAAGTGGAAGAGACATAGTCCGAGCGGGTGGAAGACGATCCGAGTGGGAGGGAAGACAGTCCGGGTGGGAGGGAAGGTAGTCCGGGTGGGAGGGAAGATAGTCCGGGTGGGAGGGAAGGTAGTCCGGGTGGGAGGGAAGGTAGTCCGGGTGGGAGGGAAGATAGTCCGGGTGGGAGGGAAGACAGTCCGGGTGGGAGGGAAGACAGTCCGGGTGGGAGGGAAGGCAGTCCGGGTGGGAGGGAAGACAGTCCGGGTGGGAGGAAGACAGTCCGGGTGGGAGGAAGGTAGTCCGGGTGGGAGGGAAGGTAGTCCGGGTGGGAGGGAAGACAGTCCGGGTGGGAGGAAGGTAGTCCGGGTGGGAGGGAAGACAGTCCGGGTGGGAGGGAAGACAGTCCGGGTGGGAGGGAAGGTAGTCCGGGTGGGGGAAGGTAGTCCGGGTGGGAGGGAAGGTAGTCCGGGTGGGAGGGAAGGTAGTCCGGGTGGGAGGGAAGACAGTCCGGGTGGGAGGGAAGGTAGTCCGGGTGGGAGGGAAGGTAGTCCGGGTGGGAGGAAGACAGTCCGGGTGGGAGGGAAGGCAGTCCGGGTGGGAGGGAAGGTAGTCCGGGTGGGAGGAAGACAGTCCAGGTGGGAGGGAAGACAGTCCAGGTGGGAGGGAAGACAGTCCAGGTGGGAGGGAAAGTAGTCCGAGTGGGAGGGAAGGTAGTCCGGGTGGGAAGGTAGTCCGGGTGGGAGGGAAGACAGTCCGGATGGGAGGGAAGGTAGTCCGGGTGGGAGGGAAGACAGTCCGGGTGGGAGGAAGGCAGTCCGGGTGGGAGGGAAGGTAGTCCGGGTGGGAGGGAAGACAGTCCGGGTGGGAGGGAAGGTAGTCCGGGTGGGAGGAAGACAGTCCGGGTGGGAGGGGAGACAGTCCGGGTGGGAGGGAAGACAGTCCGGGTGGGAGGGAAGGTAGTCCGGGTGGGAGGGAAGGTAGTCCGGGTGGGAGGGAAGGTAGTCCGGGTGGGAGGGAAGACAGTCCGGGTGGGAGGGAAGGTAGTCCGGGTGGGAGGGAAGGTAGTCCGGGTGGGAGGAAGGTAGTCCGGGTGGGAGGAAAGGTAGTCCGGGTGGGAGGGAAGGTAGTCGGGTGGGAGGGAAGACAGTCCAGGTGAGATGGAAGACAGTCCAGGTGGAAGGGAAGGTAGTCCGGGTGGGAGGGAAGACAGTCCGGGTGGGAGGGAAGGTAGTCCGGATGGGAGGAAGACAGTCCAGGTGGGAGGGAAGACAATCCGGGTGGGAGGGAAGACAGTCCGGGTGGGAGGGAGGGTAGTCTGGGTGGGAGGAAAGGTAGTCCGGGTGGGAGGGACGGTAGTCCGGGTGGGAGGGAAGACAGTCCGGGTGGGAGGGAAGACAGTCCGGGTGGGAGGGAAGACGGTCCAGGTGGGAGGGAAGACAGTCCGGGTGGGAGGGAAGACAGTCCAGGTGGGAGGGAAGACAGTCCGGGTGGGAGGGAAGGTAGTCTGGGTGGGAGGGAAGACAGTCCGGGTGGGAGGAAAGGTAGTCCGGGTGGGAGGGAAGGTAGTCCGGGTGGGAGGGAAGACAGTCCGAGTGGGAGGGAAGACAGTTGGAATTGGAGAGAAGACAGTCCAAGTGGAAGAGACTATAGTCCGAGCGGGTGGAAAGACGATCCGAGTGAGAGGGAAGACAGTCTGAGCAGGGGAAGATGGGCGGGCGATACAAGGTAGCAAGCCTGCGGTCCGTAAAGTGGAGACAGTAAGCACACTCTTCGACTCCACCTACGTCTAGCTTGACGACCAAGTTCATTGCCTTGTGTTCTTTTGCCACACATCCAAACGCTAGGTCATGTAGCATCGCCAGCCTCTCACGCCGATTGGTGGAGGGTGGACTCGGCAAACGCCGTCGGTTGTGAGATTCGACCCCACAATCTTACGATCAAGAGTCCGACGCCGTACCGACTGAGCTACCGCGACCTCCGCCCGAGTTCCTTGTAAGGAGCGGAAAGTTTGCACTCGTACTCGGTGACATACCCTACATTGGCCCGCAGCTCGGTCGATAGCCGGGAGGATAACGTATAAAACTGCGACGTGTCGACCCGTGGCTGCTATTGGGGTTTGTGCATTGACAGCGGACAGACCAGTGCAGCTCCAGCGGTATCAGATACCCGGCAACGCCGTCAGCAGCATGAAGGTGGGGATTGAGAGTGCGGCACGTGCTGGGGCGCCGGTGATTGTTTGCTGGCGGCCGTGTGTAGCCTGTCGACAGTGTGGATCAAGGTGCCTTGAGCAGTAGGCAACGTCACAAACGCGCAGAAACACGGGATGGCGTTCGACGCAGTGGTACAGCTAACGATTTTGGGGTGGGTTGTGTTATGAAAGAGAAACAAGGTTGCTAATTTCATTCGCATAGCAGTTTGTTTACGTCATTAAGCTGAATTAAAAGTAAAATATTTGCGGTGACAGCTTTGGTTGACCAGTTTTGATCATATATTTACACAAAAGTAAGATAGACAGTAAAATCGCAAAATGTATGCAAATACAGATGGGTCTTGCTTTCCGCATATCAGGTTGCCATATTTTTTGAAAATCAATCTTCCATTAATTCTTGTCAGCTTATTATGTGGTATTCCCAACTATCCCTTGGCCACTTTTTAGCCACCAATGAGCCATGATAGATATTTAAAAAGAAAATACGATACGTCGATCTCGTACCATCTACTTAGTACTACTCGTAGAATAAATGTATCCTCTTTCCTGCAGCAGCCTCTTTCATATACAATTTGTATTACTTATTGTTTATGTGGGGGTGGCGGCTCTGCCATCGGTGGGGTGTCGCGGGTGGTGGCGGGTGTGGGTGTGCGGGGTGTGAGTGCGGTGGGTGTGTGTGGGGTGAGTGGGGTGTGGGTGCATGAAGTGTGAGTGGGGTGTGGGTTTGTGAATTGGGTTTAGGATGTTTTAGATCCAACCCAACTTAACTGTAACTGGTATGGGTGTGTGAAGTGGGTGTGTACAATGTATTCTTGATGCAGCCTAAACTCGACTGGAACTGCTTGAACCACTTGAACTGATGAACTTAATGAGGGCTTGACCTAACTCTCTCCTTTGCTCGTTGTGCCTATGTCAGTGGTGTATTGTGTTGGTTTTCACCGCCAATTCCACCACACATCCCCAAACCCCAGCCGTCGTGATGTTGGTTTGAGTTGCCGTCCCTAACACGAATTTATATATGTGCGAGGTCAAAGTTTTGGGAACAACATATAGGTGAGTGAGAGTCTTTACCCAGATTATAATTAATACGTTGCATTAGAGAATTGATGGTAATGACATTTACCATTGGTTTAAATGACATGTCCCGTGTTGGGACTCTTTGGTCGCTAGTATAGTAGTAGTATAATTTTGTGCAATGTACCGCACGAAATAGGTGCCTGTGTTGAGCCCCAAGCGGCTTCCGCTGATCCTTAAATCTACCTATTTACGTTCATTCCCCTCATTCACTTCACATTCGCTGGCCCCATTCATGCTCTCCTTATTAATGGATGAATTGCTTGGTCCCCAAAATTAGCTCCCCCCCCCCCCTTCAGCGGTATGCAAACACATAGATCGGCAGACCAATGCTCTAATTTTGATGGTATTACCGGGCCGAACAAGTAAACCTTTCACTGCCAACCATGGCTGGCCTAGCCATTATTGGCAGCGTTTCTCGCCTGGACAAAGTCTTAACTGCAACGAGGGGGCTCATCGTACTGACTCCGAGGGCTGATACAAGTGCTCTGGTGTTTTTGACCGACATACCTAGCCTTAAGTTCGATCGATGCCGCGCCGGGCCTTATTCGTCGTACACTTGCGACCAGGTCTGACATATCCGACGAGTGGGCACGGATCCCTACCACGTTGGGCACGTACCCGGTCGTCTTTATATCCTAGCCGGCCCTATGAGTTTTGGCCTCGGGGCTTATGGCATGCCAAACCCGTCCATGTGTCCCTCGAACTGTCTGCACCAACCGTGCCTACGTGCAGAGTTCGGGGGTGGACAAACCACCGGGCAATATTTTGCCTATGCCCTATAGTCCGGCGCCAGACTTCCGGCGAACGCAATGTGGTGGCCCCTTTATCGGCTCTCCCACATGCATACCATGTTCGCCACCTCACCTGCACCCCTGGATCGCAGAGGCCAGCGTGATTTTGCGGTCAAAGATCCAGAGCAGGTGAACTAATACCCCCGAAGTTTCCGTTGATCGCACCCTCTCGCAATCAGGCATTAACCAAACGCACGTCATATATATGACAGCAATAATATTCTAGACAATTTAACTGGCTTCATCAGTCACCACCACCACCCGGAAACGTTCAGTCCATAGGAGGACGGCTCGCAGTTCGGCTGCCTCGCTTATAAATTTACTTTATAGTACAAATTGATATCGTGCACATATCGAAGCACAATTGTGTGAATCATTCCACCTTGTCGGGAAGTACTCACGGTACTGTCTCCGTCTACGGGTCGGCTGTTCATGACCCGGTCGGAGCGAAAAGCGCGGCGGGCACCCCTCATGACCAGCGGCACCGCAGCCAGTTCAATTCTGGACGTAAATATCCTCCCCTCCTCGCACCTGGTCGCTGAGGTATTTACTACGCGGGCACCGTTTCAAGAGGGTCGTAGTTCTCACCTCATCCATTGCTGCACTCTATCTTATTTTATCCGGCCCTGCTCTACCGCTCCTCCTGTCCGTCACTGCCGAAATGCTACCACCGGTCTCTGCTGATGCCACCAGATAATTTATAAGCTTAATCTAATATATTTACCTTTACATACACCGCATCGCATTACGCACACACTGCTCATATACTTCTCGCCATCTCCGACATCTCCGTCCACCTCCTCCCCATCCTGAACTTATCCTAGTTCCCCCCCCCATGAGACAGGTCGCTCCCAGCAATGAATTTGCTGAGAATGCAGAAGCTACGGAAGAGAATTTAGGTTGGTTCGGAAAGGTTTGGGAAAGATGATGACATGTCGGAAGTTTAACACTCACATGCCCGATGGTGAGTGGCGAGTGGCCTTGGCTGAGTACTTCCTCTCCTCCTTCCGAAAACTCAGCAATCTGGCCACCGCTGGACGCCCCTGGGGCGTCGGTCCGGCGTCCACCGCCGCGCGTCTTCCAGACCCGTCTCCGCGTCTCTCCTCTCTCGTCTGTCCTGGTCTGCCCTCTTGAATTTTCTTTAGCCCCGCCTTCTTTTTTTGATGTGCCCACTCTCAGGGCTTCGGGGTGAGTTCGCGCTCCTGATTGGTTTTTGGCTTTTGCCGCCTGGGGCCTTGACGGCTCTTTTTTCTGGCTTGGGTGGTGGCGTCTTCACGTCCGGGCCACAAACCTCACGGGCCGATGACCCTTCTTTCGGAGGTGGTCCAGCTGGTGTTTGCACCTCCGGTGGCCAGCTGGAGGTGCCAAAGCCGTTACTCGCGTTCGCCGCCTGTTTTTGTCGGAACTGCCCGTTTGATGTAGGCGCCTGCGCCACTGGCGTGGGCAAATATTTGTAAGGGACGGGCAAGGTGACCAGGATCTGACTGGACGTCTGGCGGCCTGTTCGGATGGGAAAATGTATACAAATTTTGGTGCAGAAAAAATGTAAGCTCCTTACACTTACTAAACCGACATATGCTTTCAACTTTACTCTGGCTCATATCAAGAATGTACCTTGTAAGCAATTAGTGCGTTTACCTTAATAGTAAAGCCTGAATGTCGAGCTAGATACGTGCGACATGTTGGTCTGGATACAAAGAAATATTTTACCATCAACACATGTGGAAAACACACTAGTGAATTATTTTGCTTTATTGTATTAACCCGCGCCGTATCGGGGGGAGTGTCTTCAATCGCCACCGTCAGGTATTTCGCGGATAGTGAACGAACGGCGCACGACAGCGCTCCGGAATTTGGCATACCTTTTCCCACATGAATGTGGCATGTTATGTCGAACTTTTGAAGTCAGGTCATCTTGGGTCAACGAGTGAATCTAGGTCGTCAGGTCATCTTAGGTCAACGAGTGAATATAGGTTAAGTGAGATCACCTGCAAAAACGCTCAACCAGTCGTCACGCTTTAACGGATACACAAATTTTAAGGACACTTTCGGCGTTTGCTTATCCTTAGGGATGCAACAAAACGTACGATAATAATTTTTATTTCTTCCATTTTTGACTACTTATACATTTTGCATATTTGCGTATTCAAATCGAAGATTCTGTGTAAAGTAAGCATTCTTTTATCAGAGCAAGTTGACTTCCAACAACGTTTCTCGGTCTGCTCTACCCATTAGAAAAGGAAAAGGAAAAAAACTTGAAAACCCAACATTTTGAAATGACAAAATAAAATTCTGAGTTTGGGGACCGAAAAATGTTATGACACTGTTCGATTTCGCTCTCCTTTTCTGATTTCAATTTTTTCTTCAAATATCCCCAAAAATGACCCATGTGCCATGTCACATGGGCCTGGTCGGTGTGTGGTGGAGCAGCAGCGTGCCATGTCACATGGGCCTGGTCGGTGTATGGTGGAGCTTCAGTGTGCCATGTCACATGGGGCTGGTCGGTGTGTGGTGGAGCAGCAGCGTGCCATGTCACATGGGCCTGGTCGGTGTGTGGTGGAGCGGCAGCGTCCCATGTCACATGGGTCTGGTCGGTGTGTGGTGGAGCTTCAGTGTGCCATGTCACATGGGCCTGGTCGGTGTGTGGTGGAGCAGCAGCGTGCCATGTTAAATGGGCCTGGTCGGGTGTGGTGGAGCTTCAGTGTGCCATGTCACATGGGCCTGGTCACGCGGTGGTGCGGCAGCGCGTTCTGGCAGTTTATTTCTATCTCATTTGACTAGGAAGGCTTTGACCTAGGGTCGTACAATTTGTAATGAAGCGAATTTATTAAAACCGTAATCTACCTTCCAAATGCTGTACTTCTAGCTTCAGTGGTTTCTTAGATTTCATGGTAGCGCGACCCTTCCCCCTCCTTTCGCGTTATATGAGAGGACTTCCGACGCACGTGTGAACGTTACCACATGGGTCTGGTGTCATGACTTCCAGTAATAATTTTCTGTGCTGGGTAGGAGTCAGCTATAGCGAATGGATATTGGTGTTTAAAACGATACTAATGTACCAATCCGGCTTTCAATGCTTTTCCAGTTGTACGGCGCCTGAAGGCGATTGTCGTGAAAATGACAATTTTTGAAGAAAGGTTGGAGAAGCGCCACGCATTCACATTGCACCATGCTTTCCATAGGCATATCCACAAGCTGAATTTTGTGTCACAAATCCTCCCACTACTGAACAATATTTAAACCAAACTTCACATGCCTTCCCAAATTGCTGTCACGGTGGATGAACCATGAAGCTTTAACCGCAAGTGCAAAATGATTTACACCCGCATATCTTCGCGGTTCCACTGAGAGAAACGGCATGGCTTTGTGCGGCCAGCCAAAGCGGCTGACGAACCCTGTAGTTATGTTTCATATCACGGTGGTCAGGGATGCGGATGCGGAGCCGGAGCCGGAGCCGGAGCCGCCGGGACATTTTACTCGGAGCCGGAGTCGGAGCCGGAGCCGTCAAAAGCAGGGCGACTCCGGCTCAGAAAGAGGTGTAAATTATACAAAATTAGCAAATGTGAAATGAACACATTATACCTAGTACGGTATGGCATGGTATGGTATGAAAATTCATTTTTAAAAGCCAAAATGTTTAAATACGAGTAACATGTAATAATATCATAAAATAATGGTAGAATAACCAATAACCACATTGTAGCCTCAGTAGCAAATGCAATAGTTCCATGTTTAGTTTAGTTAAATTCATTGTTTGCATCATCAACGGGTTGTTGTACCTTATTAGAGATGAGGTCAAGCATTACAATTTGCAACAATGGTGTTCCTTGGACCGTTCACGGGATGGGGAGTGTTGTTGATTCGAGTCTCCCCTCTTCTGATTTCCCCAATAAGGCACGAAGAGAGCGTCAGTTTGCGAGGGCATAACACCGAAAAATGATTTGGGTGGGGGCGAGTGTTTATTTAAAAATAGATACAGGGTTTATATGGGAGAGTTGCTTATAATTGTCTGAAGTTTGCGCCTCTGAGTGGTCGCGGCTAACATTTTTTTACATCACCCTAGCTCTTACTTAATGGATCGGTCACGTTTGGGATGTACGGAGCCGGAGCCGGAGCCGGATCCGGAGCCGCCGGAGCAGGTACATTTTGCCCGGAGCCGGAGCTGCCGGGACATTTTACTCGGAGCCGGAGCTGGAGCCGGAGCCGGTACATTTTGCCCGGAGCCGGAGCCGGAGCTGCCGGGACATTTTACTCGGAGCCGGAGCCGGAGCCGGAGCCGGAGCCGGGATGCTTCCCCGGAGCCGGAGCCTGAGCCGGAGTCGTCCAAAATTTTCCCGGCTCCGCATCCCTGACGGTGACAATCTGGCTGCGTTCATGCCTCCATGCGCGTGAACGCTGGAATGCACAGCTATAGGCCGCGCCTTTCCGGGTGAGCAGTTGGAACATAATCGACCTGCCCGGGAAAGCTTTGGTACACTGGCCATGTTATCTGCGACAGCGGGATAAATCGTTGCTGTTGGCACGGAGTTCCTCAATGTTTTCCTGCGTTAGGTGAATCAGAATTCTACCACGTATACGCACCTGACGTTCAACATTTCCCGTTTGTAGGTTTTCCCGGAAAGGTTTTGCTTTGTTTTTCTTATTAAATAAAATTGATCTCGTTCGCCGATATTCAAAGCATTATTGTGACATTTTGTGATGTTTGATTGATATAGAGCAGTTAGTCAGCTCTCTGTGGATCACTGACTTCGTAATTGATCCCTTCGTACTCATTTATAATTTCTTCTTGACATCCACTCTGGCGATCCTTTGAGTATTACTCATTCCTCAGGAGAGATGTATTTCCCATATAAATAAATAATGAGAAAATAGAGGGGAGAGTAGAGACAACCAGGGACAAAGACTGTGTGACGTTCATACATTCTCAATGACGACGATGCTTGTTGCGTAAATCCAAGACAGGATACAGATCAATGGGATAATGGCGTCTTCTCTGCATTGCCCTTCATGATATTTCTTATGTGTGCTTGCCTCCACTGACGCCCCTTATATTCACACCTATGGGAAGCTCTGTGAAGGGCTAGCGTATAAGTTGGCACCAAACATCATGTGGAAGCCTGAAGTACATCCATCGACAGCCTTCATGACTCCGGACCGTTTTTTTGTTTGTTTGTTCCGCGTCTCTTTGTTAGATTAACCGTTGTGTTGAGTGAGCTGTAATTGCTTAACCTTATTATTCAAGTGGAAATGCTTCTGGGGTCCCTTCTTCAGGTTTTTGCTTTCCGCTTTTTGCCGCGCTATGATGAAGTTTTGAACCTTCGTAATTTAAAAAAAATAAAGTTCCTTTGCACGTATTATGTCAAACACCTTTTTTTAGTTGCCCATGGCGCTCCAGGTGAAGATTCTTGGGGGCATGTCCGGCCAATTTTTAGGCTTAATCAGCTTTCGAAGCCAGTTAGATATTAACACTCTTTGTTGATAAGTGTTAACTTCTAGCCAATACATTGGTCCAAAAACTTGCATGCGGTACAGCTTCCGTCGAACACACGTCATGATTGCTAGTTTTTTTGGAATTCCTATAATGAAGGAATCGAATAATTTTCGGCATAGGTGGATCAAGAACAGGTTTGGATTTTTATGGAAAATTAAAACTAATTAAGGTTTTGCAGTGTGAAAATCTAAAAATGTATCGCATGATATAATGTATTTTTGGTTTCTAAAGGGTGTCAGCCAAAACTCGGCAGATTGTGTGGCACACAAGGAGAAGTTTTAATTGCAATATTGTCTGTTTCTCGGCCTATTCTTGATGAAGTCGTACCTCAAATGATACATTAAATATATAATATGCACACTGACTGTTGTTTTGAGTGGTAGCGTGCCACCCGTGCGCCCACCAGTATCAACTGATAGACCCATCAAAAGGGCTGCGGGCTGTGCCATCAGCGATTTCACTCCATTCGATTACACATGTAGCGCCTAGGTGCGTGTGGATTTGTGGGTAGGCGTAAAGGATCTGGAGAAGCCACAGGGAGACGTCGTTGCAAAATAATACCTGGAATGTGCACAGCTTGGCTGCACCATTCCCTTAGTGCGGTCCGGACGCCTCTCTTAGGACAAAAGGAGAAAGAAGTAGGATTCCGCCGCGGTGGTGACACGTGTCACCGCCGCTGTGCCGGATTGTCCCGTAAACCACTCGCCAGAATAGGACACGAGAACCCTGTATTGACATGACGTAGCGACAATTCATGCGGACTAGAAGACACAGTATGTTCTAGTTAAGACACTAAAGTGCGAAGCTATGGAAAAACAAATGCAGGCGAGTTAAGCATGCAGGTAAGTCGGCTCAGTGAAGTGGAAGGCTATTATGTCAGATGGATACTGGACACAGAACATTGGAGATGAGCGGAGAAACGAGATGAAACGGATCTGGATACGTAGGATCACTACACTGACATCTAGTGTCAAAAGAGCGAACGACTAGTTATCAGCCGCGAGATGGAGGGCGCGCCCTCGTGAATGGCTGAGTCTTCAACCGGTCGCTAGATGGCTAGCGGACGTGCTCCACTACACACATCATCTACTGGTGGCGTTGTAACTGGCCCAGCTCTTGTAGGTGCAGTAGCAGAGCCCGGACTGAACGTCCACCTGTACGTCCACCTGTACGTCACCTGTACGTCACCTGCACGTCACCTGTACGTCACCTGTACGTCGCCAGGTGCTGGCGCTGCTGCTGCTGGTGGCGCTGGCTGCCGGAAGACGCGCCGGCCAGCGGGAGGGCAGCCGGGTGAAGGTCCAGGGGCCCTCTCTGCCGACGGAGCCGGCGGCCGAGGCGCTCACCGCAGACCCGCCCGCCACGGCGCAGCTGGCACCCGCAGCTGGCCTGGCCAGAAGCGGAGGCAGACTGGTCAGCCGTCACTCCGGCTACGCCAGCGGCTACAACAACTATCCTCGGTACGCCGCCCGCCACGGCTCCTATAACAGCCATTCTCGGCACGGCGCCGGCTATGGCTCCTACAACAGCTATCCAGGGTACGCAACTGGCTCCTACAACAGCTATCCAGGGTACGCAACTGGCTCCTACAACAACTATCCAGGGTACGCAACTGGCTCCTACAACAACTATCCAGGGTATGCCGCCAGCTATGGCTCCTACAACAGGCATCAAGGGTACGCCAGAGGCTACGGCTCCTACAACAGATATCCAGGGTATGCCAGAGGTTATGGCTCCTACAACAGATATCCAGGGTACGCCAGAGGCTATGGCTCCTACAACAGATATCCAGGGCACGCCAGAGGCTACGGCTCCTACAACAGATATCCAGGGCACGCCAGAGGCTACGGCTCCTACAACAGATATCCAGGGCACGCCAGAGGCTATGGCTCCTACAACAGATATCCAGGGTACGCTAGAGGCTATGGCTCCTACAGCAGCTATCCAGGGTATGCCACCGGCTATGGCTCCTACAACAGCTATCCAGAGTACGCCACTGGCTATGGTTCCTACAACAGCTATCCAGAGTACGCCACTGGCTATGGTTCCTACAACAGCTATCCAGGGTACGGGCGCGGCTTCAGAAGGGGCTTCAGAAGAGGAATTGGCAGGGGCTTCAGGGGCGGTAGGGGCTTCAGGGGCGGTAGGGGCTTCGGGGGCGGTATCGGCAGGGGCTTCAGGGGCGGCAGGGGCTTCGGGGGCGGCATCGGCAGGGGCTTCGGCGTGGGGGGCAGGCCGGGCTTCAGGAGACACTTGTTCGGACGCCGTTTTCCCATCGGCGTTGGTAGGCACTTCGTGGGGGGCAACGGTGGCGGCTTCAGGAGAGCGTTCGGTCGGGGCTTTCCAGTCGGCTTGGAACCTGGCTTCCTGGGCGGCTTCGGAGGACGCCGAGTGGGCAGACGGGGCTTCAGCGGCGTTCCCTTCGGGCAGCGCGGTCCCGGCTTCGCCTTCGGACGAGGCGGGCGCGGTCCCGGCTTCGGCTTCGGACGAGGCGGGCGCGGTCCCGGCTTCGCCTTCGGACGAGGCGGGCGCGGTCCCGGCTTCGCCTTCGGACGAGGCGGGCGCGGTCCCGGATTCGCCTTCGGGCGAGGCGGGCGCGGTCCCGGCTTCGCCTTCGGGGGAGGCGGCTCCGGCTTCGTCGCCGGCAGGCCGGCTCGCGGCTTCCGCAGGACCCTCGTCGGACCCAGCCGGCCCGACTTCGGCTCCACCGGCTTCCCGACGGGCCCGGGCCAGTTCGAGGTGGGTGCCGGACCGGCCGTCGGTCCCGGCTTCGTCGACGTCAGCGCACCCGGCGCCGGCTCCTTCTCGACGTTCCCGAGCCCCGGCGTCGGCGGCGGCTCGATCAACGGCCCCGCAATCGGTCCCGCCATCGGTCCTGCCACGGGCTCCTCCTTCGGCGGTGCGACCGGGACGTCGGTCGGCCGCGCCGGCGGCACCGTCGCCGGACCCGTCGGACCCGCCACCGGGCCGGGCCAGTTCGCGGTCGGCGGCGGTCGCGCCGGCTCCGGACCGCGCGGAGGTCGAGGCTTCGACGTCGGCATCGGCGGCGGCGGCTTCAGCACCACGGGCGGCTCGTTCGGAACCGGTCCAGGTGGCAGCACCATCGGACTAGGTGGCGGCACCATCGGGCTAGGTGGCGGCACCATCGGGCTAGGTGGCGGCGCCATCGGGCCTTCGGTGGGCCCATCCAGTGGCGTCGGCGGCAGCTCGTTTGGCGGCGTGGGCGGAGGCTCGCTTGACATCGGGGCCACCTCGGGCCACAGCGGCGGCGGCACAGGCTTGACGTACTTCGGGTGCGACTACGACGACGACGACGATTGTGACGACAAGTAGATGATCATTGCGACAGTAAGAAGCGAAGCAAGTGAAGAATGTAAGCGAGAAGTAAG
Source organism: Imbricaverruca yamaguchii (assembly GCA_034440575.1). Lineage (NCBI taxonomy): Eukaryota > Metazoa > Arthropoda > Thecostraca > Neoverrucidae > Imbricaverruca > Imbricaverruca yamaguchii. Next base: position 73,954 of record JAOTOL010001214.1, read on the forward strand.
CGAAGGGCGTAGATGGCCAGACGATCATTCTACCCCATCATTCAACATCTACAGACTGCTAGATGACACGCTAAATACACACTCCTTGTGCTACAACCCTACAACACCGACAGACTCTTAAACCATCGGAATCTCAGGTCGTCAGAGTCAGACTATTAGACTGCCGTAATTTTATGCCAGATTATTGAACTGCTAAATCCGTCGGCCAATCACACCGTGAGTCTGTCAGACTGTGGGTCCGGCATGCTGAAGCGCTGCCAGGCAACAAGATTATCAGGATGTCAGCTATCAAGGTGTGGAATTCCCACACTGAATCAGGGCATTAGAAGTGCTTGCTTCATGTGAAGGAAAGCATGTGCTGCAGTGGAGGATGACGCGATCTGAATTTCTCTCTGAACTTCGGTGCTGACACAATAATTTGCAAAGGTATTTTAAAACACTGATATGGCATGTCACACCTGTCAAACTTCTAAAAATAACTGACCACCAGGCTGTCAGACAGCTGAAGCAGACACTCCATCAGAACATCGGAACATCAGACTGCTATCAATCACGCTGGCAAATATGGGAACTGCACTACTAGGCCGTCGGACGTCTGAGACCTTCCGACGGTCAGGTCTTCAGGCGTCTGAGACCTTCCGACGTTGCTGTTGAGTCTGGTGGTGGTCTGGAGGTGGTCTGCCCCTGCTGACGGCGTGTGGCCACAGAACAGGGGGTGGTCTGGAGGCGATCTTCTCATCGACGCTCATGTCGACCTTGAGATGTTGGCGTTGAGATGTTGACCTTGAGATGGTGGCCTTGAGATGGTGATTGCGCCGCTGGGCGGGTGGTCGATGGCTGTCGTAGGAGTCGATTGTTGATGATCCTGCAGTGGAAGCGGGCGGTTTTGCAGCATGTCGCGTAGCTCCGTCGCTATTTTGCGTAGCGTCTGTGCAGCATAGCATTGCAGGTGTCGCCACTGCATTGTAGGTGTCGCAACTGCTTTGTAGGTGTCACCACTGCGTCGCAGGTGTCGCCACTGACTACGAGAGCGAGCGTCTGAGCTGATATCCTGCCAAAGTGATACGACAACACCTGAGGCGTGGGCCTGATCTATGAGGTGTTGGAGTCTGGCTCTGTTTCAGATGTGGTGGACGAATGACTAATTGTATTCGCGATTTTAGTTTGCTGTGCAAACAGATACCAGCATGACTTTCCATCCAGTGGTCGTTTAATACATACCTTTCAAATTGTTGCATTTTCTGACACGCGAAGTGCTGGCACGTAATTGATTTCACATTCGCTGCTGAAAACATAACTCTTAACCAGAGTTCAGAGTAATTAATTAGTAAAAGTAAGCAACAAGTAAAAGCAAAAAATTAAGAAAAGTAATACGGGCTCCTTCCGTCTTTCCGATGAGATCTTCACAACCCCGTCTCGGGTGGGAGTCCTGTTATGCCAACCCTCAATTTTCAAAACTAAGCGTTGCACGAAAACGAAAGTGGTGTCTTCGGAATGCACTCGACGGGTAGGGTCCGTAACCACTCCAAAAATATTACCCACCCTGGGTACTAAGACTAAAGGGTACAAGGGAACCCAGCAGGTTTTCTAGCCCCAGCCCAAGTGACGTAAGCAGAAATATGCTAGGCTTATGGTAACGCGCGAACACGAACAAGAGGACGAGGACGCGCACGCGGTGGCCGCCCCGGGCCCGGCCCCGGGGCGGCCGTGGAGGGAGCTGCGGTTGGGCGGGCGGCTAGCGGAGGAGAGGACGACGCCGGAGGTGCCGCCCGCCCACCGCAGCATGAACGTCGGCGCGCGCGTCACCCGGTGGCTGTATGACGTGGTGGTGGGGGGGGGCTACTCCCGCGCCGCGTGCCTGCGTGCCCGGGCCTGCCGGGGGCGGGGCCGACGCCATCTCCTACTCCAGGAGTGGGGAGGGGAGCGTCCGGCTGCGGGTGCCCGCACCTCCCTTGAGTGTGTGGGGGCCCCGGCTGTCCTCGGTGGGCCGCTCGTCGGCGTCGCCCGCTGCCGCCTCGCCCGACCTCGAGGGTTTCCCCCCGCTGAGGGCTGCGGTTCGGCCCGTGGCCGTGGCCGGTTCCCCTGCCGCCCGTAGGCGGTGGGACCCGGTCCGCGACGGGGGGACCTGGCACCACCGTGACCTCCGCCGCGCACCATATCCCGTGCCGCCTGGCCGGCGTGCGGTGGGGCGCCTCCTGTCCAGACGGGCGGGTGGCGTCCCCGTGCTGGCGTCCGGCGCGGGTGTGGGTGGGGTGGTGGCTACTAGTGGGGGCCGGGCCTCCCCTGGGGCGGGTCCCCACGGCCCTCCGTCACATAGTTCCGGGGTCCTCTGGCCCCTATATCCCCCTTGCGGACCGTGTTCCCCGCCCCCTCCCTACCCGTCGCGGGCCCGCTGCTTCGCCCGTAAATTAAATGCTGGCGATGACCCGACCCCAACCCTCCAACTACACCCCACCCCATGGCACCGACCGGACTGGCAAACTCTACACTTCTGCACCAGCTCAATTTCGACTCCTACTTCATCTGCCTGCAAGACGTCTCAACTTCTACTACCTCTACGCGCCATTCTTCAAGTCACCTCAACTGTCACAACTCGCCTCTACAAGACAACTATGATCTTCTTCGCTCCCTCTCATCCGCACCACATTACTCCTCATACCCTTTCACCCTTAACAAACAGCAACAAAATACTGACACCACAAACGCCCCCCGAAAACAGCCGACATCACCACACGGTGGCAGGCTGGCCAAGCACAGACACACACACACGTAAGGGTCTCACCGAAAACTCCCGATTGCGCTTCTTGTACTATCCTTCTTTCAAGATGAAGGGATCCTTTTGCGGAAAGCTTGCACAAAGGGCACGGATTTCTCGGGAAAGAAATTAAACTCCATGCTAATGAGTTACAAACATATGTACAATTGTCCCAATAGGTGTATTCATGCGCGGCGTTTATTCTCCAGCTTCAGGGAACAAAGCAGTCGATGCAAGAAGTTGATGCAACGTCAACACATGTTGATCAATTCAAAATAAAAATGTGAGAAAAGAATTAGTGTGCGGTGAAAAGCTACAGGCAGCATGTGCATGTACATCACACGGCACGGGTGAAAACGTACCAGCAGCGTACATGCGCATACATCACAGATCACACGAGAACCATGTAAAACGGCGGCGTGGTCTGTGCAGTCAGGTCAATGTGACAGTAGAACCGCGCCGTTACACACAGACACACACTCACCAACCCGCCTATATATATATATATATATATATATATATATATATATATATATATATATATATATATATATATATAAATGTAAATATATATACATATATATATATAAATATAAATATGTATAAATATATATATATATATATATATATATATATATATATATATATATATATATATATATATATATATATATATATATATATATTATATATATATATATATATATATATATATATATATATATATATATATATATATATATATATATATATATATATATATATACACACATCGCCCGACTGACTCCATTCGTTCGTCTGTCCTCCGGCGAGCACGTGGGGCCACGCTGGCGCACAAAACGAGCGCTGCCCCCCCCCCCCTGCCGACGCGCGGCTGCATGCATTTCACGGACGTGACCCACCATGAGTACGTGCGCAATGCACACCAACAACACGTCCGAAAATCAGCTGGCGCGAGCTCGGCCGCACGGAACGGCGAGAGCTCAGTGCCACTGTCACCAGCCGGCAGTGCTGATGGCGACTGTAACCAGCCGGCAGTGCTGACGGCGACTATCACCAGCAGTGCTGACGGCGACTGCCACCAGCAGTGCTGACGGCGACTGTCACCAGCGGTGCTGACGGCGACTGCCACCAGCCGGCAGTGCTGACGGCGACTGCCACCAGCAGTGCTGACGGCGACTGTCACCAGCGGTGCTGACGGCGACTGCCACCAGCCGGCAGTGCTGACGGCGACTGTCACCACTATCACCAGCAGTGCTGACGGCGACTGTCACCAGCAGTGCTGACGGCGACTGCCACCAGCCGGCGGTGCTGACGGCGACTGCACGCATCGGGCTCTGAAGCTGGTGGCAGGCCGTGCGGGTGCAGAGCGCTGCGCAGCTGGCGGAGCTGCCGGAGCTACCGGAGCTGCTAGAGCTGCCGGAGCTGCTGTAGCTGCTGGAGCTGCTGAAGCTCCTGGAGGCGCCGGAGCTGCCGGAGCTGCCGGAGCTGTCGGAGCTACTAGGGTTGCTGGAGCTGCCGGAGTTGTACAGGGCGATATCCCAGGAGCAGGCTGACATCCGAGGACGGTGGAGACTGGAGATCCGCCAGTGCCGGTGGCTAGTGGCACTGAGACGCGGTCAGCTGATCTTGCTGTCAGGAGATGAAAAATTGCGTCCTCCACGACCTCTGGAATGAGCTAAGGACCCCAGCGCGCCGTCTCTTCAGGTATGGGATAATCTTGTTGAGTGTACGTGATGATGACCAATTGTAAAAGTCTTTAACCATATTAACCCTATTATCAAATTCTACTGAAAAGAACCAGGGCGACTAACTTCATCCTTGAATGGCATAGCCGTGCAAACACGTACGTAATTGAAAGCATGCATTAGCACAACTCTGAACTTGGAAGCATTAAAAACCAGGAACCGTATTTCTCCCTCCAATCTCTAAAATCTATGCTGTTCCGCAGCGCTTAGTACAGGTACTTTTTTCTCCAAATGGAGGTCATTAGTGGACCACGAGTATAGGGTCCCTAGCGCCTCCGATTCACATGGTAGATGTGTCTGGATCTACAGCTCTGTGGTTGGCTTAGGAACTGAATCAAGTTCGGGCGAGATGTTATAAATAGCTCATGTCTTCAGAACTTCATCACATTGGTTCAGTGCAGATATATTTTTTGTAAGATGTTAGATCCATGCGATCCTACCGGTTCTACAGGTCCTACAAGTCGTACAATTCCGGAAAGAGACGTAGTGGGCAAATATCCCCGTTCGTCTGTGCTAGATATGTGCCAACAGTGGATCCGCTTCTTTAGTTCCGACAATAGCCCCTTTTAAAATGTCTGAAAACGTCGTTTTGGCTGGTATGACAATGTGCATGGTATTCCAGACTCGACTGATTGCCAGGATGCGGTTGGACACAGTCAAACGTGATTAACTAGTGACCGATCCATGCATGTTTGACGTTGATATAGCGCAGGACTGACAAGATGTGGCCGAACTCTTTGTCCCGGTTTTGCCAGCCTGACATCTCATTAGATTAAATCAGATGTACTGAAGAATAGCCAAATTTGTAGAGTTGCAAGCAGACAAACGTACTGTACTTGACGCCGAGGAATCTAAACATGCATTAAACAGTATAATTAACTGAGTTATCTATTCGAGGGGAAATGTATGGCTTACCTGGCAGCAGGGCAACTTGAAGATATTCTAATCGGTTCCTCGTGTCTATAATGAAACAGTCCCCTCAGTATGCAAACTCACCGGGAGTTCGGTGCAAGCCACAATTCGAACAAAAATCATCAGAGCACATTGCGACTAGTGAAGACCACGAGGCACAGGTGATGATTCTTCCTTTTTGTCACCTCGGACTTAGAGTTGTTTTGAAATTTACGCACGCATATTTAGTCTGGTTGGTAGTCTTCGCACTAGACTAGAATGAGTACGCGATGCATTGAAATTTCGTTGGATGTGATGTGACAGGGGCGAATGGGCGAAGAAGCCTTGTTAGCTGATGTTTCGAGAGATATAAATTAACCTATTTCAAAAACTTATCAGCTTTAACACGCGCCCTGGAGGGGGGGGCAATCCTCCCACCCCTCCGGTTTTTCGTAGATAACTCCACATTTTACCGGCCGAAATACGCCATTATTTGTGTACCTGCCAATAAATGACCGGCACGTTGTTTGAACTACGAAAAATGATAATTTACCGAAGATTTTTCGAGTTAGGGGTCGTTAAAATCAAACAATTTTCCCAGCGCCAGATCACAAATATCGGCGCTGATGCGCTTCACATATATTGGCAAAAAGGAAGTGTTCTTGGCAAAACTAGCGACTTGTTTGATGTACATTGTCATGCTACGTTGTTCCAGAGTCATGTCAAGTCACCGAGGTCAAGTCAGGTCAAGTTCATAACAGGTTAACGCACGCCCTAGAGGGGGTATGGCGAAATCCGCCAATCCTTCTGATTTTTCGTACATAACTCCATATTGTACCGACCGATATACACCAACTTTTTCGCGTACCTACTTAGAAATAATCGGCGCATTGTTTAAAGCAAGAAAAATGAAAATCGGCCGAGAAGTTTTCAAGTTAGGGGCCGTTAAAGTAAAAACAATTCGCAGCGCCAGACCACAAAAATCGGCGCTGATGCGCTTCCCGTATATTTGCAATAGGGAAGTGTTCTTGACAACACTAGCGACTTGTTTGATGCATATTGTTATGCTATATAATTTAAAAGTCATGTTAGGTCGCCGAGGTCAAGTCAGGCCAAGCTCATGATAGGCTAATGGAACCAAACTTGGTCAACTGGAATGTTTCATAAATGCAGATGACTGTCATGCGATTGATGTCACTTTACATGTTGCTCCCTATACATCCCGAAATCTACTGTTTGTCATTGTGTGCCTAAGCGTTTCCATACTTTATTAATGTATTTCACTCCTTTCTTTCCGAAGCCGATTGTGCCGAGCCGCCCAACGGAGTAGTCGGGATGGGAGCCCGGTTCCGGTAACTGGAGCAGATAATGACCTAATAAAGTGCTCCTATATAGGTGACCTGAGGTCAAATGGCGAATCTCACATCTGTATTGCATCATTAGTAATGTCCAAAACATCATTAATGCCAATATTGGAGCATTTAAACACAACCACAGCGATCCATAACAATGACAAGCCAAGCCACGCAAAACCATACAATTTTGCTATTTTGACCTCATTTGACCTTGAAGGTATTAACCTAAGGTCATGAACTTTACACACAATAGAGTTCACTATCGTGCCCATCCACTCTGTGCATTTCGTTTCCCTAGTCTTCATAGGAGCTGAGATATTAGGGGGGCGGTATCCGCCCCCCTCCAGTGCGCGTTATTTTCAGAGGCCCTCCAGGGCGCGTGTTAAATAGCTAACATTGGTCGAGTCGGCTTAAGACAGTATTTGTCACTTACATTGCTCTTATATTTCGCGAACATATCATCCTAGCAAAAAATATCGGAAAAAATCGACCACTGGAGGGGTCATGGCCCCTTTGGCCACTGGGTTTGCTCTAGTAGCGTGACATGTCCCCTTTGGCCCTGGATGTGTTCCTGTGATGTGACATGTCCCCTTTGACCCTGGATGTGCTCCTGTGATGTGACATGTCACTTTTGACCCTGGATGTGCTCCTGTGATGTGACATGTCCCCTTTGACCCTGGATGTGCTCCTGTGATGTGACATGTCCCCTTTGACCCTGGATGTGCTCCTGTGATGTGACATGTCCCCTTTGACCCTGGATGTGCTCCTGTGATGTGACATGTCCCCTTTGACCCTGGATGTGCTCCTGTGATGTGACATGTCCACTTTGGCCCTGGATGTGCTCCTGTGATGTGACATGTCCCCTTTGACCCTGGATGTGCTCCTGTGATGTGACATGTCCACTTTGGCCCTGGATGTGCTCCTGTGATGTGACATGTCCCCTTTGGCCCTGGATGTGCTCCTGTGATGTGACATGTCCCCTTTGGCCCTGGATGTGCTCCTGTGGCGTGACATGTCCCCTTTGGCCCTGGATGTGTCCTGTGTGTGACATGTCCCCTTTCCTTTTGCTCCTGTGGTGTGACATGTCCCCTTTGGCCCTGGATGTGCTCCTGTGGTGTGACATGTCCCCTTTGGCCCTGGATGTGCTCCTTTTTCCTGTGGTGTGACATGTCCACTTTGGCCCTGGATGTGCTCCTGTGGTGTGACATGTCCCCTTTGGCCCTGGATGTGCTCCTGTGATGTGACATGTCCCCTTTGGCCCTGGATGTGCTCCTGTGGTGTGACATGTCCCCTTTGACCCTGGATGTGCTCCTGTGGTGTGACATGTCCCCTTTGGCCCTGGATGTGCTCCTGTGATGTGACATGTCCCCTTTGGCCCTGGATGTGCTCCTGTGGTGTGACATGTCCCCTTTGGCCCTGGATGTGCTCCTGTGATGTGACATGTCCCCTTTGGCCCTGGATGTGCTCCTGTGGTGTGACATGTCCCCTTTGACCCTGGATGTGCTCCTGTGGTGTGACATGTCCCCTTTGGCCCTGGATGTGCTCCTGTGGTGTGACATGTCCCCTTTGGCCCTGGATGTGCTCCTGTGGTGTGACATGTCCCCTTTGGCCCTGGATGTGCTCCTGTGGTGTGACATGTCCCCTTTGACCCTGGATTTTGTGCATGTCCCCTTTATTCCCCTTTTGGTGTGACATGTCCCCTTTGGCCCTGGATGTGCTCCTGTGGTGTGACATGTCCCCTTTGACCCTGGATGTGCTCCTGTGGTGTGACATGTCCCCTTTGACCCTGGATGTGCTCCTGTGGTGTGACATGTCCCCTTTGACCCTGGATTGCTCCTGTGTTACATGTCCCTGGATGTGCTCCTGTGATGTGACATGTCCCCTTTGGCCCTGGATGTGCTCCTGTGATGTGACATGTCCCCTTTGACCCTGGATGTGCTCCTGTGATGTGACATGTCCTTTGCCCTGGATTCTCCTGTGTGTGACATGTCCCCTTTGACCCTGGATGTGCTCCTGTGATGTGACATGTCCCCTTTGGCCCTGGATGTGCTCCTGTGATGTGACATGTCCCCTTTGACCCTGGATGTGCTCCTGTGATGTGACCTGACGTGTGCTGCCACCAGACTCAATAATGGATTTAAGATGCGACAATTTTTACGTTACTGATATGCACTGCCAGCCAATCATTGTTTTAAGGGAAATTCTCCACTTTACATCCGATAAGTCTCATTGAGTTCTGGTATCGTATTTTAGGGCGCATATCTATGCGATAACCGCATAGTTACAAATAATCACCGAACAAGAACCGAACAACCGGAACACAAGGCATACATCGGACGATGGGGGATAAACGTGGGACGGCAAACACCTCGTAGATTAAAACATACATGGCCTAAAGAAGAAAGCTGCATGTCTGACCTTGTTGCGCGGTTGTGGGGCACGTTGTTGCGAAGGATGTCAGCAAAATAGCAGTGGTCGGCCCGGCCCATGAGGAATTTCTGCACCTTGATGAGCTACTTAATCGGCTTACGATCTCACTGATGCAGCACATTCCCGCATCATGACCGAACTGAGCATGGCATGTGCAAGTGTTTGTTTGTTTATTGGGTGGTTCTCGACACGCTTTTTGCACATTTACGGCTAATGTCGCCGCCCACACTGTTTCGCCAGTGAGCCGCAAGATTAGGAAATGCCTCCAACGGTGCGAGTGTCGAACCCGGGACCTTTGGTACCCAGAGCCCAACACCTTAACCACTCGGCCATCCCCACCCCGCATGTGCAAGTGATGCATGTTGGTCATTGTATTCGACTACCATCGCGGTGCTAAAATTGATGCGTAATGTTCGGGCTACACCGAACACTATGTATCACTGACATATGCCTCATTGGCAACACGAAGGTCCAGCAGCTGAAGTGGCGGCTTGTTGCCACACAATGTTGAGCAAGCGCATCGCTACACATTACATAGCACAATGAATGGACGCCTGGAAAACTGAGCGAGTAAAAAGTGGCAGGAACGTTATTTATAGTGATATAAAATTCCCTTCCTTCAAGCATCGGTTACTGGTCATCGCTTACCTTCTGCCCAATACGGCAGCGGAGAAAGCAGCAAGCATGTTCTGAGCTGACTGGCGCCTTGGTGCCGCTAGAAACTCCCGTGCATAAGCAATACTGCTTTGCCTCGTCTATCTGCAGCTCGACCAATTTTCACTACGCATGCGGACAACCAGGCTGCGCTATCCATCGCCCTCGTTCAAATATTCACCGCCATCACGTCCCCCGGACGCCGGGGCTCGCAACGCCCACGCAGCCGTCCCGTCCGTGACGTCATCACCGCCGCGGCCTTCGTCCCCGCCAGTCACCAGCTTCACCACTCCCGAGCGGTCAGCCCGACCGAGGGGAGCGTCGTCATTATCAAATCAGCGCCAAGGAAAATACGCCGGGGCAGGCGCGGCAGAAGACGCGGATCGCGGGGTGGAACAAACCACGTGACAGAGCTGTCGCTCCGGCCGAGCTCTCAGCAACGCAAAGGGCAGCTTCACCTGGGGCTCATCAGTGCTCAGTATGTCAAACCTAAGCGGCTTGAGCTACCACGCGGCTTTCATTCTTACTGGCTAGACCTAGCTGTGGTGACTAAAACCTGTCTGCGGCCTAGCACCCCAATGAGTCTCATTAACTTCCCCGGTTGTCAGGTAAAACGCGCAGACCGGCCCGACTCTAGTGGTCACGACGAGTCGGCGATTAGCACCAAGTCCGCGCTGACGGCTACCGAGGTGAAAATGTCTACGCCACCAAACTCGAGCTCCAAACTAGAATAAATATAAGCCAGTCAAAGGGGAAAACAGAAAGTATTTCATTCTGGCGGCAATCCATCGACCTCCTCGTAACACTCCTCCTGCCTTGGATGATGACTTCGCTGAGCTCGAAAGACAGGCTCTATTGGCGACACTGAACTTCACCGGCACTTTTATCTCGAAGGTGATCGAAATTCCAACCTCCTCGGCACGGCTAATAGCCCCAGTAAAACACACCTGCTTGAGTTCATTAGCAACTATTCACTTACCGTGACAGTGAAGCGCCCTACATTCGCCACAGGCTCCTTATTGGATGTCATCATAACAAATTCGCCCATCTCTGTCGGCAAAGCCAGAGTATCTGCCACCACACTCTCCATACATGTATCAGATACTTGATTAAAGTAAACAGGCCTGCCTCAGTTAACACCGCGATAACGCCACGTTTTTTTTCTCGGACGAGTAGATAAGTCAGGACTGACAAGTGACCTCGATGAGATCGACTAGGCTCAGGTTACTGGTTGCACCTCAGTAATTCGGAAATGGGATACCCTGCTGAAATTCATGCCACCTACTCTCTACGAGCCACTCAAAAACATCAAAATTAGGAACCCAACAGCGAATCGGAACCCAACATGTTAACGAAGCCACCAAACAGCTCACACATCGGCGAAATTTAGCTTTACACTTGCAAGACAGAAATGCATACAAAGGGTGCATTCAGAGCGACCCGGACGACAAAGATTTTAAGCTGTGTGCGTCACAAATAACATCATTCCCGAGTTATGCGCGCTTTGGTATTCATAGCGACCCAGACAATGCAAAATGTTTGTGGTGTCACATAGAACCTAGGCCGGACATATGTAGACTTTTCCCGTGCTTGCTCCAAATTAGACCTGTATCGTTTATTAGTGGTATAAACTAGGTATTATAAATTAGTTGTCAACTTTACAAGAGAAGCCACACGTGAATGCACGTGACTGTATAACCAGGAGTTCATAACCTCGTGAAAGCAATGCTGTATTCAGGGATGAATCTACGATACATCAAAGCGTGACGACTAATTCAACTATTTTTTGGAGATGACCTCACATGACCTTGACTAACTCATTGACCCCAGATAACCTGACTTCGAAGTTTGGACACCACAGGTCAAATTGATGTTGGAAAGGGTAAGCCAAATTTCGGCGTGCTGCCGCGCACCGTTCTTTCACTGTCCGCGGAAAACCTTAAGGGGGTCGTCAACGACCCCCTCCCCCGAGACGGCGCGGGTTAATTAACGCGTGTTGTCAGTGTACTTGTCTGATTCCACAGCCCCACAGTACATTTCAATATCCCAGGCAGTGTTTCACACGCATGTCGAGCCTGCATATCTTCGTGCTGCTTCTCGTTGGAGGCGGTCAGTTGGCTTCCACAATGGAGGCCGCATGATCTTCCGTGTGTAATGAGGGGCATTGCCATTTATACCACAGCAAATTCCAAGCAGAGCGGATGCAAGCACTTCTGATTCCATTATAATTTGGTTGGCGCCCATACTTAAATTCCTAACGGTTGTCTTTGATGGTACATACGTACGATTTCGGGTTGCATTGTTTATTCGAAAACGTGATGCAAAACTACTGGCCTGCTAAACACTAAAACACTACTGGCCTGCCTTTTGATTCGCTCCACGCATCCAAAGGAACGTGAAATTTTTCGCTCTACGCTCCATTTATATATATATATATATATATATATATATATATATATATATATATATATATATATATATATGCATGTATGTATACTGTCTAGGACTTGAAAAATATAGTCCAAGGGTCTTCGGCCTTTTCAAACCTGTCTCATCTTCCCACTTTTGAACGGGACGACACACTTTTCCCCTTGGGCACCTTGATGCATTTTTCTTCATGCACAAGAGAATGAAAAGATACCTCAAAATAACAATTAGCTATTGATGTTCACGGTTTTTCTTTTTACTCCACAGACTGGAGTTGCAACCGTCTTTTAGCCTACAGTTTTGGAGTTCTTCGTCACAATTAAATTTATTTCTTTAATCGGCTAATATACTACTAATTATTCATGCTTTTTTTCAACAGTTTAATGCAATGGTCAACATATCTGTCATTAGCATGTTTTTCCAAAGCTTTTATGACAATTATGTAAAATTAAATAGCGGCAAACGCTACGACGAATCCAACTCAACAAATCTGCTACTGAGGAAAATGTCCTTGTCTACAATAAATAATCTTGATGTGGAACCGAATAAATTTGTAAGTAGTAAACTAACACTTACGTCGGTGTAGCAGCTTAGTAAAACGCTATACGAAGCTGGCTACACGAAAAACACCTGTGTAACTAGCATTGTCCAACTGCTCGCCTCCCTTTCTCTGGGCAAGCGAAGACACGACGCCCAATCACCTAGGCGTGACTTGATTACATGCGGCTTTTTGTCCGCTATTCCATCCCGGACCTTTACCACTTAGCAAGTGTGTAGCTTTTGAGCACGGAGAAGTGGCCCTAACAGGAAGCTTACAAATGCATGGACGGGGAGATCGGTTCAGTTTGTCCCAGAGTCCGCACGCTCACCGTCGGACGCCCTGGTGTAGCTTGGAAACCAATATAAGCGAAGAGTTTTCTAGTGTGGTTTCATAGTAAGACGTATGAGAATGTAAAGCAGTAGGGGGGTCGGTGGAATCAAATGTGGTCGGTGATAAAAGGCAGCTAAGAAAATCAGACACAATGACACCGAGTGTTCTGCTAAGGGATGAATGATCATAATAAGCTTAGAACCATTCACCGAGACACACGCAGGTAAGCCAACCGAACGTGCGATAGTACCGCTCAAATGACACACCTCGCTCCTGAAGCGTTCTTGAAGCCATCAGTAAAACATATATATGCCCCTGGAGGTATCAAGCTCCATTCCTCTTCCTCGAGTTGGGTCACCACCGAGCGTAGCTTCTCTCTCTTTCTCTATCTCTCTCTCTCTCTCTCTTTCTATAACTCTCTCTATCTCTCTCTATCTCTCTCTCTCTCTCCTCTCTCCCTCTCTCTCTCTCTCTCTCTCTCTCTCTCTCTCTCTCTCTCTCTCTCTCTTTCTCTCTCTTCTCTGCAGAAGATGAACACATAGATGAGATCAAGCACGGAGCAGTGTCGACTGAGCGTTCTGGTGGTGCGCCACGTGCACAAGACAGTGCTAGATATGCTCTACTCTACTGTTCCTCTAATGTACTGTTCTTCTCCTGTGTTGTTCCTCCACTGTGCTGCGACTCTACTCCGCTGACCTGGCGTTCCTTAGCTGGAAGCAGAGCTTGGGTGTGTAGTCCGTGTGCCTCACAGTTGGCTGCATTTCTGCTGTAAACGGCTTAGACGACGACACGGCGTGGCAATTGACAGACCGTGCGAGCAACCACAGTCCACCAGAATTGTGCTCGACTCAATTTTGTTGAATTCAGTCGACTCACATGTGACTCATAGATATTGAGATCTGATTCGTCTCGCAACTCAAATATCCTGACAGAAATTTGAATCTATTCAGATCCGGCTGAGTTGTATCAGGCTCATGAGCCATATGTTTCAGTGTGTACTACCCACACATGATATTTGAATGATTAACCCATGATTCGACTCATTATTTTTAGAAAGATGTGATACAACTCACGACTCAAAATATATTCTTGGGAAAAGAACTGATTCAACTCGCGACTCATCCAAAAACTATTAATTCATGAGTCGACCCTCGATTCACCTCACGTCGAGCACAAGCCTGCAGTCCACATCGAACCCACACCACGCAGCAACATTGTGCATCTCTCACCGGGCCCCGTCGGTTGAACTTGCCCGACACCTAGCGGCTGTCCCGAGACCTGCATGTAGTCTACTCCGGGAGTAATAGACGGCGCCACCGTCGGAGTCGGTCCTGTCGTGAGCTGGGCTTGCACGACGCGCTTGTTTGTTTGTTTGTTTCTTGGTTGGTTCACGACACACTTTATGCACATTCACGGCTAATGGCGCCGCCCACACTGTTTCGCCGGTGGGCCGCGGGATTGGGAAATGTCCTGAGTGGCGCTAGAGTCGAACCCGGGACCTTTGGTACCCATAGCCCGACACCTTAACCACTCGGTCATCCCCGCCCCTTGCACGACGCGCTGTGACATGGTGATGCGGAAGAGGCACTGGTATGGCCGGCGGGTACACGTAAAACATACATACATACATAATAATACATAAAACATACATACATGCTGTGAACGGACACAGCCGACAGGTACAAGGAGAACATACACACATGCATTGCGAACGGTGACACTGGTATAGACGACATGCATACGGAGAATATACACACATACTGCGAACGGACACACCGGTACAGCCAATGGGGACAAGAACATACACACATTCTGCGAAGTGCGAACGGAAAAACTGGTATAGCCGACAGGCAAATGGAGAATATACATACATGTTGCGAACGGGAACACTTGCATAACCAATGGATACAAGGAGAGCATACACACATACTGCGGACGGAAACACTGGTAAGGCCGACAAGCAAATGGAGAATATACACACATACTGCGAACGGACACACCGGTACAGCCAATGGGGACAAGAACATACACACATTCTGCGAAGTGCGAACGGAAAAACTGGTGTAACCAACAGGCAAATGGAGAATATACATACATGTTGCGAACGGGAACACTTGCGTAGCCAATGGATACAAGGAGAGCATACACACATACTGCGGACGGAAACACTGGTAAAGCCGACAGGTACACGGAGAGCATACACACATACTGCGAACGGAGACACTGGCACAGTCGACAGGTACACGGAGAACATACACACATACTGCGAACGGAAACACTGGCGCAGTCGACAGGCACACGCCGACCACATATGCACGTACCTGCACTGAGCAGTACACTTGGAGGGTGGCCAACATCTGCGCCTCCATCTAGCTGCTCGGCCTGACCGTAGCCGGACCGTTAGTGGAGATGGTGGGCTCCACCGGCCATCCGTGACACGGAGGCGAAGCGGCGGCTCGGGCGTGCACGGCAAGCCGGGGTTGTCGGCGGTCAACCTGGGTCATGTGGGGGGGGGGTAAACTGAGAGTCGTGTGGACGATGTGTGAATTGAACGTTTGGGAAACCCGTAGGGATAAACGCCAAACTGCTAGGAAAGCCCACAGGTAGAAGGCCGGGCGCAATTCGTGGTAACCGCTCGTTGCTGTCAAATTGAGGTGCCCCTAGCCTACCTACTGTGAAAATATATTTATGATTGTGTGAGACGAGAATGGAGGAGGAATCGGCTGTGGATTTGAAGTTGCATGTGCCATGTTTTGTTTTCCATAGAAATTTGCCAAGTAGCTCGAGGAGATGTGGATGCTCGTCTCCCAGTAGCGTCCTGAAGATGACTTCTTTTCACTCGTGTATTTTGGTTCAGGATGACAATTTATGAAGAATAGTTTTGCTGCTATATATGTCCGATGTACTATGCTCCCAGAAGTCCAGCATATGTCTTTTTCAGTGGTATTTGCGAGCTCCAGCAGGTCGTCTGGTGACATTGATTTGTGGGTGTGGTGATGCGTATATGCTGTAGACACGCTGGAATGGCCACTGCTATAGTGGACAAGCTAGCATGACCAGCGCTTCAGTAGAAAAGCTAGCATGACCACTGCTACAGTAGACATGCTAGAATAGCCATCACTACAGTAGACAGACTAACATAGACACTGCTACAGTAGACTGGCTAGCATGACCACCGATACAGTAGACAAGCTAACGTGGCTACCGCTACAGTAAGCAGGCTAACATGGTCACTGCTACAGTAGACAAGCTAGCATGGTAACTGCTACAGTAGGCAGGCTAGCATGGTAACTGCTACAGTAGACAAGCTAGCATGGTCACTGCTACAGTAGACAGGCTAGCATGGCCACTGCTACAGTAGATAAGCTAACATGGCCACTGCAATAATATACAGGCTAGCATTGTCACTGCAATAATATACAGGCTAGCATTGCCACTGCTACAGTAGACAGGCTAGACTGGTCACTGCTACAGTAGAAAGGCTAGAATGGCCACTGCTACAGTAGACAGGCTGGCATGCTTACTGCTACAGTAGTTAAGCTAACATGGTCACTGCAATAATATACAGGCTAGCATTGCCACTGCTACAGTAGACAGGCTAGACTGGTCACTGCTACGGTAGACAAGCTAGCATGACCACCGCTACAGCAGACAGGCTAGCATGACCACCGCTACAGTAGACTGGCTGGCATGACCACCGCTACAGTAGACAGGCTAGCATGACCACCGCAACAATATACAGGCTAGCATGACCACCGCTACAGTACACAGGCTGGCATGGCCACTGCTCTGCGTGCTGAATGGTGTGGTGCTAATTTGATTTGAACAGCATTGGGGCCACCGCACCTGGCGGCTCCCGAACCATCGTTTGCATGGGAACCGTCGTTGGCATGGGAACCGTCGTTGGCATGGGAACCGTCGTTGGCATGGGAACCGTCGTTGGCATGGGAACCGTCGGTGTAGGAAGTGTGCTGTGAGGGGGCCTCTTGATGTGCGCTATGAACTATGAGATGAGTTTCGATGGGAATAAGTAGGCTTTTGTTTTCCAGGAATAGATACTCCAGTTTTCTGTTCTTCGTATGCCAACATGATATTTTGGGAAATTGTGCTGGAGGTTAGGTCCGGGAATTCCAATCCCAGTGTGACAGGCTTATTCAAATGAAGAGCAAAACCATCTTGATGTCTGTGCTAGGCACGTTGCACAGACGAATTAGTAAGGCACGATTGGTAGCATCCAACTAGTCAGTGGTTCTAAGGTGACATCTAACTAGTCAGCGATTCTAAAGTGACATCTAACTAGTCAGCGGTTCTAAGGTGACATCTAACTAGTCAGTGATTCTAAAGTGACATCTAACTAGTCAGCGGTTCTAAGGTGACATCTAACTAGTCAGTGGTTCTAAGGTGGCATCTAACTAGTTAGTGTGCTGCGGTGCTTGAGGCTGCAGATGTCGGCCTCACCCCGGTGAGTGGTGATAGGCGTGGTGCGGTGTGCTGCGGTGGTGGGGCGTAGCGCGTGACTCTGCATACGACACGGTGACGTGCTGAGTGAGGGGGATATAGGGTCAGCAGATGAGCGAACTGCATCTAGGATTAAGCGACTCAGAGCAACGTAGATGCTGAGTAGGCTGGCCCGATTAGCACCCCAGTCTTGATCGGGGATGCGTCTCAGGACATTTAGGAACGTTGTGCTGTGCTGTGGAACATATTGAGAGTGACCACGGATGCTAAAACTGAAAATTCAAAGTACATCAGAGCAATGGCACATAGGATCCCGTGCTTAGAAACCATGATTATTGGAGGGTTCGACTGAAAATTGAAGTGACTCGAGACCCTTAAGTGCTCTCTCCAATGCACCAATGTGTCTCATCTCCACCTTCCCCTTCTCCTAATCTCCACTACCTCTGGCTCCCTCTCTCGCTTTCTCTCTCCCTCCCTCTCTCTCTCTATCTATTTCTCTCTCTGCCCCCTCTCTCTCTATTTTGGTGACGTGACCGTTGACCGACGACAGCCGGTTGCTAGCCCGCTTATACTGCGGGTGGGGAGAGATGTGGTCACACCGGGGTCGCCCCGTTTGTCTGCCGGTGTTGCGGCAAATAGCCGCCCCGGGAAGGTCCGGTGTCGGTCCTGGGGTGCCCCTGACGCACGACACAATACATCCATCATTGTTATTCACAGACCCGGGCAGGTCTAGTTCAGTCCTGGGGTGGGCTCCACCCCTGTCGCAATACACCTGCCATTGTTGTCCACACAGAATAGCAAGTAGATACTCAACACCAATCCTCACCTTTGGCTCCGATTGTAAATGTCTTAAGTTTTTGCCATAAATGACCTTTATTCCTCGTCGATTAAATGAAGGAGATTTGTATATACATACATATATATATATATATATATATATATATATATATATATATATATATATATATATAAATATATATCTGTATAGGTGTGTGTGTATGTGTGTGTGACATCGGTGCACATTTCGTGAAGTTCCTCATTTTATTTCATTTTCCGAGTATTACGACATGAGCGCAACTCTTTGATCGCACCTTGTCTATCCCCTGACCAGGCTCCCTGGGTCGACAAGTGTTTCCCAATTCCCAGCCCCGTGCATAACTTGACATCGGGCTCATCAACGTGCGGTCGGCTTCGAACAAAGTCGCCCCTACACACGTGTTCGTGTCAGCTCCATCTGCAAGTGACCATCATCTGCGACCTTGATGCGACCCGCGCGGCGCTGGCGGCGCGCCTGGGCATCTTCCCACGCGCGGCGGCGGCGGCGACTCGGCGGCCGGCCATCGGCCGCCATTTTGTTGTGTGCGGCGGCCACTCTCGCCGGCCGCTCAGGTGAGCGGCGGCGTCAGTGGCGACGCGTGCGCAGCCGAGTCAACTAGCCACGGGCCGGCGCCGCGACCGCCAGCGACAGCGCCGGTGACGGGTGGCCAGCCGATCGCCGGGAGACGCGCCGCCGGAGACGACCGCCGGCCCGGAGACCAGCTGGCCGCCGGGAGACTGACTCACTGACGGTGTCAGGTCGGCGCCGAGTGGGAGCACCTGCAGCCTCAGGTCGGCCGAGGACGAGACCGTGCGCGCGACAGACGACGCAGCCGCCATGCCCTGCTCGGCCATCACGCTGTCGCTGGCCACCGTGGCCGGCGTCGTGTCGGTCGTGCTGCTCGGCATCGCGTTCGGCACCGACAACTGGATCTACATCCGCGTCGACCGGCAACAGATACAGGTGCGGCCGCGCGCGCGGGCCCCCGGGCGGGCCGCCCAGGAATGCGGCGACGGCCGGCGCCGCGCACCCACGGAGCGGGGGGAGGGGCGGAGGGTCGGCCGGCCGGGACCGGCTGGTACTGGGGGAGACGGATGATGAGGGGTCACCACAGACGCCGAGGGTGGTGCCCACTGTGTTGTGAGTCGGCTGGGAGATGCGGGAGAGGCGGAAGAGGCGGGAGTTGGAAAACAAAGCC
Organism: Imbricaverruca yamaguchii; assembly: GCA_034440575.1. NCBI lineage: Eukaryota > Metazoa > Arthropoda > Thecostraca > Neoverrucidae > Imbricaverruca > Imbricaverruca yamaguchii. Next base: position 93,558 of record JAOTOL010001214.1, read on the forward strand.
AGACCTACGGGCCCGCACCTTCCGCCAGCTTAATGGCGCCACACGGGGACACATCCTTCTGCGGCGGGAACGCCTGTCAGTCACCTGAGCGGGCCCCTCGCCAGCCGGCTGATCTGATCCCACTGATCTGATCCGACTGATCTGATCCGACTGATCATGCTAATTTTGGAGGCTATGTGTTTGTCCCGATGATATGTGTCTTCTGTATGGATGGAGGAAAGGTGCTTAAGGTGTCAGACACATTGGAGATACGACCAAATGAGCGACCAAATGCCTCTTTGGTTTTGCCACTGAGAGGGGGTTGACCTGGTGTACCGTCGAATATCTATGTACACTTGTTTCCCAAGCTCTACAAAAGTTGAGAGAGCTGCGCTGCAGTTGACTGAAATATAAAGCAATTTTAGTCAACACTTTAAGAAGCTTGAAATAGGTAATGTACGTAGGCGCTGCAGAGTGTGGGAGATGTTGGCGGATGTATTGTTTGGAATTAAGGATGTGGTGTTTGATGGGGTGAATAGTGTATTTTACCAGTGTTATGGTATCCTCCCTTTACGGTCTTAACCTTGATGGGCCCTTGTGGCTCTTATTAACCCGTCCTGTTTCGGGGAGTGGTCTTCAACCGCCCCCCCATCAGGTTTTTCGCGGACAGTGGACGAACGGCGCGCGGTAGCGCACCCAAATTTGGCATGCTGTTTCCAAATTTTGAAGTCAGGTCATCTAGGGTCAACGAGTTAGTCAATGTCAAGTGAGGTCACCTCCAAAAAAGTTCAACCAGTCGTCACGCTTTAACGGATACAGATATATTAATGAAACTTTCAGCGTTTGCTTATCTTTAGGGATGCAACAAATCGTACGAGTGGAATTTTTCATTTCCACGTTTTTGACTACATTTGTCGTAAATTTTGCGTATTTGCCAAATTGCAGTTCAAATAGAGGATTCTGGCTAAAGTAAGCATTTTGTATTACGGCAAGTTGACTTCCGACAACGTTTCCCAGTCTGCTCTACCCAGTGGAAAAGGAAGATTAAAAAAAATTTGAAAACTCAAAATTTTGCAAGTTCAAAAAAAATATTAAAAAAACAATTTTGGAGGGCAAAAAAGAAAGCCCTGGTCGATTTCGCTGTCCTTTTCTATTCCAAATAAATTTTGTTTTTGATATATCCACAAAATGAACTCCCCAGAGCGAAAAGTCGTATCGAAAAGTCGAAAAATAATGTAAGTCGTGAAAAGTCGTAAAAATCTAGCCCCCTGGTGACGTTACTTTTGGGGGAAAATTGCTTCGGGAGTGGACCCGGACCCTACTCGTCGAGCTCTTTCCGATGACACCTCTTTCGTTTTCGTGCGATGCGTAGTTTGGATTTTAGAGTGGGGTTACTAACCGTCCCCCCGAGACTTGGTGCGAGGATTTGACCGGAAAGACTGCGCATTTTAAGTCTAATCACTTTATAGTATAAGGACTTTACAGTATTTCGCTGTAGCTACCTGTGCCTGAAATTCTGGAACCTAATTTAGACTCAAACCTATTATAACTATCGTCAGTAAACTACTCAGCATATGCTTTGACCACAGAGGAGCAGACATCTCATTAAGTCATATGTACATAAACATATGTACATACATATGTACATATACATATGCACATATATATACATCTCTGCCATGAGTTTCCTGACCACAACTCATGACAGATCACGCACCGGATTTTTCGAAAGCGGGATCCGCTGAAGCCAGTCGCAACGCTTCACCCGAAATGTCCGAACTCACAAAACAGCTCCGGGCGCGTTATCTGGCCGTGCTCGTCTCGCTGCGATGTGCGGCGTCGGCACACCCGCATCTTCGGCCGCCATATATGGCGCAGCACGCAGGCACATCCCTTCTCCCTCACCCAAACTACAAATTATTTTGTGGAGAAGTAAAGCAAAATTATAGCCATTTAGTCATCAGGGAGATGTCGCCAACCCAATCCCCGTCTTCAGAACCTAAAATATCACACAAAGTAGGTCGTACAATTTCCCAAGCGTAAACGTCCACTTCATTGGACCTTGATTGCGAACACTCGCTTGTATAGACAGACAAGTAACGTGTTCCTTTCAATGCGGCGCAAATGACCTTTATGGTCCGGCGCGTCTAAAAATCACCCTCTCTCCCCACCCACCGCACCCGACACATGCCTTCTGCGGCGGGAGTACCTGCCGGGCGCCTGCGCAGTCCCCTCCCCCGGCCGGCCACCAGTCACGTGATCGGCTCTGATCGACACCGCCAGGGCGCCCGACCGTCGGCGAGTTGTCTGTTTACCGGGCAACCTGTGATTCGGCGCCGGATCGATCACAGCGGGCGGCATCGCCGTCACTGCGGCGGCCGGAGAAAGGAGCGCCGTGGGGCCTGCGGCGGTAAATACCATAATGGTAAACATAGTAAACATGGTAAATCCCAGGCAAACATAGTAAACATCATAATGGTAAATATGGTAAACCTTCACGTAAACATGGTAAACCCTCACATAAACATGGTAAACATGGTAAACCCTCAGGTAAGCATGGTAAACCCTCAGGCAACATGCTAAACATCAATGGTAAACATGATGAACCCTCAGGTAAACATGGGAAACTCTCAGGTAGCCATCGTGAACATCATAATGGTAACCATGGTAAACCCTCAGGTAAAAATGGTTAAGCCTCAGGTAAACATGATAGACATCATAATGGTAAAGATGGTAAAAAGAAGAAACCCTCAGGTAAAGATGGTAAAGGTGGTAAACGCGGTAAATACGGTAAACCGTCAGGAAAGTATGGTAAACATGGTAAACCCTCAGGTAAATAGGGTAAACATGGTAAACATCATAATGTTAAACATGGTACACTCTCAGGCAAACATGGTAAACATGGTAAACACAGTGAGCCCTCAGATAAACATGGTAAACATCATAATGGTAAACATGGTAAACCCTCAGGCAAACATGATAAACCCTCAGGTAAACATGGCAGACATGGTAAACATCAGAATGGTAAGCATGGCGGTAAACATGGCTCATGACTCGCGGCGCCTGTCGATGCGCCCCTGCTGGCTCCGGCCGGGGTCGCCGTGTTATTCTTCTGTTCGTCTATGTCGACTCCAATCAGCTCGTTTTCCACCGCGGTGATCTGATCTGGGGAGCTAGCTGCGCCGGCCGTGGTCGCCGGAGCAGTCTCCACTTTCCACCACTGACGGCACCCTGGAGTGCAGCAACGGGTGTATTTTCCAGGGCTTTCACTGTTCACTTTTTTTTCTGAACCACAATTTCACTCAACTAGCGAAGGCATTCAAAGCACGATGCCGATAGGTGCGAGTGAGCGTTGTCAGCTTTGTTTGTTCGATTGCCCACTCTTTATGTCTGGAGGTTGGAGAGATGTTGTTCTTCCGCCAGCCTTGTCGCGATGGGTGGAGGCGCCGATTATCTTCAGCCCGTCGAAGTCCAATTGCTGAGAGTTGTTCATATCTGGTTTGTGGCGATCATCAATTCAGGACTCATCTACTCTCTTGGTTTTCAAATGAAGAAAAACAGAGGTGCCGTAGTAGATTAATTGCACATGCCCATGTGCTCATGTGGTCCGGATACCCCATCAGGATGACGATGGATCACATTTTGTTTTGGCCAAATGTACACCCAAAATGAGTTGAGAAGCAATTATCAATACATTTTCGGGAAACGAGAGGTGCCTTAGCAGGTCAATTGCACGTCCTCATATGGTTGGTGGGACCTAGTGCCAGGTTTATTATGTGAGACGAAATGTACGACCCTCAATATACCAGGAGGTGCTGAGTTTACATCAAAAGTAGCGTTAGGGATTATGCTATATTACTCAACGTTTCGGCCAGGGCCCATCATCAGGAGTTGATTTGGCCAAACTCCTGATGATGGCCCCTGGCCGAAACGTTGAGTAATATAGCATAATCCCTAACGTTACTTTTGATGCAAACTCAGCACCTCCTGGTATATTGAGGGTCGTACATTTCGTCTCACGCAATGTCTAAAACCCAGGAGCACCTAAGAGCCATTCTTCGTTGTATTAAACAATAGCCAGGTTTATTATATATAGTTTGTGGTGATCATCCATCCAAGACTCGCTACACCTGGATTGCATGATTAAATTGTATGTTATGAATGCAGATAGTTATTCACGCAGGGGATGCCTTCGTAGATATTAGCATGCATAGTTGGATATAACAAAACAAAGGCGTCATGCCTCGTGATTTTGATTTTTTTTCATTGGTGTCTTGAAACTGAACATTTTACTCTTTATCCTAGCATATTAAACAAATGTGCCGTTCCAGGACAAATAGTTTGACATACAGCTATGCATAGTCAGTGTCCTGGACGAAAACAAATACTTGTGACCCTTGCAAACAAACCAGCTCGAATCTGAATTGGTCTCGTTTGTACGACTGTGTTCGTTCGCTCGTTTCGCTCGCTCGCTCACTCCGTTTGAACAAGGTGAAAGACTAACTGATGACGTTTGTACGCCCTTTGTGGCTAGATGACTGCCAAGGTCGTGGTTTGCACAAGGAAGTATTGGAAGTGCTCATTGGAGATTGAAGTCGTCTTAAGCCAATGTGCATCCATGTAATACCTAAGCATGAGCATTAAGCTCACAAACTGTTGAAGACGCCTAAGCGTTTTATCACTGTCCAGACACCTTGTTATAGATGAAAAGCTACATTCCTGATGGTCTACATATGGAGCCTGTAGAACACGAAGACAGGGGGACCCACTGCTAGGTTGTCATGAGACCGGTAGAGCTTCCTGGGCCATATTTCCGTTTGATGTGAAAATACTTTGCGCATGCGCAGGCAAATACTTTGATGCATGCGCGTCACCGTCAAGTTAAGAATAGTTGGAATAATTGGTGTCCCACCAGTGCACGAGTGACGCAATCAAAGGTCCGAGCGATGGGCAAATCCTTTGACGATGTTAATTCTGTAAAGCATCCCAACCATGTGAGATGAGATAATGTAATGCCCCTCTCCTCCCTATAGTCGGTCAATATTAGGCAAAAAATCCACAAAATCCTATCAGGCACCAAACATTTTCGTCTCCTTTAACAACGGCTTGCTCTTCTGTGAGGAAATCATCCTGATTGCATGAATTCGGAGCAATTTACACACCCCACTGACATGGAACACTAGGAGCTCGAAATGACAAGCTTTTATTGTGAAGGTTCGTGTGTTTCTGTTACTGTTAGAACCAATCCTCTGAAGCTATCCATCTGTTACTACTATGGGGCTGTATGACCAACGCAGTCGACTCGCCTCTAAACCCAAATAACAACCAATCATCCTGACTGCGTTCCTGAGTCAGGTTGAAAATGCTGATTATGGCGCTCCCTTTCCAACGTGCATGTTATTCGCCTCAGCAGTCTTGTGCGACAGCTTGCCGTGCGTTACTAGTCTGTGGTGTTAGCCTGCTGTGTCCTGCTGCAGTCTTCGGTGTTAGTCTGCTGCTGCAGTCTCTGGTGTTAGCCTGCTGTGTACTGCTGCAGTCTCCAGCTTGTTTTTTGGGACTCAGCACGATGAGGTGACGGTCCACGCGCCAATGAGGCCGTCGCCGAGGGCAGTCGGCAGTTCCGTGAGCATATCGCCGCCCTCAGTTCACGCGTCCCCACTTTCAGCGCACGCCGCCGTTCGCCGAGCCGCTGGGAACCGGCACGGCCGGTAGATTGCGACGCGCCGTACCGTGCCGTACCGCGCCGTACCGTACCGTACCCAGCCGTACCGTGCCGTACCGCGCCGTACCGTGCCGTACCGTGCCGTACCGTGCCGTACCGTGCCGTACCGTGCCGTACCGTGCCGTACCGTGCCGTACCGTGCCGTACCGTGCCGTACCGTGCCGTACCGTGCCGTACCGTGCCGTACCGTGCCGTACCGTGCCGTACCGTGCCGTACCGTGCCGTACCGCGCCGTACCGCGCCGTACCGCGCCGTACCGCGCCGTACCGCGCCGTACCGCGCCGTACCGCGCCGTACCGCGCCGCCGCCACTGCCCCGCCCGTGTGGATGTGGGCCAGACGCCTGCGGCGACCACGTGTGCTGCACCGCCACTTTGCGGCGGCTCGCGAGGGCGGGAATTTAGTGCATGCACACGTGCAGCGCTGCAGGCTGCCAGGAATTTGTGCAGTGCATGCGTGGGTGCATGTTTGTTTTTGTGTGCATGTTTCGAAGTCTCCAGAGTGCCCCGGGTAGTGCTATTGAAGAAGTGACTACCTCCGGGTGGTGGATGTTCTGCTGGTGTCCGCGAGCCTTCTAAACTGTGGTGGTACTGAAATGAATCGGGTTTGTTTCTGAGCGCCGCCTGATGCTATCAGATTTCACCAATGACGCTATTTTTAATTCAGGAAAAATGCCGATTGCGATAGAAACCCAAAACGGAGGTGGATGGTTATAAATGCGAAAAAGCTTTAGCATTTATGTTCAATCAATTGTTAACCTTTACCCATAATTCCGGTTAGATCTTGACCGTATTGTTGAGATACACCAGCGTGCCAGATTTATCTAAACTCGTCGAGAACTCGCATTTCCGAACAATCCGACTTCACCTCCGATGTGTAATGCCTTTCTTTTGGCCGAATCCGTCCATGGAAGAAAAGCTTCGCTTTAAACTCTGATGCCGGTCCAAGATTGCATCGACAACAAACGGTTTATGGTGTGCAATCAATAACATAAATCAAACAGTCTAAAGCAAATCGTAGGGCACGACTTGCATGACTTCCTGTACAGAAATTACTATCAGGATAGAAGCCCTACCGCCTATATCATAGTAGTCATTTTTCATTGAATGGACATTCTTCATAGATAATTAGCAACTATGTAAATGCGGTTGCTTTTGTGCAATATGCAATATCATCGATCACCGAACTCAAGGTACTATTCGTCGATGTCATCGCCAGTTTCCAGCCACACCGCCGCCACCTCCTAGGTCCGCACGAGAAACCAGACCGCATCATGGATCCCAACAAATAACGCACGCCAGTAAAGCCGCTCGGAAAGTGCAACACTCAATACATGAGCACCCCAACTCCACCACTTATACCTGAGCACATTAGCCCCACCACTGATGCATGAAAACCTTAACTCCACCACTACTTTATAAGCGTCTTTACCCCGGCACTTGTGCATGAGTACCCATGCATGGACTTAATTTGAAACCAACACCATGCATCTTGCTGATGACTTAAATTGGTGAAAATAGTGAAACGATAAACGCGAAATTTCACATCAACTGGGCGGAAAATGATTACTTCAGAGTGAAATTCAAAGTTACGGTCCGACTTGATATTAATTTCTCTTCGTTGATTTCTAATTTCGACGGTACCGTTCCACTACCTTCACCCATACGCCTTTCCCATACTTCTGACTCAACTTGTCCACTTCACCGTCACCACATCGTATTTGTCGGCGCGCCGGGTCACATCCCGAGCAATTATCTGACATCGACAACACCAGACGGTGTCCCTGCAGGTCAGATGGAGGGCCTCTACTGTTTCGTGACGTACTTCGCGACGCCCCGGTGCACCGGATTACATTTTGAATTAAATAATCGGATACGAGCGAGCTTGGAAACTGCGCCGCAGTGACTGGCGTAAATTGGCCACCTCCCCCGCCGGGGAGAGTGGGGGGGGCGGTGGTGGTAGTGTGGCGTGTGCCGTGTGCCATGCGTCGTGTGCCGTGTGTCGCGTGCCGGGTACCGTGTGCCGTGTGCCGTGTGCCGTCTGCCATGTGTCGTGTGCCGTGTGTGGTGGTAGTGTGCCGTGTACCGTGTGCCGCGCGGCGGTGGTGGTGGTAGTGTGCCGTGTGTCGTGTGCCGTGTGTCGTGTGTCGTGTGCCGTGTGTCGTGTGCCGTGTGCCGTGTGTCGTGTGCCGTGTGTCGTGTGCCGTGTGCCGTGTGTCGTGTGCCGTGTGTCGTGTGCCGTGTGCCGTGTGTCGTGTGCCGTGTGCCGTGTGTCGTGTGCCGTGTGTCGTGTGCCGTGTGTCGTGTGCCGTGTGTCGTGTGCCGTGTGCCGTCTGCCGTGTGTCGTGTGCCGTGTGCCGTGTGCCGTGTGTCGTGTGCCGTGTGCCGTGTGTCGTGTGCCGTGTGTCGTGTGCCGTGTGTCGTGTGCCGTGTGTCGTGTGCCGTGTGCCGTCTGCCGTGTGTGATGGTAGTACGCCGTGTTCCGTGTGTTCCGTGTCGTCGCCGGGGAGGGCCGTGCACCGTGGTGGTGGTGTCTCCCGGCGCTCCGCCGGACGAGCGGTACCGGCCGCCGGCGAAAGTGGCCGGTCGCACGTATGGGGACAGTCGGGCGGCTTTCTCCCGAGCCGGTAGAATGTCTGCGGCGGCGAGTGACTCGGTGGGAAGCCGAGCGCGCGGCCGAGCCGGACAGCTCGGGTGGCCCCAGCTGCGCAGACGTGGGCCGCGCCGGCCGCGCTCGCCTGGCTACACTCGTGAATTGGTGCAGCGGCGCGTGCGACCAGCGCCGATGACGTCACTGGCCCGACTTTGCGGACGTCACGGTGCCGATGGCTTTCGGTTGCGAGCTGGCTGGCAATTTCATTGGCGAGGGATTTCTACAGGAGTCTGCATCAGGCTAGCTACGAATCAGTGTCAGTTCCAAGCAGTGTTGTTCCGGTTGGGAGGACGTGGACAAGGCCGAACACAGACGTTCTGTGTACGGAAAGGCGGACACTCGAGTGCTCTGATGGAACATTTTTAAATCGAGAGCCGGATAATTTATAATTGCTTTCCTTGTCCCATGGGTAGTCACGTTTGAAACAATGTATGCAAGCGTTTGGGAACCGGTGATATTTGTGCTCGTTTTCCATGGTGTTGCGGTTTGGTTTCATTTTTGTGCCACAATTGGTTGACCACCACATTTACTTGGCTTCATTTCTCAGCAATGACAGTGTTTATGGTAGAGCCAACCACTCCACAACCCGCCGGTTTCTCGCAGACGCAGGACAGCTCTCTCCCACCCTGCCCGGCCACTTGCAACGCTCCTGCACGCGCCATCGCAATCCTTCTCTCCTACCCCGTGCTCAGCCTGTCGACAAAGAACATCAGCGCAGTCTGGTAATTGGCTTCTTATTCCTTATGAGAAGGGCTTGAGCTCGATCTGAGACACCGGCACTTGGGAACGGCGTGCGGCACATGGGACCTCTCACACAATTGTCCGCAATTGAGCATTACGCGTGGGGGTGCAGAATCGAGTTACTCGGCGACTTGTGTTCCACACCTCCGATTTGAGCCGGTCGCGGCGTCTTCGAGTCCACCGACCGCTGTATTCCCAGACGCATCCGAGACATCGTCGCTGAGGCTGGCTGCATTGGCTGGCGATAGCCGGATGTAGCCGTCGTTCATTCTGTGTCGGCGGATCATCGACGAAAACTTGAGTGGTGAAGCGAACGAAGCTTCATAGCTGAGATATAAAAATGTCATAAATTCAAATGTACTACGAACTCGGTATGAAGATACGTCTTGCTGTATGTTCCCTTCATACAAACGCATTGTAGGATGAGTCCCGATCTTCTCCCACAGCCCTCGCTTTTTGCTCCTTCACTGCCGTTCTTTTCTTGTGGTTCTGCTCGTCCGGTCGTTGGCCCCGCGGAGGTCGGCCGACGTCTGACCTCCGTGCCGGCCGTGCACTGCGGCGCAGTCTAGTGGCACGCCTGGCCTCTGCAGACCGCACCGGCGACCCCGCGCTGAAGGTCACGCCCGCTCAAGGTCAGCGACTGACAGCCGTGCGAGGGTGGGCCGCCGCCGCCGCCTCCGGGTCCCCGGGTCCCCTGTCCGCCTCCGTCCTCCGGGTCCCCGGGTCCCCTGTCCGCCTCCGTCCTCCGGGTCCCCGGGTCCCCTGTCCGCCTCCGTCCTCCGGGTCCCCGGGTCCCCTGTCCGCCTCCGTCCTCCGGGTCCCCGGGTCCCTGTCCGCCTCGTCCTCGGGTCCCCGGGTCCCCTGTCCCCTCCGTCCTCCGGGTCCCCGGGTCCCTGTCCGCCTCCGTCCTCCGGGTCCCCGGGTCCCCTGTCCGCCTCCGTCCTCCGGGTCCCCGGGTCCCCTGTCCGCCTCCGTCCTCCGGGTCCCCGGGTCCCCTATCCGCCCCCGTCCTCCTGGTCCCCGGGTCCCCCTGCCAGGTGGGCTCGGCACAAAGCCAGCCACGAGGTGCGCTCATTAGTCCTGTTTGACAGGACTGAACTGTGTGTAGGTCGGACAGCGTGGGCTGGTGCAAAAACAAAGCATGGCCTCATCTTTGTGGCATACACTGTGCCACAAAGATGGCACAATGCAGGTGCGACTACAGCCGTTGTGCGGACGAAATTCAATGGAAAAAGGAATCGACTGGCGGATGTAAGCCAAGCGCATGAATGTATGATTTTGTTCTGGACATGAAAACGTGCTGACGAATATGTTTAGTTTATTAGGCATTAATATTATTCAGCAGATTTATGCTATTTCGTTGGGAAGATTGGGGTTGCGCATTCACCTGTGTCCTACTCACGTGCGTTGGCTGACCATCCATGCAAGATAAACGTCTAAGTCAGATGAACCACTTCCTCTTATAAATTACCTTTTCCCAGTCGTCAAGATCACCGCCGACGTAGTGGGGAAGACGCCCTTGCTGTTCGCAACGCATGATGCTCACGCGCCTCGGACCACCTTCAAATCGACATGACCTGGCTGCGCTTGTCACCAGCCTTCCCCCATCGGAAACATTGCGGTGAACCCGAGAAGAAATGCGCCTTAGTCTGGGAAATCTTGTTAAAATGCCAATTCCCAGGACGGATCACATTGACAGTGCAGTCACTTTAAAAATCAAATATCGATCAAGACCAGGTTAGCAGTAAACATTACTTGCAGGTTTACTTCTCCAGCCATGTCGGATACACTAGAAGATTCCTTCGAGATAAATTGTCCGTATGTTCTGATCAGGCATGATATCGAAGGAAGAAATACCACTCATATCACAAATAGCTTAGCAGTAAGACTGAGTATCCTGGGACACGAATGTTCTGCACGACTATGCTGTTTCCCACCACATCTATACCTATGCAGGACATTCAGGTATCAGAATGCCCAGCCTCACTGACATGCTGTGTGTGACACCAATTATACCAAGATAACTTCTAGTAATTAACTGAAGCGTGTCAATATAGCTTTGACGTATATATGCGGGTAGAAACACGCACTTTCGCTACATGTTCACCACCACCCCTGTGTATAGCTTACACAGTATAGCTTACAGCCATTTCAATAGCATGCGCATAAACATTTCCAGTTGCATTCTGACGTACAGAATAGCGCAGTGTCGTGCCTAGTCCATATGAAATCCGGCGATTCACGCCCTTGGGATGCAAGCTATTGCACAACCCGTCGGTGAATGGTCGGACAATTTGCCACGCATTGGTGTGGTCATCGGATGTTAGAGAAACGTGTCGAGTGGTGTGGAACCGGAGAAAACCGTGGAAATTGCCAGACACTGGCTGCTAGCGTGTGGCCCACGCATTGGGCATGGTGTTTGGAAGCATGTCCGGCTATGTGAAAGCAGGAAATTTCGAACTTCTTAACCGAAAATGTCCAACTTCTGAGCGAACGCGAGGAGTTGCTTTACTACACGCCAGTGATAAATGCTTTCGACGCAATCAAACATCGGCGAAAAATAATGATCGCAGGTAAGTTACCTTGGTGCTGGGATGGCATCATGTCATCATCTCCTTCCATTACCATCATCTTGATAGATAGCAAGATAGAAAGATATATATATATTATATATATATATATATATATATATATATATATATATATATATATATATACATATATCAAGATCAGCTACGCATAATTTTTTGTGGAGTCGGCGGCTCATAAATCGCACCCGCGCTGGGAACATCCTCCCAAAGCCAACACCCTGACTCTGCGCTCGACACAACTCGCCGGCTTCGTCTCTACGCGACCGAAGCCGGCGGGGTCATTGCCACCTGCCGTTCGGACGACCGCCTCGGGCGGTGTGACGTCACGGCGTAACTGCGCGCGCCAGCAGGTATGCGGGCACCTCCGGGACGGAGGGTCTGACGCCCGACCGGGCACAGAGTGCCGGACCATGGTGGGGTGGATCTGCATGCCTGGTCGGTGAATGAACTGCGTGGAGTCTCCGGAGCGGCCCGTGGCACCGTTTAGGTGCCGCTAGCTGTCTGGGAGTTGCGTAGGGCGGGAACTGGGAGTTCAGCTGGCTAGTCGGCTCTCGTCATAAGTCGTCACAAGTCGTCACAATTAGCTGTCGCCACAAGTCGCCACGGGGGCGAGTAGTCTAGGGGTAAGTTGCTCGTCTGACAATCGGAAGGTTGTGGGTTCGAGTCTGACCTGTCGCTACTCATCGCCCGCGACCAATCGGCGTGAGAGATTGGCGACGCTGCATGACTCAACGGTCGATGTGTCGTAAAAAAAAACAATAACCAACCAACCAACAAGTCGCCACGTTCATTTATTATATTGCCGATGTTTTGCGGTCAGATCAAGCTACCGAACATTGTGTCGTCAAACACTAAAAAAATGGATGTTCCACAAACAAAATTAGCAGCCATCCACACTATTCACTGGTAGTTTCCAACTCGTTGATCACAATTTCTATTCATCTCACCTGACGGCCCAGCGGAAGCATAATTTAACCAGAGGAACAAAAATGGCACATGGGCCGATGAAGTATCCGCACTTAGTCGTTCCAAGCCACACCTGTTGATTCCACCAATCCATGTTGATTCCGCCAAATGTTGTGGTGCCTACTTGCTCCCATGTCACCCGTTCTACCTGCTAGGATGCCGCTTCAATGCGGCTCTTTCTACCCACGAGGGTGCCGCTTCCGTGTCATCCTTTCTGCCCGGGAAGACGTCGCTTCTATGCCACTATTTCTCCCCACGAGGATGCCGCTTCCATGCCACTCTTTCTACCTGCGAAGATGCCGCTTCCATGCCACTCTTTCTACCTGCGAAGATGCCGCTTCCATGCCACTCTTTCTACCTGCGAAGATGCCGCTTCCATGCCACTCTTTCTACCTGCGAAGATGCCGCTTCCATGCCACTCTTTCTACCTGCGAAGATGCCGCTTCCATGCCACTCTTTCTGTTTGCGCCGGTGCCACTTAGCACATCCGCCATGATGTGCCTGCAACCGATGCGGAATAGCTATGAGATCTAACCTAACCTACCCTAACCTAACCTAACCTAACCTAGCCTAACCTAACCTAACCTAACCTAACCTAACCTAACCTAACCTAACCTAACCTAACCTAACCTAACCTAACCTAACCTAACCTAACCTAACCTAACCTAACCTAACCTAACCTAACCTAACCTAACCTAACCTAACCTAACCTAACCTAACCTAGCCTAACCTACCCTTTAGCGAGACCAGCTGGGTGGGGTGGTGCCGCTCTCGACCTGCGTAATGAAATCCAGCCGCGTCTGCCGTTTAGGCCGTCGCTCCGCCGAGTAACGGTGTGATGCAGGGGTCAGCGGCCATTCAGCGGCGCGTGGAGAGACCACCGCCACCGGAGGGTCTCCCACCCCACCGGAGAGTCCCCCATCACTACCGGAGGGTCTCCCACCCCACCGGAGAGTCCCCCACCACACCGGAGAGTCCCCCATCACTACTGGAGGGTCTCCCACCCCACCGGAGAGTCCCCCATCACTACCGGAGGGTCTCCCACCCCACCGGAGAGTCCCCCATCACTACCGGAGGGTCTCCCACCCCACCGGAGGGTCTCCCACCCCACCGGGACCCACTCACTACCGGAGGGTCCCCCACCCGGCCCACCAGACGGTCTTCCTTCCCTACCTGAGGGTCTCCCATCAACTTTAGATTTCTCCTATCTCCACCTGAGGGTCTCCATCCCCACCTGAGGGTCTCCATCCCCACCTGAGGGTCTCCATCCCCACCTGAGGGTCTCCATCCCCACCTGAGGGTCTCCATCCCCACCTGAGGGTCTCCATCCCCACCTGAAGGTCTTCCACCATCTGCGGAGGGTGTCCCATCTATGCCGGAGGTCCTGCTATCACTACCTGCCATTACTGCCGGGGGTCTCCCACCGCCACAGGAGCCCCCTCCCCCTCCCCACCGTCGGGATGCTGGACACACGCTCACGGCTGGACCCCCAGCCCCTGGAGGCAGGGCATGAGCGTGAGAAGTGGAGTTCGGGGCACGCCCCCACTCTTCGAAGTGCTGACGCAAGGGCGTGACATGAAAGCAAGAATTCGGTCTAAATTTCTGTTAAAACATAAACGATCGACTTCAACACACTTGCTGTCCACTTCTTCCGAAGATGCTGCCCTGTTGTCTCGAGCATCCTAGCTGCGGCGTTTGCTTGGAATGCAGCGCACCGCGCCCATGACCCATGGCCGTGCGTATGGCGGCTCGTGGGCAGGACGGAAGGCGTTGAGGCACGACGAAGGTGATGTTCCTGTTGCGAAATATTTCCTGTTGCGAAATATTGACCGAAATATTGCGAAATAAATATATATTTTTTGTTTGTTATATGGTGGCATATGACCTCGATGTAAACAACGATCAGCTCTTGGTCAGCTGACTGTACATTCTTATAAAAGCTACCGGATTCGATTTCGTTCATTGTTTTGGGAGTCACCGCCACTCTGCCCTGTGCTTTGCCGAGGTAGGCGGAGCTGTTGTGCGTCGCCTGAAGACAACAATGCAATCGACAATATCGGACTCTCGTTTGGTGGCAATCCGCAACAGTTCCCGTACAGATGGCAGAGAGTAAATCGACAATTTATGTGTCCGTCAGAGTCTGTCCAAGTATATTGAACAGCAAAACATGTGTACTAGACGTCTAAGCAAGTGTATCAAATACCAAAACGTGTGCATGGAGCAACTAAGCAGGTGTATTGAACTGCTTATGGTTGATCGTGAACATCGATTGCCTCACAGTGTGGCAAGACGTCTGTCAACTGAGTGAGTATAAGACCTATCTGAGCTGAAATCACACAGAATGGTGCATGTGTAGAATATTCGGTACACGGTACGGTATACGGTTGAATATAACGTACAGTCGAAGCTGTTGAGGTGACTTCCGAAGCTGACGAATACTTTGTTGAGTCACGACGCTACAACGCGCCTGTTTACTGACTCACTAGCATTGTGCAGCGCCCAGGTGATGTACTTTATCTCCTGGGGACCGGATGAATCGGACACCGTGAGATGCTTGCGACCGGTGCGATACCGCGTGACCAGTGCGATACCGCGTGACCGGTGCGATACCGCGTGACCAGTGCGATACCGCGTGACCAGTGCGATACCGCGTGACCGGTGTGATACAGCGTGATCGGTGCGATACCGCGTGACCGATGCGATACCGCGTGACCGGTGCGATAACGCGTGACCAGTGCGATACCGCATGACCAGTGCGATACCGCGTGACCAGTGCGATACCGCATGACCGGTGTGATACAGCGTGACCGGTGCGATACCGCGTGACCAGTGCGATACCGCATGACCGGTGTGATACAGCGTGACCAGTGAGACCTCTTGAGAGGCGCACGGCCGACGAGGCTTATCGGCCGGCTGGTTGTGGACGTACGCTGATAATTGCAGGCCAATGTTGGCGTTTATCGGCACATAGCCAATATATTCCGTATGGCAAGGTGGAGAAGGTGCGGGGTGGCTGACAAGAGAGGTCCAGCTGCTGATAAACTGCTGACAACAGCTGACGACAGTAGTCCACAAGTAGTGTCTAGTGGAGAAGTGAGTTGCAGTGAGTAGTGTCCGCAAGTCCGTCCGTACCGTCCCGGTAGCGCAGTTGGTTAGAGCGCTGGCTGCCTGCACTGGTTTCCCCTGTCCCGCAATGTAGGGTTGGAGTCGCTTCACGCGCTCGCATTTAGCCCCCGGCTGGGAGCGTCAGTTGGCAACTGGCCCGATAAGGCGGAGGACGAGTTACCGAGCGGCCGTGTCGGTTTGTTGATGGCACGCTAAACTCTCGGTCAAAAGTATGCCGTTGAACTGGAATTCATGGAATGGCTAGGGTGGCCAAAATTCACCAAACAAACTCTGCTTAGCCATGTAACCCCGGTTCTTAAAGTCACTTCAGCAATTATTCCAATTGAATTAAAGAAGGAAAAAGTGTGCTCGTCTTTCAAGCAAAGTGTTGTGGATTCGAGGCTCGCCTGCCGCCACCACCAGATCCAGACTAAGTGTGAGTAGTTGGCGATTGGCGACGCTGAGCAAACCTGTCTACCCGCTGTGAAAATCAATAACCAACCAACAATATCCACATCAAGTGGACGTTCTGTGGAATAAACGTACATCTGGTTTGCATATTAGCCGACATAACAGCCGAATTGTTCAGAGCGTCGGCCTGCATTGGCGGGTCGGGGATGACCGAGTGGTTAAGGTGTCGGGCTATGGG
Source organism: Imbricaverruca yamaguchii (assembly GCA_034440575.1). NCBI lineage: Eukaryota > Metazoa > Arthropoda > Thecostraca > Neoverrucidae > Imbricaverruca > Imbricaverruca yamaguchii. The sequence continues at coordinate 109,962 of JAOTOL010001214.1, forward strand.
TACTAAAGGTCCCGGGTTCGACTCTAGCGCCACTCAGGGCATTTTCCAATCCCGCGGTCCACCGGCGAAACAGTGCGGGCGGCGCCATTAGCCGTGAATGTGCATAAAGTGTGTCGTGAACCAACCAATAAACAGACAACAAAAGGCCTGCATCGGTCCCCTGTACCGGCAAAACAAGGCTGGAGTCGCTCCACGCGCTGGCATTTAGCCGCGCGGGCTGACGCGGTCAGCTGACAGTTGACTCGATGCTGTCGGGGCCCGGCACGGCGGCGGCCGGGTCGCAGCCGCGGTGATGAGTGCAGCTCTTGGTCTGAACAATGTTCAACTGGATTCTCATGTGACCGAGTCAGTTTACGCGACAAGCTCTGCTTGGCAATACCATCCTGGTTCAACCAACCCCCAAAAAAATAGATTCAGATTAGCAAACATCATGTTCCATAGAGCTACATGCAACATTAAGACTAAGCTGATAGAGCCAACAACTAATTGGCTCTTGGGGGTACATACATGCCTTCATCCCAAGACATTTTCACGTTGTGCTTCTGTGTGTTGCCACATGGTAGCGTGCTCCCTTATTTTTAACCCGCGCCGTCCCGGGGTAGGGATGGGTGTTGACCACCCCCCCCTAAGGTTTTCCGCGGACTGTGAAAGAATGGCGCGGCAGCGCGCCAAAATTTGGCACAACTTTTCCCACATCAATTTCGCATGTTGTGTCAAAATTGGGAAGTTGGGTCATCCGGGGTCAGCGAGTTAATCAAGGTCGTGTAAGGTCACCTCCAAAAAGTTCAACCAGTCGTCACGCTTTAACGGATGAAGTTATTTGAATGGAACTTTCAGCCTTTGCTTATCTTCAGGAATGCAACAAAATGCAGGCGGAAATTTTTTATTTTCCCGTTTTTGATTACTTATTAGTTTTCTATATTTGCCCAGTAGAATTAAAATCGAAGATTCTGGCTAAAGTAAACATTTTTTTTTTATTCGGGAAGTTTCACTTCAAACAACATTTTTCGATCCGCTCTACCCATCATAAATGGAAAAGGAAATAATTTTGAAAACTCGAAATGTTGAAACTGAAGAAATTTGTTTTGGGTGGTCAGAAATTTTATGGTCCCGTTCGATTTCGCTGTTTATGGTCCTTTTCTGATTCCAAATATCTTTTACAAGCTCCCTCAAAATAAATCCCCAGAGTAGAAATAATAAACAAATATGATGTAAGTAGTAAAACTCTAGGGCCCCTAGTGACATTACTTCTTGGTGGAAAAGTTTTGGGGGTGGTGCCTGACCCTACTTGTTGAGAGCCTTCCGATGACACCTATTTTGCTTTCGTGCGACGCTTAGTATGGATAGGAGAGGAGGGTCTCTATCGACCCTCTTCCCCACCGGGACGGGGTGTGAGGATCTGACAGGAGAGACTTAGTCCGGATCCTTGCTAGGGTAGCATACCATACAGAGCTTGTTGTGTGAACTCTGGAGACCCACCACCGGATCTGTGGATTCCAGTTCAACGGCAAAATTTTTGCCGGAAGTTTAACTTGACGTTAGTGCATCGCCACGGCAGCCCAGTGCTGAATTCCAGGTCAGTTGCCAGCTAACTCTGCCAACCGGGGGCTAAACGGGAGCGCGTGAAATGACTCCAACACTGTCAAGCCTAGACGGGGGAGACAAATGCAGGCCAGCGCCCTAACCAACTAAACTATCGGGGTGGCAGGCATCCACCTGCACGTGCTCCAATGGTGTGTGTCAGTGTCTACTGTAGCGGAACTTCGCCGATAGATGTCTACACGTAAAATAGCTTCACTCTTGCGTGTCTACACGAAAAATAACTTCACTCCTGCGTGTCTACAGGCAGGAGAATTTCACTCCTGTGTGTATATACGTAGATTAATTTCACTCCTGTGTGTCTACATGTAGATTAATTTCACTCTTGTGTGCCTACACGAAGATGAATTTCACTCCTGCGTGTCTACACGTAGAGAAACGTCGGCAGTACCAGAAATGTGAAATCAATCACTTAGTCGCACCACCATCGCCGACAAGGCACCACCCAGGAGACCCTGCCTTGAAGCGGCAGTGTCGGCGAGGACGTTCACCCGGCCGGCCACGGCACTGTGCCACTGGTGCGATGCTGCCGGTCGGGTCTGGACCTGCCCCTGACCTGCAGCCGGTTCCGTCGGACCACTTCTGGTCAGCTGCCGGTCAGGTCGGGACTGGCCGCTGACCTACAGCCGGCTCCGTCGGACCACTTCTGGTCAGCTGCCGGTCAGGTCGGGACTGGCCGCTGACCTACAGCCGGTTCCGTCGGACCACTTCTGGTTAGCTGCCGGTCAGGTCGGGACTGGCCGCTGACCTGCAGCCGGTTCCGTCGGACCACTTCTGGTCAGCTGCCGGTCAGGTGGGGACTGGCCGCTGACCTGCAGCCGGTTCCGTCGGACCACTTCTGGTCAGCTGCCAGTCGGGTCTGGACCTGCCGCTGACCTTCAGCCGGTTATGGTCAGCTGCCGGTCAGGTGGGGACTGGCCGCTGACCTGCAGCCGGCTCCGTCGGACCACTTCTGGTCAGCTGCCGGTCGGGTCTGGACCTGCCGCTGACCTTCAGCCGGTTATGGTCAGCTGCCGGTCAGGTCGGGACTGGCCGCTGACCTACAGCCGGTTCCGTCGGACCACTTCTGGTCAGCTGCCGGTCAGGTGGGGACTGGCCGCTGACCTGCAGCCGGCTCCGTCGGACCACTTCTGGTCAGCTGCCGGTCAGGTCGGGACTGGCCGCTGACCTACAGCCGGTTCCGTCGGACCACTTCTGGTCAGCTGCCGGTCAGGTCGGGACTGGCCGCTGACCTACAGCCGGTTCCGTCGGACCACTTCTGGTCAGCTGCCGGTCAGGTCGGGACTGGCCGCTGACCTGCAGCCGGCTCCGTCGGACCACTTCTGGTCAGCTGCCGGTCAGGTGGGGACTGGCCGCTGACCTTCAGCCGGTTATGGTCAGCTGCCGGTCGGGTCGGGTCCCGCCGCTGACCTACAGCCGGCTCCGTCGGACCACTTCTGGTCAGCTGCCGGTCAGGTCGGGACTGGCCGCTGACCTGCAGCCGGTTCCGTCGGACCACTTCTGGTCAGCGGTGACGCCGACACGATGGTCGCGACGATACCGGATCCGTTACCCGTGGCAAGCCGGCGGCCGGCTTGTGAAACTCAGTGACTCGTTTTCAGCTGGACAGGGTGCACGTTCTGTAAGGAGTGACACGGGTGCAGGAGTTGGCGCAGACTTGATGGAAGCCATTCTGGAGTCGTTCCTTTGCAAGTAGTTCCCGTGCGATTGATGAGGTTCAGCAGCTGAAAGTTTGTCCGAAATGCGTAAGGGATTGCAACCGTGCTAAGCTGCTCCTCTGCACTCTCCCTGCTCCTTCACCCCTGCAACGCACAGTGATTGTTGCCATTGCACTACTAGGCAGACCACTATCCACCGGCAAGAATAGTGTTCTGTCCACCGGCAGTTCTGTCACCAGTTGACCCACATATCGCGCTACGTCCTGCTTTCCTGTTATGGTGTGCGGCGCACACGAGCTACCCTCGCCAAACCCGTCAGGATGGCCTCGTTTTAAGCCGTCTGGAATGGCGAGACTGGCCGATTGACCGGCCGTCTGCCATACAAGTAACCGGCGAATACCTTACCTGAGAACATGACCACTTTTTAACGCCAGATTGTGAGGTGAACTATCACACTATCTGGATGTCGGAATGGCGACATATGGGTTTACTTGCATAGGGTAGCCAGGGCGTATATTGTCCAGATGGCGACGTATGGGTCTAGTTGCGTAGGGTAGCCTGGTCTATGGTGCCAAAGTGACGCCATATGGCTCTAATTGGGTGGAGTAACCAAGACTTGCAATCATCTTGTGTAATCATCAGTGAGTCATCTTGAGCAGCCAATGTGACGGCATATGGAGATCCACACGTCGGGTAGTTAATTGGGGTATCGAGGACTTCCATTGCGGAGCCATCGGTCGCGCTTTTACGGAATTTGAAATATGTGGATCACAATTTCAGAAATTTGTCATGGAACCAAACTTGTCTGGGCCCAGGTTTTCATTCCTTCTCTCTTCCTCAGCAAATATTCGTGGCAGCCGCCGGAAGAAAGATAGCTCGAAATGTGTTCCAGTCGATAACACGAAATATACTATGAGAACACATGCTTGTGCCACCAGGAGGGAGAAGACTATAAGTCAGACTCTTTGACCTTCTAGCGACCACCAGTGACTGCCCCAGCACTGAGGCCATGTCTCTGAGATAACGACACCAGCGAACGTCCCAGCACTGAGGCCATGTCTCTGAGATAGCGACACCAGCGAGTGTCCTAGCGCTGACTGACATTGACACCCACTTGTCCAGCTCACTCGACCAGAGCGGAATCGATTCTGTTCACGGTCGCGCACCACTGCGTGCACCCTGACGCGTTCTGGCCATAACTGGGTCGAGACGGCGCGATTCTACGACACCGACCTTGGCTCACTTGCATCTGAATGCATTTCGTTCAGAAGCGCGGAGCGAAAACAATGCGCACGCCCTGTCGTGTGATGTCGACAAAGGTGACTGGGCCTTGCAGCGACCCCCGAGCCTCAAGGATTCAGTCTCGTGAGAGCCAACGGCTTGCCATCGTAATCGAGTCCCTCAGCTGGTACAAATGGCGAGCTGGTATTACTTATAACGTTGCGTCAGCGAATCCTCACACTCGTTGCAGTAGGTTATGCAGATCCAAGCTAATTCACTTGAGGTTAAGTGTGCACTGCGCAGCAATCAACAAATTGCCCGTACGCAATTATCAAATTGCTCGTGAGATAATCCTCAAATTGCTAGTGCACCAATCACCAAATTGCTCGTGCACCAATCACCAAATTGCTCCTGCAGCAATCGCCAAATTGCTCGCGCAGCAATCACCAGATAGCTTGTGCCGCAATCACTTGCTGGTCACGTGGAGGGACCGAGAACATAATCTTGCGACGGGATACTGCTGTTTCCAGTACTCGGGTGGGTAACTATGCCACGCCCTGAATGGCACAGGCCTGTGTCAGGCTGCTTCTCATTCAGCAGCGCTCACTCCAAGCTCACTCGCTGGAGTCAAAACATTTCCTCAGCGCCAGACCACAAATATCGGCGCTGATGGGATTCCCGTATATTGGCAAAAAGGAAGTGTTCTTGGGAAAACTAGCGACTAAGTGTCGTATCTAAGTGTCGTACTCCGCCGGGCGAGGTACGACTTGGATACGATGACATAGGAACTCCGCGTTTGTCCAGAACACTATGCCTGGAGCAAGCGCCGATCATGACATTGTGAGAGAAACTGCACAGCTCAATATATCACGAACGGTCCCGTCGCTGGTCCCGGCTAGTGCGGTAGAACTCAAACGAATGCATTCTTCGTTGCGAACAATATGGCATGCAGCCATCATGTTGGTTGTAGGTGTGCGCCGCGTATTTTCAGTTCGCATTCCTGACCTAATTGTCCACCTACACCATCGTCCCCTACGAGATTAAATCTTCGATTCATGGAGACGTTAAACGACTTGAATGACAATGCCGGTCACAAATCCAGCTCCGAACTCATCGGACTTGAAAACAGAGAAGTTCCTTCATAATTCGACTGTAGCTGGAAGTGATGATTTTCCGGCACACCAACGTGTGAATAGAATAAATTATATCACAGTTGAGTGACCACAAATTGAGCTAGTTCAGCAAAGATAGAGCTTTAAAACGCGCCCTGGAGGGGGGGGGGGACGAAATCCGCCCACCCCTCCGGTTTTTCGTAGATAACCCCAGATTTTACTGTCTGATATACGCCATTGTTTGTGTACCTGCGTATAAATGACCGGCGCGTTGCTTAAAATAAGGAAAATGAAAATCGACTGAATATTTTTCGAGTTAGGGGTCGCTAGAGTCAAAACATTTTCTCAGCGCCAGACCACAAATATCGGCGCTGATGGGATTCCCGTATATTGGCAAAAAGGAAGAGTTCTTGGGAAAATTAGCGACTTGTTTGGTGTACATTGTTATGCTATATTGTTGCAAAGTCATGTCAAGTCACCGAGGTCATGTCAGATCAAGTTTATGACAGGTTAACACACGCCCTGGAGGAGGGATGGCGGATTCCGCCCACCCCTCCAATTTTTCGTACATAACTCCATATTGTACCGGCCGATATACGCCATGTTTTGCGTAGATACTTGGAAATGATCGAGGCATTGTTTAAACTAAGTAAAATGAAAAACGGCCGTGAACTTTTCGGCCGTGAACTAGAGCAGGTAATGACCTGCTAAAGTGCTCCTATATAGGTGACCTGAGGTCAAATGGCGGATCTGACATCTGTATTGCATCATTAGTAATGTCCAAAACATCATTAATGCCAATTTTGGAGCATTTAAACACAATCACTGCGATCCATAGCATTGACAAACCAGTTCACGCAAAACCAGAAAACTTTGCTATTTTGCCCTCATTTGACCTTGAAGATATTGACCTAAGGTCAGTAATTTCCCGCACAATAGAGTTCTCTACCGTGCCCATCCACCCTGCGTTTTCGTTGCTCTAGCCTAGGTAGGAACCGAGATATTAGGGGGGGGCGGAATCCGCCCCCTCCAGTGCGCGCAATTTTCCGAGGCCCTCCAGGGCGCGTATTGATCCGGTATGTCAGTGTTTGCGAACAATTTGTGGTTCTTATCGTTTTAAATATGAGAGTGGTGCAGAAATGTTTTCGAGCAATCGAAAACGGAACAAAAGTAACAACGTTGCAGTTTATCAGACAAATCCATAGATGAAAGGCACCTTCTTCTCGTTTGCCTAATACTAGACCAGCACCGTGCTTCGCAAGGTGCAATGTTGGGCTAACACAAATCATCCAGTCATAAAGTGTTTATAGCTTTATGACTTCAACACAAAACCAAGTTCGTCCGAAATGATCGCGTCATTTCCTGCAACGTGGAAGTGGCCTACCTGCAACGTGGAGGTGACCTACCTGCAACGTGGAAGTGACCTCGCACTGTACAGACCTCACGTCTAGCGTGTGAATAGTGATGCCATACAACACAAAGCAGAAACAAGTACTGTCGGTATGGAGTGAAACCATCTACCCTGGTCATCAAGCACCGACGAAAATAAGGAATACATGAGTGAAAAAAAGATGCCAAACTGCACGAAGGATTGAGCAAACCCATGGGAAAATGGAAAACTAACTTTTTAACTAAAGTTTCGAAACTGTTTCTGTGCTGAATAATGCACGATCTCAACCAGTGGTCAGATTTCTTCCGCACAAAGGTACCATCACCACGTGATCAGTGCTGCTTTACCATGTGTACCAGGTGTACCAGGTGTACCAGTGCTGGTGTACCATTCATGCAAGGGTATGGTGAGCACCAAGGGCTCGCCCAGATCGTTGTTTCATTGTTACTGTCTGTGGAAGTTTCATCCTATTACAATAGGCTACAGTTTACAGCGCCGCTGCCCTTTTCAGTACATCGCTCTTGCTGGAAGAAGTGCTATGCGGGTTCAGGAGGTGCCTGCCATATTCAGAACTCTCCCTGACGGAAGCGCCCCGCTGTTTCAGGAGGACATGGCCCGGGGCGTCGGATCCCTCTCTGTCGCCGATCAGGAGCGATTTGAGTCGGAGTCCATCTACCGGTCACGATCGCAGGGCCTCTTCCGCACGTGCTTCCCCGACAGCCGACCCAAAGGAGGTAAGGAAGCAACATTTGCTGGAAGCTTGAATCTGTTGGAAGCAAACACATACCTGAAGTTTCTCGCCAACACCACCCTGGCCACCATTTTGCTACCTTCCTGACATCACTGTCACTAGCACCTTGCAGACTGCTCAACAGTTACCTTCCACACCATCTCCCTGACTACCACACTCACCCCACCGACGTTGACTACGACTCCGGAGTCAGCGAGGGTAACAACCCCAGCCGAAACCCCGCGGCACAGCCCAGACCAGCCCAGGTCCGTCGAATCTGGCAGCTCTCAACAGTCAGTACCAGCACAGACCAGCCCAGACCCTTCGGACCTGCCAGCCCACCACAATCAGTCCAGCCCAGACCCATCGGACCTGCCAGCCCACCACAATCAGTCCAGCCCAGACTTATCTGACCTGGCAGCCCAGCACAATCAGCTTCCGTCCAGCCCGGTCTGATCTGGCGGCAGCCCACCACAGTCCGGCAGTCGCGGAGAAAGCGGGGACCGGCTATGCGTGTGCCGAGCGAAGGCGGACGCTGACGAGACCGGGAAGCTGGCTGGGACGTCACAGGCGCACCACCCCCACCTGCAGGCTTTCTGTCACGGCGGTCCTCACGCTGGGACAGAAAATAACTACCGTCATAAGTGTTTCGGGTCACACACACTGTACCTGCACTGAGTGCCACTGGATACACACGCCGCATACACTGCAACTAAATACACTGTTTAGTTGCAATACAATAGTTAACACGGTGTAAAATACACTGTATTTTACACCGTGTCCTCGGACGGAGCAATTCATTGTGCGGCTGAATGAAGCACTGTTTTGGCGTCGGTAATTAACGACATTGAGTTAGTTAAATACAATAGTGCGTAAATACTACAAGCGTGACGGAATGAGACGTTGAAAAAATCGAACACAAGTCAAAGCTGTGTGGATGACGAACCTACGCCTGCATTCTGCGCTTACTGAAAACGAAGGGTATCCACCTCGGCATTATGCGGCCCAATACTTCTGGTAATACTTAAAGCCAGAAATCTTGCAGTTCTTGAAACAAATATACCACTTCACTGGAACTGAGACCACTTCACTGGAACTGAGACCACTTCACTGGAACTGAGACCACTTCACTGGAACTGAGACCACTTCACTGGAACTGAGACCACTTCACTGGAACTGAGACCACTTCATTGGAACTGAGACCACTGAACTGGAACTGAGACCACTGAACTGGAACTGAGACCACTGAACTGGAACTGAGACCACTGAACTGGAACTGAGACCACTGAACTGGAACTGAGACCACTTCACTGGAAACGGAAAGTGTCAGGAACGTTTCGGCCACATAGTTTTAGCCACAGCCCGGTACCCAATGGGTGGGAATACCCAATGTAACCCAAAGGAATACCAAATTGAACACAAAGGAATACCCAATGGAACCCAAGGGAATACCCAATGGAACCCAAATGATACCCAATGGAACCCAAAGGATACCCAATGAACGCTGATGGGAACGTCCTGAAGAAAGGACATTTATGGGAACACTGGTCTTCTAAGTGTCTTCTGCATTGTCCTCAAGGCGAAATGCTTGAGGAGATCCTACCTCACTCCCCTGCTTACTCTCCCTCTTACTGCCTTGCTGACTGCCCTGCACACCCCCCTACCTATTGCCCTGCTTATGCACGACGATTCAAGAAGCACTCTATGTAATTTTGTGAGATTGATTGTTCATAAGCGCGACTGCCTCCAGATATGTAGCAGCAGCCATACGTATAGTCGTACGTAGCAGCAGTCATACAGCAATATGTCGTACCATAACAAGGCAGAATGATGACAAAGTGAAATGTACATGTCGTGAGAGAAAGTCCAGTTGGTGGCCGTTCAGTTGGCGGTGAGTCTCGGAAACAGACACGCCGAAGGAAACTGCACCAGGGAAACTCAGGCAGGTTACTCGGCGTCGTGTTTTCCTGCGTACGAGGCGGGCATCGATGGCACGTCACGTGGGCGTGAGGAAATGCCGTGTTCTTTCGGGACCCACGGCGGTAAAAACATGTCGCTGGCGCTACGGCATCCCATCAGTGCCTAATGGTCGACAAAACAAAACCCAACAGCAGAATGCTCGTCCATGTTTGGACATAACGCCGACGAAATGGTACAATGAAACCAAACAACCAACTGCTTTTTCCGTGGCTAGATTCCTTCCGTATTGGGTCCAGAAGACCGGTGGAATCGTTTGGTGCTGAGGGTAGCTTATCCACATACGTGACGAAACGCGAAGTACCTTGTACATACAAACTAGCACTTCATATGCGAACACATTCCACTGAAAAAAATGATTCTCGCTACGGCAATACTCTAAGGCCTAAGCTACACAGAACGACGACATTCTAATGTTGTGCCTGAGCTCAGGATGCGGCGCGGCGGAGGGATCACATTTCGGCTCCCCCATCAGCCGGAACCCGCCACCAACACCCATCCCACTGGGAACTAAAGTGACCGCTACTGCCCGCCTGTGACCTCTACTGACCGCAGTCTCGGCGCACTGCCCCAGCCGAGCTGGCCACCCCCCAGCGGTCCACGTGTGGTCCGATGGGCCACAGGTCGTCAAGTGGCTGGAAAACGGCGCCATCATCTACCCGCCAGTGATGGGGTGGGTCGAAATCGGCCGCCGTTCGTGCTGTTGGTGCTGTGTTGGTGTTGTGGTGCACCTGGTCAGGCGGGCCGTGATGTGGACAACCATCTGACAATCCTCTGGCAGACCTCTGACAACCATCTGACAACCCTCTGACAGACCTCTGACAACCCTCTGACAGACCTCTAACAATCCTCTGACAGACCTCTGACAACCCTCTGACAACCCTCTGGAAGACCTCTGACAACCATCTGACAGACCTCTGACAACCATCTGATAGACCTCTGACAGCCCTCTGACAATCCTCTGACAGACCTCTGACAACCTTCTGGAAGACCTCTGACAGACCTCTGACAACCATCTGATAGACCTCTGACAGACCTCTGACAACCCTCTGACAACCCTCTGACAATCCTCTGACAGACCTCTGACAACCCCCTGACAGCCCTTTGACAACCCTCTGACAACCCTCTGACAGACCTCTGACAACCCTCTAACAACCATCTGACAGCCCTCTGACTATGACAGCGGCCCGGCTGACGCACCGCCACGCCGTCTCGGTCCTACAGCCAGCGGACTGGGAAAAGGCGGCGAACACACGCTGCTGATGCTGTCGAAAGCAGAACACAGTGCCCCGATTGCTGTATCGCGCGCTCGGTGTCGTGGGATCGGCCCGCCGTTCTTGAGAAAAAAGCGTATTGTGGAATAGATAATCGTGAATGCAATCGCTAAGCGCGGCAATTTTGCTGGCAGTTTGTGACTGGAGGGCTTGGACGGTCATAGATCCGTGGATTCGTGGATCCTTGTAGCGTATGCACGGGCTGCCATGGTCAACGGCTCGTGTTTATGCTATTGGTCGTATGCATTCCCACCACAGATAGCTGGATGTGACAGCAGCCGACCGTCAGCGTACCTTTTCTCCTGGAAACAGTCACTAACATCTAATACTCTGCATGAGAAACGGCTGACCTCAACCGGGTCGCCATCCATGTGGGGAACAGATCGCTTATTCTTCATATCTGGCTGCGCTTGACGTTAAGCTTTGTCATGGATGGATCTAAGGGACCAAGATGGCAATCTGCCTTAGTACTGAACGGCGCCCTTGATGGAGAAAGGGTTTCCCTCCCATGTGGAAAAGGTGTCCCTTTAGAAAGGTCGTGTGCACCTCGCCACACCTATCCACTCAATTCAATTTTCAATCGAAGGCGGACTTCCGCGTGGAAAGGCGCCCTCTCAAAATCCCCTCCGATATCGAAATCCCAAATTTGTCAGTGAGCTCTTCAGCCACCAGCAGCTGAAGGAAGGTGGTGGAAGGCACGACGTGCACACCATCACCATCAGCACTGGCATTGCAGCACACCATCAGCACTGGCAGCGCGCGGACCCCGGACCAGACATCAGCCGGCGACAGCCGCCCGCTGGCTCTGCTCACTCTCACGACTGGCCGGCGGCGACACGCCTGGATCGCCACAGCGGCGGTGTTTTCACGGCCGCTGCACTTTACTGCGCCGTGACAGCCGACCAGCCAAGCTCGTCAGCTCAACTGATGGACGGCTCGAGGCACGGGCGGCGCCACGCATTCTAGATGGGGAGGGGGAAGTGGGGGGGGGGGGAGGGAAAGGGTTGTGGGCCGATTTTGTCCATACAGGCCTCGAAGCCGGGTGGCACAGCCTAGATCAGCCCAGATCCGTCGGATATGGCAGCCCACCACAACCAGCTTCAGCCCAGACTAGCCGAAACCCGTCCAATCTGGCAGCCCACCACGATCCGTTCCAGCTCAAGACTCGAACAGAACGCGGAAGGTCCGAGCGGCCAGGTGGCGTGTCCTTCCGCGCATCGCCGCGCACGGCTGGCGAGGGTGATTCGTCAGGAGGTGGTCCCGCAGCCCGTCCACATCCTGGTGACGTGACGTCCCACAGCCCGTCCACATCCTGGTGACGTGACGTCCCGCAGCCCGTCCACATCCTGGTGACGTGACGTCCCGCAGCCCGTCCACATCCTGGTGACGTGACGTCCCGCAGCCCGTCCACATCCTGGTGACGTGACGTCCCGCAGCCCGTCCACATCCTGGTGATGTGACGTCCCGCAGCCCGTCCACATCCTGGTGACGTGACGTCCCACAGCCCGTCCACATCCTGGTGACGTGACGTCCCACAGCCCGTCCACATCCTGGTGACGTGACGTCCCGCAGCCCGTCCACATCCTGGTGACGTGACGTCCCGCAGCCCGTCCACATCCTGGTGACGTGACGTCCCGCAGCCCGTCCACATCCTGGTGACGTGACGTCCCGCAGCCCGTCCACATCCTGGTGACGTGACGTCCCCAACGTCCCACAGCCCGTCCACATCCTGGTGACGTGACGTCCCGCAGCCCGTCCACATCCTGGTGACGTGACGTCCCGCAGCCCGTCCACATCCTGGTGACGTGACGTCCCGTCAGCCCGTCACATCCTGGTGACGTGACGTCCCGCAGCCCGTCCACATCCTGGTGACGTGACGTCCCGCAGCCCGTCCACATCCTGATGACGTGACGTGATGTGTTCAGGTGTCGGACCGCGCGACGGAAAACCGCCGGTCGCCATCAGCTCCGGAGAAACGGAGACGGACCCTAGCTGAAGCCGAACCGAGACGCTTCCTTCCGCCTGTCCCGCAATCGTCGCCAGACCTGAGGCGATAACCCGACCTATGACTGATCACGAAGGTGCGGAGACAAGTAGTCTGGGGGCCCGTCTCACAATCGAAAGGTCGTCGGTTCGAGTCTCGCCTGTCGCTACTCTTCTTCGCCCGTGGTCAATCGGCGTGAGAGATTGGCGACTCTGCATGACTCAGCGGTCGATGTGTCGCAAAACCAATAGCCGATTAGCCGATTTCGAAGATGCACGATCCGTGTGTTCGGTGGACTTGAGAGCGGTATCAGATGGGCGCAAAATGACCCTAGATGTCGACGCGCCCCTAAACTCCAATCCACCACCGAGAGCGATATCAGCTCGCAGGCCACCCGGCTGAGCGACTAGTTCACCATGCCAAGGAACCGTGGAAGACTGCATCATCTGCAGGCGTTTGACAGCTTGCACTCCGACATGCTTTCATCGTATAAGCACGGCGCGCATAGACCTTCCAGCAGCACTTGACATTCCCGTGGTAAGAAATGCCACAGAAATACGTGCTGGGAGCACATCTGCAAAGACAAACTTCGAAATTGAAGGATTCTCGCGCGTTGATGTCTGAACAGCAGAATGAATCATCTGCATACAATACTGAAGCGCCTGCTGTGCTGGGGCACATTGCACATCTCGCACACTACCTTTGCATGACAAGCCAAGCGCAAATATATGCATGCTGCTCACGCAATTACATCAGAGCACTGTGTCTGTCCTTTACGTTTCCTCTCGAACCATATATTATTTTTGGATGGCTGCATTGCATGCATAAACCGTTCGCAAAGCCACATTGAGTAACGGGGTGCGCAGCAAGTGTGCGTTGTTTAGCAGAAAACGTGTCGTTCCCACGCTGATGAACGCATCATATTTTTTTTTATTCACTAAAGGGAAAACGTGATGAAGGAGGAAAAGATTTAACGGCAGACAGCTGTACCTAAATGGGAGGAGGAAACAAGCACGTCCTCGAGGACGAAGGAGGGGAGGGCGGGGGTAACTCTTCTGCTTGTTCTTCTTGCCTCGACAACTTGCCTTTCCATGGATTAACAGAGGCTCTTGCCACCTACGTGGCTTTAAATATGTAACGCTGTGCCAAGTATTCGGAAGGCATGGCATACGTTAGAGTGTGGTGTTAGGCTGAAACATACGTTAGCCTGAAACGCAGAGTGTGGTCGTGTGGTCGGCAAACACGGGACCACGGGGTAGGGAGTGTACTCCGGGGGAGGGAGTGTGCTCCAACATACTGAAAGGAATGCCTGTTCGTTCAAAGGGACGTACTTACCTTGGAAAGAAGCGTTTTTGGATAAAGTTAATCCGCTGAGCGGGACGGGGGTGCACGCCAGCCTTTCTAAATGGACATCTTTTCCCGCCTGAGGTACACCACTTTTCCATGGGGGACACATTTCTCCAGTCTCTCCTCCGCCTTTATCAACCCCTGACTACCCAATAAGCGCTGGTCTTTAACATCAACATAGAAACTGAAAGTGCTTCACTTCCTTGCTCATTCAAGTGAACTCACTCTTCCCTCCCTACACCTATTACTCCTCCCCTCCACATTTCCCCCAGTTCACCCTTCCCTCCCTACACATATTACTCCTCCCCTCCACAATTCCCCCAGTTCACTCTTCCCTCCCTACACCTAATGCCCCTCCTTTCCACATTCGTAAATACCTAGTTCGATGGCCAGCACGTATGCACCAATAGACGAGGAACTAGGCACTGCCTTGCCGCAAAAGAAGCATAGTGAAATCGCAAAAGGAACTTCATCATATTTCACTGGAAGGGCGCGTTCCTGTCCGGGTACGTTGTTCGAGAGAAAAAGGAACCGTATCGTTCAGTGACCGACCCGTGGAGTTTCTCCTGAAAAAAATGATTCAAATTATCTCATGATTGAATAACGGATGAAAGTCGTAAGCAAATAGTGTCACTCGACCAAATCCTTGAGAAGCTTTCCCCCGCGCTTGAGGAAGCTCGTGGCGCACGTCACGCGATCCGGTTGGACCGGCAACTCCGACCAACGGCCGGCAGCTACACCCGGCACACCGGACCAAGGTGAGCGACCACAAGCTCACGCCCCAAACTTGTACACAGACCACGTCGCCGAACTGCGCTGTAGACATCCTGGAGTCGGGCTAGTTAAGCGTCAACTCAGACACAGCACGCTCGTGTTCCGGGTCCTTGGAGCCAAGGTGGCTCTCCATCGGGAGGTGCTCTGTGCGTTGCTGTTCACACCAGTTAAATCACCGCAGCTTCGCACGCCTTTTCAGCCCCGCTGATGTTCGAAAGTCGGATGTGAAGCTCCAGCCCAGGTGCGGTTTTGAGGTGGTGAAGTTTCGGTCCAGCCAAGGCTGTCGCCGGGAAAATACGACATAGTTCCTTGTGCAAGGAATGTACAGAGTCATATTCCCAATTGGCATAGTCACTTGAACATTTTTCGAGGGACGACTCAAGCCCAGTAAAAGTACCTACCAAGGACCTCCTGAACATGCTATAATTGTTTTCTCAAAGGAATAAGTGTATTTTTACGCGGCTGTGAGAGGGGCGCCTTTGGACGATACCTTGTGGACGCCTTTGGATAATAACCACACATAACCCGTCCGCAGCCTGATAGTGATCTTGACTTGGCCAAGCGCTGGCAGCCCCAAAGCAGTCGGACCTCTCCTCCACCCCCACCCCCACTCCTCCGCTGACCTCCTCCCCCACACGCCGACAACAATGGAGCCGCCGCGGCCCGGCCGTGACTGGTACCGCCGGAACGGAAGCGCCCGAGGCATCGTTCGTGCCTACCACGGCAGCCAGTCAGGAACGTCGATGGCAGCAGGCCAGTGACGTCACAACTCCGATGTGATGCATGGCTTACCAACCCCGTGCGCAGACGCCGCCTGCGGGTATGTCTTGTATTCTTTTCCGGCGCATTCAACCGCTAGGTCATATAGCGTCGCCAGCCTCTCACGCCGATTGGTCGCGGGCGGACTCGGCAAATGCCGTCGGTTGTGAAATTCGAACCCACAACTTTGCGATCAAGAGTCCGCGCTCTACCGACCGAGCTACCGCGGCCACCCGCAGATATATCTGCACCACTCGAGAGTCGTGTGGTGTGTCGGAAATATGACATGCGCTCTTCATATTCATGCGTTCCTGGTCACCACGCTTGCCAACCCTGTGTGGGCACACCTAACTGCGCTCCTGGCTGTGTTGATTGCTCAGCCTTCTGCTATCATTTGGTTTTAGGGGACGAGTGGCCTACGGTTAAGTTTCCCGGCTCACAATCGGAAGACTGTGGGTTCGAGTCCCACCTGTCGCTACTTTCTGCCCGCGACCAATCGGCCCGAGATATTGGCGACGCTACATGACTCAACGGCCAGCGTGTCGTAAATCCAATAACCACCATATCATTCGGTCTCGACTTACTCTTATAACCACCATATCACTGGGTCTCGACTTACTCTATCACCCAGCATGTAAGGTCCGGACGTGTGATTATTGAGATATGGCATCAAATGCCGTGCCATATTAAATGGCACACTGTTCACATCAGCATGGCACCGTGAGCATTAGTGACGTCAGTACATGGCATCACAGCCGAGCTGCTCGTGGAAACACGACAGCCATGTAATTGGCGTGACCTTGCAACCTGGAAGTCGCTCTCGCTCTCGGGAGCGAAGAGTGCGGAGCTCTACCTACACCGGTAGCTGTGCTCTACCCACACCGGTAGCTGTGCTCTACCCACACCGGTAGCTACCCGCCGTACTGTCTGACTCGTGGGAACAGCGACTGTGCAGGACGGACGGACATTGCGGCGGAAGCGATATAGGTGGTAGATATCCTATCGGGACGCGCCTGACCTCCGTCAGCTCCATTGCAACTCATTCGCATGGTTCATTACCGTCCTCCCCTTGTGTGTCTGCGTTCCCGTGCAAGCGATCGGTTAGGGGGAATTGGGGTGGGGGTGGTCTCGTTGACCATGAAATTGATACAGCGAACCGGCTTCTCGACATTCCTGGCCGACTGAGAACCAACTGCGCCCCGTGCTGACGTGGGTCTATATTGACGTGAAAGCCCGCATCCAGGCTATCGCTCCAGTTCTCTTTGTTGCAGCGAGGGTGGGACTCGGTGTGAGTCACACGTAGCGCGGTAGTTACCCCTAATGTCTCGCCACTGTCTTCCGTCTGGTCTTGCTGAGAACAACTGCACTTCTGAAGAAAGGCATGCAGCTGCACCGCACAAAAGCGAAGATTCGCATGTGTGCAACGAACATCACTAATTTCAATGCGAGAACATCAAGTCGCTCAGAACATTCGCCGTCAAAGTCATGGAGCTCACCGAACATAAATCACGACTGCAGACACCCACGGCGTCTCATCTCGACAACTGTTGCCACGTCGAGAAGTCGCCCACATCTGATCTCTGATCTCGCCAATCGCACGCCAACGTGGCCAGGGTTCCAAGAGTGTGTGTACCAGATAGTTCGAGGAGTGTTCTGGCGAAGCTCACCTCCCGGGAACGTTCACCAAGAAACACGCTCGAGGTCGGACCATGCAGAGGTGATAACCACCATTTGCTCGTGACTTGCTGGCTGATGCCCATGGGATATGTGCACATTAGGAAGAACAACGGGCGGAGGGGTGAAGGGCAGACGGTGATTGTCATTTCATTTACATGAAATTTGCATGCTCGGCGCAGTGACTTGGTTGTGGTCATGGCTACGTGGCTGTGGCATGGCCATATTAGTGTATTAGTGGCGTGACAGCTTTGAGTCAGAGGCTCGCCGACCGGCGGCACGGTTGACCTGCCCGCCACAGACTGACCTTTCTGCCACAGACTGACCTGCCCGCCACAGACTGACTTTTCTGCCACAGACTGACCGGTCCGCCACAGACTGACCTGCCCCCCCCCCCCACAGACCGACCTGCTCTCCACAGACCGACCTGTCCACCACAGACTGGCCTGTCCGCCATAGCGGTGGGCTGCACTGTCGCTCCCCCTCCCCCGCCTGCAGGCCATCCCCCGTCGCGCACTTGTCCGACGCGCACCCTGGCGAAACACTGCGCCGGTAATGAAACATTGGTACGCATCTGTAATGTGTGCACTGTGCCCGCCTCGCTCGGTGCACCCCAAGCAGCTTTCACGCCTCTAACACTGACATCCGGGAACCTTAGCCATGAGGCACTATAGATGCAGCCCATGGTGCCGGGCAATCCATATGACGAAGGTACATCAGCGCAAATCGCCTGCACTCCACCGATCCGCCAAAGACAAAGGCGCCATCATGACGTCACGATCGTGACGCAAGCGCTGGTTGTCCCGGTGTTCGCCCACCACTCCGTTGGGAAGAGGGCGTAGATGGGCTGCGCGCCCCGCTTCGCCGCTATAGCTCGTCATTAGCACAGCAAAACGCCAGCAGCTGCCGCTCGCCCTAGCCGGCTGCATTCAGGGCCGAGCAAAAACAGCGGCTGAAAACACACTGGTGCGACCTTGGCTGGGCTTACCGGCGAACTTTATTCGGCCAGACATTTCCATGCATTAGCATGTCTGCAGTACTTCAGTACTTCCATGCGTCAACAGCCGGTTTCGCATGGCAGGGCATGTCGCATGCTTGGGCCACGAGACACCAGACAGTGCCCGAATGAGCAAGAATAATAGCGAGTATTGCAAGCGATGAGTCGCTTCCGACTGCTTCTCCGATCACATTTTCACGCCTTTCACATTCGCCTTCAGGTTTCTAACTACATGGACTTCTCCGTTATCCTCGTCCTAACCATTGCAAGTGACAATTATGATAGCTGCTTTGTTCCTGTCCCTGGTGTTCTGTGCCACAATTGAAGCATAGCTGCAAAGTTAGCGCGTGTGCACACGACAACGCTCCCGGGGGTGCTGAACAACAATCCATTGGACACAACTGTCAATATCTTGGCACTGCAGCTTTCATACAACCTCTCATATTCAATCACGGCTTCTCATAGTCGGGAGTTAGCGTACCACCGCACGGGTGGCCGTATTACCGCGTCAACCGCCACATCCACCGCCACATCCACCGCCACATCCACCGCCACATCCACCGCCACATCCACCGCGGCGTCCACCGCCACGTCCACCGCCACGTCCACAGCCACATCCACCGCCACATCCACCGCCGCGTCCACCGCCACATCCACCGCCACATCCACCGTCTGTCCACCGCCACATCCATCGTCGGTCCAGAGCCACATCCACCGCCACGTCCACTGCCGCGTCCACCGCCACATCCACCGCCACGTCCACTGCCGCGTCCACCGCCACATCCACCGCCACATCCACCGCCACATCCACCGCCACGTCCACCGCCACATCCACCGCCACATCCACCGCCACGTCCACAGCCACATCCACCGCCACATCCACCGCCACATCCACCGCCACGTCCACTGCCGCGTCCACCGCCACATCCACCGCCACATCCACCGCCACATCCACCGCCACATCCACCGCCACGTCCACCGCCACATCCACCGCGGCGTCCACCGCCACGTCCACCGCCGTGTCCACTGCCGCGTCCACCGCCACGTCCACAGCCACGTCCACCGTCGCGTCCACCGCCGTGTCCACTGCCGCGTCCACCGCCACATCCACCGCCACGTCCACCGCCACATCCACCGCGGCGTCCACCGCCACGTCCACCGCCGTGTCCACCGCCACGTCCACCACCGTGTCCACCGTCGCGTCCACCACCGCGTTCACAGCCACGTCCACCGCCGTGTCCACCGCCACGTCCACCACCGTGTCCACCGTCGCGTCCACCACCGCGTCCACAGCCACGTCCACCGTCGCGTGTGTATCGCCGGCGACACCACATCCGCGCCTCGCCAAGCGAGCAAAAAACCGAGCAGAAGCCCACCATCTGGTGCGAGTGGCGACCGCCCCTGCCCACTCGTCCACACGGCGTCCGAGAGATCGGTCGGCGGCGGAGGTGTCACCTGTCGTGGTGTCAGGTCACGTGCAGAGGTGTCACCTGTCGTGGTGTCAGGTCACGTGTAGAGGTGTCACCTGTCGTGGTGTCAGGTCACGTGTAGAGGTGTCACCTGTCGTGGTGTCAGGTCACGTGCAGAGGTGTCACCTGTCGTGGTGTCAGGTCACGTGCAGAGGTGTCACCTGTCGTGGTGTCAGGTCACGTACAGAGGTGTCACCTGTCGTGGTGTCAGGTCACATGCAGAGGTGTCACCTGCCGTGGTGTCAGGTCACGTGGAGATGTGTCACCTGTCGTGGTGGTCAGTGCAGAGGTGTCACCTGTCGTGGTGTCAGGTCACGTGTAGAGGTGTCACCTGTCGTGGTGTCAGGTCACGTGCAGAGGTGTCACCTGTCGTGGTGTCAGGTCACAGGTGTATGCAGAGGTGTCACCTGTCGTGGTGTCAGGTCACGTGCAGAGGTGTCACCTGTCGTGGTGTCAGGTCACGTGCAGAGGTGTCACCTGTCGTGGTGTCAGGTCACGTGCAGAGGTGTCACCTGTCGTGGTGTCAGGTCACGTGCAGAGGTGTCACCTGTCGTGGTGTCAGGTCACGTGCAGAGGTGTCACCTGTCGTGGTGTCAGGTCACGTGCAGAGGTGTCACCTGTCGTGGTGTCAGGTCACGTGCAGAGGTGTCACCTGTCGTGGTGTCAGGTCACGTGCAGAGGTGTCACCTGTCGTGGTGTCAGGTCACGTGAGAGTGCAGAGGTGTCACCTGTCGTGGTGTCAGGTCACGTGCAGAGGTGTCACCTGTCGTGGTGTCAGGTCACGTGCAGAGGTGTCACCTGTCGTGGTGTCAGGTCACGTGCAGAGGTGTCACCTGTCGTGGTGTCAGGTCACGTGCAGAGGTGTCACCTGCGTGGTGTCATGTCACGTGCAGAGGTTCCCTGTCGTGGTGTCAGGTCACGTGCAGAGGTGTCACCTGTCGTGGTGTCAGGTCACGTGCAGAGGTGTCACCTGTCGTGGTGTCAGGTCACGTACAGAGGTGTCACCTGTCGTGGTGTCAGGTCACGTGCAGAGGTGTCACCTGTCGTGGTGTCAGGTCACGTGCAGAGGTGTCACCTGTCGTGGTGTCAGGTCACGTGCAGAGGTGTCACCTGTCGGTGGTGTCAGGTCACAGAGGTGTCACCTGTCGTGGTGTCAGGTCACGTGCAGAGGTGTCACCTGTCGTGGTGTCAGGTCACGTAGAGGTGTACACCTGTCGTGGTGTCAGGTCACGCAGAGGTGTCACCTGTCGTGGTGTCAGGTCACGTGCAGAGGTGTCACCTGTCGTGGTGTCAGGTCACGTGCAGAGGTGTCACCTGTCGTGGTGTCAGGTCACGTGCAGAGGTGTCACCTGTCGTGGTGTCAGGTCACGTGCAGAGGTGTCACCTGTCGTGGTGTCAGGTCACGTGCAGAGGTGTCACCTGTCGTGGTGTCAGGTCACGTGCAGAGGTGTCACCTGTCGTGGTGTCAGGTCACGTGCAGAGGTGTCACCTGTCGTGGTGTCAGGTCACGTGCAGAGGTGTCACCTGTCGTGGTGTCAGGTCACGTGCAGAGGTGTCACCTGTCGTGGTGTCAGGTCACGTGCAGAGGTGTCACCTGTCGTGGTGTCAGGTCACGTGCAGAGGTGTCACCTGTCGTGGTGTCAGGTCACGCTAGAGGTGTCACCTGTAGAGGTGTCACCTGTCGTGGTATCAGGTCACATACAGAGGTGTCACCTGTCGTGGTGTCAGGTCACGTACAGAGGTGTCACCTGTCGTGGTGTAGCAGGTCAGTGCAGAGGTGTCACCTGTCGTGGTGTCAGGTCACGTGCAGAGGTGTCACCTGTCGTGGTGTCAGGTCACGTGCAGAGGTGTCACCTGTCGTGGTGTCAGGTCACGTGCAGAGGTGTCACCTGTCGTGGTGTCAGGTCACGTGCAGAGGTGTCACCTGTCGTGGTGTCAGGTCACGTACAGGTGTCAGAGGTGTCACCTGTCGTGGTGTCAGGTCACGTGCAGAGGTGTCACCTGTCGTGGTGTCAGGTCACGTGCAGAGGTGTCACCTGTCGTGGTGTCAGGTCACGTGCAGAGGTGTCACCTGTCGTGGTGTCAGGTCACGTGCAGAGGTGTCACCTGTCGTGGTGTCAGGTCACGTACAGAGGTGTCACCTGTCGTGGTGTCAGGTCACGTGCAGAGGTGTCACCTGTCGTGGTGTCAGGTCACATGCAGAGGTGTCACCTGTCGTGGTGTCAGGTCACGTGCAGAGGTGTCACCTGTCGTGGTGTCAGGTCACTGCAGAGGTGTCACCTGTTGTCAGTAAGGTGTCACCTGTCGTGGTGTCAGGTCACGTGCAGAGGTGTCACCTGTCGTGGTGTCATGTCGGTGTCAGGTCACGTGCAGAGGTGCCACCTGTCGTGGTGTCAGGTCACGTGCAGAGGTGTCACCTGTCGTGGTGTCAGGTCACGTGGAGATGTGTCACCTGTCGTGGTGTCAGGTCACGTGTAGAGGTGTCACCTGTCGTGGCGTCAGGTCACGTGCAGAGGTGTCACCTGTCGTGGTGTCATGTCACGTGCAGAGGTGTCACCTGTCGTGGTGTCAGGTCACATGCAGAGGTGTCACCTGTCGTGGCGTCAGGTCACGTGCAGAGGTGTCACCTGTCGTGGTGTCAGGTCACGTGTAGAGGTGTCACCTGTCGTGGTGTCAGGTCACGTGCAGAGGTGTCACCTGTCGTGGTGTCAGGTCACGTGCAGAGGTGTCACCTGTCGTGGTGTCAGGTCACGTGCAGAGGTGTCACCTGCCGTGGTGTCAGGTCACGTTTAGAGGTGTCACCTGTCGCTATCGCTCTATCGGGCGCCTCCATCGCTTGAGTAGCACGAGCTGTCCAGTGGAATACCACGAGCGGTAGATCCCTTCACAAGATCAGTGGCCTTCCCCAGCCGCGTCAAGGGTGCTGTGCGGGCGAGTCTGAATGTCCCAAACACAGCGAGCCACCCATCGAGTGAATCATGCCGCGGGCACGGCCCACCGAGCCGAGGGAGAGATGGCAGAGTGCCGGAGGCGACGGCAGAGTGAAGGGAGGTGGCGTGCGGACGTCGGAGCAGTCCGCGGCGCCGACCACGGCTTTCAGTTCCTGATGCCTCTGCAACCGGTTATTTTACGCCGACGCTCGCTACGGTGCCGCAGTTTCGAATTGCAGTGATGACCCAGAAACGCAGCTAGCCAGACTATCGATGGCATATTGGCAGTTTCCCAAGCCAGTTAGCGGCAGTTTGCCAAGCCATCTTACCGACACGAGACCGTGAACCTGAACCCTGAAAACTGAACCCTGAAAACTGAGACCGTGAACGCCTCATCAATGTGCCTCGCCGCTTGACCTCACCGATGGCCCTAGGGCACAGCGTCCTTGAGAAATTTTGGATTCGAGATTCGGCCATGCGATTTTGAGATGTAATCGAGTGTGCTGATTTCAAATTCGAAAGCTGTTTTTGGATCAAAGCATTTTCTGGTCCGCAAATTTACACTTTTCTGCAGGTATGTTTCCTAACTTTATGCTAAATATGGGACTATGGACACAAAGGCATGTCTGAAAGTTGTGTGACTGTTATATTCGTGATGTTCACACCAAAATACCTATGATTACCACTTTTCAGCGCGCTAAAGCGTATATTGGATATATTTCTGACGGTTTCTCTGGTCCGTCCGACACATCTCTCACTAACGCCATCTATAGGTGCTTTTTTCATTAACTCGGAAAATTGACTCTCATTGAACTAGACATATATCAAAAGCCTGTCCAGTATACATCTAAAATTTACACTAACGAACTGAAAACTGATGCCTAGGTTCCCTCAGGGGCGGATCCAGGGGGAGACAATAGTAGGTATGTTGAAAAAGGCAAAGGCAGGTTCGTATACAAAATACAAAAAGCGAACACGTTTCTTGAAAACTTCAAATAACATAAAACAAGCTTTGAAGTATCATAGTAATCGTTTGTAATGTAGGAAATAATTGCATAGCACACAGGACTACCGTTTAGTGATCGGCTGAGGGAAATAATAGATATCTGAAGGACAGAATGCATAAAGTACAGTTTTGTGTGGCCTTTTTACTATTCCACGTCATTGGCCTACTTCATAGCTTCCATTATATCCTTCTTAGAGAGGAACACTGGCAACTGTTTTCTGTGGTGGGCACTGGCGCGGACAGAGCCATCTCGGGCCTCCTGACCTTTCCAGCGGCTGTCGTGACGTGCTGGACCGCCCGCTCCGTCGACTGGGCATTCGCAGGGAACGGAGGGACATCCAGCGGCATGGATATGATCCTCCTGAGTTCTGTTGTGGCGATTCCGCACGTAAACACAGGTTCCGTGATCTCTGTGTCGTCCCAGTCGATCAGTTGTATAAGTGATGAGGCGGACATGTTGATCTTAGGGTTCCTTCTCGTCCTTGGCGACTTGTCCCCGTACTCTGCTCCTCCTCTCACACCGATGATCTTTTCGATGGCAAACTTCCTATCTTCAGGTTGTTCGCTGGCGAGAAGGGACAGCAGGAGGCTCTCAGGATGGGCGTACCAGGCGGAATACCGAACACAGCGGGTAACCGCCGCCTGAACCTCTTCTGGTTGCGTACTAAAGGTCCGGAGATGGGTTATTATGTGTTCGGGTGCGTCCACGACTTTGGGCTTCGTCTTAATCTCAAAGTAGCACTTGAAATATACGTTGACGCAGAACTCTGCCAGCCGTCTCAGGATTCTCTTGTTTGAGTCGGTGAGGCCGTGCTGCCTGGTCCACAAGTACACTATCCTCTCACCTGTTGTCAACCAGCGCGCGTGGTTCAACTTGCCAGGCTTCATTTCTTGCATACTTGCGGACAGACTTCCAGCTTTCACCGCCCGACATAGTTCGTAAGAGACCTTCTGGTCTGTTGACATGCTGTCAAGTACATCTTCTGGGATCTCCACATATTCCTCGCCTTCAGCTAGCCGTTCAAACGCTGGATCATACCTCATGCCTGCAAGTATGCAAGAAATGAAGCCTGGCAAGTTGAACCACGCGCGCTGGTTGACAACAGGTGAGAGGATAGTGTACTTGTGGACCAGGCAGCACGGCCTCACCGACTCAAACAAGAGAATCCTGAGACGGCTGGCAGAGTTCTGCGTCAACGTATATTTCAAGTGCTACTTTGAGATTAAGACGAAGCCCAAAATCGTGGACGCACCCGAACACATAATAACCCATCTCCGGACCCTTCGTACGCAACCAGAAGAGGTTCAGGCGGCGGTTACCCGCTGTGTTCGGTCTTCCGCCTGGTACGCCCATCCTGAGAGCCTCCTGCTGTCCCTTCTCGCCAGCGAACAACCTGAAGATAGGAAGTTTGCCATCGAAAAGATCATCGGTGTGAGAGGAGGAGCAGAGTACGGGGACAAGTCGCCAAGGACGAGAAGGAACCCTAAGATCAACATGTCCGCCTCATCACTTATACAACTGATCGACTGGGACGACACAGAGATCACGGAACCTGTGTTTACGTGCGGAATCGCCACAACAGAACTCAGGAGGATCATATCCATGCCGCTGGATGTCCCTCCGTTCCCTGCGAATGCCCAGTCGATGGAGCGGGCGGTCCAGCACGTCACGACAGCCGCTGGAAAGGTCAGGAGGCCCGAGATGGCTCTGTCCGCGCCAGTGCCCACCACAGAAAACAGTTGCCAGTGTTCCTCTCTAAGAAGGATATAATGGAAGCTATGAAGTAGGCCAATGACGTGGAGTAGTAAAAAGGCCACACAAAACTGTACTTTATGCATTCTGTCCTTCAGATATCTATTATTTCCCTCAGCCGATCACTAAACGGCAGTCCTGTGTGCTATGCAATGATTTCCTACATTACAAACGATTACTATGATACTTCAAAGCTTGTTTTATGTTATTTGAAGTTTTCAAGAAACGTGTTCGCTTTTTGTATTTTGTATACGAACCTGCCTTTGCCTTTTTCAACATACCTACTATTGTCTCCCCCTGGATCCGCCCCTGAGGGAACCTAGGCATCAGTTTTCAGTTCGTTACTGTAAATTTTAGATGTATACTGGACAGGCTTTTGATATATGTCTAGTTCAATGAGTCAATTTTCCGAGTTAATGAAAAAAGCACCTATAGATGGCGTTAGTGAGAATGTGTCGGACGGACCAGAGAAACCGTCAGAAATATATCCAATATACGCTTTAGCGCGCTGAAAAGTGGTAATCATAGGTATTTTTGTGTGAACATCACGAATATAACAGTCACACAACTTTCAGACATGCCTTTGTGTCCATAGTCCCATATTTAGCATAAAGTTAGGAAACATACCTGCAGAAAAGTGTAAATTTGCGGACCAGAAAATGCTTTGATCCAAAAACAGCTTTCGAATTTGAAATCAGCACACTCGATTACATCTCAAAATCGTATGGCCGAATCTCGAATCAAAAATTTATCAAGGACGCTGTGCCCTACTGTACAGTTGAAGAAATGGTGGTGGAACAGCATTGTATTCGGAAGTGGTTCTTATGCTACATTTTCGCTACGTCTGTGAATATTTCTCAGGCTTCTCCAGTTATTTTGTTCTTTTTGTTATCCGACCACTTATTATCAAGATAGCAAAAAAAACTCCATCGACGCATTTCTGCTATAGACGTGGCCAACTGTGTGCCAAATTATGACGATCTACAGCAGCGTATTGCTGGGTGGGAGCGTGCCATAGTATCACCGGCAGTGGTGACGCCCACGACCAATCCTTGACCAAACTGTGGTCAATCCATCCGTCATGTATACCAGTCTGCCCTGCAGCAGTCCTGGTCTCCATCACGTGCACCGGTCTGTCCTGCAGCAGTCCTGGTCTGCGTCACGTGCACCGGTCTGTCCTGCAGCAGTCCTGGTCTCCATCACGTGCACCGGTCTGTCCTGCAGCAGTCCTGGTCTCCATCACGTGCACCGGTCTGTCCTGCAGCAGTCTCCGTCACGTGCACCGGTTTGTCCTGCAGGAGTCCTGGTCTCCGTCACGTGCACCGGTCTGTCCTGCAGCAGTCCTGGTCTCCATCACATGCACTGGTCTGTCCTGCAGCAGTCTCCGTCACGTGCACCGGTTTGTCCTGCAGGAGTCCTGGTCTCCATCACGTGCACCGGTTGCAGTTATAAATTGCTGTGCTAAGTGGTTGTGTTAAGTTGTAGTGCTAAATTTCCGTGTTAACACGCGCCCTGGAGGGGGGTGGGGGGGGGGGGGCAAAATCCGCCCACCCCCCGGTTTTCGTAGATAACTCCAGGTTTCACTGGCCGATATGCGCCATTGTTTGTTTATAAATGACCGGCGCGTTGCTTAAAGGAAGAAAAATGAAAATCGACCGAAATGTTTTCGGGTTAGGGGTCGCTACAGTCAAAACGTTTTCTCAGCGCCGGACCACAAATATCGACGCAGATGCGCTTCCCGTATATGGGCAAAAAGGAAGAGTTCTTGGCAAAACTAGCGACGTGTTTAGTGTACATTGTTATGCTATATTGTTCCAAAATCATGTCAGGTTACCGAGGTCAAGTCAGGTCAAGTTTATGACAGATTAACACATGCCCTGGAGGGGGTGATGAAATCCGCCCACCCCTCAGATTTTTCGTACATAACTCCATCTTGTCCCGTTCCATACACGCCATTTTTTGTGTACCTACTTGGAAATGGCCGGCGCATTGCTTGAAGTAAGAAATATCAAAATCGGCCGAAAACTGTTCAAGTTAGTGGCCGTAAAGGTAAAAACAAGTCGCAGCGCCAGACCACAAAAATCGGCGCTGATGCGTTTCCCGTATATTGACAAAAGGGAACTATTCTTGACAACACTAGCGACTTGTTTGATGTATTTTGCTATGCTATATTAATCAAAAGTCACGTTAGGTCGCGAGGTCAAGTCAGGTCAAGTTCATGACAGGCTAATAGAACCAAACTTGGTCAACTGGAATGTTGTCAAAATGCAAATGACTGTCATGCGATTGATGTCACTTTACATGTTACTCCCTACCAGTGGTTTCCGCATGCGATAGGATGAGATAAAACGATAAACGATAATTATCGCTGTTAAGTAAATCGGTTATCGTTATCGTTTATCGCTAAATTTTCAAAATTATCGCTCATCCACTTATCGCAAGTTCCAAAAATTATGAACGATAAACGATAAAATGTAAAACGGGATGATGGAAAAATGGAAGACGATCGACAGTGTATGCCGCGCGACAGTGTGTGTGCGCAACCTGTTGCCATCTGCTAAGTGTACAGATCTGTCAGACGGCCGACGGGTGGTATAAATTTGCGCGGCGGGCCGGGCAGAGGTCAGTCACAGGGGGGGGTCCACTCCCGCATATCTGGCAACTATCCAAATCTTCAGGTTAAAATAAGCCTATTTTCAAAGTTAATCGTCATTGAGATAATTGGATTATTTCATTATCATTTGAAAATAGCATTCTGTACTCAGTGTAAAGAACTTGAAATAACATGTAGTTATTGATTGAGGCTTATTTTCAAAAAACCTTTAAGAACTGGCATTGTTCTACACTCCCGCATATCTGGCAACTATGCATATCTTCAAGTTAATATTAGCCTATCTTCAAAGTTAATCATAATTGAGATAATTTTATTATTTCATTATCGTTTGAAAATAAAATTGTTTACTCAGTATAAAGAATTTGAAATAAGATTTTGTAGTTATTGATTGAGGCTTATTTACATAAAACCTTTAAGAACTGGTAGGGACGATGGACATACGAGGGTTTGTCAAAAGCATATTCCTCGCGCCGCAAAACAGACGACGTTACGCATGACGTACGAGGGTTTATCGAAAGTGGTTGCGTCGAAAATATAATTACTTCTGCCGGTATGTCGGTACTTACGGAGTGACAGAATATATGTACTTCCACTGTGCTAAGCGTTGTCTTGGACATTGGCGAATATTGGGATATACAATAAGTAGGTACCTATTGAAGACAATGTGTTAAAGTAGCCTATAATTGGTCTGTAGCTGGGCCAGATGTCTCAAGCACCGAACCATCATCCAACAAAGCGGCGGACTGAATGCGTCCACGGCGCTGAGTGTACAAGCGGCCGCTGAGTGTACTGCGCTTTTGCGGCGCTTGGTCATCTTGGTGAGTCGGAATCAGTGCCCCTCAGCGACGGGGCTGCATGGCAGCTGGGGTTTGCATGGTGCCAGGTATGCAACACCAGCATCTGTACGCGTCCATTTCTTGTAAACACTAATGCTATTTGTACTCTGTTTTGGACCTTGATTTTGGACGTGAAAATAGGTCAGGGGCGGACTCCGTGCCACTGAAAATCGCGTATATTCTGGCCACTCATATAGCCACTGAAAATCGCGTATATCCTATATATAATCGCGTATATCTTAAAAAAAAACAATTATCGTTATCGTTTTATCGCTATCGCTGTTAATTTTGTGAAATTTTTTTTATCGTTTATCGTTTATCGTTATCGCAAACCTTTCTTATCGTTTTATCGTTATCGCAGGTCCGAAAATTAGTTATCGCGGAAAGCACTGTCAAAACATCATGAATGCCAATTTTCGAGCATTTAAACACAATCACAGCGATCCAGAACAATGGCAAGCCAATCCACGCAAAATCAGAAAACTTTGCTATTTTGACCTCATTTGACCTTGACGATATTGACCTAAGGTCGTGAAATTTCCACACAACAGAGTTCACTATCGTACCCATCCACCCTGAAAATTTCATTGCTCTAACCTCAGTAGGAGCCGAGATCGTAGAGGGGGGGGGGGCGGAATCCGCCCCCTCCAGTGCGCGTAATTTTCCGAGGCCCTCCAGGGCGCGTGTTAAGTTTCCGTAGTATGATATCTCGGTATGCTGCCGTCTTATGCTTCCGTGATATGTTGCTGTGATATGCTGTCCTGGTATGTTGCCCTAGTATGCTGTCCTGGTATCCTACCCTGGGATACTACCTTGGTATAGTGCCTTGGTGTGCTATCACGGTAGTATACAAGGACTGGTATGCAGTCCTGATATACTACCGTGGTATGTTGCCGTGTTATGCTGTCCTGGCATACTCCCCTGATATACTGCCCTAGTATACTGCCCTGGTATACTACAGGTACACTGTACGCCACACTTTGTTCGCCTTCGGGCGTCTCTCACCTTTCCATATTGCTTGTCCGATGCCGGATGCCACATAAGCCGGCGCAAGGAAACTTTTCCTCAGTGTCGACAATCGCCTGCAGACGGCTCCTTTCCTCCACCGAAGAAAAAGAGGAAAGAGACGGTTCGTTTGCGGAATTGCACGTGTTGCGCGCCCGGAACGGCGCCTCGGTTGGGTTGCCAGCAATGCACCTACTGTCACTGGTATAGCGTAACCAGTACGGCCGCCACACTTTGCCAGTACGGCCGCCACACTTGGTCAGTACGGCCGCCACACTTGGTCAGTACGGCCGCCACACTTGGTCAGTACAGCCGCCACACTTGGTCAGTACGGCCGCCACACTTGGTCAGTACGGCCGCCACACTTGGCCAGTACGGCCGCCACACTTGGCCAGTACGGCCGCCACACTTGGTCAGTACGGCCGCCACACTTTGCCAGTACGGCCGCCACACTTGGTCAGTACGGCCGCCACACTTGGTCAGTACGGCCGCCACACTTGGTCAGTACGGCCGCCACACTTGGCCAGTACGGCCGCCACACTTGGTCAGTACGGCCGCCACACTTGGTCAGTACGGCCGCCACACTTGGCCAGTACGGCCGCCACACTTGGCCAGTACGGCCGCTATACTTGGTCAGTACGGCCGCCACACTTGGTCAGTACAGCCGCCACACTTGGTCAGTACGGCCGCCACACTTGGTCAGTACGGCCGCCACACTTGGCCAGTACGGCCGCCACACTTGGCCAGTACGGCCGCCACACTTGGTCAGTACGGCCGCCACACTTGGTCAGTACGGCCGCCACACTTGGCCAGTACGGCCGCCACACTTGGCCAGTACGGCCGCCACACTTGGTCAGTACGGCCGCCACACTTGGCCAGTACGGCCGCCACACTTGGTCAGTACGGCCGCCACACTTGGCCAGTACGGCCGCCACACTTGGCCAGTACGGCCGCCACACTTGGTCAGTACGGCCGCCACACTTGGTCAGTACGGCCGCCACACTTGGTCAGTACGGCCGCCACACTTGGCCAGTACGGCCGCCACACTTGGTCAGTACGGCCGCCACACTTGGTCAGTACGGCCGCCACACTTGGCCAGTACGGCCGCTATACTTGGTCAGTACGGCCGCCACACTTGGTCAGTACGGCCGCCACACTTGGTCAGTACGGCCGCCACACTTGGTCAGTACGGCCGCCACACTTGGTCAGTACGGCCGCCACACTTGGTCAGTACGGCCGCCACACTTGGCCAGTACGGCCGCTATACTTGGTCAGTACGGCCGCCACACTTGGCCAGTACGGCCGCTATACTTGGCCAGTACGGCCGCTATACTTGGTCAGTACGGCCGCCACACTTGGCCAGTACGGCCGCTATATTTGGTCAGTACGGCCGCCACACTTGGTCAGTACGGCCGCTACACGTGCACGCTGGTGCATTTTGCCGCTTGAGCACGCCAAGGTCACGTTGCAGTCGACGTGCGCTGGGTGTATGCACCCAGCGAATAACTGGTTGGTGATTGCACCACAGCTGACCTGACCTTGACCTGACTACTGATGTCCTGTCCGTTGCACGATATCGCCCAGTGCTCGTCTAGGGGTAAGTTGCTCGTCTCACAATCGAGGGGTTGTGGATTCGAGTCTCACCTGTCGCTACTCTTCGCCCGTGACCAATCGGCGTGAGAGATTGGCGACACTACGTGACTCAACGGTTGACGTGTCATAAAACCGACAACTAGCCAACAACCAACCAACAACTAACCAATAACCAACCATATCGCCCAGTCCAACACGCCACACTATGTCACACTAGTCGACGCTTTGCTCCAATCTCCGGAGTAGATTTAAGCACTGCCCTGAGCAGGCTAGTGCCTACAATTAAGAATGGTCGTTAAAGTCCCACGTATTATACCGCCATGGTGTGATTGGCCGAGTGGCAAAATGACCTGATCCAATCTCGCCGGGTGTCAAAATTCGCTGAGCTACGTGTTAGGATGTAAATGGCGAACCTACCTGCATAATTTATCACCAACAATGGAAATGGACCGAATTTAGACGATGCCGCGCATTAAATGGGGCAAAATTCCGATTTTGATGACTATATTCATCAGGATTTTGAAGCGATCTGGAATCGAAGTTGTACTTACATCTTTGCTTCACCCTGAAAATGTCGAATTTGGACACACTGATCCTCAGAGGGAGGGGGGGAGGGGGTAAAGTCTCGTGTTCAGGCCTAGGATCGACATGTCTTCGAGACTGTTCTCTGTAGCTGCATGCCACCAGAACTCAGACATGCATGACCTTGACCTTGTAATGACCTTGCATTATGTGACCCTGTATTTAGCCGCCCCGGTAGCTCAGTTGGTTAGAGCGCTGGCCTGCACTGGTCTCCCCTGCACTGGCAACACAGGGTTCGAGTCGCTTCGCGCGCTCGCATTTAGCCCCCGGCCGGGAGTGTCAGTTGACAGCTGGCCCGATAAGGCTGGGGACGAACAACCGGGCGGCCGTGTCGGTGCATTGGCGGCACGTTAAACTTTCGGTCCAAATTCTGCCGTTGAGCTGGAGTTCATGGATCGGGTGGTGGGGCCAGGGTTCACGCAACAAGCTCTGCTTAGCAATAGAACCCTGGCTCCTCAAGCCACCCCAACAACTCGGGTTAAATTTACTTTAAAAAAAGAAGTATGTATTGTGTGTAATGCCTTGTATTGTATGTAATGCGCCTGACAGATAATCATCCTGAACTACTAGTCGGGTGCGGGGCAGCTGAAACACAACTTATGATGACATATCAGGGCGGCACGACCTATCATCTGCCGTCGACGACTTTGGGATTTGGCAAGAGGGACCAGTGATCATACACAGAACTGGAGCCACTGATGTAGTCACTAGTCACTCCCTATCCTTCCAGAGTACGACTCATGCCTGCCTGCATTGCCGAGCACTTCCACACTTCATTCTTACACTTTACAGTCAGCTCAATGGGCGATCTCTCTTCAGGAGCAGCACGGAGTTTGTGGTGTTAGCATCTCGTGACGTGATCAACTTGCCCCTCCCCTCACAACGCCGCGCCGTGCAGTCGACGCCCACTGGGGGGGGGGGAGGAGGAGGCATAGGTGCCACCAGACTTGTGTTCGACTCGAGTTGAATCGAGAATCGACTCGTGAATCAATCGTTTTTGGACGAGTCGCCTGTTGAATCGAATCTTTAAAAAATTGAGTGGTGAGTTGAATCATATCTTTCTTAAAATCATGAGTCAATCATCCAAATATGATGTGTGAGTAGTGCACACTGAATCATATTGCTCATGAGTCTGATACCACTGAGTCGGATCTGAATCGAGTCAAATTTATGTCGGTCCGTTTGAGTCGCGAGTCGAATCAGATCCCAAGAGTCAAGCACAAGTCTGGGCACCACACAGACCTGCACTGTACAGACACGGAGAACATGGTCACAGCTGGTTGACCAGACGGTGCTGTTCTGTCTCCAGTGGAGCTGTACCTCAGTCCGGTGGAGACCTACTGCGAGAACATCGACTACTACATCCCCGACGAGGAGAACCTCACCAAGACGTTCTCCGAGGAGCTGATGGCGCGGCTGCGTGAGTACTGCGCCGGGGGAATCCCACCAGGTGGTGATGCCCAACACTCCTGCTTCGCAATTCGTCGTGTGTGCTGTGGTCATTGCAAAACTTGTCCTTCCTACTGATAATGTGTGTATTTTTATGTGCTTTTTCTGTGTTTTACCATCCTGACGGAAACCGTGTCATTGTTTCTTTTTCGTCGCTTCTCCAGTCGCTCAGTGAGGGCACTGTGCTGCTCCTATGCGACGATGCATTGCCGGTTTGTTGTGGAGTCCGCAATGTTTCAATCGGAAGTGCTGCTCAGTGCCTAACTTTGTCCGGTGTTTTTGTTTATGGTCCGATGATTAATGTTGCACGATGGTTGGCGTAGATCTATGCCCAGTGTTGCGACGTATTTCATTTAGATGCATGGATGGGCGCTGTATGACCGAAGCAGTCGATGCTCCCCTAAGCCCAAATAACCAACCAATGCAGATACATGGTCAGTGTTGTTATGTGCTCAATGCAGAGCTATGCCCAATGCTGTCCGGTTTCCAGTTCTGTCCAGTGCTATATGATCAAGGGGGAGTCTTAACACCCAAAATGCGCTAGATCAGATATAAATTTTGAGATTTTACCACGCAAAAGTCGAAATCTCCTGCGCGCGAAGCGAGTTGTAAACTTTGTTTAAACTCGTTTTTGGGTCCCTCCCTTAGGAAAATCCTGTCTGCGCCACTGGTCCTCCGCCAAGAGAAACTGTTTTGCTTCATGTACCATGTGCGCGTGTGTAAGCCATTAGGTCGGGCTTGTTCACCAGATCAGTAGCAAAGGCGAACATACTTTCAACGAGGATATCAAGTGTCCTGACGTATTCGCGAACGCGCTGAACGCCTTCCAGACACTGGCGGCTAATTATTTGTGTGCCATGTCACTGACACCTGTGTCACTGTCACTGACATCTGTGTCACAGTCGCTGGCACCTGTGTCACTGTCACTGACATATGTGTTACAGTCACTGACAGCTGTGTCACTGTCACTGACATATGACTCAGCGTAGTCACCGGCTGATCCTTCCCAGTCTTTCACTTGTCTAAAGCTACTGCTATATCTAGGCTGTATAGCCCAGGTCTTCCCCTGTAAGGGGCCAAAAGTGGAGTTGGAGATTGTGAACAAAAAAATCGACTGGCCCTTCCGTACCGTCTCGACTCCGACTGACCCTTCCGTACCGTCTCGACTCCGACTGACCCTTCCTTGCCGTCTCGCAGCAGCCCACTTCCGACTCCTACTGGTGGAGCTCGTGCTGACCAGCGCGGGCGGTGACCCAGACAGCTCTGTTTCAGACATGGCGCGCTCCATGATCGCCCTGTTCATCGTGGCGTTCTTCTTCATATTCGTGGCGTTCTGGACGGGCATCGTTGGCTGCTGGCGCCGCTCGGCGGGCAACATCGGAACTACTGCCGCCCTGATGCTGGTCGCCTGTACGTGGATGCACGGTGGTGCCGACGCGTCTTGCAGGCGGTCGGGGCGTGCTGCTCGCTCAGGTCCCGGGTCACGGGGTCGTAGCGGGTCCCGAGTTCCCAGTCGGCGCTCTGGCGGGTGTGGCGTGTGTTGTTTGTGTGGTGAATGTGGTATGCTGCGACCAGATAGTAGAAAACGGCGAGTTGTAGGCTACGATCGGGTAATAGAATGAGGCGAGTTGTATGCTGCGATCGGGTAATAGCATGCGGCGAGTTTATGCTGCGATCGGGTAATAGAATGAGGCGAGTCATATCCTGCGAACAGGCAATATAATGCGGCTAGATATATGCTGCGATCAGGCGGTAGAACGTGAAGGTGAGTGATGCCAGGCCCGACTGTCAGCAGGGAACCTCTGGCCAGTTCGCTGCAAAACTGCGCCGGTCGGCTGCCCGAGTCATGTGGTGACGTCACACAAGGGCCGGGGATGGCAGCGTTGTCAAAATCCAGCATATCGATGAGCTCTGAAGTCAGGCTCCTCGGCAGAATATGGCGCAATCACGACAAACTACAATGCGCTGTGCCGAGTTGTCGCAACAGGATGTGTGGTCAAGGACCGAGCACGAGGGCTGAATCAGTTTAAATTTCGACTCAATCTCGTGTGCTTAAATTGAGTTGGTGGTTTACCCAGGAAATGACTGAGACACAGCCGAGCTGGCACCCACCCCACGCGCGCACCAGCTATACTCGGCAAATCTCAGCCTCGGTCACAGCCTAGACCTAGTTCATGCGTGCGTAGCGAGAAATCGATAGCTGGCTACTGTTTTCAGGGATGTTGTTTGAGCTTGTATTCGTACCGTTCTGTTTTTGGTTTAATAACACCCACTGATCCACCGGGTAGTAGCACGAAACGATTACTACTTAGTCTGACTTCATAATGATGTGCTGACATATAGTGCTTGATTTTGACTCGATGGCCTGGGACCATGAGCTGGTTCTTTGGTTCTCGACACCGACCAGATCTGACCCGGCACCTTACCCTGACCTGATCTGACCTGGTGTTCCACCGCAGGTTTATTCTCAGCCGGATCAATGGGACTATGGCACGGGGTGCAGTATTACGAACAGAAGAAACTCAATGAGCAGCCCTACTACCGTAGCTGGCCACTGGTGAGCGACGATTGGCTGATTGGATGATATGGTGGCAATTGATTGGCTAATGAGCGAAAGAAACTGCGTTCAATCTGTCGAAGCATGCCAATGATTGGTTGATTTTTACAGTGTATGTTGTCCACGCAAGAAATCTTGCTATTTTCAAAGGATGTTACCTTACGTGCAATAACTATTTGCATCAGCAGGCTTCACGCACAGTTGCACAAAGTCGGCACCAACCAATGTGTGCAACCACGATCATCGAGATCCTCACGGTAGTCACGTAGTATGACCGTGGGCTAAAAACAGCGCACCAAAACCAGCCACCCGCCAATCAATTGTCATGCAAACTATCCCGAGGGTGTACTGACTGGCATAAGGTGACTAGGCGCACTGCTCGAGCAAGTGCTAAGAGCGCAGTACGGTGGACTCTCCGCAGGTATCAGTCGAAGTCATATTAATTAGCCTGTGTACAGATAGCCGTCTTCAGGCATGCATGCACAGCTGAAATGATTTCGGGTGCGATTCATTCACCATGTCACGTTACTGAGAGCTGAAATAAAGAGCGCCGTCCCTCACTGGGAATACACTGGATACAAATGTTGCAACACAATGTGAAGCACCGTTTGGGTGTCTCCATGGGCGGGTATACCGCGGCGAACCTCTTTCTCTGGACACAGGAGCACGATACGAAAAAGATCGGAGTAATCACTAATATAAAAAGCTGCCCTGATTTTGCGCGAACAAATTCCAGCGAGAAGCACTGCAGTCAGAATGTTCAGAAGGGCAGCGGTGCGGACGGTCCCGGTGTTTATGTGAACATTTGCACCATGCGCGCGGACGTAGACTCGCTCCGACATTGCCCTCACTAGTAATTTGCGGAAGCTCGTGGAAGTTGTCCAGGCTACGTAAGCTTGTGGAAATTGTCTATGAATCTCCGTCTGCTGAAATGTGTTCGTGCGATTGCTCACTTGTTCCGATGCAACTGAATTTCCTTGACACCCCCCCCAGTGTGTTGTATGACCAACACAGTCGATGCGCCCCTAAGCCCCCAATAGCCAATCAACCAACCCTTAGCACCCCTGACACACGATGATTTGGTGGAAATTCGAGTCCGCTCTTCTGCATGATACTATAATCTTTTGTCGTCTTCTCTCTGACTGGCTTTATCCCTGAGTGGCAACTAGTTGAAAAGTAGGGCGATCTGGGTGGTATTCTGACAAAAGCATGGAAAGAGAGGTATGCTATTGCGTCTTGTTCATTGGCGGTATTATACGACTTTGCCATCGTATTGCCCCCACGTGGTGGTACACCTATAGAATAACCCCAACGTGAAATAGACCATGGAAAGCTTGTACTGGCACGTATCGCTCAAGTAAGTGGCGGGAGCTATTTCCCTCCGCGTATATGAAACGTCAACCTTCTCTTCGCACCACTGTCTCTCGGTCATTCGTGTGCGCCCATATCCGTGTATCTCCCGGAGGGAAGCTCTGCACGCGGCCAATGCACGTGCCGACTCGCTATTTTTCTCTGCACCATTATCCGCTACGTCTTTGCATTCCAGCTGGCCAAAAAGTACACTCAGGCTGGCTATGACTGGAGCTTTTTCCTGGCCTGGGTTGGCGTCGGGTCGGCCTTCCTCAGCTTTCTCTTCCTGATGATCGCCTCCGTCATTTTGCGGCGAGAACGCCACAAGTTGGACCAGCAGAAGCAGTACGTCATGTCAGGTAACTATACTCGTTGGCTGACGCCGCCTGCTGAGGCCCGAAAGCCTCAGCTAGGAGGGGCCTTACTTGTACTTGAGCATGTGCTTCAAGGTGATTGGGCGCCAGAAACAATTACTCGTCGTAATTCGCCGGCTTCGACCAGCACGCGCAGCAATTGGCCAGCAGCTTCGCATCCTCGGTCCCGGGAAGCAAAGCATACCACGGCTGCATGCTCTGTCCGTTCATTATACACTAACTACAAGCGGAATTGCCACCAACCATTTCACTTCTAACTCACACACATACACACGTATACACATACCTACACGCTACACGCTTATATATATATATATATATATATATATATATATAATCCCTCCAGATTGGCAGATGTCCCACAGCTGAGCCCACTGAGCGCACTAACAGTCCGCCGATCTGATTGGCTTTCAGCTGCTGCAGCGTCACAGCATCGCCGTGTTTGATTGGTCGTACTTTATCGCCTGGGTTGGGGTTGGCTGGGTGCTGATTTCTGCACTGCTCTTCGTCGGCGCGTCAGTCTGCCTGAAGCGGGAGACCTACAACGAAAAACGGAAGAACCTGCCCTATATCATGCCCGGTAGGTGTATTCGCCATTTGGCTTCTTCTGCTGGCGTCTGTTGCCACAGGTTCTGCTTCCCCAAACATCAGCCGCGTTTGTCCAGCTCGAGCTCTGTTGTAAGTTCAGATATGCCCGCTAAAATGTTGGCTGACGGGTCCAGTTTCATCACGCATTACCTAGGGCTCATGTTTGGAAGCTTCCTTCGTGATGGAGATGTTGACTCCCTCGTCGGGTTAAACAACTGCCTGTCATCTGATCATCTGATGGCATACTCCGCTGTTGGCATGGACGACGCTATATTAAAGTAGCGCGCACAAGTTGCCTTCCTCGTCGTCAAAGGGTTTGATATTGACCGCAACGTTGGTTCATTAGCATTGAGCAACAGATACCTAGGCTTGGGAAACAATAGAATAACGCATCCTATTTGCCTACCAGAATAGCCCGCAAAACTAACCACCCCACGCATCTAATATGGTTCTGGAACAAATCAAGCGCTACACCCGGAAAGTAGCACAAGCTGTACTGCATAAATGTGCTGGTGGCAGTGTGAATAGCTATGCGTGTACGACCAAACTAACTACTTGTTATTGACCTCTGCATGGGAAATGGTGAGTAAAGTCGAAACGGGTTGTCGGTTAAATGGTGGGACGTGATGCTAAGATTAAGGTCTCCTTAATCTTAAGGATTAAGGTCTTCTTAATTTTAACATCGCGTATTGAATGACTTCTTGTGCAGTTAAGGGGTATTGACTGGTGAGAGTTCTGATGAAGCTAGGGGTTCTTGGTTAGGAGTAGCTTCTATGCTAAGCTGTTTTATATTGCTATCAATGACAAAAGGTACTATCTGCTGGATCGCAAGATGCGAAATAATGTACAATAACTGGTCTTAGAAACATCAAACCTGCAGATTACTTGTCATCAGTGTTGAAGATCTTGGACGTATCCATATACTTCTTATACAAACCGCATAGTATCAATGAGGAAACATGTCTCAGACATTTAGCAATCGAACTGTGCTACAGCGGGCCTGTTATTATAGTCGTCGTTAGAATGGAAACCCTCGACCACATAGTGTCCGGACGGGGTACCACTCAGAACGTACCAAGGAAGACGTCTGCGGACATCTTCGTCACAGAGTCGCAGATCTGACCGTGGCCGTTGCGTCGGCAGTGTACCCGACCAAGTCCTCCAACGGCGGCTACGGGCCGCAGTCGGGCGCCGGCTACGGCTACAACACCTACAACTACCCGGGGCCGTACTACGGCTCACAGTACGGCGGGTACAACTACTAGCGACGCCCAGCGGCGACACCGACAACCTCCACTGCTGACGTGGATATAGGTGGCGCCAGCGTCAGCCTTGTTCGATGTCGTGTGTTGTGTGCACCACACAGGTCGCAAGTCGGCCCCTCTATGAACAACACCTGCAGGGTGGTATCGCTAACTCGCATGTGGAAGATGAACACTATCCTTCACCGCACTAGCGCCGCCAGCGGCCGCGCGACACACCACCACCATCATCAGTGAATAGGGGTGGATCAGATGTGTGAGCGGTCGCCGTGCCCCCGCCTCAGCTGCGATGCGGTTCTGCCACTGCAGACAAGGAGATCCCGGGATACCATTGCAATGCGCCAGACGAAGCGACGCTCGACTGCGACTGCCGGCGACACGTGCTGCCTGAAGTCTCGGGAGCAACAGACAGACGCTCGCTCACGATTCGAACCTCGGAAAATCGCATCGCGGTCAAATGTGAACACGGCTCGCGACCGGCTACCGCACGAGAGCGTGTGTCAGGTTGCTGGTCCAGTGTGTGTGTTGTCGCAGGCAGACACGGGGTCGGTGGTATAGCCATGGGCGCCGAACAAAAGCAGCAATTCACACCATCCCTGTTATTCTTATTGTCCTATCATTCCAATGAAAGCATGTGTGTGCACGTGATTCGAGGACGCTTCGCCCCGGATTGGCAAGACCCTGTGTTACGAAGGTTGCGTCACGTTAGATACTAGTGGTTAGTTTTAGCAACGGTGTATCTACAGCTCAGGGGTTCCCTGTCTGCTCAACGCGATCCCACGTCTCCCTGTGATGGGGAGAGACGCCTCCCGCCTCTATCGACGTCCAATCAATCACGCAGTCGCCCACAAAATGTCACCGCCTGCCGTTAAAACGCCACTACACATGTCCGGCGTTTCTTCATCACTTGGATCCACCTCAAACCTCAGCGTGATCCCTCGCACTTAGCACCTGCAGGCCGGCAATCGCCTATTCTCTGTACAATCGGCGCTCTTCCCTCCTCACTGAATAACATGGACATTACATCAGCCTCGGCATGTTCTTCACCCTGGTATTTCCGCTGCCGGCGTGGCCGCATAACAAACAATAGACGCGTCTCAATCGCCGCGAGTGCCTTGACCGGCGCGGCTACATAACAAACAATAGACGCGTCTCAATCGCCGGGAGTGCCCTGACCGGCGCGGCTACATAACAAACAATAGACGCGTCTCAATCGCCGGGAGTGCCCTGACCGGCGCGGCTACATAACAAACAATAGACGCATCTGAATCGCCGGTAGTGCCCTGACCGGCGCGGCTACATAACAAACAATAGACACGTCTCAATCGCCGGGAGTGCCCTGACCGGCGCGGCTACATAACAAACAATAGACGCGTCTCAATCGCCGGGAGTGCCCAGACCGGCGCGGCCGGGGAGTGTGAAGCGCCGCTGGCGCTGAGTGAATGCCCTTCTCGTGCAGCTAAGCGGATGCCGTTCTCGTGCAGCTACGCGACCCGTCGGGCGCGACCCCGAGTCGGATTGTATGTGACGAGCGTGTGAGCGTCGCGCTACCGCCCGAGGGCATCGCGATGGTAACAGTGTGACGCTGACAGCTTCCTCAGAGTATTGAACAGGTGGTGACTCGTAGCTTTCGTCATCACTTTAGCGCGTGAAGCTTGCAGCCTAGTTGAACTACCCGTGGATGTTATCTACGCATAACTATATATAACTACGCATGGATGTTATCGCTGTCATTTATGTCGGTGGCTTTCCACCATGGCGTGAATATGCTTGATCTGTTCTGCGTTCACCAGGTCCGCTCGCGTTGTTACACATGACGCACGAGCCGCCGCGGTGCAACATTAGCGATGCCGGACGTGCCTTTGTATTTAACAGTGTCCGGAGCTGGCAATTCGTGCAGCCCTACTTGCGTACAGACAATCGCCGGTTCGTCGCCGAGAGCGTTGTCGTTGCAGGTTTCAACACATCGAGATGTCGTGCTATGTCCCGTGGAGCGCGCGTCAGCTGATTGGTCAGCTGACGCGGCCCGGCCCGTATCAGTATATCCGTCCAGTGAGCCTGTGGGCCGGTGTGCCGCCGTGTGTGTCTGTCGATGATCCGTCGGTGGTTTGCGACGCGTTGCTAGACGTTGTCACGCCCCGCGTGGACGCCGGGCGACTGTCCGCCCGATCCGGGGCGAGGTCAGTACGGACACTGGCAGCTGGAACAAGTCAAAGCGGAGGTGCACGCCGCGCTGCGACATGTGCGAATGCCTTGTGTGAGTCTGCGGCACG
Source organism: Imbricaverruca yamaguchii (assembly GCA_034440575.1). Taxonomy (NCBI): domain Eukaryota; kingdom Metazoa; phylum Arthropoda; class Thecostraca; family Neoverrucidae; genus Imbricaverruca; species Imbricaverruca yamaguchii. The sequence continues at coordinate 152,099 of JAOTOL010001214.1, forward strand.
TGCGAATGCCTTGTACGAGTCTGCGACACGTGCGAATGCCTTGTACGAGTCTGCGACACGTGCGAATGCCTTGTACGAGTATGCGACACGTGCGAATGCCTTGTACGAGTATGCGACACGTGTGAATGCCTTGTGCGAGTCTGCGACACGTGCGAATGCCTTGTGTGAGTCTGCGACACGTGCGAATGCCTTGTACGAGTCTGCTAGTGACACGCTACACAGCGGAATGTCTGCAGCGACCTAGCATAAGACTGGGGAGGGGGATTATCTCGCCCATCCATCGCTGTCGTTAACTGTGTACAGTTCTTTATGGTTAACAATACCACTGTTTGATTTAATTGAGACAAGTGCTGTGTTTTCATTGTGAGAACGAGTACGCCAGTGCTCGTCGATAAATACATTATAAAAGTACCTTAGGCCTCTTCCTCTGCCAATGCATGGACTCAGTCACGACGGACGAAAGCAAGCATCTGGGCGGTGGGTATATGCTCCAAGTCAAAACTCGCCAGCCGTCGGACAAACACCGAAACGAAATCTCACGTTACATTAGCAGGGTTTTTATTGTGACGGCGTTCGATTTCAACACCGCCTAACACAGTACAACAGCGGCAGCAACGCGACAAGCCTGGCTGAGAGCGATCGTGAGAAACTGAGGCGTTGGGCAGGGGCCGCTCAGCAGGCCGGTCGGCTGCGTGGGGTCCCACCACCAGCGGGCCTCACTTCAGCGAGGACAGGCCGGCCCGCATTATCTCGTCCACCAGCAGCAGGTTGCTGGCGATCACGGCACTGAAACAGAAAGGGTGTGGGTTCGAGTCTCACTTGTCGCTGCTCTTCGCCAGCGAGCAATCGGCGTGAGATTGGCGATGCTACATGACTCAATGGTCGGCGTGCCGTAAACCCAATAACCACCACGGCACTGAAACAACATGCTCACCAGTCAGAGACCAAGCCTAGTCAAGGATAAACGAGGCGCGGCAGATAAGGAACGGTACCGAATAAACCAGCCGAGACAGAAATGTGTCACATACAAAAAAAAAACAGATCATGGGTGACAAAGAACGGGAATCAGAAATCGGGACTGAAAGGTGTAGACCGATCAGGTCAGGAATGCAACAAATACACCAATCAGAACCAGAACTGTATAAAATTCACAAATCAGAGTCAGAACTGCAAAACATTCACCGACCAAAGAAGGCGCAGTGACAAAGCCGCCGGTGCTTCGCACGACGCCCAATCAGCGCTAACCTCACTTTGTGTCACCTCATGCGACGGAGCTGAACCAATGCTAGCATAAATTGCATGGATGTCCATATCGCTATAATTTGCTGGATAATGAAACTGCTGTGCAAAATCTGACATCTGCATGCGCCTTTCCACCTCATCTGCCCCGAGGGCAGACCAAGACAACAGACGACATTTGATCAGACGGCATGCGACGACTGGCCTCACAGTGAATCAACGACGCGCGGGGCACAAATCAGCTGGGCTCGTCTCTGCTACACATACGCCGATCGGAAACCGGGCTGCAAACCAGCCACCAATCAGAGACGACATGACAAAACGCAACAACGAATCGGAGACGGCAATGGGGCACGTCTCCGGGCACAAACAAGAGTAAAACAGAGCACTGCCTTCAGCGTCATGGATGCCACTGCTCCACTCCACCACTTCATACACTCCATACACTCCACTCCACCACTCCACACACTCCACTCCACCACTCCACACACTCCACTCCACCACTCCACACACTCCACTCCACCACTCCATATACTCCACTCCACCACTCCACACACTCCACTCCACCACTCCACACACTCCACTCCACTCCACCACTCCACCACTCCACACCACTCCACTACACCACCCCCACACACTCCACTCCACCACTCCACACACTCCACTCCACCACTCCACACACTCCACCACCACTCCACACCCACTACCACTCCCACCTCCCACTCCACCACTCCACCCCACTCAACCACCCATATACTCCACTCCACCACTCCACACACTCACACACTCCACACACTCCCTCCACTCCACCACCCACACTCCACTCCACCACTCCAACACTCCCTCCACCACTCCATACTCCCACTCACACTCCACTCCACCACTCCCCACCACTCCATTCCCCACTCCACCACCACTCCACACACTCCACTCCACCACTCCACACACTCCACTCCACCACTCCATATACTCCACTCCACCACTCCACACACTCCACTCCACCACTCCACACACTCCACTCCACCACTCCATATACTCCACTACACTACCGCACACAGGGTGGACCTCTATCGGATATATATAGAGGCGGCCAGCTCCACCTGCAGCCGGACGATGGTGTCCTGCCGCCGCACACAGGGCCAGGTCAGGTCAGGCAGGGTCAGGTCACCAACCGCTGCCAGCTCAAGGCACAGCCTCACCTCTGATGCCACCCGCGGTCATGTCCACAAGCAGGATCAGGTCAGGTTAACCAGTCAGGCCAGTTAGGCAGGGTCAGGTCACCGACATCGAATCCACGTGTCGGGTCGTGTCAACTGGGATCAGTTCGCCTCCGGAGGTAATGTCGGGCCTCACTGGATGGGCTCCGGAACCAGCATCACAAAATATATTCAGTGTTGGGCGTCAGTTGGAAATTATTATTGGAGGCAGAAGAAGAGTGGAAAATTGAAGCATAAAATAAGTGTAGCACAGCAATAGTTATCGTTTTATAGCCAACACCTGATAGACGCAAAAAAATAGATGCACCAAGAAATTATCAAATTGGAGCTCATATTTCTTCAATATTTACAGTTGTATTGATATTTTGGGAGTGTGGGATAAACACACTGCAGTTGATAATCATTGATGTTGGCAGGCAGAAGTAGATGAATGTTTCAAACAGCGACAGTAGTCGTCCACCTCTGAACATTTTGGGACAACTGAGCACCTCGCCACTTCAGCAGAGAGACACACCTCAACTGGATCAACACACTCAACACACCTCAGCTGGACCCTGGCCGTGGCTCAGACAACTATGAACGCTCTGCTAGTATACCACAGACCACCTCCTCTCAGTGGATGCGATTGTGTCGCGACAGGACTTCACACACACACATGGCCATCCGGCCCCAGATCACAACATCTCTGGAGACAGCAGTACGCCACGGTCTGAACCAAGCAATATCAGCTCGCCAACACGGAATCCAGTATCCCGGATCAGTCCGCCGAGGTGTACGATCCCGAGCACCTGACAATGACCTGAGGTGACGGATCCCGAGCACCTGACGATCCCACCGCAGACTGCCCCACCTCCAGTCACTCGAGCGAATCACACTCAAAACAGATGCCATTCCTTCGCTCAGTACCACACCGCATCCCACCAGCCGGCCCGTTACAAACGTATCACACGCACACGCACATCCCACACGTCATCGATACACCTATACACACCGTGCTATATCTCCCAAACACCCCCCCTCCCACCCCCCAGGCACTCGGCACTTCACCAGAGCGATCCGCAACTCCACGGACCGATCGCTGCAGCCAGACGGAGTCACCTCGGCGCAATCAGGGCCTGCGTCAGGGGCTGCACGGGGGGCTAGCAGACTCGGAGGTGGAGCAACCAACACCCACTGTACGTCGTCGGATTTCGACCACTCTTTGCTTTTCCAAAGGGGAAATTTTGAATGAAAATATGCAACGATAATTTACTTTTCCTGCTGAAAGCCCCGTTTAGGTTTCGCGGTACGCTTATTGGGGTTGTTCGACGTCATCCTTCAGGGCCCCGGAGTGATTTCTCTGTTCGAAGCCCTGGCACTTTTTCAGGAGCATCATACGATTTTTCTTCGGGACCGTGGTACTGTTTTTCGGGGCCATGGCGATAATTTTCTGCGCGCAGATAGGCCCTTGGGGAAGTGTCTAGAGCTCGCAAGGGGCTCATTACCTTTCAGGCGGCAGATGCCCCTTGCACCCCTCTGATGCGCCATGGGTAGAAGCTGGTAACAACTGTCCATTTTCTCGCAGTTTTGGTTCAAATTCGGCTGTTGCCGGACGTATAATCTTGTGAAACATGAGCCGGGAGACAAGACACTATATGCAAAGTCCCAACACACGTTTTTATCGACTTACATACCAACTAACATAGCAAACACGAAAATCAAGAATCGTTCACACCTTAGCCCGGCCGCCAGTCGCGTCTCTTCTGTCAGATCCCCACACCCCGTCTGAAGGAATTGTTACAAAGACCCACGTCTAACTTCCAAACTGAGCGGTGCACGAAAACAAACCGGATGCCATCGGGAAGCCCTCAATGAATAGGACTCGAAGGTTTTAGAATACTTAAAAAAAAAAAAATTTAGAACACCTTTTTATTTTATATTTTTAATTTTAGAATAACTTTTTAGACATAAAATGACGTTTTAAAAATTGACTTCGAACACATTTGATATCTAGAAATTAATGCAGGACGAACGTAACTGTATTAGCTGTTTAGCATTAAGGTGGGAATGTTTATTACAGTCCCCGACGTTTTGGTGTCATACCTTCTTCAAGGGCCTGAAAAGGTGAATACGGTTTTCGGTCAGAATAGGTACAAAAAGTACCTATTCTCACTGTAAAACTTATTCCCCTTTTTCGCCCTTGAAGAAGATGTGACACCGAAACATCGGGCACTAATCAATATTATCACCGGAATGCTAAAAACGAATAGAGTTGCAGGCCATTCTACATTCATTTCTAACAGTCTGCTATTCAACATTTTATATCTCCATTTCTGGTCAGACAGTAAGAAAACGCGTGCCATTTCATACCTAATTACATAGCTGATATTACAAAAATGGTAGCATCGGTTCATCATGGGCTAAAATTGCCAATGACCTAACGCCACTAACCTGACCTAAAACAAAAATCCAAGATATACGTGTGGTATGTGTAGCACCTAGGAGCGTGGATGATATACGTGTTGTATGTGTATCATCTAGGGGGTGGATGATATACGTATTGTATGTGTAGCACCTAGGGGCGTGGATGATATACGTGTTGTATGTGTAGCACCTAGGGGCGTGAATGATATGCGTGTTGTATGTGCAGCACCTAGGGGCGTGGATGATATACGTGTTGTATGTGTCTAGGGGCGTGAATGATATGCGTGTTGTATGTGTAGCACCTAGGGGCGTGAATGATATGCGTGTTGTATGTGCAGCACCTAGGGGCGTGGATGATATACGTGTTGTATGTGCAGCACCTAGGGGCGTGAATGATATGCGTGTTGTATGTGTGGCACCTAGGGGCCTGAATGGTGTGCGTGTTGTATGTATAGCACCTAGGGGCGTGCATGATATACGTGTTATATGAGTAGCACCTAGGGGCGTGGATGCATAGCTGTAGGATAGGGGAGGCCAGCGACGAAAGAGCGGTAGTACGGACCAGCCGGCTATACTAAACCCAGGGAGGTGCTGTTGCCCAGCAACACCGGTGACGTGAACGGTCTAGCCGCAGCACCGCATAAATGGGGCCAACCTCCGGTAGGATAGAGGAAGAGAGAGAGAGAGAGAGAGAGAGAGAGAGAGAGAGAGAGAGAGAGAGAGAGAGAGAGAGAGAGAGAGAGAGAGAGAGAGAGAGAGAGAGAGAGAGAGAGAGAGAGAGAGAGAGAGAGAGAGAGAGAGAGAGAGAGAGAGAGAGAGAGAGAGAGAGAGAGAGAGAGAGAGAGAGAGAGAGAGAGAGAGAGAGAGGATTGCGCGGCAGTGATGCGTGTCACGGCCGTTACCGCCGCTGTCCGCTGAGGCTGTTCGCGAGGTCCGAAAACGTAACGTAGCTATTTATTGTTTGTTTGTTTTGTTCAAATAGGTACTTCGGTCTCCCGAGTCAATTTGTTGTCATACCTGAGAAAATAATGGTGCTATGCTGTATGATTCAGAGTACAAATATTGAAACATGCTTGTGCTGCGGTACGAACCGTAGTTTGATGAGAAATAGATGATCGTCCGCAATAGTGTGGGCAGAGAAAAGGGAAGTTTGTGTGTACGGAAAATATCAGTGTTTTTCAAGAGATGTGGCACATCCGACAATGAAGTAGAATATGTGTGGCTGTAAGCTGAGTGTGAAAACTAAACCTATATTGCATATCATGCAATTGCATGATGGGCATGAAGGAAGAGGTGAAACAGTGCAAATAAATCGACGAGTGAGAAATGTATGGCTCCGGAACCACGATAGGACCTTCTTCACGTCGGTTTGTTTGAAAAATGATGTCCACTATTCAACATCAGGCATCATGAGTCGTAATTATATATTGCTTGTATTTTCTGGCCAGCTTTGATTCGAAAAATGTTGAATGCTCTGTTGTATTGAGGATTTACTGCACTCAAAATGTTGTGGAATTTCTACGGTTCGATTTGTGAAACCTTTTGTCGGTGGAATTGTCACAGACGCTGCTTGCAAAAGTGTATTGGCAAATAAGTGAATGTTTTGAATAGGAGAATTGCCCGGGTTATGCTGTACATAGGCAAGTTCCTGGAGTTTGGTCCAGTCGCCCTTCGTAAGTTGCCAGTGAGGGGTAAAACTTGGCGTAGCATAGGCAGTTGTTGAAAATGTGGACATTGATTTGATGGGGTAGTGATCGCCGTCATGAATGTCGGCATCTATGGTGAAATCAAAATCGTTAGCCAGAGACGGAGAGCAAATTGTAACATCAATGACAGTTTGGTAGTGTCCCAGGTGGAAAAAGTTAGGTATCCAGTTCTATGGAATATCAAATTGTACCGGCCTAAAATGTGTTCAACAATGCGTCTGTCCAACATCCAACGCTTGGTTATGTGCATTAAAATCACGGAGTTCAATGAAAGGATTTCTCAAATATGCTACGAGATGTTCTAGTGGTGGCCAAATGTGTGCTACGTGTGTGTGATGGAATATAATTATAACAAATATCTGTATTCCGACCATGGGTCCGTGATGTACATGCTGTGGCTTATAAAGGTGAATTAAGTGTAATTTGTGTGTGTGCTTGCGTGCGTGCATGTGTGTGCAAGTGTGTGTGTGTGTGTGTGTGTGTGTGTGTGTGTGTGTGTGTGTGTGTGTGTGTGTGTGTGTGTGTGTGTGTGTGTGTGTGTGTGTGTGTGTGTGTGTGTGTGTGTGTGTGTGTGTGTGTGTGTGTGTGTGTGTGTGTGTGTGTGCAAAACTGCACCTTTTTGCTTCCAGTCATGGCCAATCTCCATATCATCAGCGATAACTGCAACATGGCATATGGGGCATTCCACGTCAAATCGCACAAGAATTGGCTATTTTGAACCCGACCCCCTCCGATTTTTATGAAAATTGATACACCTGTAGTGCCAAGTGAACGAACCTCACACGCCAACTTTCAGCCCTGGGTGACCTCTGGGGTCAGATTTAGAGGTCATCCTAGGTCGCCTATTTTTACCGACTTGACAACAATCAAATGCATATATATTAGATGTTAATTAACTTAGCGGAACGACATTGGTGTTAAAGTGCGCAGACACCCTTGGCCATTCAGAAATATGGCAAAGGTTGCACGTGACCTCTCCGTGACCCTTGACCTAACGAGGTCAAAGTATAAAAATGCATTTTTCTATATGTTTGCCTGCCCCTAATTCGACTAAACGTGGCTGAATTAATGGTCTTGATATTATCTAAGAACGTGCAAAAAAGAAAGGCGGAGACTCTAAAACTTTTTGAGATATCGGCCTTTGAGTAGGTATTGTCATAGGACCAAATCGAAGCATGCCCCGATGCTATTTACAGTATCATCGATGATAACTCTGGTTTCCTTGGTCCGATTATCGTCAAATTTGGTGGGCAAATCATCGGTGGCAAGCTGAACTATTTTCCAGATTTTCAAGTTGACCTGACCTCACATGACCTGGCAGTGACCTCTCCATTACAAGCCAACAGGGAAACAAAAATATTTTCCTGAACAAAAAACGCTGAATTTGGCTCGTACAGGCTATATTACCTAGTTTTAGGTTAGGCTACTCCAAACGAGCCAAATTTTATTTTGAACAAGTGTCCTCTGCAAGGTCACGTGAGGTCACTATGAGGTCATGTCACACTTTCGTCAATAACTTTATATAGAATCAAGATAGATAAATAATTTTAATGCCATCGAGATCCTCTGGTTAATCATGATGTATAATATGATCAAGCTAGGTCATCACTTGATCTCGGTTTAGGGTGACCTGGAGGTCAACTGGGGTCAGGATCAAATGTTCAGCTAGCTAAGTCATGTGATACATCAATCAACGCGGCCTGACGAGGAAAATAGGATTGTAACAAAATTATATTTCTATCTTTATTTTGGCAAAAGTTATTCGCAAAAAATATGTTTCCTCGGTTTTTATAGCCTGAATATATTGTTTCAGCTCGCGTGCGTTTCGTACTAACATTTTATCGGGAGGGCCAGTAAATGTTTCTGATATGCAAATAGCCGCGACCATAAAACAAGTTGAACAGCAGTACCGTATATTCATGAAGAACTACCAACCTTTTTCGCCACACGTACCTCACGGCCCGTCTCGCTGCCGGAAAACCATCTCACAACCACCATACCATTACGTGGAGACGGAGTAACACGATGGACATTCCTTGTTCCCGGTATTGTGCGAGCAGCTGCGAATCTGTCATTCAACTCTTTGGTTTCTTTGACCCACTCGGTTTTGGGAAAATACTCCACGCACGTGCCGGTGGCATGGTTTTTTACAAACTGATAAAACTGGTCCGGGATCTCCATCAGAGTTCCTTGCAGACTTCCCTTTTTAGCTAACCTTTTCAACGTCCCACCAATGCCATCACACGGTCCCTTTCCGTGAGCGGTTGCGAAGAAATGCCACTCGGCGTCTATTCCAAAGTCGACGGAATGCTCTGCCAAATTTAGGAAATTCTTACAATTTTTGTATTGCGAGGCAGCCCCATCTGAAAAATAAAATATCTTCTTGGGGCGCTGGCCTAATTCTGCTTCCAGGCGCTCAATGAGTTTTCCTTGAAACAGGTGGACAGCCACAGTATCATGCGTCAGGCAGTCGGAAATGGCAGAGTAAGAAAAATGTTTGAGGTCCCCTGCGTTGTTTCGCCAATAAGCCACAAACGGATGGATTGTCACCTGCAGTTTGTTCCAGTGATGGGACTGTACCTCATCCTGTGTAACCATAGCGTAGTTTTCGGAAAAATCTCCAATAACAATTACCTCTGCAGGAGCTAGTGTTTCCTTTAGGCCTTTCAGATAATTGCCTTGGGCACGGGCGACAAAATCATGCTTTACAAGTATTTCCAGCTGCTCGCAAAATGATCGCACAAAATCTTCAGAAGTTTGCGTAACCACCTCTAAGGTGGACCTATCAGTATTAGTCCACTTTCGGTACTCAATGTTATCGATTTCTCGGTTATCATGAATCATATCATGGCCATGAATATTCACGTAAGTTGCAATATTGCATGTATTTAGGTTTTTTTTTAGTAAAATTAAAAAAAAGGGCAATACAAACTTCCCAAGGTCATGTTAGTTCATGTGAGGTCATGTCAACCTGAAAATCTGGAAAATAGATCAGTTTGCCACCGATGACTTGCGCAACAAATTTGACGATAATCGGACGAAGGTAACCAGAGTTATAATCGATAATATGGTAAATAGCCTCGGGGCATGCATCCATTTGGTCCTATTACAATACTCAAAGGCCGATATCTCAAAAGTTTTCAAGTCTCCGCCTTTCTTTTTGCAAGTTCTTAGATAATATTACGACCATTAATATAGCACCGTTTCGTCGAATTAGGGGCAGGCAAACATATATAAAAATATATTTGTATACTTTGACCTGGTTAGGTCAAAGGTCACGGGGAGGTCACGTGCAACTTTTGCCATATTTCTGAATGGCCCAGGGCTTCTGCGCACTTTGACACCAATTTCATTCCGCTAAGTTAAATAACACATGAGATATTTGCAATTTATTGATGTCAAGTCGGTAAAAAATCGTGACCTAGGATGACCTCTAGATCTGACCCCAGAGGACACTCTGGGCTAAAAGTTGGCGTGATGTGTTCTTTTACTTTGTACTACAGGTGTACCAATTTTCATCAAAATCGGAGGGGGTCGGGGAATTTCTTGTGCGATTTGACGTGGAATGACCCATATGCGACATGGTGTATGTCAGGTGGTGTCTGTTTTGACACCCACCCCCTCACTATTAAGAACCAGTGGTGGCGCCGATAGACACAAAGGTGCAATTTCTTATAGCCTAGCCATGCACTAAATATAACATTTTAGATGCCCGTATGTTCAACAAGAGCCGAGCATACGCCAAGCTTCTGCTACTATGGAGTCAGCCCACAGTCAATGCCAACGTAATGTCGACGTAAAGTATGTTATGAGTGAGCATTGACCTTTATATATAACTAGACAAAGAACTCGACTTTTCAAAACGGTCCCGTCGGCGGCGCCACATATGGGCAAAACGGCGGCGCTGGTAGGCGCTACGCAGTGTGTTGTGGGTATAAAGCAGTGATGCTGGGGCGTTTTAACCCGTCCTGTCTCGGGGGGAGGGGGGGTCTTCAACAGCCCCCTCAGGTTTTTCGCGGATAGCGGACGAACGGCGCGCGGCAGCGCACCCAAATTTGGCATACCTTTTCCCACATCAATTTGACATGCTGATTCAAAATTTTTAGGTCAGGTTATCTAGGGTCAATGAGCTAGTCAAGGTCAAGTGAGGTCACCTCCAGAAAAGTTCAACCAATCGCCACGCTTAAACGGATACAAATATTATAATACAATTTTCAGCGTTTGCTTATCTTTACGGATGCAACAAAACGTACGAATTGAATTTGTCATTTTTCCTTCGTTTTTGACTGCATACAAATTTTGCGTATTTGCCATCTTGCAGTTCAAATACAGGATTCTGGCTAAAGTAAGCATTTTTAGGGCAAGTCGACCTCCAGCAACGTTTCTCGGTCTGCTCTACCAATCGGAAAAGGAAAATTAAAGAAAACTTGATAACTCAACATTTGGAACTTTCGGATTTCTTTTGGTGGGGGAGGGGGGAAATTATAGCCCTGGTCGATTTCGCTGTCCTTTTCTTATTCCAAATAAATGAAATATTTTTGTTTTGTTTTTCACATATCACCCAAAATGAATTCTCCAGAGTCAAAAACATAGCCCCCTAGTGACGCAACTTTTGGGGAAATTGTTTTGGGGGTGGACCCGGACCCTACTTGTCGAGCGCTTTCCGATGACACCTCTTTCGTTTTCGTGCGATGCTTAGTTAGGATTTTAGACGGGGTCTTCAACCGCCCCCCCCCCCCGAGACGGGGTGTGAGGATTTGATCGGAAAGACGGCGCGGGTAAGTAGTGAAAATGAGTATCATTTTCCTATGATATATTCATATATGAAGCAAAAACTTTGCTCGATATATACACATATACATATATATACATAATATATTCATTTATCAAGCAAAAACCACATCATATATTCCAATTAAGCCTGTAATCCGACCTGCCGCATCCTTGCCGTTCATCCCTTTGCGAAGACAGATACAGAGGGCACAGGGGACATGTGTCCGCTCATGACAAGGTAGCGCCCATCTTACGAGGTAAAGTGATCCTCCAGTCAGACTCGAGTGGAACCGTTTATATATAGTTTTCAGCTAAAGCCCCTCGTGTGCCCCTTATAATGAGCTCCCTAATAATCATTATGTGCACTCCTCCCCATTGATTTCCGGCCGAAGTCCCCCTTCCAAGACCCTTGAGTGTGCCTCTCTATAAATTTTCAGATGGAGGTGCGCCTGGTGGCTCATCCAGTGGCTCCAGAATGCCCTTCTTCCATGAAAAGTGCTGGATCTGTCCTGTCCTCTTGGAAGGAACCCAGGGCTAATATGCAGAACTACAATTAAAGGAGAAGTCCCGAGTGCACGGATGTTGATTTCGAAAAAAAAATTATTGACAGGGGCAAAATACACGATGGCAATGAGCAGGTCAAAATTGATTGGGGAAAATACTTCATAGGGTCCCATGTTAAAACTTGATATTATTGGGGGGGAGGGGGGCAAAGCCAACATTGATGTGGCACTTGACCCTCGAAGTATATAAGCAACACCCCTGCCTGAGCGTCAGCCCGTGTCCTGCAGGATGGTCGGCGGATTCAGGGACATGTCCCCATGGAATTTGGAACCTGCTCCCCTCCGCTGGAAGGCTCGAGTGCTCCCATTCATATTTTTCAGCCAGCAGCGTTCCTTCAGTGTACTTCAGTGTACTCAGCAGCGTTCCTTCAGTGTACCCCTCCCTTGCTAAACGGATTTTCGGCCGAAGGCGCTCATTCAGGTATCTTCGCATGGTGCACTTCCTAAGAAATGGCACCCCCAGACAAATGCCTCTCTCCCATAACAACTCCTGGAACCCACCCTAATTAGGAAATAGGGTGCACACACAGTACACATATGCTGCCAGCTACAAACATTCCCAGCGTTACTTCGCTAGCGTTTATCGGGTATCGGGGTCTTAATTTCATGCCGTATACCGCACAAAGTTAGAAACACAGTGAAAGAAGTTAGACCTTAAAAACACAATAACAATACTTTACAAGATATTTCGCCAGTTATGTCTGCTCATCAGGAACCCAGCATCATTTTGCACTACTTTTTATCAAAATCTATTGACAACTTTTCATACTACACTTCATTCTAGGACCAAAATGCATGGGAGCGCGCGGAGCCCTCGATCTTTTGCCCATATACCGCTGCTCCAGCCGGGACCGGACGCGGAGCGTGCGGCGGGCGGCGAGTTGTCTGTCTAGCTATATACAGAGGCAAATGTAAATAAGACAAAGCCTTCTATGCTGACGTAAACTGCTGATGACCCTGGACCTTGCAATGTCTTAAGTCAACTCCATTGTTCGCGCAACTCAGAATGATGCTACCATGACGTATAGGAGGCGCCATTGGGCGCTCGCAATGCCATCTAGCGGTATAATTCAAAACTATTTTGGAACTTATTTCGGTACTTGCGAATCCACCCTGCCCGCGGATATTCCAGAAGTTATCTGGCAGCTTTGGAACTTATGAATCTTGGTACTCGTGACTTTTCGTACTTGTGATATTGACCCATCAACGTTATCAGCGCGGCGGCGCTGCTCCGACGCGGCCGCTCCGACGGGGCCGACGTTCTCCCACTCGTGAGCCGGAGGGTGGCGGCGGCGGGTGCGTTCCCCCGCTTCCGGCCACAAACGCCGCCCCAGTGGGAGGTGTGTCGCGGACACGCGGTCACGGTGGCGGCGCCGACGAGCGTGCCGGTGAAGCTGCTGCTCGTGTGGGTGACCCGCCTGCGGTTGCGGTCCGCTCGGGAGCGAGCTGCGTCATCGGCGGCGCGGTGTAATCTCGCAGGTCTCGAGACGGCGCGCTTTTTGTCGCAAGGCCATTTGTCACGTGGTGTTGCAGCGCGGTGGCTACTGCACGCGTGCCCCCGGGAAGACTGTTTGACGCACGTGTGCCTGTGCGAGGGAGAGTTGTTACTCCGCCCAAATCGCCGCGGAAGCATCAGGTACGTGTCTGAACATCTCAGTCATCATCGGGCCTGGGTCCTGCTGCAGCATATTTCCTGGCGGCGTTCCCAGCATGTTCCCATAGTAATTCTGACGTTTTTGTCAACAATTTGTCCGGGGACAAGTAGTCGAGGGGTGAGTTGCCTGTCTCACAATAGAAAGATAGTGGGCTCGAGTCTCGCCTGGAGGTACTCTTCGCCCGCGATTAATCTCTATGAGAGATTGTCGATGCTACATGACTCAACGGTCGATGTGTCGTAAAACCAGTAACCAAACAATCAGCAAGTTGTCCCCGGTCCTCGTCCAGCCGCTGACTGATCGTAGTTTATTTTCGTCATCGGGAGTGGGCCGGCACTCGTGCAAGGAAATCTTTTTCGCAGAGGGGACCACTGGTCGGGGGAAATAATGAAGGTGCATGGAACCTCCCTCGAATCATTGGCGTCTCGGGACATCTTCCACTGTTGAGTTCGGTGACTAGATAATTTGTGCCTTCCGGAGGGACATCGGCTGACAAATTTGAGTTGACAAGGTTGCAGTGTGGCTTGCACGGTGGCGAGCCTTTTTCCAGTCGGGGCGTCGTTCCTCGAATGGGGGGGTGGGGGGTGCTTGTCCCCATTGCAGAGAGTGAAAATTATTTTCAACGTTCGGAGGTTACTTTTCTAAGCCAACCCTTCTCCCTTCATTCAGTGCGAACACAGCCACTCGATCACTCGATGACACCCGACCATCGGCAATTTGCTGTAAGTTGGGAAATGGGGTTTTACTCGTCAGACCAGGGGACCTTTCGTGCCCCATGCACCGACACCTTTAGGGTCCCTTGTGGGACCCCTGCAACCCTCCAGGGGGTGGCTGCGCCCTTCGTCTCCCTTCGCTACGCTACTGCTTACCTGTCCCCTGTGCAGTGCAGCTGGGTTCTCTTATTAACCATTTAACCACTGTTTTGCTAGAAGTACCAGGTTTGTGCCTCCGCTAACATCACCACGGCGATTGCCAATGACAACAGTTACATTCAATCCAATACAAAAAATTGTCAAACCGTCTCTGACAGTCGAACTTGAACAGCTAACACATTTTATCATACCATTAAGTCATAGTGTTTAGACGTAATAAAAGCCGCAAGAACCAATCTAGCTAAGTCTATAAATGGAAGATACCACAAGCTCGGTAAAAAAAACCCCACCCGAACTATCACCACATCCTAAAAAAATATCCATCAACATTCCACACACCTATCAATGCCTAGCTACCTTAGTTATCCAGCCCTATTCCTCTATTACCGAATTAACTTTTAATGGTCTCAAACAAACCGGCATAATGTCAGCTGCCTTCTCATGCCATACTCAACTACCTTTGTAGATATCTAACCCTGCCACTTTTGCACCCAATTTCAGGATTTCTGTCTCGAATTATGTTATTGTTTTCCTTTTAATTATATATATCGGATGTTCTGCATGAACGAATTAAGTTTTAATGGTCTCCAATAAGCCGACATAAAAGAGGCTGCCTTCTAATACAATACTCGTCTACTTTTATCGATGCCTAATCCTATGGGCGCTGTATAACCACTGCAGTTGATGCGCCCTAAAACCCTAATAACTAACTATAGATACCTAATCCTGCCATTTTTACCTTTTGACATGAAGATTTTCGGCATTTATGAGGTTCCAGCATGGCTCGATGCATGTCAAGCGCCAACATTTGCTGCCCGGAGGATCCGTAAGCCGCCGATCGGCGGCACAGGAAGAAATAAAGTTCCAGCCTTGATCAATACCAAGCAACATCGGCTCTGGCACGCCACAGTTGTGTAGGAGCAATCCACGGTTGTAGAACAATATCTATATTATTACATATATGCATAATGTTGCCCACACGCGTATATGGGCCGTGTCCATATACGCGTGTGATGTTTTTAAACAATATCGAGAACACCTGTACGGCCTCCAGTGGTGGCAGAACTCATGTCAGGCACATCGCCTATCGCTTCAGATATGAAAAGTACCTGTGACTTTGGCCTCGGGGTCCATTAACATTCAGACAAGAGTTCCGCTCCACCGAGCGCACCCAGTCATATTATAAATGGCGGTCGGGGACGGGCCTCGGGGCCCGCCGGCTATGGTGGAAAATAGTCCCAGAATTTGCTGTGCATACTCTTACCTTGTGTATTGACACAAGGTAAGAATATAGCCAATATATGGCATATCATTTTAAATGGCAATGAAATTGACGTCTGAAGGCAGGCCAACTTTCATCATATTTTATGGAGCTTCTTTTAAATTTCAACTATATTTTTCGCGCACGCACTCGTGAGCATCGGGGCACGCTTGTCACGGGCGCATATTTCAGAGCTCTTGAATGGCATTAGGAACATGCCTGTTTTCTTTCCTTATTGGAAGTCCCCCGATGTCCGCATTAACATTGCGTCTGACGCCCAACGAAGATAATGAGAAGTGGCCCTAGAACAGAACCCTGTGGTATTCCACTCAGAACATTCTTCCAATCAGACTTGCATCCATTCAACACCACCCTTTGTTTCTTTCCCATCAACCATGTTTCAATCCAGCTTAAAACTTTTCCAACAATCCCATGTTGCTATAGTTCATGAAGTAGCCTCCCGTGTTGAACTTTATCAAAAGCTTTGCTAAAGTCAAAGTACACAACATCCATCCTGCTTCGATTGTAAGTGAGTTAGACAAGATCTTAGAGATCGAAATCCATGTTGAGTATCCCAAGGTTATGCCTATCAAGATGAACCTGAACATTCTGCTTAACCAGCTTTTCTAGTACCTTGCACATTATTGAGGTCAAACTGACTGGCCTGCAGTTTCCTACACACTTCATTCTTCCCTTTTTGAAAATTGGTGCTATGTTTGCATATCTCCAATCTTCAACTACTTCAGAACATCCCATAGACCGCTTGAAAGTGATTCCTAATGGAACTGCTAAAGCTTTGGCAGACTCTACTAAGGTCCAAGCATTTTCTGTTGGGTCCAGAAGTTTATTAGGTTTTATATTCTGCAACTGCTGTTCTACAGCTTCTATAGTTATTGTAAGATCCTGCAGCCTATCATCCGTCATAGCATAAACTTCAGTTGTTCCTATTGTACCATATTTATCTTTAGTAAAACATTAAAATTGCTTGCCTAGGAATTCCACAACAGCACAATCGTCAAACACGATTTCCCCGTCTACCTCCAGTGGTCCTACACCTCACGGTTTAGCTTTAAATTTGTAGAAGCCATGGCATATCTTAGCATTACCTGCTAGACATTCTCAAGGTAATTTGATTTCAACCAGCCTTTTACATGCCCTAACACCCCTCCTAACCACATTTCCAGCTATTTTATATGATTAGAGGTTTACCTCAAAGTTGGCATATTTTAGTTACTTGAATGCCTGTTTTTTTTTTACTCCAGTAAATCCTTTACTGTCCTGGTCAGACATAAAGACAAAAACATAAAAGGTTAGTGCAACTATGAGCCACAAGGGCCGTTCTTGGTTGCACTCTGTACACTTAACCAGTTGCCCACCAAATCTGTCAATCAGCCCTCCCTGTAATACTGAAAAGCAAGCCCTCTATTCTTATAATGACTATGCTGTTTTTAAAGATGTTCAATGTGCTGCTACTGACAATGGTTTCTGGCAGCTGGTTCCAGTGTTCTACTACCCTGTTAGTGAGGAAAGTCAGTCTTAACCTTGTTCTGCTGTGGTTAACTTTAATTTTGAATTTATGACCTCTAATTGCATCATTTCCGTTAAATTCAAACATTTCCCCAAGATATCCCCTCTCCAGGCCATGGGAAAATTTAAAGACCTGGATGAGATCTCCTCTCAGCCTTTTATATCTAAGTGAAAACATATTCAATTTCTTCAATCTTTCCCCTTATGTCAGGTTGCTTATACCATTAACCATTTTTGTAGCCCTCTTTTGTACTCTCTCTAAAAGCCAACGATCTTTCAGAGCTAGGAGACCAAGCTTGGATGCAGTATTCCAAATGTGGCCCAAATGGGGGAACCGTCCCTTCAGCGGCCATAGGGCCACTTTAATTTCTGACGATATTCGTCAGACATTTCTTGCGCATTTACTGCGCCGGAACGCAACCGTCCTTTCAAATATCTGGTAGTGGTGTGGCTGCGTACGATATATGATAGGCTTTTCTGGCCTTTGATTAGGTGCTCGTAGTAATGGGATACTGCTCTGTGGCTAAGTGTACTTCTTCATTCAGGAACTATCCTGACATCTCGTGTCTTAATTTTCCGAAAGATGCTAAAAGGAGAGCAGAGTGGGTGCACCTGTGTGCGAGACAGGACCGAATGAACTTGAAGACAGCTCGGATCTGTTCGGACCATTTTGTGAAAGGGGACTGACCCATCATGCCTACTGAAACGGTCTGTTGGCTTCAAGGCCAAGCCGTTCCTGCGCAAAAACGCTATTCCGTGTGTGAACATTCTATCAAGGTATATCGTAATCTGTTCATTTTAAGCACTGAATTTAAGTTTTGTGACTTGAATATCTACACTGTCTAAATGAGCAGAGTTAGACTTACTCACATTGGCAAATAACAATAAGCATTTTTACTTCTGTGGAGACTGCACCCAGCTCTACTGCATCTGGCAGCTGACAATTGACTGTCAGATGACAAATTGACACTATTGTTCGATTCACACAAAAAAATGCTGAGTGACTGTAGAAAAATGATAGCAAAAGCAGACTTAATCAATGTCAACCAAGTTTATAAATCCATATCCACAGAACAAATTTCTGCTGTAAAACTGACTAGTATCTGCAGGTATGCCAGTCCCCTAGCTTAAAGAAAATATGGTTATCTGATAGACAGGGTAAGACAGGAACTGGAAAGTGTACCTGAAGGATAATTTGTATGCTTAGAGTAGCTACTACATCTGTGAATTTTTTTTTGTCTGTCCAATTGTCTGAAGAAGAGGAACAGAGTTTGAATATAGATATGAAATAAATATATATATATATATATATATATATATATATATATATACATATATATTGAGATATCTATATTCTGAATATAGAGAGGTGAAGCTGCTCTTCAAGTTTGATTAGCATATTATCATGGTTGATCTATTCATTATATTTGTACAACAATGTGCAGATATTTGAGTGCAGTCCAAGCTTGGTCTCCGAGCTATGAAAAAGATTGTTGGCTTTTAGAGAGAGTACAAAAAAGGGCTACAAAAATGGTTAATGGCATAAGCAACCTGGCATATGAGGAAAGATTGAAGAAATTGAATATGTTTTCCTTAGATATAGAAGGCTGAGAGGAGATCTCATCGAGGTCTTTAAATTTGTCAATCGTCTGGAGAGGGGATACCTTGGGGAAATGTTTGAATTTAACAGAAATGATGCAATTAGAGGTCATAAATTCAAAATTAAAATTAACCACAGCAGAACAAGGTTAAGGCAAACTTTCTTCACCAACAGGGTAGTGGAACACTGGAACCAGCTGCCAGAAAACATCGTCAGTAGCAGAACATTGAACATCTTTAAAAACAGCATAGACAATCATTATAAGAATAGAGGGCTTGCTTTTCAGTATTACAGGGAGGGCTGATTGGCAGATTTGGTGGGCAACTGGTTCAGTGTACAGAGTGCAACCAAGAAGGGCCCTTGTGGCTCAGAGTTGCACTGATCTTTTATGTCTTTATGTCTTTATGCAGTGCAGCTTTAAATGCACCCAGGTCTGTTAAGGCTACTGCATCATCAGGCAATGAGTTCCAGGTGGCACAGCATCAGAAGCTAAAAATATCTTCCTATAATCCACTGATGCATGGCCATGAGCCAATTTCATTGAGTGTCCATGTGGGCTCAGCAATGGTTCCAGCACAAACATGACATAAAGACATGAAAGCTCAGTGCAACTATGATCCACAAGGACCCTTCTTGGTTGCACTCAGTACACTAAACCGGTTGCCCACCAAATGTGTGTCCACCAAATCAACTCTCTCTGGAATACAGACAAACAAGACCCATATTCCTATAATGATTGTCTATGCTGTTCTTAAAGATGTTCAGTGTGTTGCTACTGACAATGGTTTCTGGCAGTTGATCCCAGTGTTCTACTACCCTGTTGGTGAAGAAGAACTGTCTTAACCTTGTCCTACTGTGATTAACTTTAATTTTGAATCTATGACCTGTGATTGCATAATTTATGTTAAATTCAAACAGTTCCCTGAGATAACACTGTTCCAGACCATGAACAAGTTTAAAGACCTCAAAGAGATCTCCTCTCTGCCTTCTATACCTAAGTGGAAACATGTTCAGTTTCTTCAATCTTTCCTCATATGCCAGGTTGCCTATACCATTCACCATTTTTGTTGCCCCCTTTTCTACTCTCTAGAAGCCAACAATCTTTTTCATAACTAGGGGATCAAGCTTGGACACAATATTCCAGATGTGGCCTGACATGTGTACAGTAAAGCTTCCTGATGACCTCCTCACTTTTGTGTAATACATCCCTATTTATTGCCCCCAGCATTCTTGCTGAGTTACAGACAGTACTTGGCCACCCATCAAGTATGGAGCACTAATATGTTGCCTACCTACATGCATGATTTTACACTCATCAAAATAAAATTTAATTTCCATTTTTCTCGCCACTTCTACTGGTACCGGTCTACTGCATATTTAGCTTGTCTAAGTCTGCGGCAAGATCTGCTCATTGTGCCCTGTTATTGCCCTAAAGACCTTCAAATCATCTGCAAATTTCAAAACCTTCTGCTTAGTCCACTTTCAATGTTATTTACAAACATAATGAATGATAGTGGTCCCAGTACTGAGCCCTGGGGGGGGGGCTCCACTAAGAACATTTTGCCATGCTGACTTTGTACCATTCAGTATCACTCTCTGATGTCTATCTGAAAGCCACAACCCTATCCATTTTAGGATGTTACCTGCAATACCATGGACCTGAAGTTGCATCATTAACCATTTATGAGGTACCTTGTCAAAGGCCTTGCTAAAGTCAAGATATTCTACATCAACCTGGTCAGTATGCATCCCAACAAAGCTTACCTGAAATCCATCTAGGTAATAATGTGCATAAAGGCCAATATTTGTACAGTCATATGAGTTGCAGTGAACTTGAGAACTTGAGGTTATGTAGGTAGGTTACCTATATGGAGATTCCATAGTTGTTGCAAGACTGCAAAGCATCAGCATGGCACTTCAATCTTTGACAAGACCTTGTCAGTTAGGTGTGGCTGGTGTGGAAATTTGTGCAGGGATAGGTGCCTGATGTATGTGGGCAGGATAGGTGTGTTAGCCTATATTTTTTTTGTACAAACTAGGTCAATGAACACTGCAACTGCTTAAAAATCCCTAGTTCCATTCTTGTCTGTAGAAAATATAAGCAACAGACTGCTGTCCTGGTTGCTCAGTTGGTTAGGGTGCTGCTCTGCACTGGTCTCCCCTGCCGTGGTAACACAGGGTCTGATTCATTTCACATGCTCACATTTAACCCTGACTGGGAGGGTTGGGTGGCAGCTACCATGGTAAGGCTTGGCTTGGGCTACCAGGTGGTGGTGTCAGTGCGTTGATGAAATATTAAACTTCGTCAAAATTATGATGTTGAAGTGGAATTCATGGATTGGGTGGTGAGGCCATGGTTCATGCAGCAAGCTCTGCTTAACAATACTACCCTGGTTAATGAAGCAATCCATGCAAGAACTTGGATTTAAAAACATCAAGTTGGTTGATCACCAGCAAGCTAAGTCAGTTGTGTTGAGGTTATGCTGGTGGTGGCTCAAAGTAATGATGAAAGAGGCTGCCAGTCTGTAGAATGTGAACTTGCATGTTGCAAACTAACTGCATTGAGATTGAATGCAAGACTTCACATGCCAACTCGTATCCAGTAAATGTGTTCTTTGAGGTAATTTTAGAAGTTTTGAGGACACATGTCTAATGCAACATTTATAAACATGATTAGTTAGTTACTTGGGTTTCAGGGCACATCAACTGCATAGGACATATAGTGCCCATTATAAACATGATTATGGCCACTCACTTCCTTTCCAAATGCTTACTTTTCATTTGGTGGGCAAAATTAATATTGAACAGGGCTTTGAGTTGGGCAACATAGCACAGAATGTTATTTTAAACAAAATAAAATGCAGCGTTATATAGCCAACCATACCATTTATACTGAATGGAAAATGTTATGACGTTGTTGTCCTTCAAATTTTAGTACTTAAGTAGTCATAACCCAACCTATCCTCACCAAGCCAACCTGTTTTGTGTGGAGAAAATCTTTATATATTAAAATTAATTTTTTTTAACAAGTTACAAGTTACCTAACTTAACCTAGCCAAATCTATTTACCTTGCATCGTAATGGTAAAATGTGTGTACGACTTGTCTTGTGAATGCCCTAAAGTGCAATAGTACCCCATTAATTTCAGAGCAAAATGTCACCAAAATCGGGCTTTGAGTTTGGTTGTATAGCATCACAAACAATGTGTTAAAGAAATGCAACTTGGCCTTGGCAGAACACTCGTAGCTTGATCTCTTCAGTTTTATGACAGATTATATGTAATGGGTGTCGGAATAAATGAATGCGGAAAAATGTTGTATATTTCGATTTGTATCCGCATTGCTTGTCTGTTTAAAAGAATAGTCTGCATTCTTGCTGGGATGGCTTCATGAACTAGGGTCCTATTGCTCTTCAGGGATTGCTGCATGAACCCTTGTCCCACTACGCAGGCAATGAGTTCCAGTTCACTGGCGTAATTTGACCAAGAGTTTAACGTGCTGTCAATGCACTGATGACCGTGATGACTTGCGTCCCTTTTCCGTGCAGGTACGTGCGACTAAAAGACAACACAGATGTTTTTCCCATGGGTTATGAAACAATCTCACGAAATACGACACATACGACTTGACGCGAATGCTAATTTGTTTCATACGTCCTTTGGTCATGATATCTATGTCGTTGTCCCTCATATGCGTATTAAAAAAAAATTAAATCATGTTCTTCGAAATCATATGTACCTAAACATGGGTATGTTTTTTTTTTCAATTGGCGTCTATAAAATAGCTATCGAATGGTGTAGAAAGGTGGTTTGGGCCAAAAGAATGTCGCCTGCGTATTTTTTCCATTGTACGGCAGTGATAGTAGTGAATACTTATTTTCAGAGCTGAAAATCCAGTTGGAAGAGGTAACCAGGGCGTGGATAAAAATATTCAGGACAATCAAATTGACAATACACCTGTTTTCGTGTTCGTCGTACTCAAACTACGAAAGCGTTACTGAGGATCACATTGTATAGTCCTGAATCGTGATAGCAATGCCAATTTAGCTTATGTCTGCAATCTGGATATTTCGTTGAACTTGAAACAACATCGAATACAATATGTACCATTCATAATTTGACTTATTTGACCTGTGTTGACCTTAAGATGACACGGGGACCTGGAGAACTTGAACTAAACATTGGTGAATTTACACGTTCGGTGTGCTTCGTCCGGTTAGCATCACATCAGATTCACAGCCGGGATTGAGCTTACTTTTCCCGGGACAGCTGTCCCTCCCCCTTGTTACCTGAAGTTTGATATAGGACTGTTGCGCTGCGTGACCATTATCAACCTTTATATTCTTTCACAGGTGCTGCTTCTGGCAATTGTTGGGGAACGCAATACATGAAGGCAATAGGAGAACTCAAATGGATTGAGAGGCACACTCAATGGGGTCCCATGATGAAACCTGAAATTATTGGTTGAAAAAGTCGGGATTGAAGGGGCAAGTGTCCCCTCAAAAGTGCATCAAACAAAGCCCCTGTATCCTTCCCATAATTTGAGTAAGTTCCACCCCACATCCCTTACTTATCAGCATTCGTCGGTGGAAAAAAGTTATGGGACGGTGCCAGCTGGAGATGATGATGCGACCTGTTTGAACTCCTATATTAGGTTTCAGGTAAGTTTCAGGTAAAAATGGAAACTATATTTTTCTGTAGATAAAGACCTGTTCTATCACATGGTTTTATTGTATAGCTGTAGCTTCATTTCTGAAAATGATATTACATTATAAACTACCCCTATAAAACATAGCAGGCGATGGGGATTTCGGCCGTTGAAAACTTGTGACGTCATGAAAAGTTGTAACCGTCGGACCGTTGTACCTTATGATCAAGCTAAGCTGTATTTGTGAATGAAGCATATCTTTATGTGGCTCGTTGACAATTATTTCTTCAACGGTTATTATTTATTTAAAAAAAACAATAATTATTTCCTTGCATTTTGTGATACCGCCAGTGTAACGTAGTTTATATTAAGTGCTGTTTTGGCCGCCTCGTTGACATGATTGGGCAGCCCGTGATGTTGTAGTCCCGTAATTCCGCCCCGTGAGTGTAACGCCCCCGAGCCTGAGCGGAGGGGGCTCGCCGCCGGTCCGCGCCGCGGCTGTGACCGGACTTGGGGTAAAGTCTGACCTAGAACAATAGACGGCCGGCCTGCCAGGTCGTCTGCGGGGTGGGAAAATGTCACCTGACCGCTCGTCACTGGGAGGCCTCGCCAGGTTAGATCGGAAGGAATGCGTCATTTAGCTTCCAATGGAGATGGAAGCCCTAAATACGTCATCTTGGTGACGTCCAATCGTCGATTGACGATTATTAGGAGTAGTCGGCTGTCTAGGAGGGATACCAGCAAGACCCCCAGCTGGGCAGTCGGGACTCATCTCTTCAATACGCTGGACCGATGCCGGTCTCTGTGCAGGCCGCGTGTGCAAGCCGTTTCGGCCTCCGAATTATGCACTTATAACAATTGCTCTCGGCTGTCTCATTGAAGCTTTGTACGGACATCATTTCTGAGCGTGCGAGCTTCTGTTTGCCCGTCGTTTGTTTGCTATCGCGTCTACACAACATATCAACGTGCAGATAACTCTTTGGTGTTATCGCGGTGTGCGGTTCCACTAGACCACGTCACGGGCCTACAATGAGAAGACTATCCTACACTAGCCATGAGTAAAATCAATGGAATGACGCAGAAGACTTTGTTCGTTTTGTACATAATAGTTGGCAAATACGCAACACGTTGTCGTCCACACTATGCACCTGCCTTTAGATACTTTCAACTAGCAATCTTAGCTCTTCATGTGCCAACAGTTCGTCTTCTGGTTACTCAGGGTACGCAAGTAGGGCCCGTGCAGTAAAATCAATGGAGTCTAACGTCGGAGAGCCCCACAGTCCAGGAAAACTGTTACATCACATGTTCTCACACAACACATCACATGACATCACATGTTCTTACACAACACATCACACGAGCCGTAACGTCGTCCGTAAACAGACTTTATTCCGCCTACTTCATCAAACGCTCGACCTAATGTAGTCACGCCGTGAACAGCGCGCTCAGCGTTGCTATAGAGGAGCTAAAAAGCCGTTCACATGTCTCGATAAGTCGAGTACAACAGCGAACCTCATCACCTATAAACGAACTAAGGCGATGATAAAGCGAATCGTCCAGGACACCAACGCTCCCGCCAGAGCTGTACAAACAGCATTGATGGGTTTACCCCTGTCAGAGACGTGTGGCGACGTGTCCGTCAACTTAGTGTTCGTAGCCTGGCTCGTAAGCGCCTGTTCGAGGATCCAATGGACAATTTGCAGAACCTTTAGCAGTCGCAAAGTTGTTCGGAGCCGGGTTGGAGTAGCGCTGGCGGGAGGGCTGTCAGGACAGCAGATTTCCACGACGGGGAGCGCGAAGAACGCAAGCTGGCTTAAAAAAAAAAAAAATAATCTGGCTTACAACGATGCTTTTACGTTCAGGGATCTTCGGCACGCTTTTAAAACGCTAAAAGGTACTGCATGCTATCCTGGCCTTACTCAAAGCAAGATGTTGAAGAAGTTACATCATCGTTCACTATGTGCCATTTCAAATCTATTTAACCTCATCTGGATTAGCGGTAATTACCCCGTAGGCTGACGCGAAGCCATCGTAATCCCGGTTAAAAAGACGGCAAGATGGATGCGGATGCATTGACGAAGGCCCATCTTCATTTTTCCGCTCTTTCAAAGAAATTACTTAAAAATCCACTCTCGTCGTACTTGGCATCTGGAGACTAAGTTAATTTTGCCAATGTTCAGTGTGGCTTCCGACGCACGAAAGCGCACCTGACACATTGCCAAGTTCTGTAGGGAAAACAGTGTTCGTTGATAATTTAATCATCGATTATATTTTCTGAAGTACTTTTATCACATTAGTTATGGTCGCAATATAGACAGAGCAGGTGACGAGCTCAAAAGCACACAGACATACGCACGCATACACGCAAACGCATGCACGCACGCACACACGCGCGCCTTCCAGTGACCGTTGGCACCCGGCCGTCTCGTCCCCGTGTCAGACCCTTGACCTTGCCGGTGCCCCTCCCAGTGACCGGTGACACCAGTGCGTCTCGTCCCCGTGTCAGACTCTTGGCGGTGCCAGTGACCCTGCCTGTGACCGTCCCAGTGACCGTCCCAGTGACCGTCCCAGTGACCGTCCCAGTGACCGTCCCAGTGACCGTCCCAGTGACCCTCCCAGTGACCCTCCCAGTGACCGGTGACCCCTGGCTGCAGGCGGATGACTCCGCGGCGCAGCCCGAAGCTCCGGCCGGCGATCGCGCGGCTGCTGGTGGTGGCGGCGTTCGCGGTGCTGGCGGTGCTGGCGGTGCTGCAGCTGGAGCAGCTGCGCACGCCGCCGGCGCCGCCGCCGGTGCACCACGGCGCCACGCTGCCCTACCACGACTCGTTCCAGTACATCATCAACGGTGACGTGTGCGCCGACGCGCCGGTGACGGCCGTGATCGTGGTGCACTCTGACCCGCGCCACCCGGAGATGCGGCGCGCCATCCGCCGCTCGCTGCCCAGCCGGCTGCTGCGCTCCCTGGGCCTGCGGCGCGCCTTCATGCTGGCCGAGGTGTCGCACCGGGTCACCGCGCACGAGACGGTGGTGCCGCAGGTGCGTGACCCCGCCGCAGCTGAGTGTGAGGTGACCCCACCACAGCTGAGTGTGAGGTGACCCCGCCACAGCTGAGTGTGAGGTGACCTCGCCGCAGCTGAGTGTGAGGTGACCCCGCCGCAGCTGAGTGTGAGGTGACCTCGCCGCAGCTGAGTGTGAGGTGACCTCGCCGCAGCTGAGTGTGAGGTGACCCCGCCGCAGCTGAGTGTGAGGTGACCCCGCCACAGCTGAGTGTGAGGTGACCCCGCCGCAGCTGAGTGTGAGGTGACCCCGCCGCAGCTGAGTGTGAGGTGACCCCGCCGCAGCTGAGTGTGAGGTGACCCCGCCGCAGCTGAGTGTGAGGTGACCCCACCGCAGCTCAGTGTGAGGTGACCCCGCCGCAGCTCAGTGTGAGGTGACCCCGCCGCAGCTCAGTGTGAGGTGACCCCGCCGCAGCTCAGTGTGAGGTGACCCCACCACAGCTGAGTGTGAGGTGACCCCGCCGCAGCTGAGTGTGAGGTGACCCCGCCGCAGCTGAGTCCTGGCGAGGTGACCCCACCACAGCTGTGTGAGGTGACCCCGCCACAGCTGAGTGTGAGGTGACCCCGCCGCAGCTGAGTGTGAGGTGACCCCGCCGCAGCTGAGTCCTGGCGAGGTGACCCCACCACAGCTGTGTGAGGTGACCCCGCCACAGCTGAGTGTGAGGTGACCCCGCCGCAGCTGAGTGTGAGGTGACCTCGCCACAGCTGAGTCCTGGCGAGGTGACCCCACCGCAGCTGAGTGTGAGGTGACCCCGCCGCAGCTGAGGCCTGGCGAGGTGACCCCGCCGCAGCTGAGGGTGAGGTGACCCCGCCGCAGCTGAGTGTGAGGTGACCCAGCCGCAGCTCAGTGTGAGGTGACCCCGCCGCAGCTGAGGCCTGGCGAGGTGACCCTGCTCTATCTACATCTTCTTGGGTGTAAGGTTACTGGACTTGACCGGTGTGATGTTCTCCA
This sequence comes from Imbricaverruca yamaguchii, assembly GCA_034440575.1. Lineage (NCBI taxonomy): Eukaryota > Metazoa > Arthropoda > Thecostraca > Neoverrucidae > Imbricaverruca > Imbricaverruca yamaguchii. The sequence continues at coordinate 179,569 of JAOTOL010001214.1, forward strand.
TAGTTTGTTTTAATCACTTGTTCTCCAACATACGACATACCATGAGCATTAATTTTGTCCTGAATGTCACGTGGCAACAGCAGTATGATTTGGGTTTATGGGGAAGTCCACTCACACTGTGGTAGTCCACGGCAATGTCATTGCTCGCTCTGTCCCGTCGTCTGTCCCGTCGTCTGCCCCGCCCTCTGTCCCGTCGTCTGTTCCGCCGTCTATCCCGCCGTCTGTCCCGCCGTCTGTCCCGTCGTCTGTCCCGCCGTCTGTCCCGTCGTCTATCCCGCCGTCTATCCCGCCTGTCATGTCTGTCCCGCCGTCTGTCCAGCCGTCTGTCCAGCCGTCTGTCCCGCCGTCTATCCCGTCGTCTGTCCCGCCATCTGTCCCGTCGTCTGTCCCGCCATCTGTCCCGCCGTTTGTCCCGCCTGTCATGTTCCGCCTGTCATGTCCCGCCTGTCATGTCTGTCCCGTCATCGGACGCTGCCCTTCGCACGTGTTGCAGCACGTGATCGGACGCTGACCTTCGCACGTGTTGCAGCACGTGATCGGACGCTGACCTTCGCACGTGTTGCAGCACGTGATCGACAAGGAGAGCGCCGATAACCGGGACGTGGTGCAGGGGAACTTCCACGACTCGTACCACAACCTCACCTACAAGCACATCATGGCTCTAGACTGGGCCAGTACGTTCTGCCCTCAGGCCAGGTGAGTCGCCACCACTGAAACACAGGAAAGAAGCTTTGCCCTTCTTGAAGTCCCACACTTCTTGATTTCCCTATGCAAACATGACACTATTTCCGAAGGCTTATATTTTATTCCGTAAGAGTCTTAAGCTCCCAGGTTACTCGCCGTGTGGCCTCCAGAGGTCAGGTGTTCCCCTGCACAAGTCACGTGTTCCCCTCCATAGGTCAGGTGTTCTCCTTCATAGGTCAGGTGTTCTCCTCCAGATGTCAGATGGTCTCCTCCATAGGTCAGGTGTTCTCCTCCATAGGTCAGATGGTCTCCTCCAGAGGTCGGGTGTTCTCCTCCAGAGATCCGGTGTTCTCCTCCAGAGGTCAGGTGTTCTCCTCCATAGGTCAGGTGTTCTCCTCCAGAGGTCAGGTGTTCTCCTCCATAGGTCAGGTGTTCTCCTCCAGAGGTCAGGTGTTCTCCTCCAGATGTCAGATGGTCTCCTCCAGAGGTCGGGTGTTCTCCTCCAGAGATCCGGTGTTCTCCTCCAGAGGTCAGGTGTTCTCCATAGGTCAGGTGTTCTCCTCCAGAGGTCAGGTGTTCTCCTCCATAGGTCAGGTGTTCTCCTCCAGAGGTCAGGTGTTCTCCTCCAGAGATCCGGTGTTCTCCAGATGGCAGGTGACCTTCAGGGGTTAGGTGACCTTGAGGGGCTAGATCGCCTATAGAAGTTGGGTGTAGGGGACGAGTGGTCTAGGGGTGCTCGTCTCACAATCGAAAGGTTGTGGGTTCGAGTCTCACCTGTAGCTACTCTTCGCCCGCGACCAATTGGCGTGAGAGATTGGCGACGCTACATGACTCAACGGTCGATGTGTCGTAAAATCAATAACCAACTAGAGGTCCAATGTTCTCTAGAGGCTCAGTGACCAACAGGACTTTGACGTCGCATAATCTCTTCCGCAGGTTAATTCTTTCCAAACTGAGTAGGCCCTGTTGGACTGGCACTAATTGTCAGGGACCGAATGTGAGCGAACCCTGTCGACCGGAGGCTAAATGTGAGCGGATCCTGTCGACCGGAGGCTAAATGTGAGCGAACCCTGTCGACCGGAGGCTATATGTGAGCGAACCCTGTCGACCGGAGGATATATGTGAGCGAACCTTGTCGACCGGAGGATATATGTGAGCGCGTGCGGCGACTCGAGCCCTGTGTGCCGGTGTCGGAACTGGGGGGGGGGCAGACCAATACAGTGTGCGGCTCCGTCAACCCACACGTGTGTCCGGCGGTCTGGCCGCGCTGCTCGTTTGCAATGTGTCCGCGTCACGACACCGATGGCGCCGTGACGTCACGTGACGCCATGTGACGTCACGGCGATACGTCACGGCCCGTCACGCAGTGTCGGCTGGTAGATAGGTCACGCGGTGTCAGCCGGTCGATACGTCACGTGTAGTGGCCGTCATCATGTTGCGCTAGTTGCATGTGAAATGGCATGCTGCGTTGTTGTCGGTGACGTAGACATAAGTCTATCACTGGTCAAAGGTAATGGAGCGATAGGTGAAGCTGGCAGATGCTGTAAAAAAAACATGCAAAAGCCGCGACATACTGTGGTGCGGAACTTGATCCATGGACTTCGCACCACCTTTTGTTGAAAAGATGAATTATAAATTTGTTTTCTTTGGTCTCGGGATTCGTTGGTTTTTACAATAAGCAATGTCTTTATGCAGCTATTGCTATTATCGAGCATTACGACTATGAATGCTGCGTTGGAAGCAGGGGCATGTCAGAGGGGCCGGGTCCGACGGTGTTGGGGTGGAAATGAAGAAATTCCCGTCTCCTTCCCCAGGGAGATGTGACCCAAAAATATCGCCCAGGTTCGAACAAATTGCACTTGGGCCGAAAAAATCGCACCGGGGCCCCAACAATCCCACTGGGACCCGGCACAAATAAAGCTTGAGCCCCGAGAGGTTAAGCAGAGACCCCGTAAAATCACTCCGGGCAGGAAGATCGCTCCTAAGCACCACACGCCGCGTTTTACCATCAAATCGCCAAAGTCACCACAAATTGGTATCGACAAATAGTGCACCGGGACTCCACAGAAATCCAGCTGAGGCTCAGAGAAGTAGAGAAGTTCAAACAAACCTAGAACAATGTGGAACGTGTTTCAATCCAGTGAATTGGAGACCATGATGGTGAGTTGTGCACATACACAATAAGTTGTCACGAAATATTTAAATACAAAATTTGGCCCCTTTGACAAATAGCAGTCGAAGTCCGTATAATTTTTTTGAATGGGGATAAGTGAGCCACCTCCAGCTCAGCTGTCCCGCTGCCGCAAATGCTCGGTACGCCACTGGTAGGAAGTCCGGCTGAAGGCCATTCTACTTTAAGCATTTTGCCAAGGCAGGCCGGGGCAGGGGGCGGGATGGCCGAGTGGTTAAGGTGTCGGGCTATGGGTACCAAAGGTCCCGGGTTCGATTCAGGCGTCACTCAGGACATTTCCCAATCCCGCGACCCACCGGCGAAACAGTGTGGGCGGCGCCATTAGCCGTGAATGTGCATAAAGTGTGTCGTGAACCAACCAATAAACAAACAAACAGGCCGGGGCAGAGCAATTCTCTCGTGAACTCGTATGGAAAACGTATGTTTCTGGCTGATATAGCGTGTCGTTCTGCTGTCCGGCCCCTTTGCTTGCTCTTACCGCGCTGGGCGTGAGGTTGCTCAAATGTGGTGAAGGTAGCAGTGCGCGCTAGAGGTGGTCGATGGGCTTTCGTTTTCTCACAGCCGCCTTTTCTGGGTTCGGAGCTGGCAGGCAACTTAAAATATTTTCAGAATGAGGGTTAAGGCTCCCGTGATCATTTTTTTTTGTCGGCGAGTGTTCTTGCCGGCTATGCATGGACATTTCGTCGTTTACCTTTCTAGGTTGTGCCATCTAAATTTGACCTGTCACTAATTTTTATGACCTTGTAGTCGGCGCGCCCTTAAGCCCAAATAATCAATCACTCACTAATTTTTAGGAAATGCACTCATAGCTAGTGCACGCCGTCCTCAGTTGACGCTTCAACTGGTGTATGAATGATAGCGCAAGCGTATGTGTGCTATGGTGTGTTAAAATGAATAAACGAATAAATAAACTAACAAACAAACGTCGACAGCGTGAACTTGGAGGGGGAGGGGAGGGGATGACCCCCCCCCCCCCGACAGCTGGCCAGAGCCGACCGTCCCACACTGCAGCGCCACCTCGACCGCTTGAGCGGGGAGGAGAGGGGTGACGCCCCACGAAATAGTGCCGGTGTTGTGGCGGCACCTGCAGAGGCGGAGTCAGCGCTGGCGGTCTGGGAGGCGGACGAGATTTGCTCTACAAGCGTGCTAAGGCTTAGCATCCAGAGTGACCGCACGGACAGTGGAATGTGCCGGATACGACCTGTAGCGTAACAATGCCGCCACTGTCTTCCCCGGCACAGCGGCGTATCGAGGGTAATCCAACATAGCACCCCCTCCCCTCCCTCCGCCGACCCGAGCGGCGCGGACAGATACGGCAACAGGTGGAGGACTCCATGGTCGTTCTGAACGGTGTGCGAACCAGCCCAAACCAAAGTGGTGTAGGGTATATATATATATATATATATATATATATATATTATATATATTATTATTATTTTATTATATATATATATATATATATATATATATATATATATATATATATATATATATATATATATATATATATATATATATATATATATGTACTATAATATCAACACCTACCTCATGTCACTCATGTGGGCAGCTATTAGACGATATCAGATCAGAAAAGGCACCGTATGTGTTAATCATGGCGTAGGCAATGCAACTGTTTCGCTAGTTAAGTAATTGTTAGGCAGTAAAGTAATTAAACATTTTAAAATTTTTTAGTTCAAGTTTTTTTTACTTTTCTTTTGCCAATGGGTAAAGCAGACCGAGAAACGTTGTTGGAACTCAACCTGTCCTAACAAGAATGCTTACTTTAGCCACAATCCTCTATTTGAACTTCAATTTGGTAAATACGCAAAATTTATATGTAGTCAAAAACGAAAAACGAAAAATTGAACTGATATGTTTTGTTGCATCCCTAAAGATAAGCAAACGCTGAAAGTTTCATTAAATATCTGTATCCGTTAAAGTGTGACTAGCTGAACTTCTTTGGAGGTGTCCTCACTTGACCTTGACCAACTCGTTGACCCTAGATGACCTGACTTCAAAATTTTGAAACATCGTGCCAAATTGATGTGGGAAAAGGTATGCCAAATTCTGGCGCGCTGTCGCGCGCCGTTCGTCCTCTATCCGCGAAAAACCTGAGGGGGCGGTTGAAGACCCCGCACCGAGACGGGACGGGTTAACTCTGGTCTCCTCAGTCGTAAGGTGTTCATAACCTGACAAGGTGCTAAGCACACTACACTGGCACTCCTGCTGCCACAGGCTAAACAGCCAAATGGAAGCAAACCATTAATGTTTCATACTTGAAGTGTACGCGCTTCAATCACACACACACACATGCTGCAGAGCATAGTGTATCTCACACACATTGTAGATCATAGTGTATCTCACACACACTGTAGAGCATAGTGTATCTCACACACACTGCAGAGCATAGTGTATCTCACAACATTGTGAGCATAGTGTATTTCACACACATTGTGAGCATAGTGTATCTAACACATTGTAGATCATAGTGTATCTCACACACATTGCAGAGCATAGTGTATCTCATACACATTGTAGATCATAGTGTATCTCACACACACTGCAGAGCATAGTGTATCTCACACACACTGCTGAGCATAGTGTATCACACACACATTGTAGATCATAGTGTATCTCACACACACTGCAGAGCATAGTGTATCTCACACACATTGTAGAGCATAGTGTACATTTCACACACATTGCTGAGCATAGTGTATCTCACACACATTGTAGATCATAGTGTATCTCACACACACTGCAGAGCATAGTGTATCTCACACACATTGTAGAGCATAGTGTATCTCACACACACTGTAGAGCACAGTGTATCTCGCACATACTAAGGAGCATAATGTATCTCACACACCCTGTAGAGGATAGTGCATCTCACACACACTGTAGAGGATAGTGTATCTCGTATACAGTGCCGAGCTGGTACCCCTGCTCTACTGGAACGTGTCAACAGCCCAATGGCAGCATGGGCTGGAACATGGCCAGGGATGCCGTCAGAGTACGCATCGCTTGTGAGTCTGAACGTCTTCCACCAGTGGTGCCGAAGGTAAACAATCGCCGGCATGTGCCAGTCCAGCAGAAATGCCAACCATGTTGAGCATATTGATGTAGAAGCTGGTTCATATGTTCATGACTAGTCCATGCACCACGCTTTGTTTCATTTCCTGGAGCAGGTACTTGTCTCTTTCTACTGACCAGTGTTTGCATCACGTCCTGAAGCCGTAGCTCCTCTGACTGCTCCACTCCTAGTAGTCTTGATCGTGCATTCCTTTAGATCCATCCTGTGAGCCACATGCACAGCTGGCATATTATAGATTGTACCGAGCCGTTGGCGAGCGATGCCATGGAGCACGGAGGTGAAGCGACAGTCGGAATCCTCTCAGTCCATGAATCGTTGAATCCTTCTGGGTGTGTTGTTTCATCCCATCTTGCTGATATCTCATCCAATAGTTCTTTTTGAGTTTGATGTTTTCCCCTGCAGTTGCTCCAACTCACCGTTGACGTGACGTTTTCCTTGTTTATATCGTCCATCTCGCTCATTACCCCCTTTGAAGCTTCACCACTTCCTCCATTACTCATTTATTTTCCTGTTCCAAAACTCCGCTTATTCTGTATTTCAATCCAGAAAAACTCCGCTTATTCTGTGTAAGTCTTAGCTTTTTAACACTTGATGACGATCAGAAAGCATAACACTCAATGAACGATACAGCATGTGCCTACTCCCTGATAATGGTGCGTTACGTTCGTCTCGTTGCACAGCTATGTACGTCATGCACACGAATGTTCGAGCAGCATTCGTTTGCACAGCGTCATGAGCATGGAGTTAGTGCCCACCCGGCCTTGGCAGGTGACTCCACTAAGATAGAGACGGGCCGCGCGTCGCGCAGCTGTAAAGCGGAAGTGCCACCATATCTTCCCATGGGTGCGCTTTTCAGTTCAAGGACTGCGAATGACGCGGGCTGTGCTATCGTGAGTGGTCTCACTGCTGCGACGTTTACACTGTCCGCACATGTAATCGTCGACTCGCAGCCGGCTGTTGTTAGAAACTCGATGTGCATCGTTAAGGTGTGGAATGGAAATGGTCACACGATGTGGCTGATACTGCGCCGAAGGGGGAAGCCGGCAAGCCTTGCACTTGTGCACTTCCCTTTATTACCACATATATAAAAAGGCAATCAATGCCTTCTTCGGGCTTAAGTGACAGCAAGTATGGGATGTCATTAATGCTAACAAGCTCAGAACATTGAAAAGGTGCCTGGTGTTTTGGGAGTCATCAGCAAGAAATTATCCGTGGGAGGAAGTGATAGTTTCTAGGCTCAGGGTAGGCCACATATACACCGCTCATTAGTTGCCTGTTGATGAAGGAGTCGAAGCCCATCTGTGACCATTATGACGGACCGTTTACAACGTGTCCATGCTCTGTTGTAATGTCCCCGCTCTGGAGTACAGGAGAAACATATTTCTTTTGACGACGTGCTGTCTCGCTTAACACGGCATTGTCCGGGGAATGAATTCTGCCCCCCGTGGAATATTTGCGATAACTTGAAGAGTATTCGCGATAACTTGGAAACGGGGTGAGATATCCGTACACTATTTGCAATAGTTGTCAATTGATCAATTATATGTCTCTTGCTGAAGTGAAAACTATAAGGTCACGATGGTTCAGGGCACCGTAACGACATCTTCACAGAGTTTTTACAATAACGCATCGGTGCGCACAAATGGTCATAGCATCCAAGCAAATGGACATATTTGATGTCGGTAACGGCAAGCGTGATAAAATCAGTAGGTACCTGACATTTGGTGGTGTTTTGTTTTTATCTTCAATATTGACATGTAGGCATGCCAAAGTAAAAACAATATTGATGTAAAAGGACTGACAAACGTCCTACCATGAGATACAAAATGTTCAAGAAGTGAAAAAGCTGTAGAAGACATGGCTACGACGAACGTCTGTACGTTGTCCCTAGTTATCTTGGTCTGTACCACATTGTAGGCAATTATCTATAGCAATGAGTGGGTTATGGCTTGAAATTTACCACAGTGCGTTGCACGTGGGCGCAGGCGTATGGCCGCAGCGGGTTGACTGTTCCGCTGTGCGGTGCGGTGCGGTGGTGTCAGTGGTGTCAGTGGTGGTGGTGTCGGTGGTGTCAGTGGTGGTGTCGGGTCAGTGTCAGTAGTGGTAGCGGTCACTCGAGGGGCAGCTGAGGCGCCTCGCACCTAGTGGTGTCAGTGGTGTCAGTAGTGGTGGTGTCGGTGGTGTCGGTAGTGGTGGTGTCGGTAGTGGTGGTGTCGGTGGTGTCGGTAGTGGTGGTGTCGGTGGCATTAGCGGTGGTAGTGGTGGCTCGGGGGGCAGCTGCGCCACCTGACACCTGATGGTGTCGGTGGTGTCAGTGGTGTCAGTAGTGGTGGCTCGGGGGGCAGCTGCGCCACCTGACACCTGATGGTGTCAGTGGTGTCAGTGGTGTCAGTAGTGGTAGCTCAGGGACAGCTGCGCCACCTGACACCTGATGGTGTCAGTTGTGTCAGTGGTGTCAGTAGTGGTAGCTCAGGGACAGCTGCGCCACCTGACACCTGATGGTGTCAGTGGTGTCAGTGGTGTCAGTAGTGGCGGGTCGGGGGCAGCTGCGCCACCTGACACCTGATTGTCATTGTAGTGGTGTCAGTAGCGGTGGCTCAGGACAGCGCACCTGACACCTGATGGTGTCAGTGGTGTAGTGGTGTCAGTAGCGGTGGCTCGGAGCTGCGCACCTGATACCTGATGGTGTCAGTTGTGTCAGTGGTGTCAGTAGCGGTGGCTCACAGCTGCGCCACCCGACACCTAAGGGGGAGTGGGGGGAGTGGGGGGGTCGTAGGGTGGCTCAGGGACAGCTGCGCCACCTGACACCTGATGGTGTCAGTGGTGTCAGTGGTGTCAGTAGTGGTGGCTCGGGGGCAGCTGCGCCACTGAACCTGATGCATTAGTGGTGTAGTAGCAGTGGCTCGGGGCAGCGCACCTGACACCTGATGGTGTCATTTTTTTGTTGTCCGGACAGCTGCCCACCTGACACCTGATGGTGTCAGTGGTGTCATGGTGTCGTGTCGTCGTAGTGTGCTGTCGCTGTCGCATGTGTCGCTGTCAGTGTCGTCGCTGTCGCTGTCGCTGTCGCTGTCGCTGTCGCTGTCGCTGTCGCTGTCGCTGTCGCTGTCGCTGTCGCTGTCGCTGTCGCGCTGTCGTCGCTGTTGCTGCCCTAATGTGTGCGGCTTGTGCAGGCGACTCGGAACCAAACACGCAGCCAAGGGGGGGGGGGGGGCGAAAGATCGCATGTCTCGGAGATGTTGAATGTCATTCAGTTCATTCCTATCAGTGGAATAGTTTTCGAGCTGTGCATATTTTTATATAGTACGCCTGATACGACCTTCGCCTTCCTGTCCCTCCCTTCGCCTTGCCAGTTGAAGCCAGCAAGGCTGCACGCATAACAGATGCCTGAAGCACATGTGAATTATAAACGCCATTTGAATAGTCTGACATTCCATTGCAAATCATGATAGTGCATTCATCCGCTCATTCGCCATCGAGATAATCTATTTGACACTGGCACGCACAAAGCCTATGAACAAGTAACGGCGCTTGCGAACGTGCCCGATATTCGAAATGACGTTTAAGCACTATCACTTCACGCTTGCATGGTTCAAATTAGAGTAGCTATGGCCAAGGTTACAGCTCTCATTTGGATTGTACTTGAGCTTGACCTGTGACCGTAATACGGACTGAACACAAAATTTCCTGAGCTCTACGATCTCATGCTACGGTGCTATTGACTACCATTTGCATTTTTTAAATCGCCCCAGTCGTTATTGAGATATGCAGGGGGAGATATTCCTCCGGTCATCAGTGTGCGGCGGAGGGGAGCGTTACATGTTAACCTTTCTGACATTTTAGGTGACGATTCGCGAAACATCCAGACTGGTAGATAATCTCACTATATCCCAGACATAATATCTACTGTCATCTGCCCGTCGGCTAATTATTTGCTGACTGGCTGACGGAAGTTCATTTGGTCTGACGAAAGGGAAACCTGAAATGCAATCCTTTGTCATGTTTGGAACATTTTTAGTCTGATGTAGGCGAATATTACGGCCATTAAGTTTTGATTTCAATAAACATCAAGCTTAGCGTATATTCCGAAGCCAGTTCTGTTCGACAAATATAGTCACAGGACTATTTTTTGTTCAACTCCTCTCTAGCACAATGCTTGAGCCCAGCTGACAACCATGGCTGTGAGACAGTGTAGTTAATATCTGTTCCCGTAACAATGCTGATCTGTGTTGGCGGCTACGTCGAACCCTCCGCCCCTTCCCCAAAGTAGATAGTAACCCTGGGTTCCAACCGACGTTCCTCCACAACCACCAGTCACCATGGTAAGACCGTTATGCTCTGTAGCCAGCACACGGGTAACGGCGAGCTCTGACGACCCGCTGTCGGCAGGAAGATCATCAAGATGGACGACGACATCGTGTACGACGTGTTCCAGCTGCTGAAAGTGCTGGCTCTCATCCCCGACACCAACTACCTGGGAGGCAACATCTTCTACCACGCGGCGCCGTTCCGGGGAGACTCCAAGTGGCGCGTGTCTCTGCAGGACTGGCCTCGAAGCGTGTACCCACCTTATCTATCAGGTATCGCCAGACCACGCAGTTTGCACTTCCATATGGCCGGTGTAGTTCACACGTCTATCAAATGCAACCTCCCCTAGGTGTATTTCTGCAATTCATGATGCGCCTCCATTCGAGTGCGGGAGTCGTATCCATCCCGTAGGTCCATGTTGATGGATCTTACGGGCCAGACGACGATGATTAACATAAGCATATTTGCCGTGGTGATAAAAGCCTCTGCCTTTTTATCCTTTAAAAAATATTCACTGCATACGCATGCATAAAGTACCTTCACCTGGTATATTATAAGGATATCATATACGTGCAATAAACTGAAGAATGGTATGTGTGTGCAATTGCATTGGTATACGCAATTGCAATTGCATATGCAGTTGTATAATTGTATGTGCAATTGCATATACAATTATCATATCAAATATTGTAACCTCTACTACAGGGTCGCTTTATATCACATACCCCCATTACATGATGACTTTATATCACATACCCCATTACATGATGGCTTTATATCACATACCCCCATTACATGATGGCTGTATGTGATGATCTATGTTACAGGGTGGCTACACATTTTGACCTCTGTTGCAGGATGGCAATGTAGGGTGTGACTTCTTATTGTAGTCTGGAGTCGTCTGCCTGTCTGGTAGGGTGAGGTGTCTTTTGTGGTGGTCTGGAGTCGTCTGCCTGTCTGGTAGGGTGGGGTGTCTTCTTGTGGTGGTCTGGAGTCGTCTGCCTGTCTGGTAGGGTGGGGTGTCTTCTTGTGGTGGTCTGGAGTCGTCTGCCTGTCTGGTAGGGTGGGGTGTCTTCTTGTGGTGGTCTGGAGTCGTCTGCCTGTCTGGTGGGGCAGACGGAGTCTCGTCTTCTCGTGGACAAAGGCCTGGAGTCCGACAGCGGCCTTAGATGGCTATGGTGTGAGGTGGCCAGAGTCTCGTTCGTCTTTTCGTCGTTCGTCTTGGGTGCTGCGTTGTCTGATCTTCGCTTCGTAGTCGTAGTCTGTCTTGTAGCCGGACTGATTAGGGCCTGGAGTCGAGCGGCGGCCTTGGATAGGCTACGGTGTGTGAAATTACGTGGAAATTTAACAAAGCATGACATCTGATTACTTTCCGGGTTCCCCTGCTGTATCGTTGTGGTTACGCCACCAGGTCGTACGTCGAACGTGTGCAATTATTTCGACTTTAACAGTTGTCGATCAAATTCAGGTCGTGTTTTGAACACGCATACAATGTGCGACATTTCGCCTATTAGACGTGGGTTCGAATCTCAGCAGCTGCGAGATGAGCTCCGAACCAACTGGACTCGTCTCACTCTCTCCCAACTAACTTACTCGTCTCACTCTCTCCCAACTAACTTACTCGTCTCACTCTCTCCCAACTAACTTACTCGTCTCACTCTCTCCCAACTAACTCACTCGTCTCACTCTCTCCCAACTAACTTACTCGTCTCAATCTCTCCCAACTAACTTACTCGTCTCACTCTCTCCCAACTAACTCACTCGTCTCACTCTCTCCCAACTAACTCACTGTCCACCCCCCATACTCGTCTCACTCTCTCCCAACTAACTCACTCGTCTCACTCTCTCCCAACTAACTCACTCGTCTCACTCTCTCCCAACTAACTCACTCGTCTCACTCTCTCCCAACTAACTCACTCGTCTCACTCTCTCCCAACTAACTCACTCGTCTCACTCTCTCCCAACTAACTCACTCGTCTCACTCTCTCCCAACTAACTCACTCGTCTCACTCTCTCCCAACTAACTCACTCGTCTCACTCTCTCCCAACTAACTCACTCGTCTCACTCTCTCCCAACTAACTTACTCGTCTCACTCTCTCCCAACTAACTCACTCGTCTCACTCTCTCCCAACTAACTCTACTCGTCTCACTCTCTCCCAACTAACTCTCTCCCAACTAACTTACTCGTCTCACTCTCTCCCAACTAACTCACTCGTCTCACTCTCTCCCAACTAACTCACTCGTCTCACTCTCTCCCAACTAACCCACTCGTCTCACTCTCTCCCAACTAACTCACTCGTCTCACTCTCTCCCAACTAACTTACTCGTCTCACTCTCTCCCAACTAACTTACTCGTCTCACTCTCTCCCAACTAACTCACTCGTCTCACTCTCTCCCAACTAACTCACTCGTCTCACTCTCTCCCAACTAACTTACTCGTCTCACTCTCTCCCAACTAACTTACTCGTCTCACTCTCTCCCAACTAACTTATTCGTCTCACTCTCTCCCAACTGACTGACCCGCTCTGACGGACTGTTCCAGACTGACGACCCCCTGATTGAAGCCGTCGCAGAGCTTAAATGCCATCCCTTGGCGCCATGCGACGCACTCATTTTCTTTGTGGTTCATAGCCTACCTGGTGACTGCTGGTGACTGCTGGTGACTGCTGGTGACTGCTTGGTGACTGTTTGGTGACTGCTTGTGAATGTTGGTGACTGTTGGTGATGCTGGTGACGATGGTGACGACTGGTGACTGCTTGGTGACGACTGGTGATGGCTGGTAACGCTGGTGACTGGTGACTATTGATTGGTGACTGCTTGGTGACGGCTGGTGACTACTTGGTGATGGCTGGTGGTGACTGGTGACTGCTGGTGACTGCTGATGATTGCTTGGTGACTGCTTGGTGACGGCTGGTGACTGCTGGTGACTGGTGGTGACTGCTGATGACTGCTTGGTGACTGCTTGGTGACTGCTTGTGACTGCTTGGCGACTGCTTGGCAACGCTGGTGACGGCTGGTGACTACTTGGTGATTGCTGGTGATGGCTGGTGACGGCTGGTGACGGCTGGTGACGCTGGTGACTGGTGACTATTGATTGGTGGTCGGCAGTTCTGGCTGTCCGGAGAAGTTGCTGACTTCTGGGCCACTGTGTCACCTGACCTGTCCCGCTAATGGTTGGGACGCCCGCCCACGTCCCCCGCTCGAGGTGGTCGACAGTCGGACAGGAAGGTTCTGCTTTCTTTTGACAGTCCCACTGCCAGTGGGTGGTGTGGGTGGTGGCAGCTCTCTGCGGCGGACGGGCCTCCGTATTTGTTGCATTATTTGCTGTCGTTGGCAGGCTTATATCCGTGGTGGCGCCTTAATGGTGGCGCCTTAATGATGACGCCTTAATGGCGGCACCTTAATGGTGGCGCCTTAATGATGACGCCTTAATGGCGGCACCTTAATGGTGGCACCTTAATGGTGGCGCCTTAATGATGACGCCTTAATGGCAGCACCTTAATGGCAGTACCTTAATGGTGGCGCCTGAATGGTGGCGCCTTAATGGCGTCTACATTTCAGGTCGGTTGTATCTCTCTCGTGTCGGTCCGACTCCGGCTGTATGTGTTGAAAAATGTAAGCCGTTTCACAGCTACATATTGGGGACAAGTAGTCCGGGGGTAAGTTGTCCGTCTCACAACAGAAAGTTTGTGGGTTCGAGTCTCATCTGTCGCCACTCTTCGCCCGCGACTAATCGGCGTGAGATTGGCGACGCTACATGAGTCAACGGTCGGTGTGCCGTAAACAAATATCCAATCAACCACAGCTACATATTGTGAGCATTGCGATAAGGTGCCTTTATGTTGTGACTTTGTTGCAGGGTGGCTGTATGTTGGACCCTCTGTTGCAGTGTGTTGTTTGTTGCGATTTATGTTGCCGGGTTGCAGTATGTTGTGACCTCTGTTGCTGGATGGACATGCTCCCGACCTTTGTTGGGGAGTGGCTGTATATTGTGATATCTGTTGCGGGGTAGCTGCATGTTGTGATCTCTATTAGTGTGGCTGTATATTGTGACGCCTGATGTGACCCCTGTTGCAGTGTGGCTGTATATTGTGACGCCTGATGTGGCCCCTGTTACAGGCTGGCTGTATATTGTGACGCCTGTTGTGGCCTCTGTTGCAGGCTGACTGTATATTGTGACCCCTGATGTGGCTCCTGTTGCAGGCTGGCTGTATATTGTGACGCCTGTTGTGGCCTCTGCTGCAGGCTGGCTGTATATTGTGACGCCTGATGTGACCCCTGTTGCAGGCTGGCTGTATATTGTGACGCCTGATGTGGCCTCTGCTGCAGGCTGGCTGTATATTGTGACGCCTGATGTGACCCCTGTTGCAGGCTGGCTGTATATTGTGACACCTGATGTGGCCTCTGCTGCAGGCTGGCTGTATATTGTGACGCCTGATGTGGTCCCTGTTGCAGTGTGGCTGTATATTGTGACGCCTGATGTGGCCCCTGTTGCAGGCTGGCTGTATATTGTGACACCTGATGTGGCCTCTGCTGCAGTGTGGCTGTATATTGTGACGCCTGATGTGGTCCCTGTTGCAGTGTGGCTGTATATTGTGACCCCTGATGTGGCTCCTGTTGCAGTGTGGCTGTATATTGTAACGCCTGGTGTGACCCCTGTTACAGGCTGGCTGTATATTGTGACACCTGATGTGGCCCCTGTTGCAGTGTGGCTGTATATTGTGACGCCTGATGTGGCCTCTGTTGCAGGCTGGCTGTATATTGTGACGCCTGATGTGGCCTCTGTTGCAGTGTGGCTGTATATTGTGACGCCTGATGTGGCCTCTGCTGCAGGCTGGCTGTATATTGTGACGCCTGATGTGGCCCCTGTTGCAGTGTGGCTGTATATTGTGACGCCTGATGTGGCCTCTGTTACCGTGTGGCTGTATATTGTGACGCCTGATGTGGCCTCTGCTGCAGGCTGGCTGTATATTGTGACGCCTGATGTGGCCTCTGCTGCAGGCTGGCTGTATATTGTGACTTTAAGCCTGATGTGACCCCTGTTGCAGTGTGGCTGTATATTGTGACGCCTGATGTGGCCTCTGTTGTAGTGCTGGCTGTATATTGTGACGCCTGATGTGGCCTCTGCTGCAGGCTGGCTGTATATTGTGACGCCTGATGTGGCCTCTGCTGCAGGCTGGCTGTATATTGTGACGCCTGATGTGGCCTCTGCTGCAGGCTGGCTGTATATTGTGACGCCTGATGTGGCCTCTGTTGCAGTGTGGCTGTATATTGTGACGCCTGATGTGGCCCCTGTTGCAGGCTGGCTGTATATTGTGACGCCTGATGTGGCCTCTGTTACAGGCTGGCTGTATATTGTGACGCCTGATGTGACCCCTGTTGCAGTGTGGCTGTATATTGTGACGCCTGGTGTGGCCTCTGCTGCAGGCTGGCTGTATATTGTGACGCCTGATGTGACCCCTGTTGCAGGCTGGCTGTATATTGTGACGCCTGATGTGGCCTCTGCTGCAGGCTGGCTGTATATTGTGACGCCTGATGTGACCCCTGTTGCAGTGTGGCTGTATATTGTGACGCCTGATGTGGCCTCTGCTGCAGGCTGGCTGTATATTGTGACGCCTGATGTGACCTCTGCTGCAGGCTGGCTGTATATTGTGACGCCTGATGTGGCCCCTGTTGCAGTGTGGCTGTATATTGTGACGCCTGATGTGGCCCCTGTTACAGGCTGGCTGTATATTGTGACGCCTGATGTGGCCTCTGTTGCAGGCTGGCTGTATATTGTGACGCCTGATGTGGCCTCTGTTGCAGTGTGGCTGTATATTGTGACGCCTGATGTGGCCTCTGCTGCAGGCTGGCTGTATATTGTGACGCCTGATGTGGCCCGGAGTCTGGTACTGGAGTCGACAGTGGTGCCGTTCTTCTGGATCGACGACACCTACGTCACTGGCATCCTGGCGGAGCAAATACCCATCAGGGTCCGAGGATTCAAGACGTAGGTTTTATTTTCGAAATCGCCCACCATTGTGCGCGATTTGGCGAAGTAAGATGATGCGTGTGGCGTACGTTCTGCGTTGCTTTTACATAGCTTGATGTTTCAGTTACAATAACTAGTGTTCTACATCTTTCACTGTTGTCTGCTCCTGGTGTCAGTTTTGTAACAGCCTCACTGCTGCGGAGCAGACCAGAGTGCAGTGGACCAGTAGCACGCACGCGACAATGGAGAACTGTGATCAGAGTGCCATTTGAGACCGCAATAATTGCTCGCGAGGTCTCAATCCTAGTTGTGTGCCGTGTCAGTTGTTGCTATCCCTGCTCTGTTATGTGGAGTTGAATCATACCAAGAATCACAACCTGCTCCCCGATTCCCTCACATTTATCCCTCACGTTTCTTCCAGTCTAGTCGCACCAGATTCGCTGCCTAGCCAGCGTCATAGGGGGAAAGTCGTCAGCAAAACCGACTTTGCCGATGCCGAAGCTGGTGTTGCAAAACAAGTTGCTGTTGGAAGGCGGGGAATAAAACCATGAAACAGGAAGCCGTGAAGATGTGATGAGTGGTGTTGCTTTTATTCAATCTGGCATTGCATATGCAATGTCATTCACACTACATTAGCTGCCAATTGTTCGCCCCATTCCAATCTGAACCCATCACCAGCATTTCTTCATCAGATTGTATGTGCCTAATCTCTAATCTCGCCTCGTCATGTCGTCAACTCAACCGACCAAAATCTCGGCCCCCACCGCCGGCGCCCGTGCCCTCCCCTGCACCACGGCCGACCGTGCTACCTCGGCCCCCACCGCCGGCGCCCGTGCCCTCCCCGGCACCACGGCCGACCGTGCTACCTCGGCCCCCACCGCCGGCGCCCGTGCCCTCCCCCTGCACCACGGCCGACCGTGCTACCTCGGCCCCCACCGCCGGCGCCCGTGCCCTCCCCGGCACCACGGCCGGCCCTGCTTATGACTCTCCGTCCAGCAGGTTGTTCGTGACGACGTCCGAGTGCATCAAGTACACGGTGCACCAGGACTTCAGCCTGGCCGCCGAGAGCGACCACGACATCTTCCTGCCGGGCTTCCTGGTCGGCCCCACCGACAAGGACCTCGCCGCGCTCGAGAAGTTCAACGAACTGACGCGCTACTGCGCCAACCACACCTGCCACACGAGGACTAGGTTTCGACTGTGTCAAAACCGGTTTTGACGAGGCGCCGGCCGTGCCGAGCCGGCCTCGAGGAGGCGGGCGTTCTCCGTCGACTGTGATCGCGCGGTGGCGCGGGGCGTGGAGCGTGGAGCGCGGATGCCGCCGGAGGCTGTGCCGACCGTGCCGCGGTCCGGGCGTTCGACTGGTGGTGTTGAATTGGACGCCCTGGTGCGGGGCGACCGACGGCAGGGGCTCAAACCGTGCTGGAGTCTGCTGCTGTGTGTCCGGCACGGCGAGTCGCCCTCGTGAGGGCGATCTGATCCTGCGTGATGGCGATCTGATCCTGCGTGTGGTGTGGTGTGGTGTGGTGTGGTGTGGTGTGGTGTGGTGTGGGGATCGTGTCCGCGTGCAGTGGGTCTGGTGAAGCGGAGCGCTTCCGCCGGCTGTTTGGCCGGTGCCGAGCTCGTGCCGAGGACTGGCCGTCGGGTCGGCGGGACTGCCGAGGACTGGCCGTCGGGTCGGCGGGACTGTCGAGGACTGGCCGTCGGGTCGGCGGGACTGCCGAGGACTGGCCGTCGGGTCGGCGGGACTGTCGAGGACTGGCCGTCGGGTCGGCGGGACTGTCGAGGACTGGCCGTCGGGTCGGCGGGACTGTCGAGGACCGGCCGTCGGGTCGGCGGGACTGCCGAGGATTGGCCGTCGGGTCGGCGGGACTGTCGAGGACCGGCCGTCGGGTCGGCGGGACTGTCGAGGACCGGCCGTCGGGTCGGCGGGACTGTCGAGGACTGGCCGTCGGGTCGGCGGGACTGTCGAGGACCGGCCGTCGGGTCGGCGGGACTGTCGAGGACCGGCCGTCGGGTCGGCGGGACTGTCGAGGACCGGCCGTCGGGTCGGCGGGACTGCCGAGGATTGGCCGTCGGGTCGGCGGGACTGTCGAGGACTGACCGTCGGGTCGGATCGTCGCGGTCGGAGGAAGGTTCCGAGAGAATATCCTTGCAAAAACGCCGATGCTGTTGGGCAAGGGGTAGATTTATGGACGACACCCAGACTGTCAGTGAGGCTGACAATATGGGTATGGTTCTGAAGATATGCCAAAACCAGGATGCATCGATGCTGTGGAGATTTCCTTTTGACAGGAGTTTTGAGTAGGATATCACGCCAAAACATTTGCTCAAATTCAGCAGGCAGAGAAGGGACACCTCTCCATGGTCACATGCGGACAGGATCTGCTCGGGTATGGAGGTCAGGTCAGCTCCCGTGAAGTGGTTAGAACGGAAATCGTGCCGAGCTGGAGAGAGGGGATGGTTTTCGGACAGATTATTTTTAAGTTGCTGGTGGACGGCGCGGTCCACAATTTTCGCAATGACTGGGGCGATGGAGATAGGACGGAAATTGGAGGGGCTAGAGGGATCACAGGATTGGAAGATGGGATGAAGAGGATTAATGAAGTGTGTTTCCAAGAATCAGGAACACCGGATTGAGTAATGCTGGATTTTACAAAATGCAGGAGCGTGCTTCGACTATCGAGTCGAAGCACACCCTGAACACATGGATTTTGCTGCCGTCCTCGCCCCAGGCCGACGAGCCGTTCATCCCGAAGACGACGGCTCGCAGCTCAGATAGCGACAACGGCACCAGGGTAAACGCACAGGCACCGACACGCGGCAAACGGCAGGGAATACTCGGCGTCGCTCCCATACTCCTAACCTCGTCAGCCACGCACAGGCACCGACACGCGGCAAACGGCAGGGAATACTCGGCGTCGCTCCCATACTCCTAACCTCGTCAGCCACGCACAGGCACCGACACGCGGCAAACGGCAGGGAATACTCTGCGTCGCTCCCATACTCCTAACCTTGTCAGCCACGCGCGGGCCAACGCGGACACAACATCGGTTAAGGTCATCAGCTGCCACGTCGGGCAGCCTACGAATTGCTTACTTGCCGCTGACGAATGGCCGGATATTACCGCCACATTACCTTCGCCCATCCTCCGCGGCGCCAAACATCGTCGCGGTCATCACGCCTTATCGCCGATCGTACAGCTCGGTTGGCGTCCCTGCACTTCGTGGATTGGTGTTCATAGACAGCCAGCGCACCACGGCGGCGACACATTGAAGCTTTCCTTCCATCCGATACAACCGGGGCGCTAGGGTTCATAATTTTAACCATACTGATGAGAGCGTGAACGTCAATGATGGGTAAAGAGATGGCCAGAAAACAGTCCCGCTTGAGCGTGACGGAGGGAGAATTGAAAACAGAACTCCAGTCAACCCAAAAAAGATCATGAAGCAAAACATTCGGATCTGCACGGCGAAAGCACCGGGAGATAACAGTCTCGGTCTGGTCTGGATCTAAGGTAACAGGTTGGAACTCGGCTCGGTCTGAATCTAAGCATATTGATAGAGACACAAACAAGTCCATCCGAACTAAAGCTACAAAATTTGGAAGGCAGTGTTTGACAGTGCAACGAAAGTTGGTAATAACTACGTCAAGAAGAGAGCCAGTCGAATAGGTGGGTGAAGTCCCACACTGAGAGCAAGAGTAATGAAAAACATAATCTGATATCATACGCCTGCCTGGGTCTGAGTCTGGTTTCTGCAAGTCACACATGAAATATCCACAAATAAAACGTTTGCACTTGGAATAGTCGACAACCGCACGTTTAAATTGCGCTTCCAGGTCCGCAAAGTCCCCTTTCAGGTCGGTCACATTCCGTCTCGGTGGACGGTATGCAGTGCACACGATGAACTGGCGTTTACTGTCCGGCTTAACCAACATCCACGTCTTTGGCTTGCTGTTGGGATGGTTGACAGCCGTGGTGATTTTCAGAGGAGACTCGCTGATGCCCTCCCCGGCGGCCGGCGCCACTCCGCCGTACCCTGGCCCGTCGGCCCGCTACAATTGGTATCCAAGCGGCAGCAGCAGTCTGTGAGGCGTCGCAGACTTCAGCCAGGTTTCGTCAAGTCATATGGCCTTCTCAGTAATTAGTGATCTTCGCAATTCGTGATGGTTTTTAAGGGAATTTATAAGACCTACAGTGAAAAGGTATGAATGTTTTTTTCTCAGGAAACGTTTTCCAACCATATGCATGTAGGTCATTGTTCTATCTCATGCAGCTTTTCAATGGAAGGAAACTTACGCGAAATCCGATCTAACCTGAAAACGCAAAATCACAGTCATGAAGAGGGGATTGCCAGATCGGATATACATGAGGAGAACGCATTCTTATTTTTGTTTGGTCAGCGGAATCATGCCCACTTTTATTCCAGCCATCAAATTTGTCAATTTCGATGGGCTAGGGGCCAAGGGAGGTCACGAGGTCATGGCGTCACGAGGTCAAATGTAGGAAGTATTTATATTTTATTTTGGGAATGTTTTCTTTGATCCCTTTTCTTCTAAAATATATAAAAGCCGCCCAGTTGGTTATATACCTCAGTTGGTTATATCTTATTTGGCTATATAACGCTGGCCTGCTCTGGTCTCCTCTGTCCTGGCAACGCAGGGTTCGAGTCGTTTCACGCGCTCGCATTTAGCCCCCGGCTGGGAGGGTCAGTTGGCATCTGGCCCGATAAGGCCGGGGACGAGCTATCGGGAGGCAGTGTCTGTGCATTGACGGCACGTTAAACTTTCTGCGAAAATTTTGCCGATGAGCTGACGGATGAACTCGTGGATCTGGTGGTGGGGGCAGAATCCACGCAACAAGTTCTGCTATCGACAGGACTGGTGTCTATAAAGCCACCCCATCAATAATTCGTACGAAATTTCTGTGAAAAAAATATTATTGTACCTCCCTTTCTCCTTCTTCATTAGATATCAATTGTCAAACCAACCCAAGTTATGTTACATAAAAATAATTCCTGAAGCTATAGTTTAAACCGTCGGTCGAATCGGGCTCAAATCTGCACATCCTAATTCGGAGCCAAAGACTACCCTGTGAACATATTTTGGTCTCAATCAAAATGTATTTGGATTGGTCTATCTGTTGCGGAACGCACCAGATGGAAATGGTTTTCAATTCTCAAGTACATTAATTTGGCCCTTTTGGCACTTCTCACTCAGTGTTTTAATTTTATTCATGCATTTGAGCATGTTAGTGAAATGACAACATATGTTTTGTGCAGTCTTACTGATCAAAGTCATTTTTAAGCTATGCTTACAGCTTATACTTATAGCATATGTTCATAGCTTATACTTATAGTATATACATATGGCTTATACTCATAGCTTATACTTAAAACTGATGCTTGTATGTAATTTGTGGTCAGTGTTACTTAGCTAATCTCATAGTATCCCACCGTGAATAATTGGCAGTAAAATACCACCGGCGTTACTACTTCTCGGCTACAATGCCACGTCGTTAAAGATCATCGCTCAGCAACAACTTCAAAACTCGAAAATATCGCCTCGTATATTACGGTGTATGTGGAAAATAGGCATAACAAAACCTTGAAATAGCATGAGCTCTTCGAAACGGAAGCTGCTTGTCCGTGCTTGTTCTTTGACTTCATGATATGTTGCTACAGTTATATACCTCTCAAAAACGTTGCTCTCCGATCTGCCAAACCCTTGAAGCCGACCTGTTTATGGAAGAAGTCTGTGTCGGCATTCATTTTCGCTCGCAAATATTACTTACGTCTTGCGATGCAAAACCAGGTGCGTTTCTCCAGAATCCAACGTGTCCGATACATTTTTTTCAATGCATTTAACCACGCTTTCCACCCCTTGCCGACGTTCTCTGTCCAACTGTGGCCAGGTATGATACAAGTTATCACGTGTCAAGGCATGACTCAGGCAAAGTGACAGGCCAATCTTATCGGAAGCACAGTGTGATTATTCGACCGGATGACGTCATTGGTTTTCACACGAGCGTACCGGCCGAGTGCCCGGCACGATGAACTGGGGCGGATCCAGGAATTGTCATGGAGGGGGGGGGGGGGAGGTTGGCACTCGTCTGAAGGTGTGTCAATCTCTGGACGGGCGCCACTGAATGAAGACAATTTCAGTTGGTGCACTCGAGTAGGTCTGAAGGGGTGGGGCGTTCTCTATTGGCTAACGCCTGATGAAATCGACTGAAGAAATCAAACAGTACAGGGTACGAGGATGCCTTCGAGCATCCTCCAGGGTACTTTGTAGCACTCATGAACACTCTCGGCCAAAACAAATTGAATCGGAGGGGAGAGTTCGCGCTGGAGAGCGTTGGGGGGGGGGAGGATACTTGCTCCCTGTGTCTCCTCTGCTCTCCCGTAGCGATACACTATCCGCGATAGCTTCGTAGCCGAGGCTGTCTAATGTCGAATACACGCTATGGGGTAGGAGTTTGATCACGTGCCTAGCATGTCATGCGAGCTCAGCGTTGACAACGAAATGTCACTCGACTCGAATATATGCCGGTGCGTCGTGTTCCGCTCAATACATGGCGGAACTCCGCCGCCGGCAGCGCCCCAGGCCACACACGGCCGGTGCGTCGTGTTCCGCTCAATACATGGCGGAACTCCGCCGCCGGCAGCGCCCCAGGCCACACACGGCCGGTGCGTCGTGTTCCGCTCAATACATGGCGGAACTCCGCCGCCGGCAGCGCCCAGGCCACACACGGCCGGTGCGTCGTGTTCCGCTCAATACATGGCGGAACTCCGCCGGGCAGCGCCCCAGGCCACACACGGCCGGTGGTTGCTCAATACATGGGGGACGGCAGGGTCGTGTTCGTATAATGGCGGAACTCCGCCGCCGGCAGCGCCCAGGCCCACACGGCCGGTGCGTCGTTCCGCTCAATACATGGCGGGACCCGCCGCCGAGGCCCCAGGCCACACACGGCCGGTGCGTCGTGTTCCGCTCAATACATGGCGGAACTCCGCCGCCGGCAGCGCCCCAGGCCACACACGGCCGGTGCGTCGTGTTCCGCTCAATACATGGCGGAACTCCGCCGCCGGCAGCGCCCCAGGCCACACACGGCCGGTGCGTCGTGTTCCGCTCAATACATGGCGGAACTCCGCCGCCGGCAGCGCCCCAGGCCACACACGGCCGGTGCGTCGTGTTCCGCTCAATACATGGCGGAACTCCGCCGCCGGCAGCGCCCCAGGCCACACACGGCCGGTGCGTCGTGTTCCGCTCAATACATGGCGGAACTCCGCCGCCGGCAGCGCCCCAGGCCACACACGGCCGGTGCGTCGTGTTCCGCTCAATACATGGCGGAACTCCGCCGCCGGCAGCGCCCCAGGCCACACACGGCCGGTGCGTCGTGTTCCGCTCAATACATGGCGGAACTCCGCCGCCGGCAGCGCCCCAGGCCACACACGGCCGCGGACGGCGCGCGCTTGCTGACGGTGTGTTTGTATTGATTTGTGCGCGTTTGTGCCGGCGCTGCGCGCCCCCGTCCGTGACGTCACGGCGGCGAGCGCGCCGGACAGCTGGCGTGACAATGCGGCCGTGGCCTGATCTTAATCGCCCCGGGCAGAGGGGTGACTGGATCGGATTGTGGCTTTACGACGCATTCAGCAGCTGATGCCACATGGCGTCGACTGCCACTCACTCTGGCAGGAAGGGCGAGTATCGCGGGAATTCAACCCTGCACCTCTGGCTTGCCGGACGCTCAGCTTAACCACTGAGCTACCGATGGGGCGGGGATGGCCGAGTGGTTAAGGTGTCGGGCTATGGGTACCAAAGGTCCCGGGTTCGACTCTAGCGCCACTCAGGACATTTCCCAATCCCGCGGCCCACTGGCGAAACAGTGTGGGCGGCGCCATTAGCCGTGAATGTGCGTAAAGTGTGTCGTGAACCAACCAATAAACAGACAAACAACTGAGCTACCGACGCCCCTGGGAGAGTGGTGACGATTCCCAGGAGGAATTTTCCGTGCCCACTGATAAGTGACGTGCATGAGCGCGTTTTCGCTTGACATAGCTGATGCGGCATCCTTTGCCGACCTTGGCATCCTTTCAGAACGGCATTTCAGGAGGAAGTGAGGCGAGGAGGCTCAACGAATAACGCGTCAGACTGGCTTATCTGAAGAAGGAAGAGCCTGGGTTCTTTTGTGACACATTCAGCCGTCGGGCGCTATGAGCCTATTGATCGCGGGCGAACCTGGTAATCTCGTCGGTTGTGAGATCCGGACTCACGATCTGGCGATCAGGAGCCGAATTTCCCGTCGACTGAGCAATCACGAACCCTTGCTCTTGTTTTCAAAACAGATCAAGCACATGTCTTTGGATTGAAGGTGATGAAGACGATTGAAGTCTCAGGATGGCGGGAATGTCAAATATAGCGCCAGATATGTCATGAAGCAAAATAGGAAGCGCGAGATAAGCTGATTGTGCCTCCTCCGGTGGCACAATCGGCGGTTGGCGATTAGTGTTATTGATTAATTATTGGAGCGAACGAAGAAACCTTGGAATTTGTATGACGCATTCGGCTGCTAGGGCACATATCCTTGCCAACTTCTCACGCCGATTTGTCCGCGACTCCACTCGATATGTTATTTGCTGATTGGAGCGGGAATTTCCATTACGAAGGGCAATTTCATTTCAGGAGGTAGTGAGATGTGAAAGCGAAGCCATGAGATTGCAACAAATGAAACTCGAAATGCATTCCTCCATGGACAGCATAGCATGGCTTTGAGTTGAGAGGATTCCGGCCAAATTAACCAATCCCGTCTCGGGGGTCTTCAACCGTCCCCCTCATGTTGTTCGCGGATAGGGAACCAATGGCGCGAGGCAGCGCGCCAAAAGTTGGCATATCTTTTCCCACATCAATTTTGCATGCTGTTTCAAAATTTTGAAGTCAGGTCGTCTAGAGTCAACGAGTTAGTCAAGGTCAAGTGAGGTCACCTCCAAAAAAGTTCAACCAGTCGTCACGCTTCTAACGGATACAGATATTTTGTTGAAACTTTCAGCGTTTGCTTATCTTTAGGGGTGCCACAAAACATCCGGACGGAATTTTTCATTTTTTCCCGTTTTTTACTACATATAAATTTTGCGTATTTGCCTATCGCAGTTCAAATCGAAGATTCTGGCTAAAGTAAGCAATATTTATTAGGAAAAGTTGACTTCCAACAACGTTTCTTGGTCCGCTCTACCCATTAGAGAAGGAAAATTAAAGAAAACGTGAAAACTCAAAATTTTAAATAAAAAGGCACATTTTTGGGGGCGCTGATCGATTTTCGATTCACAAAAATTTTATGGCGCTGTTCGACTTCGCTATCCTTTCCTGATTCCAAATAATCTTTTGTCTTCAAATATCCCCCAAAATGAACTCCCCAAAGCCAAAAACATAATGTAAGTCGTGAAAAGTCGTGAAAAGCTAGCCCCCTAGTGACGTCACTTTTGTGGAAAATTGTCTTTGGGGATGAATCAGGACCCTGCTCGTCGAGTGCTTTTCGATGACACCTCTTTCGTTTTGGTGCGACGCATAGTTTGGATTTTAGAGGGGGTTGCTATTCGCCCCCCCCCCCGAAACGGGGTGTGAGGATTTGACCGGAAAGACGGCGCGGGTTAAAGTGACTTCTGTTCACCTAACATTAGAGTTGCAAGAATTCGTATTAAACACGGTTTCAAATCACGTGTTCTGAGCAATACAGGAACGAACATTTAAAAAAATGTATTTAATAAATTTAATCCGAGTTGTTGTTGGGGTGGCTTGAGGAACCAGGGTTCTATTGCTAAGCAGAGCTTCTTGCGTGAACCCTGGCCCCACCACCCGATCCATGGATTCCAGTTCAACGGCAGAATTTAGACCCAAAGTTTAACGTGCCGCCAATGCACCGACACGGCCGCCCGGCAGCTCATCCCCGGCCTTATCGGTCCAACTGCCAACTGACACTCCCGGCCAGGGGCTAAATGCGAGCGCGTGAAGCGACTCGAACCCTGTGTTGCCAGTACAGGGGAGACCAGTGCAGGCCAGCGCTTTAACCAACTGAGCTACCGGAGCAGTTTATATACCAACAAAATTGAAAAAAATGACGGTAATTCTACAGCTTGTTGTACGTACTACCGACATTGCCACTATGCACGGAAGCATGCACCTCACCACCAACACATGCACATGGAGTACCTCTGCAATGCAGAGGTACTCCAGAGTCTGACACACGTACGAGTCTCCAGAGACGAGACATGCAGAGTCTGCATGTACACACCCTCTGTGCCCATGCCGACTGTACAGGTCGTGACCCGGACCTGGAGCAGGCGGAAGTCTCGATTGCCGGGCGGCGTACCGCCACCATGCGAGGCAGCGCCCCGTGAAATGTCAATAAACGTGTCGGCCGACAGCGGCCGCCAACAAAGACACCATCACGCCACCTGCTTAATATTGACCGTTGGAATGCGCGGTGGGCGCGTAACGGACGGCGCCGACCGTTTGTTTGTCGGCGTCGCCGGGGCAAACCGGCCAGGTCGGACGTCGCGGCGTTCGGAGCCATTGATTGCTGGCGAGCGACGAGACTTGACGAGACATAAATGTGTGTTGTTAACAGGATAATGGACAATATTGTTAAATATATGTTTCTTGCGCCTACTTAAACCTGAAAAAACATTTATATCTAGGTAAACGCTATTTTGTATTTTATCAGCACCCAATTTGTAGCCCTCGTCGTTTTCGCTGTCCCTTTTCATTCCAAATATTTTTTATTCTCATATATCCCTAAAATGAACTCCCCAGAGTCAAAACCATAATGTACGTCGTGAAAAGTCGTGAAAATCTAGCCCCCTGGTGGCATCACTTTTGGGGAAAATTGGTTTGGAGGGTGGACCCAGACCCTACTCGTCGAGCGCTTTCCGATGACACCTCTTTCGTTTTTGTGCGATGCTTAGTTTGGGTCTTAGAGCAACCGCCCCCCCCCCCCGAGACGGGTGTGAGGATTGGACTGGAAGGACGGCGCGGGTTAATTAAACTTCAGGTGCCTTCAAATAAATCGCTAAGGTACGTTGTTTTATTGTTATTTGGGTTTCAAGAGCGCATCAACTGCACTGTTCATAAAGTGCCCACTACTTTATTCATGAAAAGCCTGGAGTGAAA
Organism: Imbricaverruca yamaguchii; assembly: GCA_034440575.1. Classification (NCBI taxonomy): domain Eukaryota; kingdom Metazoa; phylum Arthropoda; class Thecostraca; family Neoverrucidae; genus Imbricaverruca; species Imbricaverruca yamaguchii. The sequence goes on from JAOTOL010001214.1 coordinate 206,985, forward strand.
TCGTGGAAGCGATAAACTATTGAGGACGCGATAAATGTGATCACTGAGGCAGGGATAAATTGTTCGTGAAATAGCATGAAATATACCACTTAATGAACACTGAATCCTTCCAAGAAATATTTCGACATCGCGCTTCTTGTTACGTGTGTGCGAACTATTCATAGCTTGCTTCTAACAGTATACAGTGTATAAGTATCATGCTTATGCTCATCATAACGGACTCGGGATCGTGTCATCGAACACCCCGTGACGCAATTCCATGTATAGGGATTACTTGGTATCTGCTGTGTCATTCAATGTTGGTTTATAGCATAGGTATTTGTGTTGTTACGCTGATGCCGTTGTCCCCAAAATAAGTATTTCTCAAAACAAGCGAAACGGGTGCACTCACATATACGCAATTGCTTCGAAACTGGGTTTGAAGGACTTTGCATGTAGCTGTTCTCGCATTATTCCGGAACGATTTCGACATCATGCTGCATTTGTTTCGACATCTCACACTTAACGAGAAACCATTATTTTATCCCTGCACTAAGGTGCACCTCCCGCGTACTGTCTCAGTTAGCACTTCATTCGCAGTCAGCCGTGTACAAAAATGACGTGATGCGATTGGTAAATGTTCCGGTTGGAACTGTCGTCTATCCCACACGTCCCGGTGTACAGATGGTTACCTCATCACGTGTTATCCCACACGTCCCGGTGTACAGATGGTTACCTCATCACGTGTTATCCCACACGTCCCGGTGTACAGATGGTTACCTCATCACGTGTTACCCCACACGTCCCGGTGTACAGATGGTTACCTCATCACGTGTTATCCCACACGTCCCGGTGTACAGATGGTTACCTCATCACGTGTTACCCCACACGTCCCGGTGTACAGATGGTTACCTCATCACGTGTTATCCCACACGTCCCGGTGTACAGATGGTTACCTCATCACGTGTTACCCCACACGTCCCGGTGTACAGATGGTTACCTCATCACGTGTTATCCCACACGTCCCGGTGTACAGATGGTTACCTCATCACGTGTTACCCCACACGTCCCGGTGTACAGATGGTTACCTCATCACGTGTTACCCCACACGTCCCGGTGTACAGATGGTTACCTCATCACGTGTTATCCCACACGTCCCGGTGTACAGATGGTTACCTCATCACGTGTTACCCCACACGTCCCGGTGTACAGATGGTTACCTCATCACGTGTTACCCCACACGTCCCGGTGTACAGATGGTTACCTCATCACGTGTTATCCCACACGTCCCGGTGTACAGATGGTTACCTCATCACGTGTTACCCCACACGTCCCGGTGTACAGATGGTTACCTCATCACGTGTTACCCCACACGTCCCGGTGTACAGATGGTTACCTCATCACGTGTTATCCCACACGTCCCGGTGTACAGATGGTTACCTCATCACGTGTTACCCCCGGTGTACAGATGGTTACCTCATCACGTGTTACCCCACACGTCCCGGTGTACAGATGGTTACCTCATCACGTGTTATCCCACACGTCCCGGTGTACAGATGGTTACCTCATCACGTGTTACCCCACACGTCCCGGTGTACAGATGGTTACCTCATCACGTGTTACCCACACGTCCCGGTGTACAGATGGTTACCTCATCACGTGTTATCCCACACGTCCCGGTGTACAGACGGTTACCTCATTACGTGTTACCCCAAACGTTCCGGTGTACAGATGGTTACCTCATCACGTGTTATCCCACACGTCCCGGTGTACAGATGGTTACCTCATCACGTGTTATCCCACACGTCCCGGTGTACAGATGGTTACCTCATCACGTGTTATCCCACACGTCCCGGTGTACAGATGGTTACCTCATCACGTGTTATCCCACACGTCCCGGTGTACAGATGGTTACCTCATCACGTGTTACCCCACACGTCCCGGTGTACAGATGGTTACCTCATCACGTGTTATCCCACACGTCCCGGTGTACAGATGGTTACCTCATCACGTGTTATCCCACACGTCCCGGTGTACAGATGGTTACCTCATCACGTGTTATCCCACACGTCCAGGTGTACAGATGGTTACCTCATCACGTGTGACTGAGCGCGGATACGGCGCCTGCGGTTATTCGCTTCGGTCGGCGACGAGATATGCATCCGCTTACGGCTCGTAGGCGCTGTGATTGGCTGGCCTGTTAATGGGACTGAAGGTGGAGGCGGGCCCGTTACTTATCCAGAGGGACCAGGTGGTGGGCCCGTTATTTATCCAGAGAGACCAGGTGGCGGGCCCGTTACTTGTCCAGAGGGACCAGGTGGTGGGCCCGTTATTTATCCAGAGGGACCAGGTGGTGGGCCCGTTATTTATCCAGAGGGACCAGGTGGCGGGCCCGTTATTTATCCAGAGGGACCAGGTGGTGGGCCCGTTACTTGTCCAGAGGGACCAGGTGGTGGGCCCGTTACTTGTCCAGAGGGACCAGGTGGTGGGCCCGTTATTTATCCAGAGGGACCGAGTTGTGGACCCGGCAGCAACGGCGAGCGTTCTCGTGAATCAAACCTCACAGCCAAGGAACATTTTCCTACCAGGCCGTTCCCACTATTGATTGCTTGGCGCCACACCGGTATTTCGCTCCGCCTGACCACGCGCGGTCAGGTCCGCAGATCCACCTCTCACAGTGACCCCGCGCGGTCAGGTCCGCAGATCCACCTCTCACAGTGACCCCGCGCGGTCAGGTCCACAGATCCACCTCTCACAGGAATGCTCAGTGATGGCAATGAGCTGGTCGATCGGAGAGATGAAATAGTCGATGGGGGTGGTAACTTACGGACTCCCGCGGGAGTTGTTGCTTCAGCGGCTGCCACCATGGTCGGCTCCATCATCTGAGTTGCGGGGGCGGCAGTTTAGCACGCCACCGTCCGCTGCCGAGGACGACGCTGTCCTGGGGAAATGCACGAAGCTTGCGTCTGTACGGGAGTGGAGCGAGCCGGTATGATGTCATCGGCGGTAACTACAGCTACTGCCACGGATATTTAATCCCCTAAGTTTACCTAGATGGTAGCCAGACCACGTTCCTTTACCAGGCCAATCAATTGGTGGTGGTGGTGGACTGGATTTTAGGGGCGCGCCAACATCTAGGGTCATTTTGTGCCCATAACTGAATTATAATAAATCTACGGTGCTGCTATCATAACTCACTATCCATCTTCACGGATGTGGGTATATCACGTCAAGGCGAGCTTGTCGAATGAACATAAAATATTCCCAGACGCAACGGCCTCAGAGTCGTTCCCTATAAGCATACGTAAAGAAGAGTCGGTGTTCAACCGTCCTAAAATCTGGCGTCGTAGAGGATCTAGCAGTGTACAGCCAACTAAAACATGGAACACGGTAAGCGGGTTAGAACAGCGCGGACATACGGGACGGTCATTACCGGTCAACATATAACTAAGTGTTGCAAAGGTATGGTCTATTCTCAACCGACAGAGTATTACTTCTTCCCGACGATGGAGTAGGATGGCAGGTTCGTGGTGTCTGAATTCCCATCACTAATTAACAACAGTAAAAGTAACTTTTAACATTGGAACTACACACAAGACACACCACAACAGAACACTATACAATAAAACCAAAACTAAAACGCACGTACATCGAACACAAGATGTGAGACAGAAAACCAAGCAGAAAACAACCTACGAGGGGGCTATGTAAACAACTGCGCTATTTATGACCGAACTGCGCCATCTAAGAATGGGGTCCGCTACACAAATTTGGTCAGCGTTGGTTTCCGATGTATAAAATCACGCTGAGTTCAAAAATGCTCATATTGAATGTTGAAAATGCCGAAATCATGGAGAAAATCCACTTTCTTTAAATGCCCTCGGGGCAGTATTCACGCGTGACGTCACTCGTTAGTAAGCCAAATGGCGCATACGAGACAAACAATATAAACGCGTATACAAGGTGGGAAGTTCATACGGCCTTGGGAAGTTCGTTCGTTGTGGAGGGTATCTATTAGTGTTTTGAGACATATTTTTCGCATTAAAGTCAGTCAGATTGGACTACTAACTGGAAGGATGGAGCCTGGGTATGTAAAAGCGGATTCTAGAAACCTCCCTGACATAAATCACATCATGGTAGCTGAGTTTTTCTCCAAGTCCGACCTCCACGTGTCTGCTGAGATCCGGGCGGTGAAGAATCAGAGGTGAGACATGATGGTTACAGGGGGTTTGAGATTGTGGTACAGGAGGGCGGGGAGCAGCAGCTGGCATAATTTATTTATGCTACTGGTTTTACCAATTAAAACTGGCTGGCAGAAAATGCTGGTGGCAAAAAGGATTTTAGTAGGAATGATGACATCAGTTGGCTGCCTATGGCTGATGGATATGGCTACATCCACAGCAATCTACAATTTCATAGACTTTTCCCCATGTTTGTACAAGGGGGGGGGGGAATATATAACATGCATCAAAGGTGGTAAATGCAATGAATAGGTTAGGGCACCATTACTCCATATCATGCACATAGTGTCCCCTAAGACAAGTATGATGGTCATAATTTGGCCTTGTTACTTGTAAGTTGGAATTTACCCCTATTCTTTAACATGCCCATCAGGTGATATTCTAAATTTTTGTAGATACAGAAAATAATAGTAAGCAACCATAGATCACTGACTGACATGGGGCCTAGTGATCATTTGGCAATTTCAAACAGGTCAAATAATTGTATTGTTCACAGAAATGCTTAAAGCTGTGTCAGCAGGCCTCGCATACATGCCATGGCATATGATTTATGTGCATGTTAAGTTTGCAGGTACAAATGTGCTTACCTAGGTACCTATACCCACCATTTAGGTGTGGTCAGTTGACAAAAGGATCATGAATTTCTGTAAAATTGGAATGAATCATTTCATGCAGAATATTAAAAGACAGGCTCACACATACCATGTGTTGACAACCTGGGTGGGCATTTCTGGCACTTACCAGTTTAAAGCAAGTTTTTTCCTTATCCTCAGTGAAAACAAAAATAATGACACTTGTTTGTTTTCATGGTAGCACTGAACAACATATCTAACTTACCAGTTTAAGCCAGGTTTAACCAGGGAAAATTGGCAATAATTAAAGCATTCACTATTATGCACATGGTAATTTGGGTGGCTTTCTTTGGTTGGTATCATGTCACCACACAAATATGAATTCATATAATTCTGCTAGTAGGTAATGTTTTATTCCAATTTGCCATAAATTCATGATCATTTTGTCAACAGACTACATTGACATGGTAAGGAATTGATGTGCCCACAGACCTAACATGCATGGAGATCCTGAACCATGGGGCATATGTAAGAACTGCCTTCCTAGCTTTAGGCACTTATGTGCACCAGACAGACTTAGGTATGTTTTTACATTGTCAAATGACCACTAGACTCAATGTATAGGTATGCATGCTGAAATAGTTTTTGCCACTTTATCCCACTAGCAATTTCTGCTAGCTGGTTTAAATGACTAAAACCTGGTGGCATAAATCGTTTCTGCTGCCCACCCTACTACCAGCTAAATAAAAATTGAACAAAATGTCCTGGTGCTGAAAATGAAGGCTTGCAAAATTATGTCTGCGGAAACAGCAGGAGTTGGATATTCATGTTCATTTTGGTATGGGTTAGGTTAGGTCTGGTTAGGTTAGGAATCCTCTCAGCTGTCTTCACATGAATATCAAAATGAATATGAATATCCAACTCCTGCTGTCTTCACAGACATTTAAAAATTGTAATTTCGGACACATTTTGCAAGTTGCAAGTGTTAGGCGTATTTTGTTAGACGTGAGAGAGGTAGAATTAGTGTACTGAGGCACAAAACACCACTTATAAGTCACAGTTGAGCTCATTTTCATGGACTTTTACGCACAAATTCGAAACTCTCGCGAGCACGCTATTTCCCCACCCTCGTCAGGCGCAAATAACCTTGTAAATAATACCCTTGGCAGTCGTACTATCGAGTGACGTCAGTGCTTTGTCAGCCAATCAGATTATTGTAATTAAATGACGTAATTAATAGGTTTTTAAGAATTTTTGTACTTTTTAGCTTATATAAATCACAAATAACAAGAACATACTGACTTATAATTTAAAGCACATATACCCAACATAATCTTTACCCGGCTCAAAAAAGTGTAGCAGACCCCATTTGAGAAAATACGTGCCCCTAAAACGTTCCATTCGTGATGGTCATCGCCTAATTCGCAGCCTAACTGAGGATGACAAAATAATAGCTCAACACGATTCCAAAAGTACAGACGTGATATTATAGGATTTAGAAAGTGAATTGAGTTGAAAATATTTCCATTAAAAAATGCATGAAATAATTAAAACTGCCCAAAATGGTAGCCCAGATGACGTCATTTGTACCATTCGAGCCGACACGCGGGAAGGCATGTGGATGACAGTGACCTGAGTGGGGGGGACATTCCTTGCCTACATGCGACATACATCTTCGATTACATATCTAATGTGAACTGAGATAACGTGTGAGCAACGCTAAGGTAGAAAGTAAAAGAGTGCCCAATAAAGGGTAATTAAACATATTGTGACTGGTATTGGAAACGGGTATTTTAAAGTGTTGTCTAACTCTGAGGCGACCTTGTTGATGAAGGTGAAACACATCAGAAAGTGGTTCTGGTGATTGATTTAGGAAGCCTAGCATGATGTAAATACATCGCTGACAATTACCCATGTGATACCCAGTAACTTCAGAACTCTGCTTGATACAAAATTCATTTGTATGGCATAAGTAATTCTTCTCATCAGCAATCCTAACAACATGCTTCTGTAACTTAATAATCTTGTCAAGCTTAGAGTTGTACAAACTGATAATCTTCCAAGTGTGACCCCTCATGCTTTCTTCATGTCAAAAAGGCATCTAAGTCATAGTTGACTGCCAATCAGCTCTTGGTGATGTCATCTAAGTATGGAGAAAAACCTCCAAGACTCCAGATGCAGTGCATGGGCCAAACCACCATCTGCTTTGTGGTCCTATTACATTGAGAACATGCATAAGCCCTATATCTGATATGTTAAGGTAGATTAGTGTGTTAAAATAAGAATGCATGCTTTTTATAATGTACTGAACTTTCTTTTTGCCCTTGATTGTATGCCCTTGATAGCAAAGGTTTGAGAAGCATGGCCATCAGATGAGATGGGCCGGGTTTGGCTGGTTTAACAGCTCATCAACATTTTAACATATGTACTTGACAGGCTTGCTCAGGCTTTGCTCATAGTAAGATAGCTTCAGTAATTGTGGATGTGATACATGGTTAAAATAATGTTTTTTTTTGTTATGTGTGAGATGTAACAAGCACAGTTCGATGTCAAAATTTGCCATAAAATTAGTGTTGTTTAAAATGCTTTTGATGCCTCAGACTCCAATTCAAGCTGATGGTGTGGGTTCCAAGGAGCAGGATGTCAACATGTCTTTGAGAATGATGTTGATTGAGCATTCAGAAAGTGGTATATTCCACCCTGTTTCACAAATAATATATCACTAATGTGATAAATGTACTGGCATTTCCAGTATGCTGGTGACAATATTTTGGGTAAAAGAACTTGTGGGAATGTTCAGATTTCCATGCAATGATCAGATTGTATATTCATTGACCAATCTGGTGCCAGATGATGATGGATCTACCCAAGGAGCACCAAGAAGGACTGAAGCTACTTGCTACTTTGCCCAAGAAGCATTTCAAGACCATCGTCAAGCGGGCAGTGTTGGACGGCACTGATCCATCAAAGAGGGAGCATGTGTCTTGTAAGCACTACATTAAATCCAGCAATTCTCAGACCATATTTGGCTTCTGTGTAATCCATGATGTATCTTCCAAACTGTTTACTATTTTGACTGTCTGTGGTCCAGGAACATGTTTTGCCAACCATGGCATACCAATATCCCTGTCTGGGTCCTGTGGCATGTGTTTGCTATCCCATACCAACATCTTAGTCTGGTGTGCTGTAATGTGTTGTGTTGACCATCCTATGCCAACATCCCTGCATGAGGTCCTGCAACATGTGCACTTATTTCCATGCTTTTCTGTTTTAATTATGATATTCCATGTACTCTGTAGCCAATGCTGTGTACACACCCCTAAACCATAGCAACTAAGTATCATGTACAGGATGTGAGAAAGTGTTTGGTCACTTGTAAATCACTATCTCATAGTGACTTGGCATTGCATGGCAGTCCCTGAATAGCTTGAAGAATGTACAAGAGTATCAATGGACACATTCACATAGTTCTGAACTGATGTGTGTTATTAGCACATTTGTTTCTGAAATATTTGAATGTGTGTCAGAAAATGTCAATATATGATCCAATAAACCTCTGCTTACAATTGTGGTTATCATGTTGACCAATGAGCCTATTAATGAACATAGAATGAGTCAGTATGGTTGGATATTATGAATATAAAACAACAGCTAGATATTTGTGCTTGTGTGTGGCAGCACTGCTGGTTAGGCATGTTAATTCCATGCTGGGTATTGTGTCGGGCAGCACTGCTGGTGAAGTGTGCTGACCCCAGGCTGGGTGTTGTGTGTGGCAGCACTGCTGGTGAAGTGTGCTGACCCCAGGCTGGGTGTTGTGTGGCAGCACTGCTGGTGAAGTGTGCTGACCCCAGGCTGGGTGTTGTGTGTGGCAGCACTGCTGGTGAAATGAGCTGACTCCAGCCTGGATGTTGTGTGTGGCAGCACTGCTGGTGAAATGAGCTGACCATAAGCTGGATGTTGTGTGTGGCAGCACTGCTGGTGAAGTGTGTTGACCATAGGCTGGATGTTGTGTGTGGCAGCACTGCTGGTGAAGTGTGTTGACTCCAGGCTGGATGTTGTGTGTGGCAGCACTGCTGGTGAAGTGTGTTGACTCCAGGCTGGATGTTGTGTGTGGCAGCACTGCTGGTGAAGTGTGCTGACTCCAGGCTGGATGTTGTGTGTGGCAGCACTGCTGGTGAAGTGTGCTGACTCCAGCCTGGATGTTGTGTGTGGCAGCACTGCTGGTGAAGTGTGTTGACTCCAGGCTGGATGTTGTGTGTGGCAGGACTGCTGGTGAGGTATGCTGACCATAAGCTGGATGTTGTGTGTGGCAGCACTGCTGGTGAAGTGTGCTGACTCCAGCCTGGGTGCTGTGTGTGGCAGCACTGCTGGTGAAGTGTGCTGACTCCAGCCTGGATGTTGTGTGTGGCAGCACTGCTGGTGAAGTGTGCTGGCTCCAGGCCGGACACTGTGCGCCACGCTCACGCCGCAGTCCTGGCGACGTTTCTGGAGCACGTGCGCCACTCGGCGGGCGACGCCGACCCGTCCGGCGACAGTCAGCTGCAGCACTTGCTGCAGAGCGCCGGCTGGACGTCCGAGCAGCAGGTGAGTGTGTGGTGAGCCCTGTCTGAGCAGGAGGTGGGCGTGTGGTGGGCCCTGTCCGAGCAGCAGGTGAGTGTGTGGTGAGCCCTGTCTGAGCAGGAGGTGGGCGTGTGGTGGGCCCTGTCCGAGCAGCAGGTGAGCGTGTGGGCAGACTGGAGTGTTTGCTTTGTGACATGTTTATAGTTATATGAACCCCTGTCCCGGAGGCAACAAATGCTGCTTGGAATCAGTGCAGAGTTCTGCAGATTAACCACTTGAGTGAACACACTGAACTACTTCGGGCACTCCCCCTGTAAATGGGAGCACTTTGTACTCAGAGCATCAGCAAACTCCATGGCCTCTCCGTATCTGTGTGGGTAATGCGCTCGTGTTTGTGCCTCATATTCGCCGCCTACAAGGCTTGGTAAGGAATCTGCGACAGGGTCTGCTTGCAGGATGTCCGGAACACTCAGCATATGGTGTGTGCCTGAGCCATGTAGATTGGCCACGGACCCCAGTACCCCACAGTGGGGCCAACCGCCAATGTGGATTGAATGGAGCATCGTTGTCTGCCTTCGTGCTGGTGTTTCTTTTAATGGTTGCACTTGTGCAATTACTCCCTGGGTGTGTTGTTTCATGACCATGGCACAGGCGATATTTGTATATGCTGCTGTGCGGAGTTGCCGAGTAACAATAGTGTGCCATTTGTCGGACAGGTGGAGCTAGTGTCGCTGGTGGCTGAGGTGCGGCCAACCGCACGTGGTTTACTCGCCCAGGTCGGCCATGACCATACCAGACTGTTGGACGTGCGGTGGAGAGAGCTCCATACTGTACAGGTAAGACAGCTCCATCAGCCAAAGTTGAGTGTGGCAGATGCGGCAGCTCTATCAGTCTGACCGACACCCTTGCCACAGTCGAGTGTGGCGGCTCCGTAATTTGTATCATTCTGACCCGACACCCCTGCCACAGTCGAGTGTGGTCAGCCTGACCCGACACCCCTGCCACAGTCGAGTGTGGCTGGTCTGACCCGACACCCCTGCCACAGTCGAGTGTGGCCGGTCTGACCCGACACCCCTGCCACAGTCTAGTGTGGTCAGCCTGACCCGACACCCCTGCCACAGTCGAGTGTGGGTCTGACCCGACACCCCTGCCACAGTCGAGTGTGGCCGTTCTGACCCGACACCCCTGCCACAGTCGAGTGTGGTCCGCCTGACCCGACACCCCTGCCACAGTCGAGTGTGGTCAGCCTGACCCGACACCCCTGCCACAGTCGAGTGTGGTCAGCCTGACCCGACACCCCTGCCACAGTCGAGTGTGGCCGGTCTGACCCGACACCCCTGCCACAGTCGAGTGTGGTCAGCCTGACCCGACACCCCTGCCACAGTCGAGTGTGGCCGGTCTGACCCGACACCCCTGCCACAGTCGAGTGTGGCCAGCCTGACCCGACACCCCTGCCACAGTCGAGTGTGGCCAGCCTGACCCGACACCCCTGCCACAGTCGAGTGTGGTCAGCCTGACCCGACACCCCTGCCACAGTCGAGTGTGGTCAGCCTGACCCGACACCCCTGCCGCAGTCGAGTGTGGTCAGTCTGACCCGGCACCCCTGCCACAGTCGAGTGTGGTCAGTCTGACCCGACACCCCTGCCACAGTCGAGTGTGGCCGGTCTGACCCGACACCCCTGCCACAGTCGAGTGTGGCCGGTCTGACCCGACACCCCTGCCACAGTCGAGTGTGGCCGGTCTGACCCGACACCCCTGCCACAGTCGAGTGTGGCCAGCCTGACCCGACACCCCTGCCACAGAGTGTGGGTCTGACCCGACACCCCTGCCACAGTCGAGTGTGGCCGGTCTGACCCGACACCCCTGCCACAGTCGAGTGTGGTCAGCCTGACCCGACACCCCTGCCACAGTCGAGTGTGGCCGGTCTGACCCGACACCCCTGCCACAGTCGAGTGTGGCCGGTCTGACCCGACACCCCTGCCACAGTCGAGTGTGGTCCGCCTGACCCGACACCCCTGCCACAGTCGAGTGTGGCCAGCCTGACCCGACACCCCTGCCACAGTCGAGTGTGGTCAGCCTGACCCGACACCCCTGCCACAGTCGAGTGTGGCCGGTCTGACCCGACACCCCTGCCACAGTCGAGTGTGGTCAGCCTGACCCGACACCCCTGCCACAGTCGAGTGTGGCCGGTCTGACCCGACACCCCTGCCGCAGTCGAGTGTGGTCAGTCTGACCCGACACCTGACCAGGACACCCCTGCCACAGTCGAGTGTGCGGTCTGACCCGACACCCCTGCCACAGTCGAGTGTGGCCAGCCTGACCCGACACCCCTGCCACAGTCGAGTGTGGCCGGTCTGACCCGACACCCCTGCCGCAGTCGAGTGTGGCCGGTCTGACCCGACACCCCTGCCGCAGTCGAGTGTGGTCAGCCTGACCCGGCACCCCTGCCACAGTCGAGTGTGGCGGTCTGACCCGACACCCCTGCCACAGTCGAGTGTGGCCGGTCTGACCCGACACCCCTGCCACAGTCGAGTGTGGTCAGCCTGACCCGACACCCCTGCCACAGTCGAGTGTGGTCAGCCTGACCCGACACCCCTGCCACAGTCGAGTGTGGCCGGCCTGACCCGACACCCCTGCCACAGTCGAGTGTGGCCGGTCTGACCCGACACCCCTGCCACAGTCGAGTGTGGCCGGTCTGACCCGACACCCCTGCCACAGTCGAGTGTGGCCGGTCTGACCCGACACCCCTGCCACATGTTAGGTAATCGTTGGTGTGCACGATGCCTCCAAATCCGAACGAAACAAAAGCATCGACATAGCATAGAAACAATAGAGAACAAAATAATGTAAATTTCGGAACTAGTTATTACCTCAGCCAATTACTCTCCAGGATATTTTCACACTGGCAGGACGGCGGCCCAGCACAATCACTCTGTAACCACAGATGAATCGTCATTCGGCTTGCGCCAATCTTGTCTCATTCTAAATAACAAAGATATGAGGGATTAGGTTTTCGTATGTCTTCAGAATTCTGTCGAAATGACGCTTCAGAAGGAAATATTGGAATATACCACGATTCTTCTTCATAATTCCGGGAAATACTGGCGCTACACCAAAAATCTCCATTACGAAACCTCTCGTCTTGCTGCCATATCTTGCGACCATAGTGGAACTCGAAATATGCACAACGACGTCATATACTCGCATATCGGACCCGGAGGTCCTGTTCTCCAGCCGCATTCCAATCGGGAGACTACCGGAGAACGTAATTCTGGACATCTCAGACAGTTTTAAGTAATTCTGTTAATATCATGAAATAGAGCATTCAATTTCGAATTGAAATGCATAAAATAGCACCAGCTAGCGAACTTCATTGATGGCAGAAGACCTATTTTTGGGAGCCATGTAAATGCTTTAAAAAATGCAAAAGACCTTGGGTTACTTTGGTATGAATTCCACCTCAATTCGCAAAACTACAGTAACCCATCAAGAGAAAAGCATCTGAATAGTAGGTTTTATCACTTCAGCAACTGCAGTAACTGTGCATGTACGGAGTTATTACGTTCTCCGGGCCATTTATGGTCACAATTAGACGTCATTTAAAATAGTTACGAAAAATCTATCATTTCATCATTTGACCACCCTTGGATACGTCGCCGTTAGGACAGGACAATATCCGTACTAGAGTAGGAGAATTAACAAATTATTGGGACGGTCTCGCCCGATTCATGTTTTGATCTAGGATAAAGACAACGTAATTTCATGATTAGGAACATATATCTTCAGTGTATTGATTCCTATATAACTGAAGAAAAAGGTAACACCGTATTGACGTATGAATTCCTATTAAAGGCGACAGGAATTGAGGTCAAGCAGCGGTCTTGAAATTGTGTAAATATTGCAGTCATGTTTACACAGCGACCACACTTTGACCGCGCGTTTCGCCTCGCTGCTTTGTCCCCTTGCCTTTGCGCGAAGATCTTTGTCTCGATTGGTTGGGTATACTCGGGTTGAGACAAACGTTTGAGAGCTTTCCGGGAGAAAAAAACCTAGTAAGTGCGAGTGAATTAAGTGGGCGTAATTGAAGTGACTTAGGGTCCAGTAAAGGGGTGTAAGTATGCTTGTAAGTAAGCGGCTTGTACGCTTTTCAGCAATCATCTTTTTTTGGGGGCTCCGACACCAGTAGCTTTCTGTTTTTTAGGAGGGGGTGGGGTCTGAGGCCATTTTTGTATTCTCCGACTCCATGGGCAGGAATATCTTCTTTTTCTTGGAGGGCTCCGATACAAATTTTTTATTCTCCGACTCCAGGTCAGCGAACCACTTTTCCCACGCTGCAGTCGAGTGTGGCCGGTCTGACCCGACACCCCTGCCACAGTCGAGTGTGGGTCTGACCCGACACCCCTGCCACAGTCGAGTGTGGCCGGTCTGACCCGACACCCCTGCCACAGTCGAGTGTGGCCCGAACCGAAGAGTGGGTCTGACCCGACACCCCTGCCACAGTCGAGTGTGGCCAGCCTGACCCGACACCCCTGCCACAGTCGAGTGTGGCCGTCTGACCCGACACCCCTGCCACAGTCGAGTGTGGCGGTCTGACCCGACACCCCTGCCACAGTCGAGTGTGGCCGGTCTGACCCGACACCCCTGCCACAGTCGATTGTGGCCGGTCTGACCCGACACCCCTGCCACAGTCGAGTGTGGCCGGTCTGACCCGACACCCCTGCCACAGTCGAGTGTGGTCAGCCTGACCCGACACCCCTGCCACAGTCGAGTGTGCGGTCTGACCCGACACCCCTGCCACAGTCGAGTGTGGCCGGTCTGACCCGACACCCCTGCCACAGTCGAGTGTGGCCGGTCTGACCCGACACCCTGCCACAGTCGAGTGTGCCGGTCTGACCCGACACCCCTGCCACAGTCGAGTGTGGGCCGGTCTGACCCGACACCCCTGCCACAGTCGAGTGTGGCCGGTCTGACCCGACACCCCTGCCACAGTCGAGTGTGGCCGGTCTGACCCGACACCCCTGCCACAGTCGAGTGTGGTCAGCCTACCCGACACCCCTGCCACAGTCGAGTGTGGCCGGTCTGACCCGACACCCCTGCCACAGTCGAGTGTGGCCGGTCTGACCCGACACCCCTGCCACAGTCGAGTGTGGCCGGTCTGACCCGACACCCCTGCCACAGTCGAGTGTGGCCGGTCTGACCCGACACCCCTGCCACAGTCGAGTGTGGTCGGCCTGACCCGACACCCCTGCCACAGTCGAGTGTGGCCGGTCTGACCCGACACCCCTGCCGCAGTCGAGTGTGGTCAGCCTGACACCCCTGCCACAGTCGAGTGTGGCCGGTCTGACCCGACACCCTGCCACAGTCGAGTGTGGCCGGCCTGACCCGACACCCCTGCCACAGTCGAGTGTGGTCAGCCTGACCCGACACCCCTGCCACAGTCGAGTGTGGTCAGTCTGACCCGACACCCCTGCCACAGTCGAGTGTGGCTGGTCTGACCCGACACCCCTGCCACAGTCGAGTGTGGCCGGTCTGACCCGACACCCCTGCCACAGTCGAGTGTGGTCGGTCTGACCCGACACCCCTGCCACAGTCGAGTGTGGCCGGTCTGACCCGACACCCCTGCCACAGTCGAGTGTGGTCAGCCTGACCCGACACCCCTGCCACAGTCGAGTGTGGCCGGTCTGACCCGACACCCCTGCCACAGTCGAGTGTGGCCGGTCTGACCCGACACCCCTGCCACAGTCGAGTGTGGCCGGTCTGACCCGACACCCCTGCCACAGTCGAGTGTGGGTCTGACCCGACACCCCTGCCACAGTCGAGTGTGGCCGGTCTGACCCGACACCCCTGCCACAGTCGAGTGTGGCCGGTCTGACCCGACACCCCTGCCACAGTCGAGTGTGGCCGGTCTGACCCGACACCCCTGCCACAGTCGAGTGTGGGTCTGACCCGACACCCCTGCCACAGTCGAGTGTGGCCGGTCTGACCCGACACCCCTGCCACAGTCGAGTGTGGGTCTGACCCGACACCCCTGCCACAGTCGAGTGTGGCCAGCCTGACCCGACACCCCTGCCACAGTCGAGTGTGGCCAGCCTGACCCGACACCCCTGCCACAGTCGAGTGTGGCCGGTCTGACCCGACACCCCTGCCACAGTCGAGTGTGGCAGTCTGACCCGACACCCCTGCCACAGTCGAGTGTGGGTCTGACCCGACACCCCTGCCACAGTCGAGTGTGGCCGGTCTGACCCAACACCCCTGCCACAGTCGATTGTGGCCGGTCTGACCCGACACCCCTGCCACAGTCGAGTGTGGTCAGCCTGACCCGACACCCCTGCCACAGTCGAGTGTGGCCGGTCTGACCCGACACCCCTGCCACAGTCGAGTGTGGGTCTGACCCGGCACCCCTGCCACAGTCGAGTGTGGCCGGTCTGACCCGACACCCCTGCCACAGTCGAGTGTGGCCGGTCTGACCCGACACCCCTGCCACAGTCGAGTGTGGCCGGCCTGACCCGACACCCCTGCCACAGTCGAGTGTGGCCGGCCTGACCCGACACCCCTGCCACAGTCGAGTGTGGTCAGTCTGACCCGACACCCCTGCCACAGTCGAGTGTGGCCGGCCTGACCCGACACCCCTGCCACAGTCGAGTGTGGTCAGCCTGACCCGACACCCCTGCCATAGTCGAGTGTGGCCGGCCTGACCCGACACCCCTGCCACAGTCGAGTGTGGCCGGTCTGACCCGACACCCCTGCCACAGTCGAGTGTGGCCGGTCTGACCCGACACCCCTGCCACAGTCGAGTGTGGTCAGCCTGACCCGGCACCCCTGCCGCAGTCGAGTGTGGTCGTCTGACCCGACACCCCTGCCACAGTCGAGTGTGGCCGGCCTGACCCGACACCCCTGCCACAGTCGAGTGTGGTCAGCCTGACCCGACACCCCTGCCACAGTCGAGTGTGGTCGGTCTGACCCGACACCCCTGCCACAGTCGAGTGTGGTCAGCCTGACCCGACACCCCTGCCACAGTCGAGTGTGGCCGGCCTGACCCGACACCCCTGCCACAGTCGAGTGTGGCCGGTCTGACCCGACACCCCTGCCACAGTCGAGTGTGGTCAGCCTGACCCGACACCCCTGCCACAGTCGAGTGTGGCCGGTCTGACCCGACACCCCTGCCACAGTCGAGTGTGGCCGGTCTGACCCGACACCCCTGCCACAGTCGAGTGTGGCCAGCCTGACCCGACACCCCTGCCACAGTCGAGTGTGGCCGGTCTGACCCGACACCCCTGCCACAGTCGAGTGTGGGTCTGACCCGACACCCCTGCCACAGTCGAGTGTGGCCGGTCTGACCCGACACCCCTGCCACAGTCGAGTGTGGCCGGTCTGACCCGACACCCCTGCCACAGTCGAGTGTGGCCGGTCTGACCCGACACCCCTGCCGCAGTCGAGTGTGGCCGGTCTGACCCGACACCCTGCCACAGTCGAGTGTGGCCGGTCTGACCCGACACCCCTGCCACAGTCGAGTGTGGCCGGTCTGACCCGACACCCCTGCCACAGTCGAGTGTGGTCAGTCTGACCCGACACCCCTGCCACAGTCGAGTGTGGCCGGTCTGACCCGACACCCCTGCCACAGTCGAGTGTGGTCAGCCTGACCCGACACCCCTGCCACAGTCGAGTGTGGTCTGTCTGACCCGACACCCCTGCCACAGTCGAGTGTGGCCGGTCTGACCCGACACCCCTGCCACAGTCGAGTGTGGTCGGTCTGACCCGACACCCCTGCCACAGTCGAGTGTGGCCGGTCTGACCCGACACCCCTGCCACAGTCGAGTGTGGCCGGTCTGACCCGACACCCCTGCCACAGTCGAGTGTGGCCGGTCTGACCCGACACCCCTGCCACAGTCGAGTGTGGTCAGCCTGACCCGACACCCCTGCCACAGTCGAGTGTGGTCAGTCTGACCCGACACCCCTGCCACAGTCGAGTGTGGCCGGTCTGACCCGACACCCCTGCCACAGTCGAGTGTGGTCAGTCTGACCCGACACCCCTGCCACAGTCGAGTGTGGCCGGTCTGACCCGACACCTCCTGCCACAGTCGAGTGTGGCCGGTCTGACCCGACACCCCTGCCACAGTCGAGTGTGGCCGGTCTGACCCGACACCCCTGCCACAGTCGAGTGTGGCCGGTCTGACCCGACACCCCTGCCACAGTCGAGTGTGGCCGGTCTGACCCGACACCCCTGCCACAGTCGAGTGTGGCCAGCCTGACCCGACACCCCTGCCACAGTCGAGTGTGGGTCTGACCCGACACCCCTGCCACAGTCGAGTGTGGCCGGTCTGACCCGACACCCCTGCCACAGTCGAGTGTGGCCGGTCTGACCCGACACCCCTGCCACAGTCGAGTGTGGCGTCTGACCCAACACCCCTGCCACAGTCGAGTGTGGCCGGTCTGACCCGACACCCCTGCCACAGTCGAGTGTGGTCCGCCTGACCCGACACCCCTGCCACAGTCGAGTGTGGCCGGTCTGACCCGACACCCCTGCCACAGTCGAGTGTGGTCAGCCTGACCCGACACCCCTGCCACAGTCGAGTGTGTGGGTCTGACCCGACACCCCTGCCACAGTCGAGTGTGGCCGGTCTGACCCGACACCTCCTGCCACAGTCGAGTGTGGCCGGTCTGACCCGACACCCCTGCCACAGTCGAGTGTGGGTCTGACCCGACACCCCTGCCACAGTCGAGTGTGGCCGTTCTGACCCGACACCCCTGTCACAGTCGAGTGTGGCCGGTCTGACCCGACACCTCCTGCCACAGTCGAGTGTGGTCAGCCTGACCCGACACCCCTGCCACAGTCGAGTGTGGCCGGTCTGACCCGACACCCCTGCCACAGTCGAGTGTGGCCGGTCTGACCCGACACCCCTGCCACAGTCGAGTGTGGCCGGTCTGACCCGACACCCCTGCCACAGTCGAGTGTGGCCGGCCTGACCTGACACCCCTGCCACAGTCGAGTGTGGCCGGTCTGACCCGACACCCCTGCCACAGTCGAGTGTGGCCGGTCTGACCCGACACCCCTGCCACAGTCGAGTGTGGCCGGTCTGACCCGACACCCCTGCCACAGTCGAGTGTGGTCAGCCTGACCCGACACCCCTGCCACAGTCGAGTGTGGCCGGTCTGACCCGACACCCCTGCCACAGTCGAGTGTGGCCGGTCTGACCCGACACCCCTGCCACAGTCGAGTGTGGCCGGTCTGACCCGACACCCCTGCCACAGTCGAGTGTGGCCGGCCTGACCTGACACCCCTGCCACAGTCGAGTGTGGGTCTGACCCGACACCCCTGCCACAGTCGAGTGTGGCCGGTCTGACCCGACACCCCTGCCACAGTCGAGTGTGGCCGGTCTGACCCGACACCCCTGCCACAGTCGAGTGTGGCCGGTCTGACCCGACACCCCTGCCACAGTCGAGTGTGGCCGGCCTGACCCGACACCCCTGCCACAGTCGAGTGTGGCCGGTCTGACCCGACACCCCTGCCACAGTCGAGTGTGGCCGGTCTGACCCGACACCCCTGCCACAGTCGAGTGTGGGGTCTGACCTGACACCCCTGCCACAGTCGAGTGTGGCCGGTCTGACCCGACACCCCTGCCACAGTCGAGTGTGGCCGGTCTGACCCGGCACCCCTGCCACAGTCGAGTGTGGCCGGTCTGACCCGACACCCCTGCCACAGTCGAGTGTGGCCGGCCCGGCGGCGGAGAGCGAGTTCGAGCTGACGCTGGTCACCCAGCGGCCGGACGGCGCGGTGCAGGAGCGCGTGCTCGCCTGCTCCCGACACCAGCTGCAGGACGCCGTGCAGGCGCTGCGGCTCGCCGGCCGGGCCCTGCACGCGCTCGCCGACGGCTCCGCGGCTCCGGTGGAGCCCTGACGGCAGCCGCGCAGCCGAGCCGCTCTGTGGCAGCTGACGGAGCCGAGCTGACGGGCCCGAGCTGCTCAGTCCGGGGAATTCAGGCGCGCGTCGATCACGCAGCCTGACAGCCTGAGATCAACTGACAGCACATGGTTGGATGATCTCGCTGTGTGGTGGACATTTCGGCCCGCTAGGAGCGGGCAGTACCGAGATATTGAGAGCGAGTGGCGGGGAGTGACAAATCGCTGCCGGCTGTACAGGCTCTGACAGTCCGACCGCGGCGTGGGCGGGTTGCTCATACCTGTGGTGGTCACAGACTGGACACAAGGATCAAGCTGTAGCGACAGCTCGGTTGAACCATGAAACGGGCCACATTTGCACTGTTGTTCTCTGCCTTGAAGTCCCCCTCTGCCCCTCGCGTCAAATGCGACTAAGACTATGGTGCCGATACATAGACCATGTGGTATATATCGGCGGAACGGGTCACGCTAGCTATTGACACGGTATCGGTTGATTAGTGATCAGTGGGCCATTTTATCAGTGGGCGATGAATTACTTTGCGTGCATGTATTTCCCCATTTTGAAGGTGTCCGGGATATTGTGTGAGGGAAGCAAGTTACGTGACGCACGTGTACGCTTCACCACTCTGACGCATGATGTCAGATATCTTTGTGTTCTGCATTTATATGTGTGGGCGGACAACCATTGGTCCAGACTTGGAAAGTGAACACCCAAGCCTGCAGCTAGCGTCGGGCGGCTGGATCCGTGTCTGACCGTACCGTTCCCAGCTCGTCATGATGCTCCGTGAGGAGGTTCGGCCTTGACTACCACAGGCACGGGACAGCGGATCTTGGGATCACGAATCACGGGACTTGGGCGGCTGCGAACCAGCGGCCCATTTCCAGAAGAGAACAAGCGAATACGTAGAACACAATCTGAAGGAGCCACTGCAAGCTTGTAGCGAGATTGAAGTCCGGCACCGGATAATTGTCAGTCTGTGATATCTTGTCATGTCGAGTAGTTCGCGCCGGTGTCATGTAGTGCATACACGCGCACTGATCAGTTCATTACGTTGTGCCAACTCGCAAGTTTGTTACTGTGCATTGTGGAACCAGGCTTGCCACTGCCGTGTGTGGAAGCTTCTTGTGGATAGTCTATAGTGTGACAACCATGCCTTCTGTAAAACAAATTGTGAAATATATCGTGCGATTCTTACTGCGAATATGACTATCCCCGACGGGTGCCTTTCGCAGCGCGTGGTGACTGCGGTGGTGGATTGTTCACAGGACATCTCGGATTGAAAATATCGGCTATGCGTACGCCCAGGCTGGATGTGGAGTGTTCTCGGAGCGTGGACGCGGACCCACAGATTCTCCGGGATTTGTCCAGCTTCACGCCGGGTGTTGTGCGAGGTCGGCGGAAATGGCCGCTCGTCGGTGATGTCCACTCCTGTGGACCGGGGTGGTGACGATCGGGGCGACTGATGTCCACTACTGTGGACCAGGGTGGTGACGATCGGGGCGACTGATGTCCACTCCTGTGGACCAGGGTGGTGACGACCGGGGCGGCTGATGTCCACTCCTGTGGACCAGGGTGGTGACGACCGGGGCGACTGATGTCCACTCCTGTGGACCAGGGTGGTGACGATCGGGGCGACTGATGTCCACTCCTGTGGACCAGGGTGGTGACGATCGGGGCGACTGATGTCCACTACTGTGGACCAGGGTGGTGACGATCGGGGCGACTGATGTCCACTCCTGTGGACCGGGGTGGTGACGATCTGGGCGAGTGATGTTCACTCCTGTGGACCGGGGTGGTGACGATCGGGGCGACTGATGTCCACTCCTGTGGACCAGGGTGGTGACGATCTGGGCGAGTGATGTTCACTCCTGTGGACCAGGGTGGTGACGATCGGGGCGACTGATGTTCACTCCTGTGGACCAGGGTGGTGACGATCTGGGCGAGTGATGTTCACTCCTGTGGACCAGGGTGGTGACGGTCGGGGCGACTGATGTCCACTACTGTGGACCAGGGTGGTGACGATCGGGGCGACTGATGTCCACTCCTGTGGACCAGGGTGGTGACGATCGGGGCGACTGATGTCCACTACTGTGGACCAGGGTGGTGACGATCGGGGCGACTGATGTCCACTACTGTGGACCGGGGTGGTGACGATCGGGGCGACTGATGTTCACTCCTGTGGACCAGGGTGGTGACGATCGGGGCGACTGATGTCCACTACTGTGGACCAGGGTGGTGACGATCGGGGCGACTGATGTCCACTCCTGTGGACCAGGGTGGTGACGATCGGGGCGACTGAAGTTCACTCCTGTGAACCAGGGTGGTGACGATCGGGGGGACTGATGTTCACTCCTGTGGACCAGGGTGGTGACGATCGGGGCGACTGATGTCCACTCCTGTGGACCAGGGTGGTGAGATCGGGGCGACTGATGTCCACTACTGTGGACCAGGGTGGTGAAGATCGGGGCGGCTGATGTCCACTACTGTGGACCAGGGTGGTGACGATCGGGGCGACTGATGTCCACTACTGTGGACCAGGGTGGTGACGATCGGGGCGGCTGATGTCCACTACTGTGGACCAGGGTGGTGACGATCGGGGCGACTGATGTCCACTACTGTGGACCAGGGTGGTGACGATCGGGGCGACTGATGTCCACTCCTGTGGACCAGGGTGGTGACGATCGGGGCGACTGAAGTTCACTCCTGTGAACCAGGGTGGTGACGATCGGGGGACTGATGTTCACTCCTGTGGACCAGGGTGGTGACGATCGGGGCGACTGATGTCCACTCCTGTGGACCAGGGTGGTGACGACTGATGTCCACTACTGTGGACCAGGGTGGTGACGATCGGGACGACTGATGTCCACTACTGTGGACCAGGGTGGTGACGATCGGGGCGACTGATGTTCACTCCTGTGGACCAGGGTGGTGGCGATCGGGGCGACTGATGTCCACTCCTGTGGACCAGGGTGGTGACGATCGGGGCGACTGATGTCCACTCCTGTGGACCAGGGTGGTGACGATCGGGGCGACTGATGTCCACTCCTGTGGACCAGGGTGGCGACGATCGGGGCGACTGAAGTCCACTCCTGTGAACCAGGGTGGTGACGATCGGGGCGACTGATGTTCACTACTGTGGACCAGGGTGGTGACGATCGGGGCGACTGATGTCCACTACTGTGGACCAGGGTGGTGACGATCGGGGCGACTGATGTCCACTACTGTGGACCAGGGTGGTGACGATCGGGGCGACTGATGTCCACTCCTGTGGACCAGGGTGGTGACGATCGGGGCGGCTGATGTCCACTACTGTGGACCAGGGTGGTGACGATCGGGGCGACTGATGTCCACTCCTGTGGACCAGGGTGGTGACGATCGGGGCGGCTGATGTCCACTCCTGTGGACCAGGGTGGTGACGATCGGGGCGACTGATGTCCACTCCTGTGGACCGGGGTGGTGACGATCGGGGCGGCTGATGTCCACTCCTGTGGACCGGGGTGGTGACGATCGGGGCGACTGATGTCCACTCCTGTGGACCGGGGTGGTGACGATCGGGGCGACTGATGTCCACTACTGTGGACCAGGGTGGTGACGATCGGGGCGACTGATGTCCACTCCTGTGGACCAGGGTGGTGACGATCGGGGCGACTGATGTCCACTACTGTGGACCAGGGTGGTGACGATCGGGGCGACTGATGTCCACTACTGTGGACCAGGATTGGCGGCTCCAGGACTGAATGAAGCACATTTTTAGAATGTGTAGTCGCTACTAGTCAGCTGGTTTGGCATCTTCTAGTCGATACTTGCGTGCATCGGCCTACAGCCGATATGAAGGGTTCCTTGTTCGAGAAACACGCAAGATTTTCCTAAGAGGGCTCACATTTTTGACGGACACACCAGACTGGGCCCCCTTTGAGTGACATGGGTCCCTTCATTACCCAGGAACCCTCGTCTTTGGCTCAGGGGCCGTCTACTCACCGGCCCCTCTCAGTCAGGCCGAGGGTCTCTCCACCCGAGGGCCCTCTGTCAGTCCAGAGCCCTTCATACCAGCCTGGGCTCCCTCCAACGGTCCTGAGTTCTCTGGTTGCCGGGGGCACTTTCCTTCGGTCCTTCGGTCTAGGAGCCCTTTGTATTGACTCGGGGCCCTTCTTTAGAGGCTGGTGCCCTCTCCGTCAGACCCAGAGCCCTTTCGGTGTCCTGGGGCCCTACCGTCAGTTCCGGGCCCTTCATATCGGCTTGGATCCATTCGTTGACCCGTTTTCGGGACCATTTCCGGGCATAATCTGTCAGATCCGTATGAATTATCCGGTATAATCTGTAGTCCGTGTCCATTATCCAGCCATGACAACTGACAGAAGTGTATCAACACACGGTATCTGGGGATTTGGTGGTGAGTCGGTACGCTTGGTAGTGAACTTAATGACACGATGGAACTAATTGAAAGGTTAAAGTAAGTGTCTATCTAGAGAATTCGAGGCATGTAGATCGGTTCCGAAAAAACGTCTTCTATTCTACCGAAGATACAGGGCTGGCTGGGCACGGGAAGCCGCAAGTACTACGAACTCGATGGCGTCCATGTACATGATGGCCAACGGCGAGTCCTTCTTGCTTGTAGTACTCCTTGCCGAATCGCAAACAATTGTTGCTTAAGCAGTGACTTAGCATCTCAGTATCTCCGAAAGACAGGCCAAAAGTGTCGATTTCGCCCTGGCGCGCCGCCATGGGCTTCAGTGTAGCCGATATTGCTTACACTGTCGGTTCGCTACCGCATAAGTTTGCAACGCCAACAGTAAAGGCTATTGATGGTAAATTGCTCCAGATGGTAGTTTGTGGGGGAAGGTGCTTTTCAGCCGCTGTAAATAATCTGCGTTCGTCAGATGGACTGGTACAAACATGATGAACTGATAATTGCCATTCGCTATATTATTAGTATGAGGATAAGACTGAGACTTGCAAGTTTTCATTCGGCTTGCTGTACAGCGGCCAGCCGTCAGCGCTCACGTCGAATGGCTACGAGCGGTGTGTGTGTGTGTGGGGGGGGGGGGGTCTCAGACCATCCACCTTTCGGTTACCAACCCAACAATGGTTGGTAACCAGCATCTTGTGGTTCTAAGGTTGCGGGTTCGAGTCTCACCTATCGCCACTCTTCGCCCGGGACCAATCGCAGTGAGTGGTTAGCGACATCGCGTGGCCCGAACAGTCGTAGAATCGCAGTCTTTCTACGACTTCGCATGAGCCTATCGTGGCTATTAGGATAGGCAATTCACGTCCTACTCGCAGGTGTCGCCGCTCTGGTGGCTGCGTCTGGAAGCTTTAGCGCGTTGTCTCCCAATGAGTCCACCATCGCCGCCACAATAGCGCTTGCCTCAGTGATGTCATCGGAGGCGAACTGGCACGCCCTGCCTATCGTGGTTCATAATTGGGCTGATGGCATGCGCAGGAACTGGTGCAAGGTAAAGTCTACAGCACACATTGTGGCGCAACGCTGCGCTTGCTATCGGCGGAGGAAAGTACGAGATGCGTTGCGACATCGCGCAAATGGCCGCCAGCGACCACTGCTGTCAGTTTTCTTGTGCCAACTTCCAACATGGCTGCAGATTCATTTTGATGGGGACTAAAGCTCGATTTCGGTATCTCCGGTCCGATCAGCTCCCATGCATGGCGGCAAGACTGCTGGTGATAGCGTCGAAAACATTTGGAGCATCTGACAAGTTAGGACGTCGGGGCATCTTGCAGTTGCAGGGTTCTTGCTCTTTCGTACAAGTAACATTTTGTATCGTTAACATCTCTGTCATATCTCGTGACCTTGTGTGACCCCCTCCTGCTGGAGCTGGATCTTGTGTGATCTCCTTCCGGAGCTGGATCTTGTGTGACCCCCCTCCTGAGCTGGATCTTGTGTGACCCCCCTCCGGAGCTGGATCTTGTGTGAGCTCCCTCCTGAGCTGAGTCTTGTGTGAACCCCCTCCTGAGCTGAGTCTTGTGTGACCCCCTCCTGAGCTGGATCTTGTGTGATCCCCTCCTGAGCTGAGTCTTGTGTGATCTCCCTCCTGAGCTGAGTCTTGTGTGAGCTCCCTCCTGAGCTGAGTCTTGTGTGATCCCCCTCCGGAGCTGGATCTTGTGTGAGCTCCAATGTCTCGATCCACCATGTGACCACTACCACTGCCGGATCTGAGTGGCTGATGACAGCGAGATGTGCATGAAGAGTTAACTTAAAACTTCACTATAGCTACCAACATTTCGGCTCATGGGTGCAAATGACCAAACCTGGTAGATGCGCCATGAAACTCAAATAACCAACCAACCAACGTTTCGGCTACGTTCGTCATCAGGGTACCTGCGTTTTACTTGTCGTATTGTTGGCAATAGATGAAACGTTCGACAAGATATCGGACAGCTGCCGCCCCGGCAGCGCAGTTGGTTAGAGCGCCGGCCTTCTCTGGTCTCCTTCGTCCCGGCGACACAGGGTTCGAGTCGCTTTGTGCGCTCCCATTTAGCCCCCGGCTGGGAGGGTCAGTTGACAGCTGGCCCGATATGGCCGGAGACGAGTTACCGGGCGGCCGTGTCGGTGCATTGACGACAAGTTAAACTTTCGGTCAAAATCCTGCCGTTGAACTGGAAGTGATGGATCGGGTGGTGGGGCCAGGGTTCACCCAACACGCTTTGCTTAACAATAGGACCCTGGCTGATGAAGCCGCTCCGCCAAGAACTCTGAATACATTTAGATAAGAAGTATATATATATATATATATTTATATATATATATATATATATATATATATATATATATATATATATCACACATATTTAATTTTAATATAAATTTCCGTCTATCGATATCAACCACCCAGTTGTCACAGCACTGCGTCAGATGTCCGTGGGCAGAGTGCAGTGTCCTACCCACCTTGGCTATGTCAAGCATCCCTGCCATGCCGGCCGTTGTATTAGCGGGGAGCATTCACAACATCCAGTCAGCCCGTATCAACTCTCAGTGCGACGGCTGCCGATGTTCCCTTTCCCTCCCTTCCCTTTCATGTGAAGCCTGACTCTGTCTGATCTCTAGGTGCGCATTCCCTGCCTCCCCCACTGTTCTGCCTGACGTTGCATGACCTGAGTGCATCGCCGTCTGTCACTTGCGAGTGTGTCTGCCTATTAACTGTCAGCATCACCAGTGCACACGTGGCCTCGCTGCGAGTGCGGCTGCCTATTAACTGTCAGCATCACCAGTGCACACGTGGCCTCGCTGCGAGTGCGGCTGCCTATTAACTGCCAGCATCACCAGTTCCCTGTTACCCCTCTGTGAGTGTGACTGCCTATGAACTGCCAGCATCACCAGTGCACACGTGGCCTCGCTGCGAGTGTGTCTGCCTATTAACTGCCAGCATCACCAGTTCACACGTGGCCTCCCTGCGAGTGTGACTGCCTATTAACTGCCAGCATCACCAGTTCCCCTGTGACCCCTCTGTGAGTGTGACTGCCTATGAACTGCCAGCATCACCAGTTCACACGTGGCCTCCCTGCGAGTGTGACTGCCTATTAACTGCCAGCATCACCAGTTCACACGTGGCCTCCTGCGAGTGTGACTGCCTATTAACTGCCAGCATCACCAGTTCCCCTGTGACCCCTCTGTGAGTGTGACTGCCTATGAACTGCCAGCATCACCAGTTCACACGTGGCCTCCCTGCGAGTGTGACTGCCTATTAACTGCCAGCATCACCAGTTCCCCTGTGACCCCTCTGCGAGTGTGACTGCCTATTAACTGCCAGCATCACCAGTTCCCCTGTGACCCCTCTGTGAGTGTGACTGCCTATTAACTGCCAGCATCACCAGTTCACACGTGGCCTCCCTGCGAGTGTGACTGCCTATTAACTGCCAGCATCACCAGTTCCCCTGTGACCCCTCTGTGAGTGTGACTGCCTATTAACTGCCAGCATCACCAGTTCACACGTGGCCTCCCTGCGAGTGTGACTGCCTATTAACTGCCAGCATCACCAGTTCCCTGTGACCCCTCTGTGAGTGTGACTGCCTATGAACTGCCAGCATCACCAGTTCACATGTGGCCTCCTGCGAGTGCGGCTGCCT
Organism: Imbricaverruca yamaguchii; assembly: GCA_034440575.1. NCBI lineage: Eukaryota > Metazoa > Arthropoda > Thecostraca > Neoverrucidae > Imbricaverruca > Imbricaverruca yamaguchii. The sequence continues at coordinate 234,314 of JAOTOL010001214.1, forward strand.
ATGAACTGCCAGCATCACCAGTTCCCCTGTGACCCCTCTGTGAGTGTGACTGCCTATGAACTGCCAGCATCACCAGTTCACACGTGGCCTCCCTGCGAGTGCGGCTGCCTATTAACTGCCAGCATCACCAGTTCAAACGTGGCCTCCCTGCGAGTGTGACTGCCTATTAACTGCCAGCATCACCAGTTCACACGTGGCCTCGCTGCGAGTGTGACTGCCTATTAACTGCCAGCATCACCAGTTCCCCTGTGACCTCCTGTGAGTGTCCCTGCGAGTGTGACTGCCTATTAACTGCCAGCATCACCAGTTCCCCTGTGACCTCCCTGTGAGTGTGACTGCCTATGAACTGCCAGCATCACCAGTTCACACGTGGCCTCCCTGCGAGTGTGACTGCCTATTAACTGTCAGCATCACCAGTGCACACGTGGCCTCGCTGCGAGTGCGGCTGCCTATTAACTGTCAGCATCACCAGTGCACACGTGGCCTCGCTGCGAGTGCGGCTGCCTATTAACTGTCAGCATCACCAGTTCACACGTGGCCTCCCTGCGAGTGTGGTTTTAACTGCCAGCATCACCAGTTCCCTGTGACCCCTCTGCGAGTGTGACTGCCTATTAACTGCCAGCATCACCAGTTCACACGTGGCCTCCCTGCGAGTGTGACTACCTATTAACTGCCAGCATCACCAGTTCACAGGTCCCTGCGAGTGCGGCTGCCTATTAACTGCCAGCATCACCAGTTCACACGTGGCCTCCCTGCGAGTGTGACTACCTATTAACTGCCAGCATCACCAGTTCACACGTCCCTGCGAGTGCGGCTGCCTATTAACTGCCAGCATCACCAGTTCCTCTGTGACCTCTCTGTGAGTGTGACTGCCTATTAACTGCCAGTAGCACCAGTTCCTCGTGACCTCCCTGTGATTGTGACCATCTATGAACTGTTAGTAGTACCAGTGTTTCATTACCTCCCTGTGATTGTGACCATCTATGAACTGTTAGTAGTACCAGTTCCCCTATGGCCTCCCTGTAAGTGTGACCATGTATGAACTGTCAGTAGTACCAGTTCCCCTGTGACCTCCTATCAGCCAGACTCACATGTGATCCCTGACAGATCCACAGGTAAAGAAACGAGGCATGTGCGTCCTCCCTCTCCCCGATGTAGATGTGGTGCCCCTCCTACAAAGGCATGTCCCTTTAGGATTTTCGAGTGCACCCCCACCCCTCTGCCTAAATTTCCTCAAAATTAGTTGGCCGCGAATTATCAATTCTGGTCGAAGCGCCCTAAAGTCCAAATAACTAACTGACTTAGTGGTGTCCCTATGTAGAAATGACGCCCTCCATATAAGTACCCCCTCCATAAAAGTTGCTGGATCCGCCTCTGCGTGTGACCATCAGCGTCCTTGGGTGGCCGACAGGCCGGCCCGACCTTCACACGCGCGAGAGCGTAGTCGTGAACCGGCGTCACGACGATCGCCATCGACGGCCAGCGGCCTTTCCTCCTTTCACCCGAAGAGTCCAGCGGCAGACACAGACGCGTGGATCGATATCGATCACACAGGTGTGGCAGCGCTGCGGTCAGATCTGTCCGGCTGGCGCGTGGTCAGGCTGAGGTGCGGCCCTCACCTGCTGTTCCACCCAGCCATGCGATGGGCGGACTCGCGGATCATCGCACTGCAACGCGCTCCGTCGCGTCTTCGTGTCCCACGGGGTTGTAGCTAACGTGACTGTGGTGTCTACCTAATAGATTCAGTACCTTCAATAAAAGAGCAAGTCAACTTCAGAAGTCTGTTTTGGCTGACTTCACGCCAATTATATCAAGCACCGTAAACGTCCTCGCAGCCGCCATTGATCAACCACGTTGGCACACCCTTGGCGTATCAATCCTCCTTAGTATCAAACTGGCCACCAGGTGGCAGTAGCTTACACTCAAAACAATGTAAACAACAGGACACGAGCGTGGCTGACGACATCACGGTGACGATCCCAGGAGAACTGGTGCTACCGGCAGTTCATAGACGGTCAATCACAGGAGAACTGGTGATACCGGTAGTTCAAAGACGATCAATCACAGGACAACTGGTGATACCGGTAGTTCATAGGACTGGTGAACCGGGTGGAGTCCAGAACTGGTGATACCGGCAGTTCATAGACGGTCAATCACAGGAGAACTGGTGATACCGGTAGTTCAAAGACGATCAATCACAGGAGAACTGGTGATACCGGCAGTTCATAGACGGTCAATCACAGAACTGGTGATATCGGCAGTTCATAGATGGCCAGTCACAGGAGAACTGGTGATACCGGGAGTTCATAGACGGTCAATCACAGGAGAACTGGTAATACCGGCAGTTCATAGACGGTCAATCACAGGAGAACTGGTGATACCGGCAGTTCATAGACGGTCAATCACAGGAGAACTGGTGATACCGGCAGTTCATAGACGGTCAGTCACAGGAGAACTGGTGATACCGGAAGTTCATAGACGGTCAATCACAGGGGAACAGGTACTACTGGCAGTAATAAGTCATGACAATTTTAGCACTTATGAGCAGGAGAACTTGTGACCTGGGTAGTTGTGATATGGACCAGTCCCATCCGTGAATCTTCGCCCTGCCCGGCCTCTAGTACGGTCGTCACAGGTCTGGTACGCTTCCAACAAATCTGTTGCGACGCATCGAGCCGACACATGCTGCGTTCCACGACAGATCGACCAATCAAATCAAACTGTTACAGCCAATACATTTGCGTTTGGTGTACAGGGTAGTCTTGGGCTCCGAACACGCTTGAGCAAGTTTTAGTCCTATCCGACTGATGGCTTCGGAGCTATAGCCTCCGGTAGTATTTTGAGGTCCCGCTACAAGAGTATCTTTGGCGATAGATATCTCATCGATAATGAAGAGAGAGAGAGAGAGAGAGAGAGAGAGAGAGAGAGAGAGAGAGAGAGAGAGAGAGAGAGAGAGAGAGAGAGAGAGAGAGAGAGAGAGAGAGAGAGAGAGAGAGAGAGAGAGAGAGAGAGAGAGAGAGAGAGAGAGAGAGAGAGAGAGAGAGAGAGAGAGAGAGAGAGAGAGAGTGACATATTATGCATCTTTGAGAAGAAAATGATTAAAGAAACACATTCGTGATTAAACATCAACATTTCTCACGGTTGACCTCATGACTTCGTGGCCTTCTTTGACCCCTTTCTATTGAAATTGATAAAATTGATGACAGAAATACAAACGGGCGTGATTTGACGGCTGCATAAAACATTTTTTTAAAGTTTGTTTTGCTGGTAATGGGGAACGCTCTCAGAAGGCCCTTGAAGTTTGCACGCGCCATATGTTGCATCATTATATATTGTATATATTATTATTTACATTATATATTATATATATCAAAATCGCATCATTATATATTGTCATTAAGTATCTATGTTGCGACGTCTTATACACCGTCACGGCCGCCCGGTAGCTCCTCCCCGGCCTTATCGGGGGCCAGCTTCTCACTTGGGCCACTCGAGTATACACTCACCTGGTGTATACTCGGATATGTCTTAAGTGGAGTGGAGTGGAGTGTCTTATGCGCTTAAGTGGAGGAGGCCGCTCCGGAAAATCAAATTAGGAGGTGCTGGGTATTGGGATAGCAAAGAAGTGCAAACTCGTGTCCGTGTCCAGTGCCTATGCTTTAAAGTCTACTTGATGGAGCAGGCTGCTGTAAGCTGGCCGCGGGCGGATGCGAGTCGGGCCCATGGGAGGCACTACAGCCGGCCGGCCTGGGATGTTGTGCAGATGAATAATTACGCCGATCTAATCAACCTGACATGGGTGTGGTAATGATTTAGACTGATCATTTTGAACATTGGCGGATCCAGAAGTACCTTTTGGCGGGATAGCCAGGCAGGACAAAGTTTAGCTTCGACTGCGACATACGTACTGAATGCTTGACGCATGCATACATATCATACTTCACAGCCATTCAGCTACTCAGAGTATACCTCTGGCGCAATAAAAACCATCAGAACTACTGAAAAAATACTTCATTATGCCTATATTCTTGCACCACCTTCCTCATAACAGATGTCGCATTTGAATACGTTGTCTTAATTGGTTTACCCCAAAGTCACTGCCTGGGTCCGTTTGCTATGAAATTGCATACTTTAAGAGAGAAAAGCACTGCACGAATCTGAGATGTTGGTCTTCTTGATGATATTGATATCGTTTCCAAATTCAGCATCCCAAAGCCACATTGGTGACAGTTTCTCTTTCTCATCTCCCTTGCACCGCCTTGTCTAACCCCTTCTATGCATTTTAATAATCTGCATAACTTCAGGATGCATTATAACAAATAGAAGCTGCAGAAAACGATTTCATGCAACCACAAAACTACTCGAGTAGCTGACGAGCTTGTGCAATCATTTGGGATGAAATGTAACTGCCTATGAATGTAGAACTTATAACTGTGCAGTAGTGTAGAACGTCAGAGACGAATTTTTTTCCCGGAAAAACCGCGTAGTGGGGTTTTGCCCTTGGTCATAAGGAACATGAAACATATTTTTTTAAATTTTTATTTCAAATTTTTGCTGCACAAAATCGCACTTTAAAATAAAAAAATTTACCCAAAAATATGCTAAATTTGTTCGCATTTCTTTCCTAATTAATATGGAACCATGAAACAAGTTACAGCATGTTGCACGGAACGCGATGAATCCATCGATTCCAACCACGATGACCTAAGATGACAGGTTTTTGCTCCAGGTCAGGTAATTGACCTCAATTTGGCCAAACATCTTTATTTTCCTAACTTTCCCGGGCTTATCTTGTGATGGTTACAGAAGAAATGAAAAATATTTGGAATAGATTACCGATATGGCTAAGGGGCGGGGATGGCCGAGTGGTTAAGGTGTTCGGCTCTGGGTACCAAAGGTCCTGGGTTCGACACTAGCGCCGCTCGGAACATTTCCAAATCCCGCGACCTACCGGCGAAACAGTGTGGGCGGCGCCATTAGCCGTGAATGTGCAGAAAGTGCGTCGTGAACCATCCAATAAACAAATAAACAAACCAATATGGCTACTGCGCAGCTTGTGATATTATCTAATGTGGCATTTCTTCTCAAGGTCGGAAGTTACGAGAGGTCAAAGTTCAGGTCACAGAGGGTCAAATTTGGAAAGTGTCCGAGATTCCCAGTTTGAAAGTTCTAGACGTAAATTTAGGCACAGAATTCGAATCTAGCACTCACAATTATCACAGCTGATCATAAATCCTCTTTCATGTGAACAAGTATACGGATGATACATACGACTATATTTATCATTAACAAGAATGTAAGTCATATATCGAACGGTCACAGGTGTACATTTGTAACAGACGACAGGACAAAAAAATATGCATGCCATGGGGGAAAGAGGCCTATCGGGTTACAGTCACAGACAGCTGCTACCAGTGATGCTACTGCACGCATGTTACGTTTGCTTTCTCCCTACTCCTCCATAATCTGTTGCATTCGCATCATGTCACGTTTAGTAGCAAACACTGGCAGCAGCTCCCCGTGAACGGCTCGAGCCAGAATAAATCCGTCTCGCCGGTCGAACCCTGATACCTTCGACACAATGGCATCTTTCCCCATCATCTGCATCGACCCCTTCATATCACTTGACTTCTGCATTTCCTCTTATCGGCTAGATCTGTGCTCCGTGTTGTGCTCTGTAGGAATAAGGCTTGACGTAGGACTTCCCTCAGCGTTGGTAATTCGGATCTCACAAGCTTGTGAGCGGAACGGCAAACGAAAAGAGGAACATTCCCTATGAAGACTTAGCCAAAGAACTTGCCGTAGAAGTTATGACTATCTGGCAAAGAGCTAACAGGAAGTTCCGTTCACCAGTCGTTTTAAGTGAGCGACAACTACATAGGGATATCGAGACAGCTCTGAAAATAGCATCCGACATCGGGAGAAGAAGAGTAACGTCAAAAAGAGGTGCAAAAGGCAACCGACAGGCTACACGAACTTCTAGATTTGTCGCGTTGAAATCTCCGATTGTGGCTTGCGTGCAAGCCGGTCGTGAGGGCTGTCACATCGAGGCGCACTGCGAGTCCAGCTACCCCCGAGAGCGGAAAATTCCACGCATCGAACTCAAATTCCTCATGAGCCAAAGGCAAAAGTCAAGTGATATGAAGGGATCGATGCAGATGATGGGGAAAGATGCCATTGAGTCGAGAGCATCTGGATAAGCAAACGTAACATGCGTGTAGTAGCATCGCTGGTAGCAGCTGTTTGTGACTGTAACCCGATAGGCCTCTTTCCCCTATGGCACGCATATTTTTTGTCCTGTCGTCTGTTACAAATGTACCCCTGTGACCGTTCGATATATGACTTACATTCTTGTTAATGATAAATATAGTCGTATGTATCATCCGTATACTTGTTCACATGAAAGAGGATTTATGATCAGTTATGATAATTTTGAGTGCTAGATTCGAATTCTGCGCCTAAATTTACGGTTAGAACTTTCAAACCTGGAATCTCGGACACTTTCCAAATTTGACCCTCTGTGACCTGAACTTTGACCTCTCGTGACCTCCGACCTTCAGAAGAAATGCCACATTGGATAATATCATGAGCTGCGCAGTAGCCATATCGGTAATCTATTGCAAATCTTGTTCATTTCTTCTGTAACCTTCACAAAATAAACCCCGGAAAGTTACGAAAATAGATATTTTTGGCCAAATTGAGGTCAATGACCTGACCTGGAGCGAGAACCCGTGATCTTAGGTCATCATGATTGGTTTCGACGGATTCATCTCGTTCCGTGCAACATGATATAACTTGTTTCATGGTTCCATCTTAATTAGGAAGGAAATGATAATAAATTTGGCATATTTTTGGTAAATTTTGGATTTTAAAGTGCGATTTTGCGCAGCAAATTTTTTAAATAAATTAAAAAAAGTTTCATGTTCCTTATGACCAAAGGCAAAATAAAACCACTACGCGGATTTTCCGGAAAAATACTTCGTCTCTGACATTCCACACTACTGTGCAGACTACTCAAGAACTACACCCTGTGCTTCCATGAAACACCTGGAAAGTTGTGTTACATCCCTGAACATACCATGCCAATTTTCTCTCCTAGAATCATAGCTCACGCTGGACCGAAACGAATGCTGTTTTCCTCCAGCAAATCCGACCTGATTTTTTTTTAATCTCATGAGGGCCGAATAAGCCTGCCCATACTGCAATATATCCCTGCTTTGTGTGTGCGGAAATGGGGTTAATGCCCAGAATGCATGGCAAAGCTTTAGTGTTAACAGGTGGTGCTTGAGCAACACCTCTGAGTGGCTCAGTCCCGTCTAGCGTTTATAAATTCAACATCAGTGCCCATGGGGATGCGTGGCAAGGCACCACTGAGAAACCACAATATCCAGTAAAAGCGCCATCTGAGATTGCCGAAACACCTCGGAGGGCCGCTGGTGTCGTATCACAGCCTGACTGTGATCCGTCCCCGCAGTAGGGTCAGCCTCGTTACTCGGCTGGCCAGGGAGTTGGCGCTCCCTCGGGGTAACACAGCCGCCACGATAAGGGGTGCGGAAACGCGGAGGTGTTTCCGGGGACTCGTGTAGTCCCCATCGTCCATCCTTCTCTTCAGATTCCAGTATCCACCCCATCCACCGACCTTCTGTACGTCTTTCATCCAACCCAGTATACCAACCCCTCCCTTGTCACGAGCAGATAGGCCAGCTTCCCCTGGCCTATCCCTCCGTTCAGTTTTATCGGGGTAGCCGCGCCCCCTCGGCCCGTCCCCCGGGGTTGACGGACTCCTGGAGGTTGAGGTCCCCCGTCGCACGGTGCTAGTTGTGACGGGGGACCAACACACCTCTTTGGTCCTGATATCCCGGAGGGGCTGGCGGGCCCGTGGGGCCTCACACGGGTCAAGTGGCTGGTCGCTTTGGGCCGGGGGCCCGGGACTATTCCCGGTGACCGCCGGCCCGGCCGGCCGGGGTCAAGGGGTGGGCGGCACTGTTTCTCGGTCGGGGTGGTGAGTATCTCTCTCCCAGCCAGGGATGGCGTCGCCTGACCCGTATAGCTCCTTGGGCGCCTGGCGACCTCCCGTACGCGGGACCCAGGCGTCCCCTCAGTAGGGCCCTATGCGGTGGGGCGCTCTAGGAGCCGAGACAACATAATTATGTATGGCATCTACCAACAAAAAAAAATCCTCCTGGTTCCTCCCGTAGGGGCCAGACCAGTCGTTCTACTGTCCCACGTATTCTTATTTTCAGAGGACAGACAAAGTCACTCTCCTCGTTGTCGCCCTTCCAGCGACGCGACGGATGCGACCGATTTGGGAAGGTTTTGCGTTCTGAGAAGTTGAGAGACGGCTCCTTGGAGGTAGAATTCGCACATGCAGGAGAGGCGGAGAGTGCATTGCTGGTATCTGAGTTCATATATATATAGTGTTCGGAAGGATGGGGTAAAAGTAGACGAGACCATACTAATCAACATAGAGCCACATAAAACAAAAAAAAATACCTCACGAGGCGTGATAAACTGCTTCGACTTGAGAGATGTGCTGGAGGAAGAAATCGTAGATGGACTGTCCGAATTTGGTGTGACCGGGGCAAGGAAGATGAAGGTGAGGAGAGGGCAGACATGATCCAAACCAACAATGTCATCTTAACCTTCAATACTACCGATCACCCCACTGAAATCCACGTAGGGTATATTCGTGCGAAGGTACGCACTTTTCTCCCAAATCCAATGTGATGCTTCACATGTCAGAGGTTCGTACATACAACAGTATTGTCGAAATCGCCCAGTGTGTGGTAGGTGTGCCTCTTACGACCACACCAGTGAATCCTGCAACTCCAAGACGATATCCTGCGTGAACTGCGGCAAGGGACAAAGTCCACACGCTTCATTTGAAAGAACCTGTCCAAGTTACATGAGGGAAAAGAGATAATATCGATAAAGTGCACCCAGAAAATCACGTTCAGAGAGGCTAGGAAAATTTACGAAATGTCTCACCCCGTAATCTCGTATGCTGCGAAAGTGAAAAATTCTGCACTGGCTCCACAGTATGCTAACATTACAAACCCAGGCGGCGGTCTAATAGAGCAACTCAGCATTCTTCTTAGAAACTTCGGTGTACCTATCCCTTCGCCAACATCTCGCCCTCTGGGAACAGATGTCATCTCATTACCGACGTCCGAAGAATTCGGACCACCACACAAATAGTACGTTTCCACCATTCCGGAGGAGGCGTCGGCGCCTCTGAATGTCCCATCACACGCCACCTGGCCCAGCGAACGGGAGCGTGAAAAATGGGAAGAGACACAGCGAAGGAAACGTCCCAGCAAGTCCTCGGTTTCAGCACCCCTCCCACCAATGCCCAACCTCCCTCAAACCGCCCCATTATCACGTCTGCTTCCGATCCCACATCAATGCCATCCACAGTGTCATCCGGTGTACCAAAGCCCTTACCACATACCTACACACACTCCATCTCAAACGCTACGTGGTTGTGCATATGTATGTGGAGCATATGTGGTTATGTGGTTTTGGAGCCAATTTTACCGACCTTCAGGCTGTTTTATCTCAGCGAAATCCCGCCGTTGTCTGTCTTGAAGAAACCAAGCTGCCGCCTGGGGCCTCTTGCTCACTAAATAGCTACTCAGTATTTCGCAAACATTCCGACTGTTACAGTTGCACATGGTGGAACCATGCTGGCGGTGCACAAAAGGGTACCTGTGCATCAGGTTACTCTGGGCACACCACTGCAGGCAGTTGCCGCCCGGGCGACATTTGGCGATCGCCCATTAATCCTCTGCTCATTGTATCTGCCACCTGGGCTTTCTCTCCCATCGGTGGAGCTTGGACTTTTAATGTTAGAGCTCCCATCGCCAGTTCTACTCTTAGGCGATTTTAACCGTCACCACTCAGCCTGGGGCTGTAACACGACCAATGCCCGGGGAATACTCTTGGAACATTTTATCCATGCCGAGTCGTTATTTCTTTTAAATACTGGCTCGCCCACATATTTTACTCCACCGTCCGGAAGCACATCTGTTTTAGACCTGAACCTCTGATACCCACAACTGGCGGAACATTTTACCTGATCCGGAGACAACGATCCGCTGGGAAGCGACCACTTCCCCGTGTGGTTGGAATACCAAGCTGGAGCTGTCCTTGGCATGAGGCCTCGGAGGTGGAACTTCCGAAAAGTTGACTGGGGTGAATTTGAGGCGCAATTAGAGGAGAAGTTCACTCCCATCGACGACTTTCCACCCACGGTGGCTACTTTTGCAGCTACAATACTCGAGGCAACCACCACGTGTATCCCGATGACCTCTGGGTCTCCCCATCGTACCCCAGTCCCGTGGTGGACTCCGGGAGGCCATCTGTGCCCGTAAGCTAGCCTTTCGAGCCTTTGACCGTCGAAGCACAACGGCCAATATGATCACACTTATAAAGGCCAGAACATACGCTCGTAGGACTGTTAGGAAAGCCAAACGGAATTCGTGGCAAAAGTACGTCGGAGGTCTCAGCACATCGACGTCATCCAAGGAGGTCTGGTCGCGAATAAAGCGTATATCTGGTAAATTATAATCCGCTCCGTTCCCAGTCCTACAAGTAGCAAGTTGCAACATTATACATCCAACTGACGTCGCGAGTGAATTTGGCCGCACGCTATACCAGCGAAGCAGATCCGGGAATGATCACCCCGATTTCCTACGCCATCGCTTGCAGAGCGAGAAAATTAGACTAGAGTTTTCCACATCTAAACGGCTGGCATACAACGATCCCTTCACAAAGACAGAGTTAGCTTCTGCAGTGCTTTCTTTGCGTGAAGTGTCTGAGGGTCCTGATAGAATGCATAACGAAATACTGCGTCACTTGCCACCCTGTGCCCAGGACGTTTTACTGTCCACGTTAAATTCGCTGTGGAATAGCGGAAATTTCCCTGCAGGTTGGCGAGAGGCCACTGTTATTCCACTCTTGAAGCCCGGGAAGGATGGAAAGGATCCTCTTCACTATCGTCCGATCTCGATAACATCTTCGCTATGTAAGCTGATGGAGAAAATGGTAAATGTCTGCTTATCTTGCTATCTAGTAGACAGAAAGATTTTAGCAAATTCTCAGTGTGCTTTTAGGAAAAATCGCGGTACAATTGACCATCTCATTACCCTTGACACCGACATACGTGCCGCTTATATGAGGAAGCGACATGTTGGAGCTGTGTTTTTTGACATTGAGGGCGCATTCGACACAGCATGGCGCCATGGCATACTTGTAAAAATCCATGAATGCGGCCTCCGTGGCCAGCTGGCTTTCTTCCTTCAAAACTACCTAAAAGATCGTCTGTTCAGAGTCCGTGTTGGCAACCATTTCTCTGGCTGGTTCCAGCAGGAGAATGGGGTGCCGCAGGGCGGCGTGCTTAGCGTTCCTCTGTTTTCCCTCCTCATTAATGATATCGGCAGTACGCTGCCACCAGCTATCTGTAGCTCGCTTTTTGCCGACGACTTCGCTATTTGGGCGTCGAGCACCTAGTCACCTGCACTACAAAGGCAGCTACAGCTTGCTGTCTCCCGCTTGGAGCGATGGGCAAACGTAAGTGGCTTCCGTTTTTCAACGGAAAAAACTGTAGCCACGCATTTCTGTCGTCGTCAAGGCTGGCCAAATATGGAAATTATGCTGCATAAATCAAAAATTCCTGCGAGACTGGTGGTTAAGTTTTTTGGTGTTATGCTTGAATCTCGCCTAACCTATCGGGACCATTTTAAAATGTTCCGTGACAAGTGTTTTAAAACGCTGAATATACTCAAGGTGGTTTCACGTACATAATACGGTGCAGACAGACTCACATTGCTGCTTTTATATCGATCCTTAATCCGTTCTAAGCTTGACTACGCGTGCTTTGTGTATGACGGTGTATGTGCAACAGCCAAGCGAACGCTGGACACCATTCACCATACTTCGCTACGCATCGGTACCGGGGCATTTCGGACATCACCGGCAGCAAGTCTGTTGGTAGAAACCAACGAGCCCAGCCTTTCTGTGCGTCGCGAATTGCTTGGGATGCACTATGCATGCAAGCTGCGCCAGTTTCCCGAACACCCCACATATCGGTCAGTATTTTCCCGACGCATACTTACTCTGTTCAGAGGGAGACGACTGGGAACATCGATTCCTTTCTGTGCAAGGATCCGCACTTTCTTCGCGAATAGCGGCATCCGCTTGAGTTGAGTGCTGCGTGTGGATTCTCTAAAAAGTCCTCCCTGGAGATTGGTCTCTCCAGATATTGATCTATCACTGGCACGCATGAGAAAAGCTCATGTCGTTCCTGCAGAACTAAAGCTCAGAGCACTGGAATTTATTTCGTCATACGGAGACTACACATCGACCTATACGGATGGTTCCAAAACGGGCACCGGTGTTGGCAGTGCCTTTGTTATAGACACTGCAACTCGAACATTTTCGCTCCCAGCAAATGCATCCGTGTACACATCGGAATCGGTTGCAATCAACAAGGCTGTGTTTTATTGAGATTGGACATGCTACGTCGCATGTGATATATAGCGACTCGCTCAGCAGCCTGTTGGCGCTAGGAGGATTTTACCCACAAAACCCAGTGGTACAAGGCGTTCTATCTAAACTTACGCTGCTCAACACAATAGGTAAAAAGTAGTATTCTGTTGGCTCCCAAGCCACGTGGGAATCAGGGGAAATGAGGCTGCGGATGCTGCAGCGAAACGCGCCGCTCAAGGTCCACGCACTTGACGTCTTCCTCTCCCTGCGAGGGACTTTTTCACAGACATTAGGAGTGCCGTTCTAAAGAAATGGGAAGCCAGCTAAGAGTGCATGACTGATAATAAGTTGAGGAGAATTAAGCACCATCTCGGTGAGTGACCATCATCATCACATAACATTAGACGCAGGGAGGTGGTATTATGCCGCTTGCGAATAGGACGTACATACTGCACACATCGGTACTTTCTGAGCGGTGACGAAAAGCCGTCAAAGGTGCCGTGCTCCCCTATCAGTACAACACATATTGGTTGCATGCCCAGTACTTGCCCCTGAGCGAAGACGCCACTTCGGGCGCAGTTCAGTCTCGTTACGGGAAGTATTAGGGAATGAATCTCCCTACATACAATCGGGACAGCTATTCCACTTCCTTGCAGAAGTCAAGTTTGCGACGGTGTATACGTTCCATTAACATGACGACAGGTATGTGGTAGAACTGGTATGGTTATGCTGTATGTCTCGACAGTGGATTTTATGTGTCTCATTAAGTAGTTTTAACCAGCTTCCATTCTACAACCTGATATGACTGACTATGTTACGGGCGCTGCATGACCGCTGCAGTCGATGCGCCCTTAACACGCGCCCTGGAGGGGTGGGGGGGGGGGGGCGAAATCCGCCCACCCCTCCGGTTTTTCGTAGATAACTCCAGATTTTACCGGCCGATATACGCTATTGTTTGTGTACGTGTCAATAAATGACCGGCGCCTTGTTTAAATTAAGAAAAATGAAAATCGACCGAAAATTTTTCGAGTTAAGGGTCGCTAAAGTCAAAAACATTTCCTAGCGCCAGATCACAAATATCGTCGCTGATGCGCTTCCGGTATACTAGCAAAAAGGAAGTGTTCTTGGCAAAACTAGCGACTTGTTTGATGTACATTGTCATGCTACATTGTTCCAGAGTCATGTCAAGTCACCGAGGTCAAGTCAGGTCAAGTTCATAACAGGTTAACACACGCTCTAGAGGGGTATGGCGAAATCCGCCAATCCTTCCGATTTATTCGTACATAACTCCATATTGTACCGGCCGATATACGCCAAATTTATCGCGTACCAGCTTAGAAATGACCGGCGCATTGTTTAAAGCAAGAAAAGTGGAAATCTGCCGAGAAGTTTTCAAGTTAGGGGCCGTTAAAGTAAAAACAATTCACAGCGTCAGACCACAAAGATCGGCGCTGATGCGCTTCCGTATATTGGCAATAGGGAAGTGTTCTTGACAACACTAGCGACTTGTTTGATGCATATTGTTATGCTATATAATTTAAAAGTCATGTTAGGTCGCCGAGGTCAAGTCAGGTCAAGTTCATGACAGGCTAATGGAGGCAAACTTGGTCAACTGGAATGTGTCATAAATGCAAATGACTGTCATGCGATTGATGTCACTTTACATGTTACTCCCTATACATCCCGAAATCTACTGTTTGTCATTGTGTGCCTAAGCGTTTCCATCCTTTATTCATGTATTTCACTCCTTTATTTGCGAAGCCGATTGTGCCGAGCCGCCCAACGGAGCAGTCGGGATTGGAGCCCGGTTCCGGTAACTGGAGTAGGTAATGACCTAATAAAGTGCTCCTATATAGGTGACCTGAGGTGAAATGGCGGATCTGACATCTGTATTGCATCATTAGTAATGTCCAAAACATCATTAATGCCAATTTTTGAGCATTTAAACACAACCACAGTGATCCATAACAATGACAAGCCAAGCCACGCAAAACCAGAAAATTTTGCTATTTTGACCTCATTTTACCTTGAAGATATTGACCTAAGGTCATGCACTTTGCACACAATAGAGGTCACTATCGTGCCCATCCACCCTGTGAATTTCGTTGCTCTAGCCTTCATAGGAGCTGAGATCTTAGGGGGGGGGGGGCGGAATCCGCCCCCCTCTCCAGTGCGCGTTATTTTCAGAGGCCTTCCAGGCGTGTTAAGCCCCAATTACCAACCAACTAATCAACCGACTGTGATCCGATACAGGTAACGTAGGGTAGGGATGCAGGTCACATGTCACCGGTGCGCCTGTGCCTGTGCACGCACAGTGGCATTGTAACCTGCACAGAAAGACATCGGAGGCGCACACGGTGATTACTGGGTGTGGGTTCCATGGGTGTGGGACCACTGGGTGTGGGATCACTGGGTGTGGGATCACTGGGTGTGGGATCACTGGGTGTGGGACCACTGGGTGTGGGATCACTGTGCGTGTGGTCAGCAGGCAGTGCCGGGCCCGCCACGGTGTGGCGACGCCGGCTCCGGCTGCTCGGAGGTCCTGGCGGTCAGCTGGGCCACCCCCACTCAGCTCAGCTCAGCAGTGGCCGGACGAGCTGCGCGAGGGTTGCGCTGTCTGCGCCAGGCGCGGCGGACGAGCTGCGCGAGAGTTGCGCTGTCTGCGCCAGGTGCGGCGGACGAGCTGCGCGGAGTTGCGCTTCTGGTGCGGCGGGCTGCGCGAGAGTTGGCTGTCTGCGAGGGCGGCGGACGAGCTGCGCGAGAGTTGCGCTGTCTGCGCCAGGTGCGGCGGACGAGCTGCGCGGGGGTGCGCTGTCTGCGCCAGGTGCGGCGGACGAGCTGCGCGAGAGTTGCGCTGTCTGCGCCAGGTGCGGCGGACGAGCTGCGCGAGGGTTGCGCTGTCTGCGCCAGGCGCGGCGGACGAGCTGCGCGAGAGTTGCGCTGTCTGCGCCAGGCGCGGCGGACGAGCTGCGCGAGGGTTGCGCTGTCTGCGCCAGGTGCGGCGGACGAGCTGCGCGAGAGTTGCGCTGTCTGCGCCAGGTGCGGCGGACGAGCTGCGCGAGGGTTGCGCTGTCTGCGCCAGGCGCGGCGGACGAGCTGGCGAGGGGCTGTTGGTGGGGTGCGCTGTCTGCGCCAGGCGCGGCGGACGAGCTGCGCGAGGGTTGCGTGTCTGCGCCAGGTGCGGCGGACGAGCTGCGCGAGGGTTGCGCTGTCTGCGCCAGGTGCGGCGGACGAGCTGCGCGAGGGTTGCGCTGTCTGCGCCAGGTGCGGCGGAGGAGCTGCGCGAGGGTTGCGCTGTCTGGCGGACGAGCTGCGCGAGGTTGCGCTGTCTGCGCCAGGCGCGGCGGACGAGCTGCGCGAGAGTTGCGCTGTCTGCGCCAGGCGCGGCGGACGAGCTGCGCGAGGGGCGCTGTCTGCGCCAGGTGCGGCGGGTGGGGGGTCTGCGCCAGGTGCGGCGGACGAGCTGCGCGAGGGTTGCGCTGTCTGCGCCAGGCGCGGCGGACGAGCTGCGCGGGGGTTGCGCTGTCTGCGCCAGGTGGGCGAGCGCGCGAGGGTTGCGCTGTCTGCGCCAGGCGCGGCGGACGAGCTGCGCGAGGGCTGCGCTGTCTGCGCCAGGCGCGGCCGCCGTCGTGGTCAAGGCCGCCATCTGCAGTCACAGAAGACCACTGGCCAATATCGGCTGCAGCTTGGTATGATGGAATGACCGCTGATCACGTGAGCACCAATATATCTGTCGCCTGTGTGATCTTCGACCTAGTTTACAACTTATTCGGTTAATATTACGAACGAATTGGAATAGGAACAAATCGCCAATCGCTGGGTGTTGGACCATTGGTTAGTTGGTTGTTTGGGCTTCAGAGCACATCGATGTGTGTTGGGGCGTGCCGTACTGCTTTGGCAGAGATCCACCACCCTCATATGGAGACCTCTCAAGTTTTCAGGTGTCCAGCAACATGAATTGCATGCACTTCAACCTAGAACGGGAAAGACATCGCACAGTGGGGCAACTGCGCTTCAGATGTGGCCAAAATTAAGTGGAGGCCGTTTCAATGGTCGGAATTGAACAAAACATCGCACATTGATGGACACATCAATTGCTCATCTTATGGTGAAAAATGGTTGACCTAGGGTCAGGGGTCTTGGAGTTAGAGTGTGTCAAATTTTGGGTGTTCTTCGTGTGCTGAGACAGAAAGCATTTATAATTTTCGAAAGAAAATTAAAGTATACAAAAACCGCTATCTATATATTACGTACTTACACGTCTTACAGCTGTGTACCAAGTTCCAAGACGATATGTCACATACTTTGGTCAGGAGGGACAAAATGTTTTCCCCACATAGACATATTGTGCCCTAGTGGCCGAAGCGGGGACTAATAATTACTGAGTGTAACCTTGAACTCTGAGGTTTATTTTTTAGAATAAATGAATGCAGAATCGTCCATTCAATCGTTCTAATGGCTTTTAGTCTCCATATCAGTATTTAGCTCTTCTCCAAACGTCTTAAAATTGTGGGCAAAACGCCAATTTTTTACCTTGGACCGGGCCTGTTTGTGACCGCGCGCTGGGAAATGCTAGTGATCGTCATCACGAGATAAGCTCGGTGTTGTTCATGCATGCACACTTATTGTTACATAGGGGAGTGTATTACCCTTTGTGAGAAGGCAAATACGTTACAAATAGCTTCTGAGATCATGTAACACGCACACAATAAATGGTCATCTCTTTCAGCACAACATGTCATGACTAGACCAACAAAGTTGAACTCTTTTCAAACACATGCCAAAAACAATGAAACCTGTTCTAGGTGGGAGCCCTGTCTAGGCCAGAGCAGTACACCTCATGTGTGCACTATGGGTACTGTTGAACTACTCTTCATTATCTTCTTCACTATCGGTGCCTTCACGGAGCTCGATGACCGGGCTGATATGGATGTCCGCGTTGCTACTCTCAAAACACTGGTACGTACCTCTACGTACCAGTGTTTTGCATCACACTGGTACGTAGAGATACCAGTGTGGTGCAAAACAAGCTCTCCTCCGCGATTCCCTAGTCTTCTGTACAGAGAGCTGCATGACCGAAGCAGTCGAAGCGCCCCTAAACCCAAATAACTTCTGTACGGAGAGTCTGTTTGTACACTGACTGCGAAGTGGTGCCATCAACCCCCCATTTCAGCTCGGGAACGCAAGAAATGGGGATGGTTGCTTGGTCCTGGCTGGTCATGAGGCGGATCCATGTTCGGTAGTATATTATTAGCCTCTACCGGGCGTGCAGTCGTGTGGTCCAGCATTGCCTGTAGTGCGACGAAGGCCTCGGTATCCGTAAATGTGGTGCTGGATGACTCGGGATAACACGCTCCTTTGCTGCGCCCACATTCTTGTATGCTGGAAGTATAGGCGTCTTCGCTAAATCTTTGGTGGTGTCTCTCATTTTCTGATACCCATCCTTTGTCAGGTCGCATGCCACACTTAGAGCTGGTCGCAGCTGGTCGCATGCGTGTATCTCCGGTTGTACCTCAGTGTACCACCTAATTCTTTCACCGATTTGAAGTATATCATTGGGCCTATCACTGATTACATTTGCTAGTGGGGGACTGATGGTGCGTTTTTTGCGGGACTTGCGAACTTCGAGCTATGCATAGAAATACTGGATTATGCAGCGGTGGAAAATAATGACTGTCACACCCGTCCAGGGCTAGGAAAAGGACAATTGGAATTTTCACCGTGCTCTACACAGATCAGCCTTCACGGCAATTCATATATAATTCGGCTTTGTTGCCAGGATCAATGTTTCACACGCATTAGAAAGCGCACCACATCACGTGTAGCCGTGACGTCATTGAACGGCGTACTGCATGTGTCTTGTTCCAGCACTTGTGTAGGCGCTAATAATCCAGACAGGTTATGAATTCCTATGGCAATCTAGCTTCTGAACAATTGTTTTTTTCCGATTACAACCGTTTCAAGTCAATACATTGACAAATTTAAAACAGTTTTTAGCCACATCTGAAGCCCAGTTGCCCCACTGTGCATCGGTTGTATGTTGTAATTTTTCCTCACCCCTCCCCATGATTACATTGCATTTAAATTTATTTGTCGTGCGAAGCATCTTTCCAGGGATGACTCAGCAAGGGTTGGACGAACCCGGGGAGGGTGCTGACACTTACCACCCACCTCCCCGGAGTCTCCACTTGCGTACACACGCCGCTGCCGTCTGTCTGTTGTTGACGTGGACCGTGGTGCCGAGATTCCACCTCTCTCCAGCCCTCCATCTGCGGTGGAGGACTGGGCTTATCGCTGACATCTCTGAGTATCGATGGCATCAACAGTGGCGGTGAGAGCCCATGCCGTGCGGACATTCACCCCTCTCACCGTCCTCACAGTGTGGCATGAGCAGGGGCGCACTCAGCGGCGCACCGTCCTCACAGTGTGGCATGAACAGGGGCGCACCCAGCGGAGCACCGTCCTCACAATGTGGCATGAGCAGGGGCGCACCCAGCGGAGCACCGTCCTCACAGTGTGGCATGAGCAGTGGCGCACCCAGCGGGCACCGTCCTCACAGTGTGGCATGGCAGTGGCGCACCCAGCGGAGCACCGTCCTCACATGTGGCATGAACAGGGGCGCACCCAGCGGGCACCGTCCTCACAATGTGGCATGAACGGGGCGCACCCAGCGGGCACCGTCCTCACAGTGTGGCATGACGGGGCGCACCCAGCGGGCACCGTCCTCAATGTGGCATGAACAGGGGCGCACCCAGCGGCGCACCGTCCTCACAGTGTGGCATGAACAGGGGCGCACCCAGCCGCGCACCGTCCTCACAGTGTGGCATGAACAGGGGCGCACCCAGCCGCGCACCGTCCTCACAGTGTGGCATGAGCAGGGGCGCACCCAGCCGCGCACCGTCCTCACAGTGTGGCATGAGCAGGGGCGCACCCAGCCGCGCACCGTCCTCACAGTGTGGCATGAGCAGGGGCGCACCCAGCGGCGCACCGTCCTCACAGTGTGGCATGAACAGGGGCGCACCCAGCGGCGCACCGTCCTCACAATGTGGCATGAGCAGGGGCGCACCCAGCGGCGCACCGTCCTCACAGTGTGGCATGAGCAGGGGCGCACCCAGCGGCGCACCGTCCTCACAGTGTGGCATGAACAGGGGCGCACCCAGCGGAGCACCGTCCTCACAATGTGGCATGAACAGGGGCGCACCCAGCGGCGCACCGTCCTCACAGTGTGGCATGAGCAGGGGCGCACTCAGCGGCGCACCGTCCTCACAGTGTGGCATGAGCAGGGGCGCACCCAGCGGCGAACCGTACACACAATGTGGCATGAGCAGGGGCGCACTCAGCGGCGCTGTGATGGGAGGACCCAGATCGAAGACGACCCAGGCTGAAGACGACCCAGACAATCGTGCCGAGCCTGGTGCGAGATCGAAGACTCCGAGCCTGGTGCGATCCGGAGCGGGGACGTGCAAGAGGAAGCGTAGCTTTGCACAGCGAAGGGTAGAGCCCCGACAGCCCGTTTGGCAACTACGCCTCCGGCCATAGATGTTCACTTCTCGTGTGTGTGTGTGTGTGTGTGTGTATGTGTGTGTGTGAATCTTGCCAGCCTGCCACCGTGAGGTGATGTCAGCTGGTTCCGGTTGAAGAGAAGATGTGTAAGAGAGTGAGTAGCGTAGGGTAGGAGGATGTATCCGAGGTGGAGGCTTAGTAGAGTCGTCGAGCGGTGATGAAGTAGAGTTGAGATGGTTTTGCAGAGTAGAGCTGGGGTAGTCTGGATCCATTGAAAATGTAGAGATGGCGCAATAGAGTTATTTGAGAGCCGGAGATGATGACGTCGAGAGAGGGTCAGTGCCACATTTGGGTATCGGGTGTAGTGGGGGTCATCGCCGTATGTGAACATTGCAAGAACATATTTTTGTTTTATTTTTTGTTTTCATTTTTTCTCTTTTTTTGTAACGTATCTTACTTTTGTCGGTTTTCCTGATTTTTGTTCATTTTCTCTTTCATTTTTAACATATATTGTCTTCTCTTTAATTTTTTTCTCACAACTGATCCATAGTGCGTGTAGTCTTGAGAAAGCGTGTAGTCCCACTTCTCGGTTCTGCCTGTGAAATTTCACAACGGCTATTCTGTATTCACAAACCTACGCATATATTCTGAACATTAACCCCATTCCAAATACATGAGTAGTTTTGGTGGTGTCGAAGTCTCACGTAGTATGACTCCACTTAAATGCAGCATGTCACAACCCGTTTCGATTGAAAGAGCTGGCAGAGAAGAAAAAACATGAGCTCATCTGCATGTAGGCGACGCACTGCGGCGAGCAGCGCGCCCTTTGGGCCTCGGAAGCAGCGCGCGCGCGTTGGCGTATTCATGAGCCGGCCGGGAGACAAGGTCGGCGCAGGCATTGCGGCACAGCTTGCACGGACGGCGCCGTTTCCGTGCAGCCCCGCGAGTCATGGTGTCTTCCTGTTCGCCCGCTATCCGTCCAGAGGCCACCTCATCAGCGGTGTCCGGAGACCATGAACCATGGCCGCACAAGTTGGTCAGACCCATGGCGTGGGCTGTATCCAACAATGGCTGGATAGTGGATATGTCAGACGATTGACAGTGGGAGCCGCATCCGGCACTTACGTGATTTTTTTTAACCATAGCCAATGATCAGCATCATCTGGATTTCATCGTTACTATGTCTTAAATATCGGGTTTCTCTTCGCATATCATTTCTTTCGTATTTTATCACCATCCAAGTCTGTCGCTCTCCCGCTCTCTCTCTCTCTCTCTCTCTCTCTCTCTCTCTCTCTCTCTCTCTCTCTCTCTCTCTCTCTCTCTCTCTCTCCCTTTCTCTCTCTCTCTCATCGTCACTCTCACTCTCACTCACTCTCACCCTCACCCTTTGTATCGCAAATCCACGCCCCTTCCAGCGACTGCCCGCTTCTCAGGGCCTGATTTTATCGGAAGGGGTTTTCCGTTGAAGTTGTTTGTCATTTGTTTTGATCACCCACCTGCGTTGTCAACATTCGTGTCACCTCTGACCTTTGCCTGTGCTCGTTAGTGACCTCTGTGAACTCGTGACAGACGCTTGCCTTGGTACCGGCTCGGGACGACACTGCCCAGCTGCTTCCTGGATACCCACGTACTGCCCGCCCCCCGCCCCCTCCCCCGGCTTCCGCGCCCGTCACTCAAGGGCAGCCGCAGCCTCGCTGGGCAGTGCGACCCGGGGTTCTGACCGGCCGGCAGTGGATCTGGGGCTCGCCGTGACACTGAACCGGCTCCTGCCACACTCAGCCGGCTCCTGCCACACTGAACCGGCTCCTGCCACACCGAGCCAGGCGTCTGGTGCTGGGCCAGCTGCTGTGTCGCCGTGTCAGCTCCTCCGACACCGTCCAGGCTCCTGCGACACTGCCGGCTCCTTGAGCACTCCGACAGGTACTTCGACGTTGTGACGGCTCCTGGCCGCAGTGTCGGCTCTGGTGACGCTGCGAGCTACTGCGACTCTGTGCCTGGTACTGCAACACTGCGCCGGCTACTGCGACACTGCGCCTGGTACTGCGATACTGTACCGACTATTGCGGCACTGATTACCTACTGCAACACTGTCTGCTACTGCGACACTGTGCCGGCTACTGCGACACTGCTCCACCTGCTGCAACACTGTCTGCTACTGCGATACTGTACCGAATACTGCGACACCGCATCGACTACTGCGACACTGCACCGGCTACTGCAATACTGCGCCGACTCCTGCAACACTGTACCGGTTACACTGTACCGACTACTGCAACACTGTGCCGGCTACTGCGACACTGTACCGACTTCTGCAATACTGCGCCTGGTACTGCGATACTGTACCGGCTACTGCGACACTGCTCCACCTGCTGCAACACTGTCTGCTATTGCGATACTGTACCGGCTACTGCGACACCGTATCGACTACTGCGACACTGCACCGGCTACTGCGACACTGCATCGACTACTGCGACACTGTACCGGCTACTGTGACACTGCGCCGACTACTGCAACACTCAGTCGGCTCCTGCAACACTGTGTCGGCTACTGTAACACTGCGTCGGCTACTGTAACACTGTGCCGGCTACTGCGACACTGTGCCGGCTACTGCGACACTGCATCGCCTACTGCGACGCTACATCTGCTACTGCAACACTGTGTCGGCTACTGCAACACTGCGCCGGATACTACAGCACTGCACCTGCTGTGTCTTGCTACCTCTTCAGTTCTCGGCACTGCGCGCCTCAATCTGCCGTCCAGGATCTGATCCGCTGCGACGTCGTGTTGACTCCCGCCACACAGAGCATTCCTGCAGGACTGCGCCCGTCCTCTGCCGCTAGAACACCTCCTGCAGCGCAGCACCAGCTTCTGGGACGCCGCGTCTTCCGCTACTACTGCCACACCGCTGCGATCCTGCATCAATACGTCAGTTATTACACAACGTATGGCAGTCGGCCAACTTCTGCGGTATTGAAGCGACTCCTGCGGCTCCACTGGAACTGGTCGGAGGCTATAGGGTGGATGACGGCGTAGTGCCAGATATTGCTGCACTCCTAAACATCACAGCAAAATGCGGGTAAGCAACGTTTCAGTGTTCTGCGGCTGAAAAATGAATGCTGACTTTTTAATTAGTAATACTGTCATGTATTCTCCATGGTTAGTGGCTAATGGATGACATCGACTGAAGTGATTATGACACACGTTTCAGCGTGCGCAGAGAGGACAGCGTGCATGATTTTCTAACAGGGGTCCTGCACGAACGCAGTCTGCCGTTTTTTTTTGTATGTTGATTAGGTAGTAGGATTTTAACCTTACTTCCAGAATAGGTTCTTTTTCAGACAAAAAAAGTTGACAAGTAGAAGGGGGTTGTGGCTGGTCTTTGTTATCAGCTTTCGAAGACAAAGTTGTCAAACCCTGTAGGATCTCTCCACCTCCTTGGACACCCTTGAGTTCGCCTATCTTTCCAAATACCGGTATTGTGTATTGTGTGATCAGATTATCATTGGTAATCCGATGCATCGCAGTGATCAGCTATGCTATTTTAAAAGTATATCCAAAATATAATCGACAGCATAATTTAGTCGACTATATCTAGTATATATCTAGTCGGCTATATCTAATCGACAGCATAATCTAGTCGAATAAGCGCACATACAGCGCACTACATCCCCTCATATACTTCGTCATTAGACCATGTGGCCACGGCGCGGCAGGGGTCAGCCAAGTCTGACCTACCTTCAGCAGAAGTCTGCACATATCGGAGCAATGACGTGTGGACTGGGGCACTCCTGGGGATGAGTTCCGGATGACGGAGGGGTTAACCACACGGAAGTGTGAGCACTTCCGTTTGTGGCCACGTGTGGTGCCATTCTGAGACTCTGTGTAGCGGCTGTGTCGGCTTTCGGTGCCCTTTTGACAATATCGCGACACCTGTCGGCTGAATTTTGCAACGTTTATTTTTGAAGCACGAGTTCGGGGGAGGTGGAATAATATGAAACCCTGAGATTTGAAGAAAAGAAATAAAGCAGCAATCATTTTGTGGAACCCGCTAAAATCACCAAAACTGTACAGCGGACCTTTCGGTAGCAGTTTTGTTTGAAGTACATCACGGCCACGGAGCCAGACGAGGCCAAAGTCAGGTCAACAGTTCTGAATTGAAGTGCATTTTTTAACAGTATGTGGTGTGCTGTCGAAGATGCAGTTATCAATATTCATCCAATAAGCCTATGCGGCTGTGTTTGTCCATTTCTAAAAAAGAGAAGGGAGATGATTTGCCACGTCAGGTTTTGTCATAAGATCAACGCAAGGTCAAAACGTTAACTTAATAGTTTCTTCAACGTCTCCACCTAATCATCTCATAAAGTGAACCTGATGTGTATGTATATATAGACATATATGAATATATATTAATTTCTGGTGTTAGATGCGCTTACGGCAGTCAACACGGTGTTCAATTTTTTGTTTACCTATTCACACATGCATTTTTTATGCAGAATTGTGTACCATTCTACGCGCCTTCGATTTCAGAAATACCAGCCCAAAAAACACGTGGGTTCTAGAGGCGCCCTGATCAGTCTCTGGGCATTGAAAGCCTTCAACGAGGATGACAGACTTACCCGCAGGATTACCAAAGTCCTAAATACATACCTGACACGGACAGAAATATCGCCTGCTGGATTTCCAGCCATGTCAGTTTCTTGAAACGAAGCTGCTGACAACTGCACACACCACCAGCAGTGGTGTGTGCAGTTATGCAGCTGACATAAACACCCACCAGCAGTGGCCGTCAAGTTTATTTACGGCTCCTCCAAGATGTCTATTCCCAACTCTATTGTCAAGTATACGGTCAAAATGGCAGCGAGCCTGGAGCTCAAAGTGTAGTAAGCTGAGGGTTCTAAAGCTTGGATTACGACTGTGGCGGTCCTCACACCGGACCCAAAAACTCGAGGAGGTGATGCTCTGCCGATGGACGATAGGTCATACTGTAACAGAGTTGCTAGGCACATACTGTTCTAATCGTATAATATCTAACTGTGGGTGCTGTGACCCCGTAAATCAGTCGACCTACCATGCCCGGCTCATGTCACGCCCGTACATGTCCGTCCGGCGCCGGCGACGCGGTCACCGGCCCTCGTCGGAACCGAGTCAGCATTTTCGGGCCGACGCCCGGCTCCAGCGACCTGTACCGGCCTTCCGGCCGTGTCTGAGCCAGGGCTGTGGCCAGACCCCCGCTGTGACGATGACGTGTCTCCTGGCGTGTGGCCAAGGGCGGTTGCCCTGAGAAGCTATATAGCTGCCGAGCGAGAATGATCGCTCTCTGTTTGGAACCAAATTGTAGGGAAGGTCCTTGCTCCCTTGAGCTTTTTCAGACATTTCCCCACTTTGTCTGACGTAAACTTCCATTAGGCACGTGATAGACTATGGACCTCAGCGTTACGATAACCCCGGTATAATTATTTCACCAGCTCGCAGCTTCCAATTTCATAGCTCTTCTCTGTTTGGACCTCACCTGACTCTCTCTCTGTCGCTCCTTCTGTGTGGACGCCGCAGGGCGGCTGGCTGTGGCCAGCCGCCCCGGGCTGACTACTGCAGGTATGTCTGGTACTAACTGTTTGTAAACGCTGTATAACTGTCGAGATGTAAGCTTGTAAGATGGGAGTAGTATGTTTGAAGATCGATCTGTGTACAAGTTGGAGATTGTGTGTGAACGTTTCTAACAAGAGATTGAGATGATATCCGACTGAGTATATATGAAGACCTGGATGCGGATATGTGTGAGACGGCTCAGAGCTCAGAGATGTGAGATCAGAGCTATGAAATTGGAAGCTGCGAGCTGGTGAAATAATTATACCGGGGTTATCGTAACGCTGAGGTCCATAGTCTATCACGTGCCTAATGGAAGTTTACGTCAGACAAAGTGGGGAAATATCTGAAAAGGCTCAAGGGAGCAAGGACCTTCCCTACAATACCTTCGCGACACATGGCTACGCACTGACTGATGGTGACCTACCTTTATGCCTACGTTACTCTGACCCGCTTACTGTGTAGCATATTCTGATAGGTTGCTTACGGTCGGAACCGCTAGGACGTATGGTGTTAGGACGGCTGAACGCCGACACTTCTTTGCGTACGCCACTAGGTAACGGCTCTGGGGTCGTTGCGTCTGGAAAAAATTTGTTTCACCTTCCTCCAACAAGCACGCTGTGATGCGATCCATCGCCATTCGTGATGATTCATGACTGTGTACTATAGCGCAACTGTATATTGTGTAAGACGGCTTACATTCTTCAATGCGGCACTTGCACGGTCGCGGAAGGGACCAGCCTGTCAGACGGCTCGCCCCAGCCTGCCAGACGGCTCGCCCCAGCCTGCCAGACGGCCCGCCCCAGCCTGCCAGACGGCTCGCCCCAGCCTGCCGGAGGGTCTCGCCCCAGCCTGCCGGAGGGTCTCGCCCCAGCCTGCCGGAGGGTCTCGCCCCAGCCTGCCGGACGGCTCGCCCCAGTCTGCCAGACGGCTCGCCCCAGCAGTCCGAAACGGACAGCTGCGTGAAGCCCCCTGGACCTTGACGGAACAAACAGGCCCATTGGAGTCGGACCACGACACCGAGCACACCCATCGAGAGCAGTACAAATACCGCCCTGACAAGCAGGAGGGTGACATTCAACCGAGGACATTCGACGGGACCGTCAGGAAGCCGAAATTGGACGGAGTCGTTTGGAGTCAGTCGTGAACTGTGCAGCGATAGGCGCCAGTACAGTGACCGAACCTTCGCGGTACAGCTATTCCTGTCATGCGAGCGAACCTTGACGATGCGCCATTCACTAATGTCCGTGGCCGGACTCGCGCGTCACTGGTGGCCCCGGCCAGCGGAGCCAGGCGAAAGTTATCCCTGGGGTGGCAGATCAGAGGAATGGGAGGGAGCAGTTAGAGCCAGCTCGCGCGTAAGTGGATGCACCTGGTCTCGAGAGGACGCTAAAGGAACACAGAGCTGGCCCGACCAGTGCTAATTAACCTCTCCTTCTTTCCGACCTGATGATGGCCCCAAATCCCTCCGGCCTGGTGATCACAGAGCGCGGAAGGGCAATCCGAGTGTGGTCAGACCCGACGGTGTCGATGGGTAAGCTCGCGGACAGCGGCGCCCAATGTTGGTTCGGGATGAAACGCTGTGCGCACAGCTTTAGCTAGCATAGCCAAAAACGGCCAGGTTGGTTTCCTACCCCGCCTCAGTTGATCACGCAGGCCTGGGCCTCTTGATTGTATCACAGGCGGGGAAGATGAAGTTTGGCGTTCCGGAAGTCCCCATGGATAGGACAGGCAGGAGACTGTGTGGGTCTCCTTGCATAACCCCGGGCAGGATATGTTAGAAACACGATTGGGAGAACACATCTGCCGATTTGCGGCCCAGGACCACCTGTCGGGAGGCTGCCGATCACACGTTTCGGCGTGCAAGCCCCGTCAGGGCATCGACTGATTTAAGGCTAGGTATGCCGGCCAC
Organism: Imbricaverruca yamaguchii; assembly: GCA_034440575.1. NCBI lineage: Eukaryota > Metazoa > Arthropoda > Thecostraca > Neoverrucidae > Imbricaverruca > Imbricaverruca yamaguchii. The sequence continues at coordinate 261,801 of JAOTOL010001214.1, forward strand.
TAATAGCCAAGCCCAGCCATAAGACCCAAACAGAAACTAACAGAATGTCGCAGCCCAGTGTTATCGAGCATTGAAGCCAGTAACGGAAATAATGGTTTGTCATGCACAACCAACAATGTCGCGTCACCTGGTCACAGCTGTAAGGACAGGCAATTTACACTTTACTTTGGGCCAGAAAGCCCTGAACAACGATCTAGGGAAGTAAGATTCGCTGAATGGGCACGTACCACTGAAAGGGAAACATTTCGACCCAACACATTTTAATAGAGAGTGAATGTTCGTAATGGAAGATGATAATTTACGGATTACGTGGGAACGTGTATGAAGTAGCTATGTATAATTAAGGACTATTGGGAGCTGTTGGAACTGGGCGTATGCATCCAGCTGTCAGAAACCCATCGTTGCCGATGTTCGACCTAGGATACTTACCTAGGCCTTCAATTTGCATGTCCGATGACACATAGGGTGTATTGCTGGTGGGGAGATAGAGGGAGATAAGGGGGATTCCAATAAATAAGAGGGCCCCGAAGCTGGACTATGGCCGGTGACGGACGCATTTCAACTCCTATGTCGACCCATAAACCTCATGTCACACTCTCTCCAATCATGCGGATTCCCTAATCCTCCCTAGCGCCAAGACCAAGCCAGGTTTACTCACAAATGGAAGTGGTGACAGTGAGGAACTTGGCCTCGATATACATATTCGTGTCAGGATGGACAAGTACGGGGCGCCGACATGACAGGCAAGATGACTCCAGGCCGACTACAAAACATGCAAACTCCAAGACAAAGCGACGAAGACCATCACAGCGACTATAAGACCGAAGACAATCAGGACTCACTGCATGTGTGTTTGTGTGTGTGTGTGTGTGTGTGTGTGTGTGTGTGTGTATGTGTGTACATATATCGTATATATAATGTATCCGCCGTAAAGCCGAAAAGAACTAACTCACTAACACACGATAGCTCATCAAAATGCTAGATGGCCGGGGAAATAACCCCCCCTGCATTACGAGCGTTAGACGGTAAGTCACTGGGGTCGGCAGTTGGACGGTTCCCGCTGGGGGTCGGTAGTTTTTCTCTCTCTTTCTCTCTCTCTCTCTCTCTCTCTCTCTCTCTCTCTCTCTCTCTCGCTCTTCGATCGTGCTGGCACTGGTTGACAGCGCCATCTATGTTGTGTTTCAGTGGGCTGCAGTCCTAGTTGTGGCCGCTGCCGCCGCTGGCACTGTCGGCGCCAGCCCCGGTCGCTGGCTGTGGCCGACCAACGACGTCGAACGATTCTCCGGCTCGCCGAACCGCCTGCCGGGGCAGCGCGCCTTCCCGTCGATCGTCGGCCGTCGCGGCAGTGGGGACGGTCGTCGCGTACGGCCGCGGCCCCCGGCCACGCACTCGAGCCTGTCTGTAGGGCGCGCGGGCCCTCTCCAAGGGCTGGCCGGCGCTCACGCGGGGAGAGCTCAGCTGGTGTCGTCAGGTACGCTGCGAGGCGAGTCGGCGCGGCGACTCTTTGGACGCGCAGACGCAGACGGCGGCGGCTTTGTGCCCAGGCTGTCCACCAATGAAATGGGTGGGACGTTCTTTGGTATTCAGAAGCTGTACCCCGCATGATGAATTAATGTAATTAGTATTAGTAGCTTCAGTGATTAGTAGCTTCTGAATGAGGGATGGCGTTTTATACTGTTTCAAAGAGGAAATTGTCTTGCAATGGTGCATTCTTATATCTTTAATGTCACGTGGAATCCTGTGAAAATCGTGACGTCAGCACTAACAAACCTCATAGCTCATGACTAATGTAGTCATGCATTTGCCGACGAGCTCAACTACATAACAAATCATCGGAGCAATAACACCACCACCGACCTACTGATAATCAGTTATCCTAGGTTAACTCAGATGAGCACATTCTCTGCATTGTGTGTCCTTGGCACAATGCCTTTAGATGATTATGCACTGGATACTCCAGGAAGCGTAAAATTACGTCATGCAATTGTTACATGCTCTTCAGTGTTGTTGAAATTATCGGGCCGTTGGCGATTGGCACTGTGTTAAGGCTTCTCGCGTCAGACCGCAGACGCTGGCGTTTTGCGTTAATGCAAACTCTTGAATCCGCTGTTGTGAGGTTTATACTAATGCTTGCAATCTCCGGGATTGAATAGTTATCTGAAAGCCGTTGAAATTCATGGGTGCGTCTACTGAAATACGAATCCGAGAAAATAATCCAAACGACGATTGGATAGCAACTCAACCAGTTAGCTATCCAATACAGTTAGCAGAAGGCAACAGTTTGATATGGGGCGACGAGCTTTCATATATATCACATTAACCCCGAGAATATGTGCAAGCATGCCTTGACAAATTATTTTCCTTGCAAACTGCCCACTACCCAGCCTCTCGGCCTTCTTTGTTGGTAGGATGTAAATACCGTCTAATCTGTATATCCAATACACGTTTCCGAATAAGTATTGTATTTTCACTTCAATGTAGGCTCTACGCGGAAGGAATGCAATCAGACTACATGTTTCAAACTATATGTATCAGATTGCATGTATCAAGCTTTAGATAACAAGCTACAGGTATCACACTACAGGTATCAGGCTAAATGTATCAGGCTACACGTACCAGGCTACATGTATCTGGCCACTTGTATCAGGTTGCATGCATCAGGCTACATATATCAGGCTACATATAACAGGCTACATATGTCAGGGTACATATATAAGGCTACATGTATCAGGCTACACATATGAGGCTACATGTATCAGGGTACATGTATCAGACTACATGTATCAGGGTACATGTATCAGACTACATGCATCAGACTACATATATCAGGGTACATGTATCAGACTACATGTATCAGACTACATGTATCAGGGTACATGTATCAGACTACATGCATCAGACTACATATATCAGGGTACATGTATCATACTACATGTATCAGGGTACATGTATCAGACTACATATATCATGATACATACATCATGATACATGCATCATGCTGCAGGTATCAGGCTACATGTATCAGGGAATGCGTATCAGACTACAGGTATCAGACTATAGGTACTAGGCTACATGCATCAGACTACACATATCAAGCTACAGATAACAAGATACGGGTGTTGCATTACAGGTGTCAGACTACACATATCAAGCTACAGATAACAAGATACGGGTGTTGCATTACAGGTGTCAGACTACATATATCAAGCTACAGATAGCAAGATACGGCTGTTACATTACAGGTGTCAGAATACATGTATCAAGCTACATATAGCAAGATACGGGTGCTACATTACAGGTGTCAGACTACGTGTATCAGGCTATATGTATCAGGCTACATGGATCAGGCTAGAATGTATCAGCATACATGTGTCAAGCTATATGTATCAGGCTACAGGCACCAAGCTGCTGGTGTCAGGCTCTCCATACGCTCGTTCTCGTCGCGTGGACAATGTTTCTCAAGTTTACCCGAGGGAACTATCCGGCCATTTAACTACGCTCCGGCGGTTTAGCGGTTGCTGAGTCATGCCGAGTTGTGAAACGACGGCCATCATTAACAAAAGAAGCGCTTGCGTGTCCCACGATTATGCCACGTTCTAAAGAGTAAGGCCCGGCAATACAAGTACCTGGAATGTATCAGTCCTGTGCAGAGAGGCTCCAGAGTGTCCAAGGAGGATGCCGAGGTTTGTACTACGGGCGCTACATGTCCGAAACAGCGCCTTTATTTTCAACACAGGCAGACTGGCTCAAAACAGGGCCACACTGCGAAAAGAGCGCCGACTGGGCCGCGCGAGGGCGACTGCATTCCCAAAGCACCCAACTGTCTAGAAGAGCGCCTATCTTGTCGGGAGAGGAACACATGCAGCCAATAATCACCGCCGTATTACCAAGAGCGGTGCCCGAGTGGCACAAGACAGCGTCTGCATTAGCAAGGCATACAGCTGCCCGGACAGGTGCCTGTATTGCCCAGATAGGCGGCCGAATTACCGAGATAGTCGCCTGTATTGCCTAGAAAGGTGTTTGTATTGCCGATATAGCGCATGTATTGCCAAAGAGGCGCCTGCATTGCCAAGCTATGCGCTTGTGTTGCTGATGTAGGCGTATGTATTGTCGATATAAACGCCTGCATTGCCGAGATAGGCGCACGTATTACCTAGATTGACACATGTCTGGCCGATATACACGCATGTATTGCCTAGATTGGTATATGTATTGCCTAGATTGACACATGTATGGCCGATATTGGCACATGTATTGCCTAGATTAGCACATGCATTGCCTAGATTGGCACATGCATTGCCTAGATTGCCATATGTATTGCCTAGATTGGCACATGTATGGCCGATATTGGCACATGTATTGCCCACATTGGCATCTGGCCGTCAAGGACTGGACCTGGCCATCTGGCCCCTGTATTTTTCAGTATTTTGCTGGTTTCAGCTGAGTCGATAAGCCCCACCGATTGGGTGGCGAGCTGGCTCGACTGGATGGACACTTACCCATCCAGTTGGTATGCTACCCGGGGCCCTGTTCACCCCTATGGGTACGGTGGTGTTGGTGGACACGGTGGTGTTGATGGACACGGTGGTGTTGATGGACACTTACCCATCCAGTTGGTATGCTACCCGGGGCCCTGTTCACCCCTATGGGTACGGTGGTGTTGGTGGACACGGTGGTGTTGATGGACACGGTGGTGTTGATGGACACTTACCCATCCAGTTGGTATGCTACCCGGGGCCCTGTTCACCCCTATGGGTACGGTGGTGTTGGTGGACACGGTGGTGTTGATGGACACGGTGGTGTTGATGGACACGGTGGTGTTGATGGACACTTACCCATCCAGTTGGTATGCTACCCGGGGCCCTGTTCACCCCTATGGGTACGGTGGTGTTGGTGGACACGTGTGTTGATGGACACGGTGGTGTTGATGGACACTTACCCATCCAGTTGGTATGCTACCCGGGGCCCTGTTCACCCCTATGGGTACGGTGGTGTTGGTGGACACTGGTGTTGATGGACACGGTGGTGTTGATGGACACTTACCCATCCAGTTGGTATGCTACCCGGGGCCCTGTTCACCCCTATGGGCACGGTGGTGTTGGTACTGTTGATCAGTGGTGTTGATGGACACTTACCCATCCAGTTGGTACGCTACCCGGGGCCCTGTTCACCCCTATGGGTACTGTGTTGATGGACACGGTGGTGTTGATGGACACTTACCCATCCAGTTGGTATGCTACCCGGGGCCCTGTTCACCCCTATGGGTACGGTGGTGTTGGTGGACACTTACCCATCCAGTTGGTATGCTACCCGGGGCCCTGTTCACCCCTATGGGTACGGTGGTGTTGGTGGACACTTACCCATCCAGTTGGTACGCTACCCGGGGCCCTGTTCACCCCTATGGGTACGGTGGTGTTGGTGGACACTTACCCATCCAGTTGGTACGCTACCCGGGGCCCTGTTCACCCCTATGGGTACGGTGGTGTTGATGGACCGGTGGTGTTGATGGACACTTACCCATCCAATTGGTATGCTACCTGGGGCCCTGTTCACCCCTATGGGTACGGTGGTGTTGATGGACACGGTGGTGTTGATGGACACTTACCCATCCAGTTGGTATGCTACCCGGGGCCCTGTTCACCCCTATGGGTACGGTGGTGTTGGTGGACACGTGGTGTTGATGACACGTGTGTTATGGACACTTACCCATCCAATTGTATGCTACCTGGGGCCCTGTTCACCCCTTGTACGGTGGTGTTATGGACACGGTGGTGTTGATGGACACTTACCCATCCAGTTGGTATGCTACCCGGGGCCCTGTTCACCCCTATGGGTACGGTGGTGTTGGTGGACACTTACCCATCCAGTTGGTACGCTACCCGGGGCCCTGTTCACCCCTATGGGCACGGTGGTGTTGGTGGACACTTACCCATCCAGTTGGTATGCTACCCGGGGCCCTGTTCACCCCCAGGCGATGATAGTTTCCGTGCCCCGGGCCAATAGCTCATCAATTGCCAAAGACACACATTGCCCGGGACTTCGACGTTGAGGACTCACCGATGGCCAGGTTGTTATCCTGTGATATCAGCTTCCTTATAGTCGTGGTTGGAACTTCTCTCGAGATCGTCGCGTCTGTGGTCTGGTCACTCAGCTGACAAATGTCAGCTGAGTGACCAGCTCGTGAAGGCTCTATATCTACTACCTGCTTGCGGTCAGGTGGAATTGACCAAGCGCATCGCCACGGTGGTGGTGAAGAGACAAGCTGAAGTCGGGACGGAGAGCAAGGACTGGCGACACGTGACCCGCTCACAATGGAAAATGGGAACAAAACCCCTCTTGGAAAAATTGATCTTCATGACATGACTACACCAGGTTTTACACCAAAAGTTTTGCAAGGTATGTCCGCATGTCCATGCAGACTTTAATCGCATTTTCTTCAACCATTTCCGTGATATGCTGGATGAAAAAAAACATGACCTTGCCTACGAATCTACTCGCGGGGCCAAAATGCTAGATGTAGTGTGCCTTAAGAACACCAACAATAACTAGGATACTGCGTAAGCTAAAAACAAAAATTGTACCAACAGATGCGCCACGAACGTCTCACAAACTACTGAAACCATCTCCGCTTTCGCGTGAGCCCCTGCCATTTATGCTGCAAAAACCCCAGGGTTGTGGGGTTGCCACAAACCCCGTTCCTATCTCCTGTGCTGGTTAATGCTATCATTAAAAATAAAAATCAATGTACCCTGTAACCAACAGAGAAAAGCTAAATTTGTATTACTATGACAACCGCAGAGCAGTCGGATGTGTGGAATTTTCTCCAATGAGGTTTTTGTTCCAATTTTCAGTTGTGAGCGAGCGCACTCGTCGTCAGTCGTTGATCTCTGTTCCGACTTCAGCTTGTCTCTCGGAGACCGCCACGGTGGCGCACCTGGTCAGTTCTGACCTGATCGCTGGCATGTAGGAATTTCGTGAGTTCAGTCCATCTCCCGCCCATCGACGGAAGATATTGGGAGCGCCATGTGGTCTAACAGTCGAATGCGCAGTAAAAACCGCAGGTCCATATTCTTCTTAGTTGTGTGGCAGCCTGCAGGATGAAATCGTTATAGCGTTAGCATCTGTCTGTCAGCTGATCATCCTCTGTCAGCTGATCACCTCTGTCAGCTGATCACCTCTGTCAGCTGATCAGCCTCTGTCAGCTGATCAGCCTCTGTTAGCTGATCAGCCTCTGTCAGCTGATCACCACTGTCAGCTGATCAGACTCCGTCAGCTGATCAGCGTCCGTCAGCTGATCAGCCCCTGTCAGCTGATCACCTCTGTCAGCTGATCATCTCTGTCTGTCAGCTGATCAGCCTCTGTCAGCCGATCAGCTTCTGTCTGTCAGCTGATCAGCCTCTGTTAGCTGATCAGCCTCTGTCAGCTGATCAGACTCCGTCAGTTGATCACCACTGTCAGCTGATCACCTCTGTCAGCTGATCAGACTCTGTCAGCTGATCAGTCTCTTTCAGCTGATCAGCCTCTGATAACTGATCAGCCTCTGTCAGCTGATCAACCTCTGCCAGCTGATCATCTCTGTCTGTCAGCTGATCAGACTCTGTCAGCTGATCACCACTGTCAGCTGATCAGACTCCGTCAGCTGATCAGCGTCCGTCAGCTGATCAGCCCCTGTCAGCTGATCACCTCTGTCAGCTGATCAGCCCCTGTCAGCTGATCAGGCTCCGTCTGCGGGCAGGTGGAGGTCGGCGGCGGTGTCCTCTGATCTCTGACGAGGAGTGCCCTCCGCGGCCAGAGAACATCAACGCCCTGAGGCGGTGCGGCAACGACCTGCACTGTGGCAGCGGCTCCCACTGCTGTTACCACCCCTGCCTCACGCTCAGTCTCTGTCTGACCTCCGACGGTCACGTCACCACCCCTGTGGGAGGGCCGGCCCCTGCTACCACCCCTGCCTCACGCTCAGCCTCTGTCTGACCTCCGACGGTCACGTCACCACCCCTGTGTGAGGGCCGGCCCCTGCTACCACCCCTGTCTCACGCTCAGTCTCTGTCTGACCTCCGACGGTCACGTCACCACCCCTGTGGGAGGGCCGGCCCCTGCTGCTACCCCTGCCTCACGCTCAGTCTCTGTCTGACCTCCGACGGTCATGTCACCACCCCTGTGGGAGGGCCTGCCCATGCTGCTACCCCTGCCTCACGCTCAGTCTCTGTCTGACCTCCGACGGTCATGTCACCACCACTGTGGGAGGGCCTGCCCATGCTACCCCTGCCTCACGCTCAGCCTCTGTCTGACCTCCGACGGTCATGTCACCACCCCTGTGGGAGGGCCGGCCCCTGCTGCTACCCCTGCCTCACGCTCAGCCTCTGTCTGACCTCCGACGGTCACGTCACCACCCCTGTGGGAGGGCCTGCCCATGCTGCTACCCCTGCCTCACGCTCAGTCTCTGTCTGACCCTCCGACGGTCACGTCACCACCCCTGTGGGAGGGCGACCCCTGCTGCTACCCCTGCCTCACGCTCAGTCTCTGTCTGACCTCCGACGGTCATGTCACCACCCCTGTGGGAGGGCCTGCCCATGCTGCTACCACCCCTGTCTCACGCTCAGTCTCTGTCTGACCTCCGACGGTCATGTCACCACCCCTGTGGGAGGGCCGCCCCTGCTCCACCCCTGCCTCACGCTCAGTCTCTGTCTGACCTCCGACGGTCACGTCACCACCCCTGTGGGAGGGCCCCCCCCTGCTGCTACCCCTGCCTCACGCTCAGTCTCTGTCTGACCTCCGACGGTCATGTCACCACCCCTGTGGGAGGGCCGGCCCTGCTGCTACACCCCTGCCTCACGCTCAGTCTCTGTCTGACCTCCGACGGTCATGTCACCACCCCTGTGGGAGGGCCGGCCCCTGCTGCTACCCCTGCCTCACGCTCAGTCTCTGCTACCCCTGTCTCACGCTCAGTCTCTGTCTGACCTCCGACGGTCATGTCACCACCCCTGTGGGAGGGCCGGCCCCTGCTGCTACCACCCCTGCTCACGCTCAGTCTCTGTCTGACCTCCGACGGTCATGTCACCACCCCTGTGGGAGGGCCTGCCCATGCTGCTACCCCTGCCTCACGCTCAGTCTCTGTCTGACCTCCGACGGTCATGTCACCACCCTTGGTCGGCCCCCCCCCTCTCCCGTCACCACCCCTGTGGGAGGGCCTGCCCCTGCTGCTACCCCTGCCTCACGCTCAGTCTCTGTCTGACCTCCGACGGTCATGTCACCACCCCTGTGGGAGGGCCGGCCCCTGCTGCTACCCCTGCCTCACGCTCAGTCTCTGTCTGACCTCCGACGGTCATGTCACCACCCCTGTGGGAGGGCCTGCCCATGCTGCTACCACCCCTGACTCACGCTCAGTCTCTGTCTGACCTCCGACGGTCATGTCACCACCACTGTGGGAGGGCCTGCCCCTGCTACCACCCCTGCCTCACGCTCAGTCTCTGTCTGACCTCCGACGGTCATGTCACCACCCCTGTGGGAGGGCCTGCCCCTGCTGCTACCCCTGCCTCACGCTCAGTCTCTGTCTGACCTCCGACGGTCATGTCACCACCACTGTGGGAAGGCCTGCCCCCACTGCTGTTACCACTCCTGTCTGACCACATCATCGTTACCACCCGCCCATGGCAGCCCACCGCTGGGACATACCATCCCTTCCGGTTCTCAGCCTGTGCTGGACCCAGCAATCCTGCCAGGTCCACAGCCTGTGTATAGGCCTTATCAATCTTCGGTCGCCACCTACGACGGCACTTGTCCAACGTGCTGCCTGTGCCGGATTGATTTGCTGCTCGGCCCGATGTATTCTATTTTATGTTTATTTTTACTTTTATTATGACATGTATGACTCCGCTTTAGCTGTGTTGTGATTTTGACCTTTCCTGCTATGCCGTTTTATTTAATTGACGCGAGGTTATAGTAGTCACCAGTCAATTGTGGATTATATCAATTAAAAGTCTGTCTGTCTGTCTATACTGCTCGGGACACAGCGTTGGTCCACCCGCCTGCTCACCTAAGGTTACAGCAGATGGGTGGATTACATCATCTGGATGAGTCGCTAAATAATCTATTTTTGCAAACATTGTCTTCTTAGTGTGCTGCAAAGAGGACATGGATGGAATACGTGGACAACCGCTGCAATACGGCAGTCATACTGTTTGAACCTCTGACCAACTGTGAACAGCTGTCTTACACGGTTCGCACACATTACAATGGGCAGATACACCAGACATTTCAAACAGTGTTGGCGTTGTATGAACAGAGCCAAAGACTGCTGAAAGCATTGCTGGGAGGTGAACTGCGGATTGTCACGGGCTGGCTTGTAGTCGAGTCCCAGATCACGATGTTCATTCTGGAGCGAGGTGACGGTTGAGATCGTGGTCGTCATGACGACGTGAATCAATCATCCGCAGTTGATCGTCACCGAGAGGATTCGGACACGGACGGTGGCACCAGATGGGCTCGACTGTCCTCGGTTTCCCAGACAGAGCTGGACCGTCACCTGTTTCCCCAGACAGTGTTCGGATGCGATTGGCTTCGCCGAGATGGAGATCGGGCGTGGCTGGTGGACTGCGACTGCGACTGTGACTGTGACTGTGACTGCGACTGTGACTGTGACTGTGACTGCGACTGCGCCTGCGCCTGCGCCTGCGACTGTGACTGTGACTGTGACTGTGACTGTGACTGTGACTGTGACTGTGACTGTGACTGTGACTGTGACTGTGACTGTGACTGTGACTGTGACTGTGACTGCGACTGTGACTGTGACTGTGACTGTGACTGTGACTGTGACTGTGTCTCGCTGGCAGTGGCGTGGCGGTGGTCATTACAAATATACAATACAATGCACGTTATGCCGAGTAATTATCGGAGAACATCTCAAGATCAAGCGCATGCGCTCAACTGGATTATGCCAAATCACACTGACTGGAAGCGTTCATATTTACCAATATTTATCGCAGAGCCGTCAGGCCCTAAGGATGGTTGGACGTTCTCCTGTCATAGTGGAGTTGTAGCTCTGATCAGACTCTGTGCATCAACCGGTGAACTTTGACCCACAAGCACCCAAACTGTGAGATCACAACTAGAAGCTGAAGCACATAAAGCACATTCGACATCATGAAGTACAGAGCAGGATGATTCACTTGTACTCTTTGAGCATCAGCATGAGCATTGCCCCCCTCCCCCCGACGAGGCACCACCTTTTCGTGGTGGTGGGGATTTGAGTGCCCCAAAGACCCGGCGACCATCATACCGGCGAGGGGTGAGACCAAGAGTGCCTCGCTCGTCCTTCCGTCCATACGCTCCCATTCCAATGCCCATCTCATCCCAACACCCATGTCCTTCATCTAGCCCTGCAACACTAACTATCCATACTATGAGCAGGCGGGGCAACTTCCCCGGCCCTGCCCACCAGCTCAGTTTTATCGGGGTAGCCGCGCCCCTTCTGCCCGTCTCCCGGGGTTGACGGAGTCATGGAGGTTGAGGTCCCCCGTCGCACGGTGCTAGTTGTGACGGGGGACCAACACGCCTCTTTGGTCCCGATATCCCGGAGGGGCGGGTGGGCCCGTGGGGCCTCACGCGGGTCAAGTGGCAGGTCGCCTCGGGCTGGGGGCCTGGGTTCCCCAGTGCCTGCCGGCCCGGCCGGCCGGAGTCAAGGGGTGGGCGGCGCTGGATCCTGGTCAGGGTGGTGAGTTCCTCTCTCCCGGCCGGGCGAAGGCGCCGCCTGCCCCGTATAGCTCCTCGGGCGCCTGGCGACCTCCCGTCCGCGGGACCCAGGCGTCCCCTCAGTAGGGCCCCTTAGGGGTGGGGCGCCCGAGGAGCCGAAACAAAACACAACACGTGGCATCCAGACCAACTAAAAACACCCCTGGTCCCTCTCGTGAGGGCCAGACCAACCCAAACTTTCGTCGAGATCGGCACACCTCTACGGAGGGTACCCCGGTGCCTCGTGTGCTTGTGTTCCGAGGGAGGAACAAAAGCCTCGCGTCCTTGTCCCCGTTTCAGAGGAGAGACGGCTGCGACAGGTTCGGAAACATTCTAAGATGTCATAAACTGAAAGACTGAAGCACTGAAGGTGGAATTCGCGGAAACAGAACAGGCAGCTAGCGCGCTTAAGTCATCTCAGTTTGTGTACGGTGTGCGGAGGGACGGTAAAAAAAGAGAATGAAACAATAGCAATCACAGTAGAACCCCATAAAACAAAGAACACGTCGCGGGAAGTCATAAACTGCTTCGATCTGCGGGAAGTATCTGAGGACGAGATCGTTGATGGACTGACAAATTTCGGAGTCATCGCAGCCAGAAAAATGAAAGTGATGAGAGGTCCCGATTTCATTCCAACCAACAACATTATTTTGACATTTAATAGTACAGACATACCTTCCGAGATCAGAGTTGGCTACCTACCAGTAAAAGTAAGACAGTTCTTCCCAAATCCAATGCGTTGCTTCAAATGTAAAACATTCGGACACACTACCCAGTATTGCCGAAACCCCCAAGCTTGCAGCAAGTGTGCCTCCCATGAGCATCCTTTTGATAATTGCGATTAGGAAATCCGATTTTGTGCCAACTGCGGTGATGCACAGGTACACGGCGTTTGATCGTGCGTGCCCAAATTACATTAAAGAAAAGGAAATTATTTCACTTAAACACATCAACAAACTACCATTTAGAGAAGCTAAAGAGCTATATGAAAGTTCGCATCCCAGACAATCTTACGCATCAAAGGCGAAGAACACCACGTTGCTCCCACAAAACATACAGCCCAATAGGGCCGCCGAGCTGATCACCCAACTCACAGCCCTTCTCCGAGCATTTGGAGTGCCTCTGGCGACACCAAAGACGCAGGCGCAGCCCCTCCCACTAAACACCAAAACCACCGAGGTCCCACTCACAAGTGACACCGTTGATCAATCCTAGGCGTCATCTCGATCGGCCTCTGTGGGCGGGGATTGGACCCTGGTCACCCGGTCTAAGAGGCCTGCTCGTTCCCCCTACCCAAGCCCAGCCCCTCCCCTTCTACCACACCATCTACCTTGAAATCCCCACCTCTTACATCCCGTCCCCCTTCCAGCCCCCCTCCCCTCCCTCGCGCCCCACCACCACCCCTAAATCAATCCTCTCCACCTCCTCCCTCCCTGAATCATCCCCCCTTCCCGAGAGCCGGGCCTCGCCATCGCCCTCGCCCTCAACATCTACATTCGCGCCTGCATCGCCATCCAACAACGCGCACCGACAAATCAAAATTCCAGACGTAAGCTTGCAATTTCAGGAAGCCGAAAGGTGTGCCCGCGAAGCCAAACGAGCTCGGCTCGCTCAAATGGAAAAGGCCCGGGTCAAGGGCCGCCAAGGTACAGACATCGCGCCTCCCCAAACTCAGCCTCCCCAAACTCAGCCTCCCCGTCGCCGCGACGGCGAGTGGAGGGACCGAGGGAACGTCTGAAATGGGTCCTCCGCCTCCTCCGCAGCCGAGTGTCCCCCAGAAACGGGGGCTTCCTCCGTCCGAATCCCCGCCGTGGGGTAGCTCACAGAGGTCCCGCCCAAGGACAAATTCACTCGGGTCTGATCGGAGCTACCTCCCTAAGTCCTCGAAAGACACTCCTTCAAGACACGGCACCGGAACTCAATTTTAAAACCGCATCCGACTTTTTCTACCAACAATGACGTACGCACGTGACTATCTGGTTTATGTTCTTCATTTCTTATTAACTCACCAAGCCTTCGCTGGGTTTGTGATATCCACTATCCATTGTGTATATCTATATCTTGACCACGCTTATGTTTTACTGTATTAACTTACTGACATCGTAGTTTTTCAGTGGAACTATAGGGGAATCAAATCCAGCTTCAATAACCTTCAGCATCTCTTAAGTTCCCGGACGCCGGCGGTTTTATGCATTCAGGAAACGAAACTGGCTCCAGGTGCTCCGTTTCAACTTAAAAACTACACTGTTTTAAGAAAAGACGTACCTTTTACCATTGTGTCAAATGACGGTGTGCGCATTGCTGTGCACAACTCTGTCCCATTTGCACATGTGTGTGTGGCAAGTTTAATGCGCACCACTTTCTTTGGGGCTCAGCCACAATTACTAGCCGTGGACGTGCATTGGAACGTTTTAACAGCGATTTCCCTCTATGCATTCTTAACACGGGAACACCAACACATATTACATTACCGACCGGACAGACGTCCGTGTTGGACCTCACTCTTTGTAGTCCAGAACTTGCACCTGTCTTGAATGGGCAGTGGATAGTGATCCGTATAACAGCGACCATTTTCCTGTTTACTCTCATTTCGTTAATCTAGTTACGGTTGCCCAACGACCTTCAACGTGGCTGTTTTATCGAGCTGACTGGGAAGCTTTCCAAACTGACCTTGAAAGGACCCTCCGCGGCCACTCCGATGAATTACCCATCTCCGTAGAAACATTCACTTCGACAACTGTGCAGAGCGCCCAGCGGCACATCCCCCGGTCATCTGGAACATCAATTCGAGTACCTGTCCCATGGTGGTCTGATAAGTGTCTGGAGGCTATCCGTGCTAGGAAGAAGGCATTCCGTATATTTAATAACAATAGCTGCACCTGCAATTTAATAGCTTTTCGCAAAGCACGAGCGTTCGCCCGACGTATTATTGCCGAGGCGAAGCGGGACTCGTGGAAATACTACGTAAGCACTTTAAATCGTACCACGTCACTATCTACTTTATGGTCCCGCATAAAGCGTTTATCTGGAAAACACGCCCCAGTTCCTCTATCGGTCTTGCACATGGCGGGACAGGACATCATCGACCCGGAAGAAGTAGCTGAGAAGATAGGATGTGCTTTGTCCGCACGCTCGGAGAACACGTACAAAGAAGAATATTTGAGACACAAGGATCGGCGCGAGGTACGTCCTCTTGATTTTTCCACCACAGACGTCCTTCAGTACAACATACCATTCTCGATTTCCGAATTAATAGCAGCAATCAGCACACTCAAGAGCGTGGGAGAGGGTCCCGACACTATGCATAACGATATTATAAAACGATAAAACGATGCTTTAGACACACTTTTGGAAGCCCTAAAAGTAATGTGGACATCGGGCACCTTTCCACCTTCATGGCGCGAGGCAATTATAGTCCCCATACATTAACTAAATAAATCTAGCGCGGATCCATTACATTATCGTCCCATCTCACTGACCTGCTCCCTGTGTAAACGGTTTGAAAAATGGTGGATGTCCGATTGATGTGGTTTTTAGAGAATAACAATCTCCTTACTGTGATACAGAGTGGGTTCCGAAAACACCGTAGCACACTTGACCACATTTTAACACTCGACTCAGTTGTGCGCTCTGGTTTCATGAAACGCCACCACACAGAAGTAATATTTTTGACATTGACGGCGCATATGACACGGCATGGCGTCACGGCATCCTGATGAAGCCGCACAATGTGGGAATCAGAGGTCCCATGGGTGTCTTCTTGTCCAATTTTCTGTCTTCCAGAACGTTTCCCGTTAGAATATGAAATTCCCTATCTGGCACTTTTTCACAAGGTAACGGAGTTCCGCAGGGGAGCGTACTGAGCGTTGCATGTTTTGCTATTTCAATTAATGATGTGGGTACATCGCTGCCAACTTCCGTAGGGAGAGCGCTTTTCGTGGACGATTTCGCCATATGGTCCTCTTCACGCTCTGTGCATACGGTTGAGAGACAACTCCAGATGGCTGTTCGGAAGGTGCAGAATTGGTACAACAAAACCGGTTTCGTTATGTCCACATCGAAAACCACCGCTATCCACTTCTGCCGCAAACGCTCTTGTACTGATCCCGTGATCATTCTCAATGGACGCCATATACCATTCAAGTCAGCTGCCAAGTTTCTGGGTGTGTGGATGGATCGTCGACTGACATACACCACTCACATCAACGATCGTGCACATAAATGTGCAAAGCGACTACAGGTGATGCGTACAGTTTCCAGATGTTCGTATGGAGTAGATGGATCTATCCTGCTTCTGATGTATCGATCGCTCGTGCGTTCTAAAATTGACTATGGATGTTTTATTTATGACGGAGCGTGTGCCACAACCAAGCGTCGCCTTGACGTAATCCACAATGCAGCTCTTCGCATCGCTACTGGAGCCTTCCGCACCTCACCGGCTGCTAGTGTAATTGTAGAAGTAGACGAGCCACCTCTTGCACTACGCCGTAAGTTATTGGGCGCGAGATACGCATGTAATGTTGCTCAAAACCGGAACCATCCAGCCTATCGGTGGATATTCTCAGGGACATCAAGTGCGCGTCACAGGGCTCAGCCTGAATTACCGTTTTCAACTCGTATATCCTCGATTCTTCGATAATGTAATATCCGGCCGCGTTCCATAGCACGTGTAATCACGCCTAGCACTCCCCCTTGGCATGCTGTCCCAGTGAAAACTGACATGACTCTAACCTGCTCAAAGAAAGGGCAGGTAAACCCGGAGGAACTCCGCATGTTAGCATTGGAGAAAATACACGAATATCACAACTTTTATGCGCATTTACACAGACGGCTCAAAGTCCATCTCTGGTGTCGAGTGTGCTTACATAAGTCGACAAGGTGTTCAATCTTTCTGTTTACCGAAGCAAGCCTCGATTTTTACTGCCGAACTGTATGCCATTCTGCAAGCCCTCTATTTTATACAGAAAGACCGGTCCACAAAGCATGTGGTTTTCACAGACTCTCTGAGCAGTCTCCAGGCACTGGACATCTTGAACCAGGATAACAGACTTGTTCGGAGTATTATGAAAGTAGTAAATTCCTTGCATGACATCGGAAGAAATATCGATGTCATGTACAGAGTCTGATCAGAGCTACAACTCCACTATGACAGGAGAACGTCCGACCATCCTTAGGGCCTGACGGCTCTGCGATAAATATTGGTAACTATGAACGCTTCCAGTCAGTGTGATTGGGCATAATACAGTTGAGCGCATTCGCTTGATCTTTATGTGGTGGATAGGATGCGCCCGTCATTTCAGGTGGAAACGACGGGCGCATTGTTTAAAGCAAGAAAATTGAAAATCGGCCGAGAAGTTTTAACGTTAAGGGCCGTTAAAGTAAAAACAATTCGCAGCGCCAGACCACAAAAATCGGCGCTGATGCGCTTCCCGTATATTGGCAGTAGGGAAGTGATCTTGACAAGACTAGCGACTTGTTTGATGCACATTGTTATGCTATATAATTTAAAAGTCATGTTAGGTCGCCGAGGTCAAGTCAGGTCAAGTTCATGATAGGCTAGTGGAACTAAACTTGGTTAACTGGAATGTGTCATAAATGCGACTGTCATGCGATTGATGTCACTTTACATGCTACTCCCTATACGTCCCGAAATCTACTGTTTGGCATTGTGCGCCTAAGCGTTTCCATCCTTTATTCATGTATTTCACTCCTTTCTTTGCGAAGCCGACTGTGCCAAACCTTCCAACGGAGCAGTCGGGATGGGAGCCCGCTTCCGGTAACTAGAGCAGGTAATGACCTAATAAAGTGCTCCTATATAGGTGACCTGAGGTCAAATGGCGGATCTGACATCTGTATTGCATCATTAGTAATGTCCAAAACATCGTTAATGCAAATTTTGGAGCATTTGAACACAACCACTGCGATCCATAACAATGACAAGCCACGCCACGCAAAACCAGAAAAGTTTGCTATTTTGACCTCGTTTGACCTTGAAGATATTGACCAAAGGTCATTAACTTTGTACACAATAGAGTTCACTATGGTGCCCATCCACCCTGTGAATTTCGTTGCTCTAGCCTTCATAGGAGCTCAGATCTTAGGGGGGGGGGGTGATTCCACCCCCTCCAGTGCGCGTTATTTTCAGAGGCCCTCCAGTGCGCGTTATTTTCAGAGGCCCTCCAGGGCGCGTGTTAACCAGGATAACCGACTTGTTCGGAGGATTACCAAAGTAGTAAAATCCCTGCATGACATCGGAAGAATTTTAGTGTTCTGCTGGATTCCTAGCCATCTTGGACTCACCGGAAACGAAGCTGCTGACATAACCGCCAAGCACGCCATTAGCAATGGCCGTGTGGTCCATCTACGGCTCCCTTCAAGAGATATATACCCTACTATATTGTCAAGTATACAGTCAGAATGGCAACGATCCTGGAATTCGAAGTGTAGTAAGCTCAAGGTTCCACCACCACCACATATATTCACATCATTGTAAAATGACAAGTTTTCATGATAGAGGCAGGCGAAGTTAAAATACTTATATATCATCATATAAGTGATCAGTTCACTAATAAGACAACAAATTCACTTCAATAACTTTAAAAACAGCAGGTGGCTCACTCTTTTTTAATGTTTAAATCGATGACAGTGCTTTCGTGAATCATGTTTGAAGCGCACGAAGGAAGTGTATTCATTTGAATGTAGAAGGCCATTGAACCATACGTTATGTCCTTCACAGTCCTGCTCCATCCACCTCCAACTCCAACCCTGACAAAACTTCAGGAGCGCAACCACCTCCAAGGTAGCCTGTGAAAGAAGGCTACCTTGGAGCATAACTACTGTGATCTGAATTACATTGTATCCCTGTTGCCTTATCATTCATCCTTGCCGATCCATGTAGATCTATGCTTGACTTTTCTCAAACTGTCTGGAGAACTTGGGAGTTGAAATCATGTGTGAGTGATGAACTACTTCTGGATTCTTATATTGCATTATTGCATTGCACAGTGGCACACCGAATGGGGGAGAACATTGTGGGCAGTTGCCCCCACCCACCTGATAGGTTGTGGGGTCACCAATAATCCGCCGAGCTCATGAAAAAAAATTACGACATGCTCGCTAAATATCCCGCTTGGCCTCAGAAAGATGACATTGGATCTTCCCAAAAGTGGCGCGGGTCCTCTGATAATAACGCTGGGGCCTCAAAAGCTTCCACCTGGGCCACTGAAAATCACGTTACGGCCCTAAAAAAAATCGTGCCGGGGTCCAGAAAATCACAACTGTGCCACAAACGGTCGGACCGGGACCCCTGAAAATCACGCTGAGCCTGGGATAGCAATGATTATCGCCTGGGTTCAAGAAAATGACAACTGGGCCACAAACGATAGGGCCGGGACTCCCTGAAAATCATGCTGAGCCTGGGATACCAATGATTATCGCCCAGGCCCCTGTAAATAACTCTAGAGGCATGACAGGTCGTACCGGGGCTCTAAAAGTATCGTTTGGGTCTCCCAAAAATTAAGCCGGGGAAAATAAAAAGCAGACCGGACACGAAAATTCACTCTGGGATCCCAACAATGGCTCCAAAAGCCCACAAAACGTGTTGGGCCCCCCAAAACGTGTCGTAGTCACTAAAATGCGCAAGAGATCCAAAGAAGTGACCAAGGGGCCAGAAATCGCACTTGGACCAAAACAAATTCACGCCGCTTCCTCTGAAATTCTCACTGGGGCCAAGACACCGCACCGGAGCCCCACAAGTCGCACCCGGATTCCCAAGAGCCAATATCTCCCCAGAATGTCACCATGCGGACACAGAAATTGCGTCAACGATCCATGAATTTGGGAGGCGCCGGTCCCCGAGAAATAATGATGTTGGGGCACCGCAAACAAAACCAACGCACCGAGGGCCCGAAGGATCGTACTGGGGTCCAAAAATATCCTGGAGGGGGCTTACAAGAACAGGCTTGACCCCAAAAATCACAAGGGGACTATCAAATTGACCTGAGCACCGGACAATTGAGAATATGTCCCGAAATAAAATTATCCAACGGGCCTTTCCATGGTGCCATCTGCGAAGAAAAAAACACGTCGAGCAGCCGCAGTGGCGTACCAAAGGGAAAAATGCCACCCCGCCCACCCCATACTGAAAGGGTAGGCTACCAAGAGTCGTGCCGGTTCCCAAAAAATCGTGCTGGGCCCGATACATTAGCGTCGGGGCCCCAGAATTTGCGTAGCGGGCTGTAAGTGAATACGCCGAACGCCTTCAAATTTACACAGGCCCACGAAAATTTGCACTGGGGTTCATCAAAATCGCGCTGGGGCGCAGCTAATTACAACACGCCCCGAGAACTCGCGACGGTATCCACAAATATCACGCACTGGACCCAGAATTCCGGTGGTAGTACCAAAAATTGTTTAGGGACATCACAAATTCCCCTATGCAAACACAGCATGGCCCCAAAAACGACATCTGAACTCCATAAGAAGTAAGCTGATGGCTTCTAAAATTAGGAGAGATTCCGAAAAATATAAGTCCGAGTCAGGAACATCTCTCCAGAGCTCCAAACGTACCCCCAGATGCCTTCAAAATTTGCGTACGGCCCCGAAATAATGGCGTACCGGAGCTCGAAAAATCGCCGTAAGACACAAATATATAGCGTCTGGTGCCCGAAAAATCAGGCTGGCACTCGGTTGTTAAATAATTCAGAAGTCACGAAAATTTGCGTCGAACCTAGAAAACTGCTCCGGGCCCTCCAAAACTACACACCTGGGCCAGAAAAGTCGCGCTGGGATCCCGATGAATTATACCGGAGGAACCACGGTTGTGCTGGGGTTTCAACACATTTGCAAAAATAAACGCCACAATTAAATACAGCAGAACCCTAGGAGCACAACGGGAGGCCCCAAAGAACACCGGGCCCTCCAAAGTTTACCGAGTTTCGCAAAAGGCGGCAGAGCAGAGGCCCCAGCTATGTGCCTTAACATAAGGCTGGGGTCCCCAAAAAGCGAATTGGACGAATAAAAATAATAGACCTACGGGGGCAGGGACCATACCATTTCGGTCGATTTGAAAACTGTTTTCATTTCTGCCATTATTTTGACATTCCAAAATTTTGCAAACATTTATTTCCGACTGTAGCAAAGGAACCATTCCAGCTGACAAATCCATTTTCAAACCATCGGATGACCCTTCTGGGATTTTTTTTGGATGACCTTTTCGGCCTCCTTGGCCGTGACTGGAGAGGCATACACCTAGTGTGTCTTATTCTTGGTGTTGGCTGAACCATTGGGTACGGACGGAGTATTCAGACTGTTGTTTAAAAAAAGCAAATAGTAAAACGATTGTGCTGATTAATGCCTATAATCCGGTGTGCACTTCAGTTTGCTTGGTGTCGTGTGTGGTGACTGACTAGGCTCGGTGATCACGATGACTCTCGGTGATCACGATGATCACGATGACCAATCAGGTTTAAAATTATGTTTTTTTTTTCGTTAGGTGTCGTTAGATGTCGAAGCCAGCACAGTAGGATGTCTAAATCGAAACCTAAATTGTATACAATTACGCGAATGCTATTTTTGTTCTTCCCTCTGCTTTAAATCCATCTACCACAAAAATGGTAATTTATTTACCAGGGACCCATCCATACGAGTTTTTTTCATTGCAAATTCACAAGGAAGCAGTGCTTTCTGCACGGATGCTTCTGCCAGGCATCCGAGGGGCAAGTCCGGAACTCCAGAAAGGGCTTCAGAAGGCACCGATGGGACTCGGTGGATTTTGGTATCAGACCTCAGTGATGACTTTGAAAGAGTTGCCTTAGCACCCCTCAAGTGCTTCCGTCAAGCCTTGAACAGAGTGTATATATACATACGTACACACATATATGTATTTAAATTTGTATATATACGTTATGTATATGTGTATATATATGCATATACATATATACACACACACACACACATATATATATATATATATATATATATATATATATATATATGTATATATATATAAATATATATATATAGAAAAGGTCTCTTTTTGTAGGCTCGTGAAGAAGTCCAGCAGGAACGCGCATTGCGACAACTCCAGACAGTTCAATGGCACTGCACTTAATGTATTGTGCAGTTGGTGAAGGCAAATACATGATAGTGAACAGTAATTCGCACGCTTCAGAAGTATGTAGGCATAATGGTTCGATGAGACCGCCGACAGTACATGTTACACGTTCTGAATTTAGGGCCCGAAAGACAGATATTCAATTTACAGATGCGGCCGACGGCGACAGACCCAGGCCGCTCAGCAGTCCAGAGAGCTCTGACTAGCGGGGATGGTTCGCTGGGAGCGCTGCGGCCGAAGACCAAGGCACACGTCACGGTTGCCGGGCATCGACCAGAAAAACGCTGATTCGGCTCCGGCGAGGGCCGGTGACCGCGTTGCCGGCGTCGGACGGAAAAGTACTGGGCGCGACATGTACGGGGATGCTAGGTCGGCTGACTTACGGGATCACAGCACCCCCACAGTTACAAACATTATGGGGTTACATTTTTAGAAACTTTGTTACACACACACATAAATATATATATATATATATATATATATATATATATATATATATATATATATATATATATATATGTATGTATGTATATATCCATATTGGGGTGCCTAAAAGTTTCAAATATTAAAGGGATCATCTATCATTTAGTGACATTGGATGAGAAACCACCAAATGTAACATTGCATTCGAATATAACAATATTTAGAGATGCTGCAAGTCCGTTAAAGCTTCTCATATGTAACGAGCCGGCATCTCGTTCGAATCTCGACGTCGACGTTTCACAAAACTGTGCTGTAAATAGTGTGAGCTTTGGAACCTGGCGAATTCAGTTCACAAAGTAAAAGTTAGCAATATATTCTTGGTCAAAATGCACCGCTAAATTCAAGTAAATATACACTCATTCGAATATTCCCAGTATCTATTGGCGAAACGTCGACCCGAAATTTGAACTGCTGGGGAATGTTTCCCGTTTCCTTATCCCTAGCTTCATTTGTGCATTGAACAGAGCAAAAATATGTGACAAAACGTGGCAAGTAACATGGGCAGGCACATTTCGGGAGAGACGGTCAGTTCGTGTGGTGGAGCAGAGGCCGGCCGAACGTTTCCTCCAGCAAAGTGCAACATCCGGACTGGACTCCAGTGGTCGACGTGGCCGTGTCAAAGAAGACCGCGACGACCCGCCTCCCCAGTCCCCACTCCACGAGTGCCTCCACCGCCTCGTCCGCCACGACCTCGCCGGTGCCGGCGGGCGGGCGCACGTGACAAGTTGTGGACGGACTCCACCAGCATCTTGTCACACGAGAGCTGGGTGCTCGACACGATGCGGCCGACTCGTGCCGGCTGACCTTGCCAACCTGACCTCCGGCTGACCTTACTCACCGATGTTCGGCATGCGCCTGCCGTGGCCCAGAGCCAAACACGAACGGCGTCGACGGCTTCCACGTCCTTGACGAGCTCAGCTCACACACCAGCTGCAGTCTGGCCGCAAAACGACCACCCTGGCAGTCGACGCGCCCATAAACCCAAATTAATCATCATCATCATCACACCAGCTGCGGTGGACGATCAAGCCGCTCCCCGTGCACGATAAATGGTGCAGAGTGAAGGAGACGCCTCGCGCTCAGCTCAGGCGACGGCCGTCAGGACGTGCGATGTGTGAGGAAGGGAGATCTTCGTACTGCCAAGGTGGGAGATCTTCGTACTGCCAAGATGGGAGATCATCGTCCTGCCAATATGGGAGATCGTCGTCCTGCCAAGATGGGAGATCTTCGTCCTGCCAAGGTGGGAGATCTTCGTACTGCCAAGGTGGGAGATCGTCGTACTGCCAAGATGTGAGATCGTCGTCCTGCCAAGATGGGAGATCTTCGTACTGCCAAGATGGGATATCTTCGTACTGCCAATATGGGAGATCGTCGTCCTGCCAAGGTGGGAGATCGTCGTACTGTGAAGGTGGGAGACCTTCGTACTGTGAAGGTGGGAGATCGTCGTACTGCTAAGGTGGGAGATCTTCGTACTGCCAAGGTGGGAGATCTTCGTCCTGCCAAGGTGGGAGATCTTCGTACTGCCAAGGTGGGAGATCTTCGTACTGCCAAGATGGGAGATCTTCGTCCTGCCAAGATGGGAGATCTTCGTACTGCCAAGGTGGGAGATCTTCGTACTGCCAAGGTGGGAGATCTTCGTACTGCCAAGATGGGAGATCTTCGTACTGCCAAGGTGGGAGATCTTCGTACTGCCAAGATGGGAGATCTTCGTCCTGCCAAGATGGGAGATCTTCGTACTGCCAAGGTGGGAGATCTTCGTACCGCCAAGGTGGGAGATCTTCGTACCGCCAAGATGGGAGATCTTCGTACTGCCAAGATGGGATATCTTCGTACTGCCAATATGGGAGATCGTCGTCCTGCCAAGGTGGGAGATCGTCGTACTGTAAGGTGGGAGACCTTCGTACTGTGAAGGTGGGAGATCGTCGTACTGCTAAGGTGGGAGATCTTCGTACTGTCAAGGTGGGAGATCTTCGTACTGCCAATATGGGAGATCTTCGTACTGCCAAGGTGGGAGATCTTCGTCCTGCCAAGGTGGGAGATCTTCGTCCTGCCAAGGTGGGAGATCGTCGTACTGCCAAGATGTGAGATCGTCGTCCTGCCAAGATGGGAGATCTTCGTACTGCCAAGATGGGAGATCTTCGTACTGCCAAGATGGGAGATCGTCGTCCTGCCAAGGTGGGAGATCGTCGTACTGTGAAGGTGGGAGACCTTCGTACTGTGAAGGTGGGAGATCGTCGTACTGCCAAGGTGGGAGATCTTCGTACTGCCAAGATGGGAGATCTTCGTACTGCCAAGATGGGAGATCTTCGTACTGCCAAGGTGGGAGATCTTCGTACTGCCAAGATGGGAGATCTTCGTCCTGCCAAGATGGGAGATCTTCGTACTGCCAAGGTGGGAGATCTTCGTACTGCCAAGGTGGGAGATCTTCGTACTGCCAAGGTGGGAGATCTTCGTACTGCCAAGGTGGGAGATCTTCGTACTGCCAAGGTGGGAGATCTTCGTACTGCCAAGATGGGAGATCTTCGTACTGCCAAGATGGGAGATCTTCGTCCTGCCAAGGTGGGAGATCTTCGTACTGTCAAGATGGGAGATCTTCGTACCGTCAAGGTGGGAGATCTTCGTACTGCCAAGGTGGGAGATCTTCGTACTGTCAAGGTGGGAGATCTTCGTCCTGCCAAGGTGGGAGATCTTCGTACTGCCAAGGTGGGAGATCTTCGTACTGCCAAGGTGGGAGATCTTCGTACTGCCAAGATGGGAGATCTTCGTCCTGCCAAGGTGGGAGATCTTCGTATTGTCAAGATGGGAGATCTTCATACCGTCAAGGTGGGAGATCTTCGTACTGCCAAGGTGGGAGATCTTCGTACTGCCAAGATGGGAGATCTTCGTACTGCCAAGATGGGAGATCTTCGTCCTGCCAAGGTGGGAGATCTTCGTATTGTCAAGATGGGAGATCTTCTACCGTCAAGGTGGGAGATCTTCGTACTGCCAAGGTGGGAGATCTTCGTACTGCCAAGGTGGGAGATCTTCGTACTGCCAAGGTGGGAGATCTTCGTACTGCCAAGGTGGGAGATCGTCGTACTGTCAAGGTGGGAGATCGTCGTACTGTCAAGGTGGGAGATCTTCGTACTGTCAAGGTGGGAGATCGTCGTACTGCCAAGGTGGGAGATCTTCGTACTGCCAAGATGGGAGATCGTCGTCCTGGCAAGGTGGGAGATCGTCGTACTGTGAAGGTGGGAGATCTTCGTACTGTGAAGGTGGGAGATCGTCGTGCTGTCAAGGTGGGAGATCGTCGTACTGCCAAGGTGGGAGATCTTCGTACTGCCAAGATGGGAGATCTTCGTCCTGCCAAGATGGAAGATCTTCGTACTGCCAAGGTGGGAGATCTTCGTACTGCTAAGGTGGGAGATCTTCGTACTGCCAAGATGGGAGATATTCGTACTGCCCAGGTGGGAGATCTTCGTACTGCCAAGATGGGAGATCTTCGTCCTGCCAAGATGGGAGATCTTCGTACTGCCAAGGTGGGAGATCTTCGTCCTGCCAAGATGGGAGATCTTCGTACTGCCAAGATGGGATATCTTCGTACTGCCAATATGGGAGATCGTCGTCCTGCCAAGGTGGGAGATCGTCGTACTGTGAAGGTGGGAGACCTTCGTACTGTGAAGGTGGGAGATCGTCGTACTGCTAAGGTGGGAGATCTTCGTACTGCCAAGGTGGGAGATCTTCGTACTGCCAAGATGGGAGATCTTCGTACTGCCAAGGTGGGAGATCTTCGTACTGCCAAGATGGGAGATCTTCGTCCTGCCAAGATGGAAGATCTTCGTACTGCCAAGGTGGGAGATCTTCGTACTGCCAAGGTGGGAGATCTTCGTACTGCCAAGATGGGAGATATTCGTACTGCCAAGGTGGGAGATCTTCGTACTGCCAAGATGGGAGATCTTCGTCCTGCCAAGATGGGAGATCTTCGTACTGCCAAGGTGGGAGATCTTCGTACCGCCAAGGTGGGAGATCTTCGTACTGCCAAGTTGGGAGATCTTCGTACTGCCAAGATGGGAGATCTTCGTACTGCCAAGATGGGAGATCTTCGTCCTGCCAAGGTGGGAGATCTTCGTATTGTCAAGATGGGAGATCTTCATACCGTCAAGGTGGGAGATCTTCGTACTGCCAAGGTGGGAGATCTTCGTCCTGCCAAGGTGGGAGATCTTCGTACTGTCAAGGTGGGAGATCTTCGTACTGCCAAGGTGGGAGATCTTCGTACTGTCAAGGTGGGAGATCTTCGTACTGCCAAGGTGGGAGATCTTCGTACTGCCAAGGTGGGAGATCTTCGTACTGCCAAGATGGGAGATCGTCGTCCTGCCAAGATGGGAGATCGTCGTACTGTGAAGATGGGAGATCTTCGTATTGTCAAGGTGGGAGATCGTCGTACTGCCAAGATGGGAGATCGTCGTACTGTGAAGGTGGGAGATTTTCGTACTGCCAAGATGGGAGATCGTCGTACTGGCAAGGTGGGAGATCGTCGTACTGTGAAGGTGGGAGATCTTCGTACTGTGAAGGTGGGAGATCGTCGTACTGTCAAGGTGGGAGATCGTCGTACTGTGAAGGTGGGAGATCGTCGTACTGTCAAGGTGGGAGATCGTCGTCCTGGCAAGGTGGGAGATCGTCGTACTGTCAAGGTGGGAGATCGTCGTACTGTGAAGATGGGAGATCTTCGTACTGCCAAGGTTGGATATCGTCGTACTGTGAAGGTGGGAGATCTTCGTACTGTGAAGGTGGGAGATCGTCGTACTGTGAAGGTGGGATATCTTCGTACTGTCAAGGTGGGAGATCTTCGTACTGCCAAGATGGGAGATCTTCGTCCTGCCAAGATGGGAGATCGTCGTACTGTCACGGTGGGAGATCGTCGTACTGCCAAGATAGGAGATCGTCGTACTGCCAAGGTTGGAGATCTTCGTCCTGTCGAGGTGGGAGATCTTCGTACTGCCAAGGTGGGAGATCTTCGTACTGCCAAGGTGGGAGATCTTCATACCGTCAAGGTGGGAGATCGTCGCACTGCCAAGGTGGGAGATCTTCGTACTGCCAAGGTGGGAGATCTTCGTACTGCCAAGGTGGGAGATCTTCGTACTGCCAAGATGGGAGATCGTCGTCCTGCCAAGATGGGAGATCGTCGTACTGTGAAGATGGGAGATCTTCGTATTGTCAAGGTGGGAGATCGTCGTACTGCCAAGATGGGAGATCGTCGTACTGTGAAGGTGGGAGATTTTCGTACTGCCAAGATGGGAGATCGTCGTCCTGGCAAGGTGGGAGATCGTCGTACTGTGAAGGTGGGAGATCTTCGTACTGTGAAGGTGGGAGATCGTCGTACTGTCAAGGTGGGAGATCGTCGTACTGTGAAGGTGGGAGATCGTCGTACTGTCAAGGTGGGAGATCGTCGTCCTGGCAAGGTGGGAGATCGTCG
This sequence comes from Imbricaverruca yamaguchii, assembly GCA_034440575.1. Classification (NCBI taxonomy): domain Eukaryota; kingdom Metazoa; phylum Arthropoda; class Thecostraca; family Neoverrucidae; genus Imbricaverruca; species Imbricaverruca yamaguchii. The sequence goes on from JAOTOL010001214.1 coordinate 289,577, forward strand.
TACTGTCAAGGTGGGAGATCGTCGTACTGTGAAGATGGGAGATCTTCGTACTGCCAAGGTGGGAGATCGTCGTACTGTGAAGGTGGGAGATCTTCGTACTGTGAAGGTGGGAGATCGTCGTACTGTGAAGGTGGGAGATCTTCGTACTGTCAAGGTGGGAGATCTTCGTACTGCCAAGATGGGAGATCTTCGTCCTGCCAAGATGGGAGATCGTCGTACTGTCACGGTGGGAGATCGTCGTACTGCCAAGATAGGAGATCGTCGTACTGCCAAGGTTGGAGATCTTCGTCCTGTCGAGGTGGAAGATCGTCGTACTGTCAAGGTGGGAGATATTCGTACTGCCAAGGTGGGAGATCTTCGTACTGCCAAGATGGGAGATCTTCGTCCTGCCAATATGGGAGATCGTCGTCCTGCCAAGGTGGGAGATCTTCGTACTGCCAAGGTGGGAGATCGTCGTACTGCCAAGGTGGGAGATCGTCGTACTGCCAAGGTGGGAGATCTTCGTATTGTCAAGATGGGAGATCTTCGTACTGCCAAGATGGGAGATCTTCGTACTGCCAAGGTGGGAGATCTTCGTACTGCCAAGATGGGAGATCTTCGTACCGTCAAGGTGGGAGATCTTCGTTCTGCCAAGGTGGGAGATCTTCGTACTGCCAAGGTGGGAGATCTTCGTACTGCCAAGATGGGAGATCTTCGTCCTGCCAAGATGGGAGATCTTCGTACTGTCAAGGTGGGAGATCGTCGTACTGCCAAGATAGGAGATCGTCGTACTGTGAAGATGGGAGATCTTCGTACTGCCAAGGTGGGAGATCTTCGTACTGCCAAGATGGGAGATCTTCGTACTGCCAAGGTGGGAGATCTTCGTACTGCCAAGGTGGGAGATCGTCGTACTGCCAAGGTGGGAGATCGTCGTCCTGGCAAGGTGGGAGATCGTCGTACTGTGAAGGTGGGAGATCTTCGTACTGTGAAGGTGGGAGATCGTCGTACTGTCAAGGTGGGAGATCTTCGTACTGTGAAGGTGGGAGATCGTCGTACTGTCAAGGTGGGAGATCGTCGTACTGTGAAGATGGGAGATCTTCGTACTGCCAAGGTGGGAGATCGTCGTACTGTGAAGGTGGGAGATCTTCGTACTGCCAAGGTGGGAGATCGTCGTACTGTGAAGGTGGGAGATCTTCGTACTGCCAAGATGGGAGATCTTCGTCCTGCCAAGGTGGGAGATCGTCGTATTGTCAAGGTGGGAGATCTTCGTACTGTCAAGGTGGGAGATCGTCGTCCTGGCAAGGTGGGAGATCGTCGTACTGTGAAGGTGGGAGATCTTCGTACTGTGAAGGTGGGAGATCGTCGTACTGTCAAGGTGGGAGATCGTCGTACTGCCAAGATAGGAGATCGTCGTACTGCCAAGGTTGGAGATCTTCGTCCTGTCGAGGTGGAAGATCGTCGTACTGTCAAGGTGGGAGATCGTCGTACTGTCCAGGTGGGAGATCGTCGTCCTGCCAAGATGGGAGATCTTCGTACTGCCAAGATGGGAGATCTTCGTCCTGCCAATATGGGAGATCGTCGTCCTGCCAAGGTGGGAGATCTTCGTGCTGCCAAGGTGGGAGATCGTCGTCCTGCCAAGGTGGGAGATCTTCGTACTGCCAAGGTGGGAGATCTTCGTACTGCCAAGGTGGGAGATCGTCGTACTGCCAAGGTGGGAGATCTTCGTATTGTCAAGATGGGAGATCTTCGTACTGCCAAGGTGGGAGATCGTCGTACTGCCAAGGTGGGAGATCGTCGTACTGTCAATGTGGGAGATCTTCGTACTGCCAGGATGGGAGATCTTCGTACTGCCAGGATGGGATATCTTCGTACTGCCAAGATGGGAGATCTTCGTACTGTCAAGGTGGGAGATCGTCGTACTGCCAAGATGGGAGATCTTCGTACTGCCAGGATGGGAGATCTTCGTACTGCCAAGGTGGGAGAGCTTCGTACTGTCAAGGTGGGATATCTTTATCCTGCCATGCGCTGCAGCCATGTCAGTCATCACCTGGAGCAGAGATGGAAAAGCAACTAAACTTTATAAGTTTTCCATTGGGTTTTATCCGACTTCATTGAACTTTCACGTGACATAAACAGCCTAATTAAGATTTGTTTCCAGAAAAGAGACAATTCTTAAGATTATCGTTCAGCATAGCCGTCATCCGCGGCGAATGCCTAGGACATTAGTAATTTTCAAGTCCATCTTCATATTTATCGCCTTGAATCGTTTGGCAGGCAACGACGCACCAGAGGAACTCAGCCGTTGCGGAGATACCTCCTCCAGTGATGACGTGGACACACTCAGCGGAGCAGTGGCCGACGCTTTCCGTCACCGCACCTTCTCCATCTCAATCCGAGTCGCCTCTTGTTCGGCTCGCTTCATCCTTCTCTTCGACTTTTTCGCCAGGTCCTCGTGCACCTTGCCCATTACCATCTTTTGCTCTCCCCGCTGATGGACTAGAACGCTCGGTTCCCCTCACCCGTGATCATCTTTTATGCATAGCGATGGGAGATATCGAGTAGTCTCGACAACTCTCCCTCCAGCACGACGCGGACACAAGGTCCCCATCAGACTTGCGCTGTTTGGACCTCATAATGTTCCGTGCTTGGCGATCAAGGTGACCGAATTGAGGGCTACTTCTTTTATTTAATGTCCGGAGTAGTTCTCTCGATTATTATTTAGCCATTTGTAGCCACGAATGCTCCAAACATATGCTAATTTGTAGTGTGATAACAGCTTTGTGAAGCGTCGACGCCGATATTCGAACGAGGTGCTGACCCGTTACATAGGAGAAACTCTGCTGCACTTGCGGAACCCCTAATCATTCTTCGATTCGAATGAATTGTATAGCTGGATACAATTTAATGAAATTGTATAATTGTATTCCCTCATCAGATGTCACCGAACAATCCCGTGACAGCGAAATCGAAATGTTTGCCTATGGGCTACGACAGAGGACGTTGAAGGACTCATTGGATATTGGATCTCATTTTTGGATTGTATAAGTATAAAACTATTTTCTTGGATTTGTTGATTGGATAATAATATGGTGGTAATAATGTGACCATGTGCACACACCAACAGCGATGTGGCTGTGGCGGCAGCACGACCATCGGAACACGACCAACATCAGATGCAGACACAGGCACTGCAACATGGAAGATGAATATGACGCTTAAGGACGTCATCAAAGCAGAAAAGTGCGAAATAAGCGTGGTTTGAACCCCGGGCTATACTGCTAGCCAAAGACATGCTACATGCTTGCTTGCTTGCTACATACAAGACATGCTGTCCGTAAAATGATTGTTCTGGAGCTGGTCTTCAAGCCCTATTCTGACTCGAATCGACCTATCCGGTCTTTACCTTTTTTCTATCGGCGGTACCTATATATCTATCTGGGTTGGTTGTTTGAAAAATAATGCCGAAATACAGCCATGTCCGTTTAAAATTTAGCATAACGTAGAACAATTACCCAGTGGTTCCTTCGGACGTTGACGAGCCGATTTGCCTTGCAGTTCATAGCACAAAGTGGCTAGCCAGAGGAGCATGCAACGGACGTGGAAGAGCCACGGTGCAAGCCGCCGTACTGACCTCGTACACGACCACACATGAAAGCAAGCTGTTGCCAATGCACTGCTAACTACTGCCTGGCAGCGGTCAGCGTAAACGGCGGCGGGAACGACCGCTTCCCCGTCCGTGCGACAAATACCCCTCGGAGCTCTTCGACAAGAGTACGACCTGCGACCTTAACGTAAAAGTGCACGCCTCAGACTTGCCTGCAAATCCTACTCGTTCTAAAGGCGGCGCACATGACCTTCATGGCCTGTCGGCGCCAACCGTAAATATGGGGACAGATCATCCCCCTATGTACGGTTGGCGTAGAGTGAAGGAGACGCCTCGCGCTCAGTTCGGGCGACGGCCGTCAGGACGTGCGATGTGTGAGGAAGGGAGATCTTCGTACTGCCAAGGTGGGAGATCTTCGTACTGCCAAGATGGGAGATCTTCGTACTGTCAAGGTGGGAGATCTTCGTACTGCCAAGGTGGGAGATCTTCGTACTGCCAAGGTGGGAGATCTTCGTACTGCCAAGGTGGGAGATCTTCGTACTGCCAAGGTGGGAGATCTTCGTACTGCCAAGGTGGGAGATCTTCGTACTGTAAAGGTGGGAGATCTTCGTACTGCCAAGATGGGAGATCTCCAACCTGCCAAGATGGGAGATCTCCAACCTGCCAGGCGCTGCAGCCATGCCAGTCATCGCCCGGAGCACAGACGTTACAAAAACACGGCTCTAGTTCGTAAGTTTTGGACTGAGTTCAATTCGATTTGATTGAACCCCACGTGATATATATAGCATAATTAGGATTTGTTTTCATGAAAGAGACAAATATTGCGATTCTTATTCAGCGTCGCGGTCAGCCGCAGCGAGTGCCTAGCATATTAGTAATCTTCAAGTCCATCTTCATATTCCTTGCCTTGAGTCGTTTCGCAGGCGACGACGTGCCAGAAGTACTCGCAGGAGACCTCCGGGGCCGCGGTAGCTCGTGGAAGATTACGACTGTCGTTAATTCTTTGTCACTCGATAACCCTGGGCCAATTGATGACTTGAGGGCCAAATAAGATCGAGATTGGCCAACAAGCAGAGCCCCCTGGCCGACGAAACCGCTGTAACCTTGAGCCGTAGGCGGTCGGTCGGTCGAATTTGTACCCCGTAGTTTACACACACACACACATATATATATATATATATATATATATATATATATATATATATATATATATATATATATATACATATACATATATATATATATATATATATATATATATATATATATATACCAGGGATGCGGAGCCGGGAAAATTTTGGACGGCTCCGGTTACGACTCCGGCTCCGGGGAAGCGTCCCGGCACCGGCTTCGGCTCCGGCTCCGAGTAAAATGTCCCGGCGGCTCCGGCTCCGGCTCCGGCTCCGTCCATCCCAAACGTGATCGATCCATTAACCCGCGCCGTCTTTCCGGTCAAATCCTCACACCCCGTCCCGGGGGGGCGGTTGAAGACCCCCTCTAAAATCCAAGCTAAGCATCGCACGAAAACGAAAGAGGTGTCATCGGAAAGCGCTCGACGAGTAGGGTCCGAGTCCACCCCTGAAAACAATTTTTGTTCCCCAAAAGTGACGTCACCAGAGTGGCTCGATTTTCACGACTTTTCACGAATTACATTATGTTTTTGGCTCTGGGAAGTTCATTTTCGGGGATGTATGAAAAAAAAATATTTGGAACGAGAACATGACAGCGAAATCGACCAGAGGTTTAATTTTCTTGGTCCCCCAATTTTTTTTCTTAATTTCACAATATTTCGTTTTCAAGTTTTCTTTAATTTTCCTTTTCCAATGGGTAGAGCAGACCGAGAAACGTTGTTGGAAGTCAACTTGGCCTAATAGAAAATGCTTGCTTGAGCCATAATCCTCTATTTTAACTGAAATTTAGCAAACACGAAAAATTTGTATACAGTCAAAAACGAAAAAAAGAGAAAAATTCAACTCGTACGTTTTGTTGCATCCCTAAAGAGAAGCAAACACTGAATGCTTCATTAAAATATCTCCATCCGTTAAAGCGTCACGACTGGTTGAACTTTCATGGAGGTGACCTCACTTGACCTTGACTAACTCGTTGACCCTAGATGACCTGACTTATAAATTTTGAAACATCGTGCCAAATTAATGTGGGGAGAAGGCATGCCAAATTTGGGCACGCTGCCGCGCTCCGTTCGTTTACTATCTGAGAAAAACCGGAGGGGGAGCGGTTGAAGACCCCCGAGACCGGACGGGTGAACGTTTTTGGAATTTCAAAATTTTTAGGTTTGAAGTTTTCATTAATTTTCCTTTTTCAAAGGGTAGAGCAGACCAAAGGTGAAAAAGTACCAACACGACATCGTACGACGGTGGAAATTTACCACTGCGGCCATTCCTCCGTGGTGGAAACTCGTCCCCGGAGACTAGGAACAAAGAAACTGCTGTTTTGATTCGAGCTTCGGAAAAAAATATGATCTACGATTTCTCGAAAAAGTAAAACCCGTCAAATTCCTCGAAATAAGATGAATCCTCAAAAATCAATTGCAATTTGCTCCCCATCCATCCCATCCCCCCAAGATACGCATGGAGTTTTTTCCCCATGTAAAGGAGTTCCTTGGCGTCGTACAAAAATCTTCGGGAGCGACAACTTTCCTCCGGAAATAGCCTATGGTGGAAATTGGTGGGAAGGTTTTTTACCGACATACAGACGCAAGAATATCAAAACTGTGTGCCGGCCGGATGCACATGATTTTTTGCGTTTCTGGTAAGTCGTGAAAACGACATTTCCATTCACATTTCATTTGTTTAAAGCCATAACTTCAAAATGTAGAGGCGAAACACTGCCAACGACGTTGGGCGAGCGATTATGATAAAAATAGGAAGAATGAATGCAGCGTTGTATTATAAAACATAGTTATATCAGGTACAGCTTCACGTTATTTGTAAGATGGCTATTCACAACTGTACATTTTTTTCTGCAGCTCGCGCTCATTGCTTCCCTCGTTTATTTTGCATCTCTTTCTCACGAGTAATCTCCGGTTAGGGGCGTTTTCACGGTTTCATCTATCAACTGGATTACCTGCGGTTGTTTGCCAAAAGATGTCACTAGTGAGCCACCCTATTCTGACGTTATGCATCATTATAAAGAACATGGATATTTTATTACTGTATATTTTATGCACATAAATTATATTACAACCGAAGATATATCAGCCGTCTAGATTAAAAATAAATATATTCAGAATTAAATCAGATGATGTAGGGAACTACCAACAATTGGATCTGTACCCGGCTTTGATTTAAAACCTTGAATAGTTGACCACGGCTCTTCCGCGTTGACGGTTCTGGAAATTTGAAGGTTTTGTGAAGGTGCTGTGAGAACAGGGTGGGATCATCACATTATCCCGAAGCGGAAGAGAGCTGGGGAGAAGCCTTCCCCTTCTGAACAGAAGGTGCGTTGTGGATATCCGGGATGTACCTTTAATGGCAGGCCCGACAGCTTTAGGATACACAACAAGAGGAGGCATGGAGGTTTTCAAAACGCCAGAGTAAAAAAATTATGGCTTTGAGCCGGGAGCGAGGTTTGCAAGCTATGCTCCTGTTGAACGGGTAAGTCGTATGACAGTATGCCAGTGCAGCTGAATGGAATATGATAAATGCTTTCCAGGAAGCAAATGACAGTAATTGTTGAGTGTTCCCCCTCTAGTTTTTCTGACGCCAACCACTTGTGCCAGCTGACTGCTAGCTAGCCAGCCAATGTGGGAAAAGTGGTTCCCTAACCGGGAGTCAGAATATAAAGGTATTCCTGACCATAGAGTCAGAGAATAAAAAATGGCCTTGGACCCCCCCCATAAAAAATGGCCCCTTAAAAAACGCTTGAGAACAGGAAGCTACTGATTTTGGAGCCCAAAAATTGCATGGATAAAAAACAAGCTGGAGAATACGAATCAGAGTTGTGGAACAACCAGTATGATATTAATGCTTCATCACTTTAAAAAAGGATGCCAAATTCTGTGAAAAAAGGGGACAAAATATCTCAAATAAATAACTCAAATATCAGCATGAAAATTTGTCTATATCTACCAAAGTGCAGTGAATTATGGGCAACTGATGATATGCACATAAGAAGAGCAAACAAAACTAACTCTGGCACGAAACTAGCTCTGGGTATCATAGTATCAACATTCAGCTTACATACGTATGTAAAATCAATCATTTGTATCAAAGTGTGTAACCAGTCTGCATAGTGCAGGCTGCATCATGAAAATGTCAGTGTAAATACATTCATAATATACTTTTTTAAAATGATTGTATAATGAAAGGTATAGGTAAAAATCAGATTGTATTCAGCATTTCTCAGCTGTGACACAATGCACACAAGGTGTTTCAGCTAAAATAGGTACCTGTTTTCCAGCTTATCCACTTGACAGGGAGTTTTAACTCTAGTCATCTCCTCTTAAAAAAAAACATTGCTGTAGCCAGAGTATGATCCATCATCTATGCCTGGAGGAAAAATGTCAGTGCTTTCAATGGGGTGAAAACTTCAACATATCAGCAGCAGCATTCAGCATTTGTCCAGCAAGCACTTGTCCAGCAGCATTCAGCATTGAGCCACTAAAATATTTAGAACACTGCTCTACAAAGGTTATGGTGGTCGATGCTTCTTTATTAAAATCATTTTAATCTTATCATACAATCATCAGCATTCCAGGGAGGGCTAATTAATGGATAACTAGTGCATTGTTTCCACACAGTGGAACCAAGAAGGGCTCCTGTGGTTCATAGTTGCACTTATCTTTTATGTCTTTATGTCAATAGGTGTTACATAACCATACTTGATGGGTGGACAAGTATTATCAGTGACCCAACAGGAGAAGGATTTAGGTGTTATTCTAAACACAAAAATTGGGGGCATCAGAACAGACCAAAGAAGCCAGGAAGAAGGCACTGAGAATGCTTGGGGCAATAAATAGGAATGTATCATACAGAAATGAGGAAGTCATCAGGAAGCTTTACTGTGCAAATGTCAGGCTACATTTGAAATACCTCATCCAAACTTGGTCTCTTAGCTATGAAAAGGATTGTTGGCTTTTAGAGAGAGTACAAAAGAGGGCTACAAAAATGGTTACTGACTGATCACATCTACTGACTGATGGCAAACCCATAGACTGAATCCACCTCTGCAGCCATGCAAAATACTACAAAACGTAATAGCTCAGTACAAATATATGGACAGCACAGTCAACAGGAAGCCTTCTTCCCGCATTTATGTAGGTCATATCCATGATCATGATTCATGGTCTGGACTCAATGGAGCAATGTCCCTAGTTGGGCTTAGTGCCAGAGGCCATCCCCATAGAAACCTCATCATGTCATAGACACTACCTCTCCAGGGGTTCATATATATTTTTCTTAATGATCATGGAGGGTGCCCTCTTCCAAGTCCAAAACGTAGCAATAGCCGTGTAACTTTTATGTTCCAGTTTAGGTTTCTTGGACTTACAGACTGTTCCTACTTGGTGCGCATATTTAGTCAGTATCTATTTTGAGGCCATTCATATAACACACCACCTTAGGCCTGATGCTAAAATATGCAGTTATATAGCCTCGCCCCCCAAAAAGTATATAAACTTACTGGACCCTAAGTGACTTCAATCACGCCCACTTACTAGGTTTATCTCCGGAAAGCGCTAAACAAATTCCTCAGCTCGTTCAGATCTAGGTAGATCTCCACAACCAATCACAGCAAAGATCTCTGACCAAGGACATGGTCTATTCATTATGCCACTCCAGGAAACTAACTATTCTATCCTTGATAATTGATTCAAGTACCTTGCAGACTAGGGATGTGAGACTTACAGGTCTGTAGTTGTCAACTTTCCCTCTTTTGTCTTTCTTGAAAATGTGAACTACATTTGCCCTCTTACAGTCTTCTGGAATTTCACTTTGTGAAACTGATCTATAAAATATTATACTAAGTGGAATTGTCAGTTCATTTTTAGCTTCACGCAGTAGCCTAGCATATATTTCATCGGGTCCTACTGCCTTGTTTGGTTTTATTTTCCTAATATGACTGAGAACAGCATCACTATCAATCAAGTCAACATCATTTATCCTATCCCCTGTCATTGACCCATAATCTACGGTTGGCAGATTGGTTATATCTTCCACTGTAAACGATGATTTAAACTGCTTCCTCAGCTCCTCAATCATCTCAACATCCTCACTTAATACAGTGCCATTCACCTCCAGTGGACCCACTGTGCTAGAAATCTTACTCAGCTTGTAAAAACTAAAGAACTTGTTGCCATCCCCGTTACAGTTTCTAGCCAAGTCCAATTCTCTTGCTCGCTTTTCTGCTCTGTTTTTTCTTTAGAAAACCAGAGCGGAAACCGTTCTGGTTCTGGTTCAAAATACGTATTTGCATTCATGCGCATTCACCGTTGTCACCTCTTTCAGACCGATGCGGAGCCTCTGCAGGCTGGGGGAGAACCGGACCCTGTAGTGAGCGAAAATATGGATCGTGTCCCGTCCTCGTCTACCTCTGGCGGTGCTGGTCGTTCGGAAGCTGATGCAGCTGTCGATCTCATCGGTGGCGACTCAGCACATGAGGTCCGTCCTGAACCTGGTGCCAAAAGTGATACCAACGCACTGTTATCAAAGGTGAAGGATATCGACTCGCGCGTGAAATGGAACGGGTCAAAACTCGACCAGATCATTAAGATTCTTCTAAGCATAAGTATGAATAGCAGCAAGAAGGGACAAAGTGAAGGGAATAGAGGTTCTGAAACTGCGAGAACGCTGCTGCGATCTGGCAGAAGCGTCGCCGCTCTGGAAGTTGCAATCGGCCACCATCTTACCGCTTCTCCAGAAGTTGGCCTGCTATACTGCTCTATCTGCGTACATGTGTCCTGCTCTGCGGCCGATACAAGCACGAGAGGAGTCTTCAAATATGACTTCGGTTTGGGGGACACCTTCAAGGAGGGGCAAGTGCTGCCAAAGCAGTTCCGACTACTGAGAGTCTCGGTCAAGAACCACTGCTGTGGCCTGCATCACCAGAAGGCTGTGACTGCCAAGCAAACAGTAGAGCAACTGGCGAAGGGCCGGTTTGCGACAAACAAGGATGCTGCGCGCCACGTTCTTCGGACAGGGTCTTATGTGCTGAAGCGCTCTCTGTCGCGGGCATCGTTTGAGGACTTGGTCGTTCTGCAGCACCAAAACGGCACGCAAGTGGGCAGCCTCAACCACTCCAGCATGTTTGTACCGACCATGCGCTTGCAGTTCTCCTCTACCATGAACAGCATGCTACAGAAGTTTATCGCACGCCAGCCCTGCATCTCGATGTGCGCAGACAAGGTTACTGTGGCGAAGCGGACTATCGACATCACCGTCGTGGTGGCTGTGGTCACCGAAGCGCCGGCGGGCAGCATGATACAGTCGTTTGTTATCGCTGCACCAGTGGTTCAAGATCACAGTGGCAATGGACTAGCAGAAGAACTGTGTCGATCCCTGGCGAACGTGGGTGTAGCCCATCCTGACAAGCTGGCAGCAGCGTGCATGGATGGCCAATACCATCACAACAAAGTGCCAGAAAAGTTGCTCCATAAGATGAGTGCCAGCGATCCCCGCTTCCAGACAGCTCCGTCTGTGGTAGTGCTCTGTGACGGCGCTCATTTGCTAAACTTGGCGGACGAAGACGCGCGGCGTTCCGACAGGTGCGAATGGGTGGGCCAGGCCATCTCGTCCATGACCAGAATCACCAAGCGCTACACCATCGGTAAGGGCTTGGAAACCCTGCTGAGCGCCGGAGAAGAGCATGGCGAGACGGTACTGCGGCCCAAGCTCTGGTCTGGCACGCAGTTCGCGCCATATGCCTAAACAACTTTGCAAATGTTCCTCCGCAATGCGGATACGATGGTGAATGTCCTGCAGCAGCGGATCAGAACAGGAGAGGCGGATGACAGTGAACAGCGAGATCTCCGACTGCTGCGAGGTAGGTTCAGAATATGAATATTCCTTGGAGGTGTTGCACGAGTCTAGACACATGGACATTCACAATATCCAGACACTATTATTTTGCTAAGTTATCATGTGGCAAATGACTGGTGATTAACACATTGTTGTTCTGCAGTTTCAGTTTGTCCTTCAAACACGCGCCCGGTTAAATACGGCAAGTCGCAGCATGCTTGGGTGGATGGGGGAAGTTATTGCGGAAAAACTGCGTTTGGGACAAGTAACCTAAGATTGCCTTGAGGCAAGGAAAACCATAATGTCAACGTAGTTTTCGGCGAAGTTGAGTATCCTCTTCAGCAATGGTTCCGCTTCCACAAATCAAGGGCTGGTTTGAATACATTCCTAGCACGTGACTGAAATCTTTACTAAAGTGATATCTTTTTTGAAATCACGGCCTGACTGATCCAATCTCGCCCAATGACCCTCAACGCCATTTCTATCGATTGTATACCAAAATATCCGCCGACCAACTGCGAGGAGTATAGCCAAACGTGGTGAGTCGGCGCCGTAGCGTTCCAGAGTTATTCACGAAAAAGCTTTGCTCGTTTGTGGTGTCGCATTGACCACCACCAGAACACGTGCTAATGGATATATTGCGCAGGTATAGGCTGTGGTTTAGCTTAGAATTACTTTTTTTAACAGTTATAATGGCACAGGAGTATAACTAAAGTTAAATACAGCAATGTAAATTATTTTCCTTTTTATTGCGAAGTACAGCTTTGCTATGGAAGCATGCAATTCCCCAACTTGCACCCTGGGCATGCCATGTTAACGACGCTTCAGTCTATAACTGTCCCCACTACTCATCCCTACCGACATTCCTCACTAATTTTTCAGATCTGAAGTTCACCGCTCAGCTGGCAGCCCTCTGTGACCTGTATGACGTGCTCGCCGAGGGTAGCAAGTCGCTTCAAAATCTGCAGCTCCTGCCTTGGGAACGACAGCGCATGTTTGACAACATGGTGTGCAAGCTCGCTGAGATGCAGGACGCTTTGGAGAACGAGGACACAGAGCTAATGGCGGAGCGCTGGCCCATGGTGTCATCACTTCCTGCCACCGCCTACGACCAGGTCGGCTTATTATTATATTTTGTTCTTGCTTCGCTTCCCCATATAAAGTCTGTGTAGATACACATGCTTATAATATGCATATATATATGCACACACACACACACACACACACACACACATATATATATATATATATATATATATATATATATATATATATATATATATAAGATATATAATATATATACATATATTGTTTTGCGAATTCAGGTGATTGAAAGAGGAAGCAGCATATGCGTAACAGTACAATTCCGTATCCCCTCCCGTGGCATCATCTCCAGTCGTTCCCTTTATGATTTTATTCTGCTGCAGCTGTTACGTGTGTTGCACGTTGCATGTTGGAATGGCTATTGTGCTTCCTTTATCCGTTATCTCTCGTTGGGTCGGATTTCTTTTATTTTGCTTCAAGGCTTTGTCTACTAAATAATATGTACCTATCAATTGATGCTGCTGCTTGTGGATATTCTATCTTTTGACCTTTGTACATTATCATCTTACATATTGTGGCTATATTGTTTTGCCCGATATTTAATGGCGCGTCTTCGTGTGAGATCGCATTAATTTGTGTTTAGGTCGGAATGTCGGAAACAGGCGAAACACGATCCGAAGGGTTCGTGATCAGCACGGGATCATCTATTGGTTGTGCAGTAACTCTTCTATCTGATCTGACCTGGATGACTTCGCTTTCCAGCTTCCAGCGGTGCTCCGATTCACCACCACTCTTCATGACAAGGCGACAGAGCGCGGCCGCGGACTGGACGCCAGGGGCAACAGCAAAGGTGCCAGGAACGGCAAGCTGCAGTATTCTGTGACTGACATATAGGTCGTCAGTGATTTGAAGGCTCTTCAGCAGGTGAGGCATGTCGAATGCCTTGAGATCGTCCACGACAGCATCGCAAAACTGGTCAGTCAGCGTTTGATACCGCCGACTGCAGCCGTGGAGAGGGAGGTTGTCAAGGCTCCTATAGTCATTTCGCGTCGGCATCTGTGATGCCGTGTCCGCGCCGCGAGGGGAGAAGCTCATCGGTAGGCAGCGCGGGTCGAACCCATGACCTTCGCCGCGCGTGACAGACGCATTTACCAACTGAGCTATCCTTCCCCTCGAGCCAAGCCGATGGAGCCAGTCAGTTACGACCGCCTGTTTGCGGGGAAGGATAGCTCAGTTGGTTAGAGCGTCTGTCTCGCATAAAAAGGGTTCGAGCCGATCTGTCGACCAATGGGCTTCTCCACTCGCGGGCATGGCGTTATAGTTGTCGACGCGAAATAACCATAGCAGTTGAAAGCGTCGCTAAATGACACAATTAGAATAATTATTATTATTACCGCCTGTTTGCTCCGCTGCCGACTGGTTAGCCTATTAGAGCACTTAGTTTTAACTCGTTGGTTGTTAAGACCAACAACGAAGTTGGTGCTGAATTTATGACACCATGTAGCGGCTCGTGTTTCATGAATTCGCAAATATAAAGATATGGTTTGCAGCATGTTTTGTCTTTGTCTCCAGAAATGCGGGCAGAAGAGATCAGTTCTCCACGGTGGTAAAAACGTTTTTCGCCTGAAATAAAAACCCTACAAAAATACTGAAAACATGGAACTAAAGTGGGCTAAAACAAAGAACTTCACGGGACACTATTATTTGGAGTGGTGGAAAAGTTATGGCGGAAAATTTCGTTGGTGGAATTTGCGACCATTTTTTTCACCTCTAGAGCAGACCTAATAAACCAGACCTTGTTGGAAGTCAACTTGCCCTAATACAAAATGCTTACTTTAGCTAAAATCTTCTATTTGAACTGCAATTGGCAAATAGGCAAAATTTGTATATAGTCAAAAATAAAACAAAAATGACAAATTCCACTCGTACGTTCTGTTGCATCCCTAAAGGTAAGCAAACGCTGAAAGCTTCATTAAAATATATGTATCCGTTAAAGCGTGAAGACTAGTTGAACTTTTTTGGGGGTGACCTCACTTGACCTTGATTAATTCCTTGACCCTAGAAGACCTGACTTCGACATTTCGAAACAGCATGCAAAATTGATGTGGGAAAGGTATGCAAAAATTTGGGCCCGCTGCCTCTCGCCGTTCGTCCACTATCCGCGAAGAACCTGAGCGGGGGGCTGTTGAAGACCCCCGAGACGGGACGGGCTAAAGGATAAAGATATTTGAATGGAACATTCCACGCTTACTTATCTTTAGGGATGCACGCTCTAGAGGTATGTTTATCTCTTCGATTTATATGACTTGTTAGTTTTGCATGCTTTTCCATTAATGCTAAAATATAATATTCTGGCTCGGGTAACCACTTTTATCAGGTCAAGTTGACTTAAAGCAACGCTTCGCGGTCGACTCTGCCCATTATAAAAATCTGCATAAAATTGAAAGGAGAAAATTTTGAAAACTGAAGAAAAAATATTGCATGCTGGTATTTTGTGCGCAATTTTTTTTGTGACTTGACTTCCTTTTCTGAATCCAAGTATTTTTATCTCTCGAAAATGAACTCCCCGAGTCAAAAATATTATATCAGTCGTAATCCCATAGATCCCACCCCCTTTAACACGCGCCCTGGAGGGCCTTTGAGAATTACGCTCTGGAGGGGGGGGGGCTGATTCCGCCCCCCTAAGATCTCGGTTCATATCAAAGCTGGAGCAACTAAATTCCCAGGGTGGATGGGTACGGTAGTAAACTCTATTTGGTGCAAATTGTTTTACCTAAGGTCAATATCTTCGAGGTCAAATAAGGTCAAAATGCCAAAATAAATTTGGTTTTTGTTTTGCGTGGCTTGGCTTGCCATTGTTATGGATCGCTATGACTATGTATAAATGCTCCAAAATGGACATCAATGATGTTTTGAATATTACTAATGATGCAATACAGATGTTAGACCCGGCATTTTACCTCAGGTCACCTATACAGTAGCACTTTATCAGGTCATTACCTGCTCCAGTAACCGAAACCGGTCCGCCCGCCCGACTACTCCGACAACAATAACAAACAGTAATTTGCAGGATGTGTAGGGAGTAGCATGCAAGGTGACATCAATCGCATGAGTCATTTGCATTTATGACAACATTCCAGTTGACCAAGTTTGATTCCATTAACCTGCCATGAACTTGACCTGACTTGGCTTCGGTGACCTAACATGACGGAAACTGTGGTTCACGAAGAGAAACTTTGATTCCAGGACCATGTATTGCGCAGCGCTCGCCGGTAGCCAGACTGCCCCGGCGCAGCCCACACCCTCCCAGCTGAACTCGACATCGCCTCCGCGTTTCCGACACCCCCGATCGCTGATTGGCCCATCCCGCACACGCCACACCACACCACGTATCCGGCCGGCCCGCCCGGTCACGAGGTCACCGTACTGGCTGACTCACCTGCCGGCATCCCCCACGCGGTGTCCAGTGCCGCCGCGTGGGGCTAGTGCCAGTGTCACCCTCGCATGCAATCTCACTACATCCCCCATGATCTCAAACATCATTCGCCCACATCACTCGACACGCCATCCGTAACACACAGTCGTGCGCTCCGGCGGGGCGCAGCCCGCCACGCGTCGAAGTCTATGTCCAGCGTTTCGTTCGGCGCATACGTCGCGTCGCGCGGATCAGTCACCGTCAGGTCCAGGTCGTCCAGCGAGTCGTCGGCCGGTTCGTCGGCGGGGGCGTCAGGCGGGCGCACCGGGGCCGGTCGCTCCGCTCACGGAGGCGGGACGTCGCCCGACAGGCCAGGTGTCGCCATCCCCTGTGGGCCGCCGGGCCACATCACTGCGCGGACAGCCGGCCGGGGCGGCGGCGGACGGGGCAGGGGCCTGTCCCACTCCTTAGCGCCGTAGTCATCGTCATCACTGCACTGTCGCCGTCATCGTCGTCGTCGTCCCCGGCGTCCTCCACCACGGCGAACACCGTCGTCCACGCGCCGTCGCACACAGCGGACGTGCCAGGGGCGACCATCCACCTCTATCAGGGGGACCGGCAGCAGCCACGTCACGATGCCCTCGCGCGACCGCTCCGTGCAACGCGGGGGCGCGCCGCGCCGTCGCAGCCGCACCAGATCTCCACCCTGGAGCGGGGCGTCGACCAGCTCGGTACGCATCGCGTTGGACCGGACGGTGGTGCTAATCGGCAGCTCACGACCCGCATATGCGTACAGGCCAGCGGCGGGGGCGGTGGCGGCGTTCGCGCCGTCCAATGGTGTCGTGTTGTACCGATGCACCGCCTCCGCGATGGAGCAGACCTGTCGAGATGTCATCACCTTCACCGTCCGGTGGTGGCGCTCGACGATGCCGTTCCCGCCCGCCTCATACGCCGCCCGGAATCACAGCTGGAAGCCCCACTGCGCCGCGAGTGCCGCCATGCGCCGGCTACGAAACGCAGTAGCATTATCGAGGAATATTTCATCGGACGCGCCGCGCTCCAGAAACATCGTGTGAAGATGCTCCGCGATCTCGCCCGCTGTCACGTTCCGCAACTTACGCCACTGACGGTCCACAGTCGATCACCGACAGGTACGTCACGTCCCGGTAGTGTATCACGTCGATGGCCGCCGCCAACAGTCCGGCACGCTCAGGTGCCCATGGTCCCATCGGACCGGCGTCGGGTCAATCGATTGCCACACGTTGCAGGCCCGAACCACCGCTGGTACCGCTGGCCGCGACACCCGTGTTCCACGGCACAGCCGTCACGCGTGCCACAGGATACGCCGCACCCCTTGATGTCCGCAGCCCTCGTGGACCGCCCTGATCCACGCGGGCTTCGCGTCGGGCCGTGGGTCAATGGCGGTCACCAAGGCCGGCGCATCGTCGAATTCGTCGCCATCCTCGTCGGCCGAGGCCGAGTCGCGCAGCCACTCTTTCGGCACACGGGTGAGGATGTCCGCCGGGTTGTCGGCGGATCGCACAAGACCGATCGTCATGGACAGCTGGAACTCCGATACCAGCTGCTGGATGACGTGTGTGTGTGTGTGAGTGAATTTTGCCAGCCTGCCACCGTGTGGTGATATCGGCTGGTTCCGGTTGAAGAGAAGATGTGCAAGAGAGTGAGTAGCGGAGGGTAGGAGGATGTATTCGAGGTGGAGGCTTAGTAGAGTCGTCGAGCAGTAGTGAAGTAGAGTTGAGATGGTCTTGAAGAGTAGAGTTGCGGCAGTCCGGATCGATTGAAGATGTAGAGCTGGTACAATAGAGTTGTTTGAGAGCCGGAGATGATGAGATCGAGAAAGGGGGTAGTCCGGTCGATGCAACATTGGGGTATGGGATGTAGTGGGGGGGGGGAGTTAGGTCATCGTCATATGTGAATATTGCAAGAACATTTTTTTTAGTTTTTAGTTTTGATTTTTTCTCTTTTTTATAACATATCTTTTACATTTTTCAGTTTTTCTGGTTCTTGTTAGGTTTCTCTTTCGTTTTTTACCATGTCTTTTTCATAGTTGTTCCATAATGCGTGCAGTCTTGAGAAAGTGGAAGAGGTGTTCGTGTAATGCTGGATGGTCGTCGTTGAGGAGCGTGGTGAGGTTCAGTGGGATGTTGTTCGTTGTGCAGTAGCTTGTGATATGTTGTCTTTGGTTGTTGTACTT
Organism: Imbricaverruca yamaguchii; assembly: GCA_034440575.1. Taxonomy (NCBI): domain Eukaryota; kingdom Metazoa; phylum Arthropoda; class Thecostraca; family Neoverrucidae; genus Imbricaverruca; species Imbricaverruca yamaguchii. The sequence goes on from JAOTOL010001214.1 coordinate 307,807, forward strand.
GGTACAGTATATGAGTATGTGTCAAGTGCTTTGTCTAGTTCCGAAAGGGTTTCCGTGTTCCGTGAGAGCGGTCGTATATGCTAATGAGTGTGTAAGCTGTGTTGTGGAGGTGCATTTATGTTTTCAGTATATCTGCTGTGGTGTTGAAGTGTATGAGGCAGTGTGGTGTAATGTTCTTAATGTATGTTCAGACACCGTCTGACCTTCGTATGTTGTGTGTGCCTTTTCTGTGTAGTGAGCATTGAGCAATGTTAAATTGATATGGGACGTTGTGTTTGAAGTGGGTTTCTTGTATGAGCGCTACATGATTTGATTGTTGTGCGTAGTGTTTTAATTATGGCCAGTGTCCTATGAGTCCGTGTGTATTCCATTGCAGTATTGTGCTCATTGTTTGTATGTGTTAGCGCGGGTGTGTGGGCGTTTAGATGATGGTTGTTTTTTGGTTGTGTTCTTGGTTGGCCTGTGTGGTTGAGCAGATCGTTGTGTCGCGTTTGGGGGGGGGATCGTGGTGTCTGAGTCAGTTGTGCTGTGTTTTCGGTCCGTCTGCTCCTCCGGGTCTGTGTCCTGATCTGTGTGTGGGTGTGGTGTAGGTGATCTGGTGTGTGTGTGTGGTTTGTGGGGATGCTACGGATGCTGATTGGTATTCTGGTGGCGGTGGTGGGTGGTAGATTGGAGTGGATAGATTTGAGTGTGCTTGACGGTGGTTTGAAGGTCCTGGTGTTGGTGGTCTTGTTTTGCTTGTGTTAGTGTTAGGTGGTGTTCGCGTGTGCTGGGGTTGTGGTTGTTCTGTGTTGGTGTCTGTGTTGTGTTTCTGTTGGGAGCGTGTTGTCAGAGCCGGGTAGTGTAGGTTTGAGAGTGGTGGTGGTGGTTGTTTGTGTGAGCCCGGGTCTGTGCGACGAGCCGGCCACGCCGCCGGCGGGTCCTGGACCGACGCCCTGTCCCGGTACGGGTCCATGTCCTCGAGGTGGATCCGGCGGAGCACCTCCCGTTCCGCCAACCACTGAGGGCAGAATCCATCCGAGGCCGCGTGCCCTCCCCCGCAGGCGGCACCGCCGCTGGTACAGGTGTCGGTGGGGTGTTCTCGCGCGCACGTGCCGCAAGTGTAGTGAGGTGCACGGCACCCCCCGCTGTGTGTCCGTATCGTTTACATTTTTTACAACGTCGCGGGATGGGTGCGCGTGGTGTGACGGTGTATCCCAAGTATCCTGCCTTGATGTGGAACTTGGTGCTCTTGTCCGGAAGGGGAAACAAAATACAAAACTTCACTTGCCTGCACTGACGAACATTGCATGGCATGCAGCCATACACTGCTACCCAAATGTCAACAGTGAGATCCCCACTGGTACAAGTTTGTGATGCTTGCTTGACTTGATACTTTTGGGTGATCAATGTGACATTTCACTTGCATCAAGGCCCCAGGCTGGCACCGGATTGGTCTGCCATTGTGCTATTGGACCAACGTCGGTACAAGTCGAGTGAATGTGGGTATGCATGTATGTGGGTTGCTGAAAAGCCCCAGTTTTAATATTTTAACCTGCACACTGGGGGCTTGTACACGTGTGCACTTTTTAATTGCAAAGCAATCATCAACTTGATGAATTTGATCATATCATGTCAAGCTTGCAAGAACTTGAGGCTGTGATTGTATGAGATTGCAATAGCATGCGTATATCACAACAATCCATCTGTACCATATGTTATGAAAGATGATTGGCCATAAAAAACTTGGCAATGCTGCTCCCTGGTCCCTTGATCAACAGGAAGACCTTAGTAATGTGAACCTTAACATGAGAAAAGTTTCATATAAATGAACTCAAGGAAAATATTGATTGTAAAATCACAGCTTGAACGAACAATATTGCAATGACCTTTGGTTAACATGTAATGCAATTAGTTAATGATTATTCTTTCTGAATATACGATCATCATGAGTTGATGCTCTTGGCAAGCTAATACTACAGCAGGCAACTGGTTTGCTGAATTGCTTATAATCAATTCAATCTGGTTTGTTCTGTTTTTTAACATTGAACATGTGTTAATCTACCATCATGTTGACATATGAGAGAGCATGCTGCCTGGTGATGCTATTGTCATTAAATTGTAAATTGTTGCCTGGGGAGGGAGGGGTGTCGTGGACAACTAGTGTTCCTGAAGTTTACTGCTGCAGGGATAGTTGATAACTTCCCATACATGGTCCTGGCAAGTGGTCCTTTCACTTGCAATAGAATCCTTGCTACTCAGTCATCTTATCTAGGCATAAAACTATCTAGATTTGTTTGTCAAACTATGCTTCTTAATGGTGTGCGCATTACCTCTAATTTCATTTTTCCATTTTACTTTCAAATCATTCATTGTCCATTTTTGTGTTCCAGTTCAATGTTCATTCATAATTATTATTCCAAGTTTTCAATTTTCAGAACTAATCACCATTCCAGTTGGCTCTTTCCCTGAGTAATGAGTGGGCTCAAACTTGAAGGAGCTACATTGGAGTTGCTAGGGAATGATGTGAGTGATAAGTACCCTCCTCATGAACATATACTGTCACAGTGTAAATATTATTACTTATATCAACCACTTAACTTGAATGCTGGGTTCTCAGCACTTCATATCAATGCAAGGTCCCTCAAGAATAAATTTGATGATGTTATTAATCTTCTAGCTAATTTTGAAGTTGATTGGTCAGCTATTCGTGTGTCAGAGACACGGTTGAAGAAAGATTTAGAACAATACTATAGTCTAAAAATTATCATCTCTTTGCATCTAGTAGAAAAGAAGGTGAAGTTGGAGGTACAGCAATATGTGTAAGTAGTTGATATGAGGCTAGGAGAAGAAAAGACCTGGAGAGTGATCATTTTGGGACAAGTTTTCTGGAAATCAAAATGAAGTTGGCTGTACCAGTAAAGAGGTTCCTAGTGGGGAAATATATGGACTTCCTAGTCTGAGCCACACTTTATTTATGGACTACTTGAAAAAAAATGCTTCACTCATTGGAAAACACTAAATGTAAATGTGTCATAGCAGGGGACTTCAATTACAATCTTTCGAAATATCACTCTGATAAACCTACCCTTAGCTTTATGAATATGTTAAATTCCTATTTATTTTTTCCCAACCATCTCGAATTTTGTGTCACTAACCTCTCACGCCAATTGGTCGCGGGTAGACACGATTTTTTTTTGGGTGTGGAAATATTCTGTCGCAATAACAGATCTGTTTTAATGGGTAGTCTAAACTGGGAGATCTTTACACTGTTCATTGTTAATCATTTCACGGATATTAATAATGATTTCTAATTGCATACATATTTTCTTGGTAATATGCATCTTTAGCTTATTTTAGGTTGTGTGCGCTGTATTTTATTTGACACCACGCCATTTACGTTCATTTTTTTCGCTTTCTGTACATTTTTTTATCGGTGACAAAATTCGAGTGTGAGAATAATAGTGCAAATTGTGAATAACGCCATACAACATTGCATACTATAATACAATGAATCAAGTGACAAGAATAATAATCGGCATGCCCCTTACATTGTCAACGGAAAAATATGCGACATCCTTCTGAAAAGGTAAGAACAAGGATTCCCTTGTTTGTATGCCTTTCGGGTCGTGTCAAAATACATCAATTCGTAGTCGCGTGCTTTTGAAATTCTGCATCCCACCATCATTGCATTTGAAAATCAGGCATCAAGTTACGCATCTAAAACAAAAATGTTCATCTACCGAATATAAGGAAGGCAGTCTGTCGTTGTTCTTTGTCCAGTTGAAAGACAGGAAAATGATGAAATGCACCAGAATATAGCTAGATCTGCAGCAGGTACATCCTATGCCCAGGTGGTCGCAGGCCACCAGGTAGCTGAGGCTTCCCCTACTGTGGAGGTGGTTGATATTTTTCTAGAGGAGAGTGTTCATAGTGAACGGAGGAAAGGTAGTTCTGGTATGTCACAGGAGTGGAAGTGGCATGAGGTCAGGGTGTGGAGGATTTTGAGAGCGAGCCCAAGGAAAGGGTCAGTGAGTGGCAGGTGGCAGGTGGTATGAGTGGGAGGAAGCCTAGCCGAACTGCTAAGCAAGCAGGCATATCAATATCGAATAGATTCCAGGCACTAGCATGAGCCCAGGATAGTAGTAGTAAGGATACAGTACTGGTCGTAGGTGATTCTCGTGTGCGACATTTATATTGGATATTCAGGCCTGGTGTCAAGGTCAAGGACCTAGTGCCAGTGGTGGCACAGACCACCAGTGATCACCAGTTTAGTACAGTTGTAGTACAGGTAGGGGTGAACAACATAGATCCTGCTAGGAGTGAGGAGCTGCTGCAGGACCACAGGGCCCTTCTGGTCACCCTGAAGGAAAACAATAGGAGAGCTATTGTAACTGCAATTTTGCCTATGGCTGGAGCTTCCCCTGAGTGGAGATCTAGGGCACTGGCAGCCAATGCCACGGTAAGCAAGCTCTGCCATGAGTTAGGTTTCACCTTTGTTGGCGAATGGTGCAGGTTTTATGGATCATGGTACCTGTATCGGTAGGGTGGATCGAAAATTATAAACCAACTTCCGCGGGGTCAAAACGCGTGCGCGTGAATGTTCATAGACGGAAAATCGCGGCTAAACATTTTTCAAAAATATTATAGATACCGCGCACGAAACGTTTTTGAAACGGTTCTTAGCCCCGCCAAGCGTTGAAGTCTCCATTAGTCTTTGCCTTGTTATAAGAACATAACACCATAAGTCTTGTTCACGCTATTCCCCCACTAATTCTCGGCTACCGTTGCCAAGCTTACTAGTGTCTGCATGTCTATAACACCGAAGCTTTAATTATGTAATGAACCGTCAGCAACAATTACGTGATTAGAGGTGCACAATATTTACATTTTTGGCCACGTTTTCAGTTTTGCATAACAAGAGATACGTTCAACCGAGGTTTATTGCAGTTATTGCATTGTAGTTTTCGGAAACTTGTGATCACCACCATCTATGTAGGAACATAAATACGAGTCTGCCTAACTCTGTACTTGCAACCATTTAAACACACCATATCAACTAAACCATCATTTCAATCATCAACAGACGTCCTGAATATCGGCTGTGCCTTTTGTCTAGGAAACACTTGCAACTTTCAACGCATGGCAATAGATTATGGTACCAAATCATGGCGACAGGTCACCTTAGAATGGCGAAGCTGAACTCAGGAACGACCGGCTCCCTGAAGCCAGCTGTAAAAGTCCTTCTTTGTATCCATCACCGGAAGATCGGCTTTGGACCGTGCTTTGGCCAGAATCAGAGCATAGCGTGCCGAGTACCCGGCCTTCTTCTGTGCCGCATCTGTCACCTCCTTTACCCAACATTCCACGCCTTGTGAGTGACATGGAAATGCGCTGAAGTCCATGGGGTGTTCACATTGCACAGCCGCTGTGATTTCCTCGTCTGACATGTCCATGGTCAGTGGTGGCTCTGTTGCATTTGTCCAGTCGATCATTTCTTGGTAGTCATCGACATCGAAGTTGATGTCCGGAACGACGAACTGTCTGATGTCATCCGGGTCATCGTCCTCGCGTCTCTTGGCTCGGCACATCCTGATCCGCTCCACGGCCGCCACCCTCGTCTCCTGTCGGCTGTCGGTCAGCATGGCGGCGAGGATGTTCTCACTGTGTGCCCAGAACCCGTTGCGTTTCAGAACCTTTTGCACAATGTTGCGGCCATCTTCAGGCAATTTCCTCGACAGACGGATCAGTTCGAACAAGTTTTTAGCTCCATCACTGATGTGTGGGCGAACTCTGTACATAAACCACCCAGGGACGTACTGGTTCAGTATCATGAACACCACCCTCACTAGCTTCGGCGTTGGCGACTCCGTCGACACGTACAGGCGGAGGATCCTGTTCGCCAGAGTCACCCAGCGGGCCTGATGGATTGGACCAGGGTCTGCAGACAGCACACGCTGGAGGACTTGTCCTGGTCCTGCTTGGACTGCCATGGACATGTTGCACAGGTACTGCTGGTCTTTGTTCATCTCCTTCAGAACATCGGCTGGAATGGGAGGCACTTGACCCCTCACAGGCTTAAACTGCGCAAGGGGCAGTGCAGTCAAATCGCCCTGAATGGCATTACCAATCGGCCCGTTGAAGGAGGACGGGACACTCGTCTCGCCATCAGCGTCCTTGAACACGTGTCTGAGCGTCAGTTCGTTGGTGTGTATGCCGCAAATAGCTTCCTGGAGAGGACGACCAACACCCAATTCAATCCTCCTGTTAACACCTCTATTGCGGCCTGTATTCACCGATGTGCCGTCCGACCCTATCACCACTGGATGGGCATCATTTTCCTGAATGACAGCCAACATCTCTTTGGCTATGTCCGCAGCACCGGCGCTCTGTGGAGACACATGGTCGACGTACCGGTGGCCTGATTCAGCAACGACTACTTCATGCAGTTCTTTGACCATCTTGTTCTTGTTACCCACTCTATTCAGCGTTATATCTTCCCTACCATCATAATAAAATCCCACCAGGCGATCACGTCGGTTTTCCTTTGAGCTCTCATCCACTTCCTTCTTACACCATTTGTCTCTCTGTCGCCGGATTTTATTGCGGTCAACCAGCTCAGCCTTGCTGTTGTGTGTGATTATCCCATAATCTACTAGAGCTGCGTTCAGCAAGCCGGCAGCGGAGCGGTCAGAGGTACCATACCGATCACACATTCGCGAGAAGTTGGGAAGCTGTCGGCGGTTTTGTCCTCCACTACCACAGACGTCGTCATCAGAGCTTAGCGAATCAGAATAGCTAGCACCAGCCTCCTCCACACCATCCATTTCAGAGTCCTCACTGCTCTCTTCCACGTCTGCGTCCATGTCACTGAGCTGCTTCGCCTCTGAACTCTGCTGCACGCCCTTTTTGTCACGTTAGAGGGGTTAGTTGCGACACGTTAGAGGGGTCAACGCCAGCTGCGGAGTCCGACGCGCGTGGTGCTATCTTTTTACGTGCCATGCTTCAATTAATGGAGACTTCGACGCCTGGCGGCGAAGAAATATTTTTGAAAACGATTCGTGCGCAGTATCTAGAACATATTATATATTTTTGCAATCGTGTTGTCTTGTCTCTACCGATGCACGCGCACGTGTTTTGAGCCCGCGGAAGTTGATTTGCGAAAAAAAGTTGCATTCAATCCACCCTATATAATGCTCTATGTGAATAGTTTATTCAATTCTCAAAAAGTAGCAGGTGGGGATAGAAATGTGTCTATGGCGTCCATTTGGCTTGATGTTGCTGTGGGAAAAGGCAGCAGCAATAAACTTAGGATAGGAGGTTTCTAACAATCAGGAACCCAGCCACATTCTCAGCAACTGGAGCTTGTGGGGCGTTCCACGACAGATCGACAAATAAAATTTCGATTTTGCACCCCACATCTCAGATTTTGATGAAAATGAGTCTATAGGGTTATCAGCAGCCCTAAACACGCCTGTGACATTTTCAGGTCTCTCCGACTTCCGGTTTTCGAGCTACAGCCTGCGACATTTTTACATTCGATGCATACATGGCTTTGTTTGGCAGGATTTTTCCCTGCTACATTGAATGATAAGTAGGTGAGTTTGTACATCAAAATGATTGAAATCCCATGCAGAATGAACGTTTATCACTATCGAAACCATAGCAATTAAATATATGTCAAATATAACACTTTAAAAAATACCAAGTTCTTTTGAGCAATTTTCCCTTCGATATTGTGATTTTGGATATTTTTTAATGAAAGAGCGTTGATTATTACCTATATTTCATCAATAAAAAAGGTGGTTATCGGCTTATAAATATTTTAAGCTAATTTCAAACACCAACCGCCCGGCCTCATTTTACCCAATACGGCGTCGTTCAGCAACGGCCGCGGCCAGCTGCTGCCAACGGGGGATAGGGGTGCTGGCGGCTGTCTTCCGCGGCCCCGTGGGATTGAGAGGACACTATGCAGATTATTTATAAACACCAGGCAGGACGTTTTAGCACTTCATTTATTATTCACACAAATAACAAGCCGGAAAGTACATGTACATTTGCGAATGCTAACGAGATGGTACAATGAGCCTTATCAGAGGTACAAAATGCATAACTTAACATTAGCTCACTTCACATTGTAATTCGCACATAAACAAACGGAAATCAGCTGCCGATGTAGGTCACGCTAACCATTCAACCTAAATCCTGTAGCAAATCAGGCCACCATCACCTCTCTTCCTTCACTTATGGCAAGTTCTCGCACAACGACAATGTTTGCCTTCACTGGAGTTACCCTGTGTATTTTTAGAGTCCCTTTGACAGTTTTTGCCATTGACAGTCTATCGCCAAGCTCATGCCGTGTACGACTAACCTCTTCTTTCGCTACAAAGCAGCACTCGGTATGTAAATTACCCTTGTCCTGTAGCACTTTACATAGCTTTTCCGCAGTAAGAATGTGGTCCGAGTGTGTCCGCGAAAGACTGGCGCTAGCTGCAACCCTTTTCAGTGTACCCCCAACACCGTCGCACGAATTTTTCCCATGCGACGTTGCAAAAAATTCAATCGCACTGGACTCCGAAATCCTCATCATGAAAACTCACATTCACGAAATTAAACTTATTCTTGTACTGGGCAGCTGACCCATCCAAAAAATAATGAATCTTTTCTAGTTCGGGACTATGCCTTTCACTTTCGGTACAATGTGCTGCAAGAATGTGTGCACAGCGACGGTGTCATGCTTCAGTTCGTTTGATAACACGCAAAAACTGTGGCATTCAATCTTTCCAGCCTCTCGCCAATAAACAACAAACGGATGAACGGTACACTGTGGTGCGTTCCAGTGATATGACTGAATTTCGTCTTGAACTACAAAAGTGTAGTTTTCTGAAAAATATAATATGATCAGTGCTTCATGCTCAGGTAGCTGCTTTTTTATATCGTCGAAATATTTGCTTTGATGCTGACTCGTGAAATGATGCCGAGTAAGTGTCACAATGGCGTCAGACAGTTTGTCAAGAAACTCGTCCATAGGAAGAACAATTTCGTTCAAAGTGCAACGATCCGTGCTTAGCCACTGACTAAATCTGACTTCGTCCACCAAGTCTGAGATTTCCCCTGCCTGCGCATTTAAAGTGTCGATCAAATATGACCTGACACTGTCCTGACCTGGACAGTTTTCACACTTTTGCAGCATACAGGCTTCCCTCCCGACATCACAAACCGCGTGCTTCAACAGGTCCTTGTAGGTAATGTCTTTTAAGCCCAGAGACGCTAACATTAGCTTCACGTTCTGGTGATAGCAACATACACAAACCGAATGAGTGCCGTTGTTCCCAACAGGACACAGTGTTTGGGGCGGAGGCTGGCGAACTTCGAAAACCCAATGCGCGAGTTGCTACCGTTCTCTTTATGGAGTTGGTAAATTTCCTGCAAATTACCTCAAACCAAACGTTTCTGCTTCTTTACTTTAACCCCATTCTCATCTCTTACCGTCACATAGTCTTGTTTTCCAGGACATTTTCTACTCACTTCTGGGCCAGGGGAGGTGGCAGTCACGTCTCCCATATCATCCTCCCGGGACGCGCGTCTCCTTTGTTGACATCCCACGCTCGGCTCCCCTTCCCCTCCCCTCCCCCGGCAGGCGTATCGCGAGGCAGCGGCAGCGCGCGCGCCGGTCCGGTGAGCGCAGCGCCCGCATTCACCGCATTTGATTCGTCTTTCCAAGTCGATAACCACTTTTTTATTTATGTTTCTAGGGTAAAAAACTACGCTCTTTCATATGAAAGTGAGAAAAAATACGATATCGGAGGGGAAAAATGTTTTTATTTATTTTCAATTTTTTATTTGGCTAGAGTCGGCAAAAATTACGTAATGAAAGTTTAAATGGTGGCATAGTCATATTCTTCAATGTTTTGTCTTCATTTTGACGTATAAATTTGTTCAGTTACTGAAAAATGACTCGGAGAAAATTAGCACCAAATATAGTCATGTCAGTGCAAAATGTAAAAAGTATATAGTTCATAATTAGAAAACGGTAAACCTAAGAGACTTCAAAATGGCACAGGCGTGTTCAGCGATGCTGATAACCCTATAGAACCATTTTCATCAAAATCTGAGGTGTGAGGGTGCAGGTCACATGTCGATTTGTCGTGGAATGCCCCTTGTGAGGAAATCAATAGAAATTTTCAGAGAAAGTGCCTTTTTCTTGGTGACTAATCTAAAAGGAAATGAAAATGTTAGTGTTGGCTTCCCATTATGCAAAATGTTTAGGAAATGCCTTGAAGAGGACCTGTTCTTACACCAGTTTGTATCGGAACCTACCAGGCATGGTTCATTCTTGGACCTTGTATTCTCGGATTTAAGTGACTTGGTTCAAGACTTGACTGTAGACGAAACTCTGGGAAGAAGTGACCATAACATAATTAGATTCAAGGCACATGTAGGGGAAATTTTCAAGGATAATTTGGAAAAGGTTCCAAATTTCAACAGAGCAGACTTTGACTGCACGAGAGCGGCTTTAAGTGCCATCAGATGGGAAGAAGAATTCTCGAATTTAAATGCCTGTGAAATGGGAGTGGGAGCAAATGCGCAACAAACATTCGTACACCAGCATAATACAATACCCCTATCACTATATGCACCACACATACAGTGCCTACATCACGAGCTATAAACGAGTAGTTTATAGAAGTGATAGGAAAGCGATGGCCTAACGGTGAGTTCATAGCGTACTTCATCCATTGTGTATGTTCTTTTGTGTGACTAGTGTTGTTCGTGGAGATAAGCTAGTGCATGTTTCTTGAAGTTAGACAGCATCGATGTTTTTGTTTTAGTAGGAAGTTTGTTATATTGGAAGGCAGACGTCTGCACGTGTGTGACGGTTTCGCAGGGTAGAGTTTACAGTGATTTGGCCGACAATGTGCGTTGGCTCACCCGTCAGAATGATCTTGTGGAGCAACGTAAGGCTTCAAATAGATGCAGATCAGCTGCGGTGACTAGACCCAACCGGTGACGGGCATCATAAATATGATCAAATTTCCGTATACCAGACACGACTCTTGTGGCGAAGCTAATGCTCTTGTCTAGTCTGTGGATGTTTGCTGCCGACCCGTTCCAGTAAACAGATATGCAGTAGTGGATATTGGATAGCACTAGGCTATTGACTATAGCGAAGAGAGTACTGGTCGGGAAATGGTGACGCAGATGGCTCAGGGCCAGAAGGAATCCAGTGCACTTGCGAACCATGAAAGCTACATGGGAATCCCAAGACATGTGGCGATCAAATTTCACCCCAAGGTTCTGACACGAATGGCTCTCATCTATTACTGCGTAGGAAGCTGAGTTTTGGTCGGGTTCACCTTTAAGCCGTTATCTGCAAAGTTATCGTAGAGGTGGTTAACACGCGCCCTGGAGGGGGGGGGAAATCCGCCCACCCCTCCGGTTTTTCGTAGATAACTCCAGATTTTACCGGCCGCTAAACGCCATTGTTTGTGTACCTGCCGATAAATGACCGGCGCGTTGTTTAAAATAAGAAAAATGAAAATCGATAGAAAATTAGAGTTATGGGTCGCTAAAGTCAAAAAATTGTACCAGCGCCAGACAACAAATATCGGCACTGATGTGCCTCCCGTATATTAGCAAAAAAGAAGTGTTCTTGGAAAAACTAGCGACGTGTTTGATGTACATTGTCATGCTAAATTATTTCAAAGTCATGTCAAGTCACCGAGGTCAAGTCCGGTCAAGTTCATGACAGGTTAATACACGCCTTGGAGGGGAGATGGCAAAGTCCGTTAACCCTTCCGATTTTTCGTACATAACTCCATATTGTATCGGCCGATGTACGCCAAATTTTTGCGTACCTGCTTAGAAATGACAGGCGCATTGTTTAAAGTAAGAAAAATGAAAACCGGCCGAAAAGTCTTAAAGTTAGGGGCGGTTAAAATAAAGACAATTCGCAGCGTCAGCGTCTATTGGCAAAAGGGAAGTGTTCTTGACAACACTAGCGACTTGTTTGATGCATATTGTTATGCTATATAATTTAAAGGTCATATTAGGTCGCCGAGGTCAAGTCAGGTCAAGTTCATGACAGGCTAATGGAATCAAACTTGATGAACTGGAATGTGTTATAAATGCAAATGACTGGCATGCGATTGATGCCACTTTACATGTTACTCCATACACATCCCGAAATCTACGGTTTGTCATTGTGTGCCTAAGCGTTTCCATACTTTATTCATGCATTTCACTCCTTTCTTTGCGAAGTCGATTGTGCCGAGCCATCCAACGGAGTAGTCGGGTTGGGAGCCCGGTTCCGATAACTTGAGCAGGTAATGACCTAATAAAGTGCTCCTATATAGGTGACCTGAGGTCAAATGGCAGATCTGACATCTGTATTGCATCATTAGTAATGTCCAAAACATCATTAATGGCAAGTTTGGAGCGTTTAAAAACAATCACAGCGATCCATAACAATGACAAGCCAAGGCACGCAAAACCGGAGAAGTTTGTTATTTTGACCTCATTTGACCTTGAAAATATCGACCTAAGGTCATAACCTTTGCACACAATATATTTTACTATGGTGCCCATGCACCCTGCGAATTTCGTTGCTCTAGCCTTCGTAAGAGCTGAGATCTTATGGGTGCAGAATTCGACCCCCCCTCCAGTGCGCGTTATTTTCAGAGGCCCTCCAGGGCGCGTGTTAAGACATGTCTGTATCTGACTTATCAGATTTGGAGATCGGATTTCCGACCGGAGATGAGGACCTGGCTGTCGTCTGCGAACTGAGTGGCGTATGCTACCGGGACGTCCAAACTGAGGTCGTTCGAAAAGATGCAATGGAGAAGTGGATCTAATGATGAGCCTTGAAAGACACCTATGTTGTTTGGGAGAAAGGAGGAGAGATGCCTGTTTCCGCGTTGATCTGAGATGCTAGCAGCCTTCGTTTGACCTCCCAGATATGCCCTAAACCAGTCGGTATTGATCCCATGGAGTTCTAGTTTAGTGAAAAGTTTAGTGTGGTCTATCACGTCGGAGCATTTACTGAGGTCCAGAATATAAAGGAGGGCTACTTCCGAACGGTCCATTGCTGCTAGTATCTTGTCCGTGACTGAGATAAGAGCGGTTTCCGTAGAGTGGCGTGGTCTGAAGCCGTGCTGAGTTTGGGCCAGTAGGTGGTTTAAATTCAGATTGTGATAAAGATGTATCTGCACTACACTCTCGGGATAACCGGAACCAATGAGATGGGCCTAAAATTAGAGGACCCCGAAGGATCTCCTGATTTGTGAATGGAAGTTACTATTGACTGTTTCCAAATGGAGGAGATATCAACTTTAGTCAGGCATGTGGTTATAATGTCGAGCAGCACTTCGCCGATAAAAAGAACAGAAATTGTATAACCTTAATACAGATCCCGTCCGGTCCGCATGCACCTGTGCTTCTCATGTTTATGAAGATTTTGGTAGCTGTTCAATAGATATGGGTGATACTTCATAGGAGCTGGTAGAGGCGCGCGGTAGCCGGCAACTGGGAGGTGTGTTCAAGCATGTTTGCCTGGTGTTTGACTTCTGCTGATACTTTTTCTCTGACACTGACAAAATACTGCTTTAGCTGCTCAGTTAGGACCTGAGGTTGAACTCCGTGAGAGCCCTTTTTGTGTCGATAATGGGCTTGATAGCACACCACACAGCTGATTGACCTTTCTGAGCTATCTTCCCACTAATCTCTCCCCTACAGTCAGCTATAACAGCTGATCTAACTTGTCGGTTAAGTACTTTGAATGTGCTTCTATCTTGTAAGTGCAAGTCTACATTTCGCCGATGCATGAGCTGTTTGGTAGCTTTGCTAACATGTTGTGCTGATGGGTTCCGATGGGTTTTGAGGTTTTTGAGTGGCAGGCGCTCGTCGATAATAGGCTTCAGCAATCCCAGCAGGGTGTACCATTCGTCAGTTACAGAGATGCGCCCAGTGACCTGGACCCAGTGGATGTCACCAAGGTCAAGGGTCAGTTCCGAGGTGTCCACTCGGTGTTAGCTGAGGCAGGCCTGTTTACGTTAGTCGAACGTGTGATACATATCACACAGCTGGTCCAGCACTTGTATTGTACTATCCTGAGCCAATCTGCAGCGTTCCCCATCACACCCGCATTGGATTGCCTACTCCGCTCCACCAGCTGCAGAATGGCAGCAGAGCAAATCACAGCGGGCGGCAGTGAAAGCGGTAGCGGTAGCATCGCTACAGACAGCGGTGGGAACGGCATTGCAACAGATAGCGGTGGGAGCGGTAAGTGGCGAAGGCGGCTGCGGGGGGCGGAGGCGGAGGCGAAGGCGGTCGGGTGCAGCGAGGACATTCGGTATTTCCCTGCCATTCAAGTGGTATTTATCCGCAAAACCCATATCGTCTTATCTCATTTGTTAGACAGGTTGTATATATTTGTTCTGGAAAATTAAAGCCTATCAGCTTGAATGGCCAATGGGTGACGGGATGTCACGAAATAAATAGGCAACGAGGTCATATTCTAAATCATATATTTTCGGCGGATAGTCTCACGAATGCATCCCTTAAACTTATACGACTTAAAGCATGCGTCAGAAAATGAATATATGCCTGACCGCGCGGGAGACATGGCACAGAGAACGGCGTAAAACAACCTTATGCTCAAATTACAACACACAATGTAATTGAAATACCACGGGATATACTTCGACCACGGGATTTCGTGAACAGCCTTATGGGTTTCCGCTTAAACATATTGTTTGAAAAGCCAAAAACACACGCCAATTGCGGTATGTCATGACTCAACAAAATGATCCACTGTTTTTCTCATATCTCATAAACATATAAATAAAATTCATATACACAGTACAATATATATACCGTATTCCGCAATGCATACCCAATGCATGCATCTGTAGGATGCATACACACACGGAACGTAAGCGCACAGCAGGATATCCAACATTCCTTGGCGACCGCACCAGATCACAATTCATGCCACACCATGAATATATGCTAATGTCTCGGAGGCGCTGTGTGGTGACGGGCCGCCGACCGTCTACTCGGTGACCCGGGACGGTCCCGATGCTCTCAGCCCCGAGAGTGTGGTGGGTGGTGTGCAGCGGGGGTGTGCGCACGAGCGCTCCTGTCATTGTATGCGAGAGAGAAGAGCAAGAGGAAGAGGGAGAATAAGAGAGGTAATCGTACCCACACATATGCATTTATATATATATATATATATACATGCACATAAAGAGAGAAAGAGAGAGAGAGGAGAGAGAGAGAGAGAGAGAGAGAGAGAGAGAGAGAGAGGACGGGAGAATAGGTCGAGGAAAGTGTGCGCTTCAGTCACAAATGTGTTTTTGTGTCTGTGTGTGTGGATCCGGTCGTGTGCAGCGTATGTGATTGCCTTAGACAGTGTAAGGAACCGGTTACATCAGGGTTGTAGTTGTACTTAATGCTGGCTTGTCGTTCCCAGTCTCTGTTGATTCGCTGCTTTTGAGCCATGCAACATGATTCCAGCCATGCAGAGTGGGTATGCAAAGTGTGCTGGGGTCGATAGTGTCGCTGGCGAAAGTGAGTTTGAAGTGTTCGCCGAATGACGTGTTAGTGGTTTTGTTTTTGGTGCTTCTTGCATGGTCAATATTTATCTGGTAATGTGTTTAGTTTCTTCTATGCACGTGATGTTGAAAGGTCGGCATAGCTGGCAGGTGATGAGGTAGACTGTGTTGCATGTGTGACATTCGGTTCTGAGTCCAGCCAAACGACAGTGATGCCTTTGCTCCCCGCTGAACATGGGTGCGGGTTGGAAGCAGCCTTGGTCAGATTTTCTGATTGTGTTTTGCCACTTTGCCACGCTACGCTTAATGGTAGCTTCGAAATTTTGATAGTCGCTATTTTTATGTTTTTTTTTTGTGTTTTTTGTTGGTGAGCTGGTCATCTATATCCGGGAGGTTGACGAATGTTGCGTTGTCCTTGGGGTGCGAACGTCGCGTTTGTGTATGTGTACTTCTCATGGGGTAAGTTACCTGAAACACTGCTCCTCCGATCATGCAGGATGGATAGTTGTTTGCCAGAAGCAAAGTTTCAATATTTTGCATGCCCCGGCTTTGAGCGTCCGAGACGCTCGCCTGTCAATGTACGTGTGTGGAAAACCGAACCGATACAGGCCGTTAAAGAGAACCACTTTACGTTACTTCTCAAGTCCGCGATGAAATAATTCCAAATCCGTTCGTCGGATCGGTCCACAAAGTGCACAGGCGGATTCGCAACATTTGCGTTGTCTGCAGGCCACTTCACATGCCAATCTGAGTGACGAGGGAGGCATTTCGGCCATTTCACTGACCGATCCGTAGTGGCATGCTCCAGCTATACGCCTTGCGCAGCTTTGGCTCCCCCACCACTCCGCGTCCTACTTCTCCCCACGCCGTGTCATCCCAGCCGCGCCGCGCCCTTATCCACTCCACCCTCCACCCTGCTTGAGTGTGCGGTCTCCTATCCCTCAAGGGCCTGGTCGTACCCCTCCCCCACCTCTTCCTACCCCCCCCCCACCTCTTCCTACCCCTCCCCCACCTCTTCCTACCCCTCCCCCACCTCTTCCTACCCCTCCCCCACCTCTTCCTACCCCTCCCCCACCTCTTCCTACCCTCCCCCACCTCTTCCTACCCCTCCCCACCTCTCACCAGCCAGCCGCCACCTCTTCCTACCCCTCCCCACCTCTTCCTACCCCCCTCTCCGCCAGCCACCTCTTCCTACCCCTCCCCCACCTCTTCCTACCCCTCCCCCACCTCTTCCTACCCCCCCCCCACCTCTTCCTACCCCTCCCCCACCTCTTCCTACCCCTCCCCCATCTCTCACCAGCCAGCCGCCACCCCGCCGTCGTGACGCAGTTCCAGCTCCTCATCTTCGTTGGGAATCCCGAGGTCACAAAACCGGTTCCCGAGCCCGTCGACCGTCGCCACATCCATAGCTGTCATACACATGCGCACAGCTTCCGTGTTCTGCCAGAACGGCCCTCCGGCCAAGGCCGGCTGTTGCTCCCAGACTCACAGACAGGTTCTGTGGTTCTGCCGAAGCGGCCCTCCAGCCCCCCCGCCGGCTGTTGCTCCCAGACTCACAGACAGGTTCTGTCGTTCTGCAGTTATTATCTCCAAGGTTAGCGTCGCGAAAACCTCATGGCCGCGGACTTGACACGCAGCTATATATATATATATATATATATATATATATATATATATATATATATATATATATATATATATATATATATATATATATATATATACCACAACTGAACACGTGCACAGGATGCCCCGGGTGGAATCCGCCCACCTGTCCTAATTTTTGACGATATTTAAATTGTCGTTCTGTGAGAGAAAAGCGTTCAGCGGATTCTATGCAGCACGAAGAAAAACGGTAATCGGACAAGTATACGTAAAGCAGATGTACGAATGGTAGATGTGCGCACGCAAATGTACGTAAGCAAATGTACGTAAGCGCAGACATTGAAAAGGTTGGTGAATATATCAGCTGCGGTATCACTCGGCCATCCACCGGCTGCCGCTGGCGCGGCTCCGTGCGGCACGTGGCGCGACTCCGTGCGGCACGTGGCGCGACTCCGTGCGGCACGTGGCTAGACTCCGTGCGGCACGTGGCTCGGCTCCGTGCGGCACGTGGCGCGACTCCGTGTGCAGACAGTCGGTGCTGAACGTGCGGCACGTTCCGTTGGCCGCGTGAGAGAAGCCGGCGCAGTCGACCGCGTCGCGACGAGCGCACAGCGCGGCGCACGAGAGGCGCGACGGCGCGCGCGTCGACCGGTCAGCCGGCAGCGCGAGCGCGCCGCTCAGCTCTGTGAACGGCTGGCCGCTGGCGGCCCCGGCGGCGGCAGCGGTGGCCACCAGCGCCAGCGCCAGCGCCAAAGCGAGCGCGAGCAGGCACGACCGTCCCATAGCCGCGCTCGGGACGGGCACCGGCGCCGGCGGCCGGCCGCGTCGGCCGTCGCGTCGGCCGTAGCCCGGGAGACGGAGCCATTACTTCGCGCTAGTCGTCGATCGGCGTCTCGCGTCGCGTGCCGCCCGGCCGTAGCCGGTCAGCACGCGGCCGGCATTAGTCGGCAGCGGGCGTAGCCTTCCGGACGGCTAGGCGCTGGCGTCGGGCACGCCGACGCACTTAGGTGTGCTAGATTGTCGAGGCAACGTCACGTTACTGGTCGAAACAGCAGTACGCGACGGGGCCTTTGCCGTGCCAATTACGCGCCGCCGGAGGAAAGGCTCGTGTTTGGAGTCAATTAGGAGGGCCCGAGCACACAGTTGCCACTGCTGCGTAGCTATGGACGATGAACTGCAACACCAAACACCACTTTTCCAGTGGTGAAGACCTTGTTGGTTACTTCTGCCAAATGATGCCAGGAGTGTCCATCTGGTGTGCAGAAGAGCACCGGCTGTTGTCATGCGGCTGTAAAAATCACTAGATTGAGAAAGGCTCCTTACTTCATTCAGCTGATGTTGGCACGTTCAGTCTTGCACCTGTCTGACCATCAGGATGTGCATGGTATGATATGGTAGGACATTGCGCAACATGGTCCGTGTAGGAGATGCTACATTCGAAGCAGGTGCGTCACTCAATCCAAGAAACCGATGAAGCGTCTAGACGGAGTACCAGCATATTATTTGAATGGTCTACCTGCCACGCTGCAATTAATCGCCACCATTCACGAATAGGATATGTGGTGCAGGAGCCGCTCTGGCTGGGAAATCGGCCGCCACGCTCGACTGAGGTGACAGCTTGCTATGAAGCTCATACACCTGGCAGTCGAGGTGAGGCACAATACCCACGTGCTGTCCCAAGCTGTTCGGTGGGGTGGGACGGGACAACTGCCGATTTGTTGCTTCGCTTAGCTGCCAGGTGTGACATGTGGAAGATAACTGCGCAGTATATGCCGGGACTGGGCTGGGTGCGCTCTCTGAGTGTTCAGAGTCGGCCGCCGTTTGGTCGGGTGTCACATCTGCTGTGAGCCGATTGGTCAGCTGCTGCTGTCACCAGCTCAGTGTCAGCAGCCCGCGGGCGACCGCAGCGTGACCTGGCACTGTTGATCGGCGGCTGCTTGGTTGCAGGTCGTGACCTCGCTAGAGGTCTTTGTTCGGCTCCTAAGGGCACGCTGTGAACTCACTGCTGCGACAGCACGGTTGAGATACTGATGCTCGATCGGAACTGAATCTGAGAGTAATGATGAGCCCTCTTTGTTCAGCCTTCTTCGGCTAACATTCCCACGTTTTTGTTTTTTTTTCTTTAGCAGTGGCGAAGTGTCATCCGCTAGAGTTAGTTAGCTGTGGTGAAGTCGTGGAGTGTGGCAGAGGAAATAATTGCGGGTGAGCTTGCTGTGTCCTAATCGGAGGCGGGCAAGAAGCACCTCGTGTGTGCGTGTGTGTTGTTTGGAAGGGGGACATTTGGAGATACGGAGTACAATGTGATGTATGTGGAGTTATGATTCCAGCATGCCCGGAGATATTGTGTGCATGGACTGTTTGTGGGTGATAAAGAGGTAACCGTGTGGCACCTGGGGAGGGTGAGGTCGATGGCTAGACGAGCGAGCTCATCCTTCCGGTCGTTGTCCGGTATCCCCATGTGACCGGGGGCCCAGAGCAGTGTGAGTTGGATGTTAACGTGCTGGACGTGGTAGATTTGACGGATAGCGTGGAGTGTGGGGTGGGTTGTGTTGTGCATGGCTGCGAGGGCGTCACTGGATGAGCGTGAGTCAGTACATATGATACTGGGTGTGGTTATTTCGTGTTGAATAATGTATTGTAAGCAGGTAGGTTAAGATTCCCACTAGCTCTGCCGTGCAAATCGAATGGTGGGGTGTTAATGTTGTATGGCCGGTGTTGGGTCCGCCGCACCAGGCGGCGCCCATACTGTCTGTGGTGCAGCAGCCGTGAAGGCAAAGGTATGTCATGTGTTGGGATGTTGCAATCAATGATGTTGTTGGAAAAATGTCATGGAATTGCAATCTATGCGTAAAGTTCCGACGTTTGTGTGTGTGTGGGTGAATTTGGCCAGGCCGGCACCGTGTGGTGCTGTCGGCTGGTTCCGGTTTGGGAGAAAATGTATTAGAGAGTGAGTAGCGTACGGTGGGAGGATGTATCAGAGGGGGATGGCTTAGTTGATCTGTCGAGCGATGTTGAAGTAGAGTTGAGATAGTCTTGAAGAGTAAAGTTGAGGTGGTCCGGATCGTTTCAAGATGTAGTGATGGTACAGTAGAGTTTTTGAGAGCCGGCGATGGTGTAGTCGAGAGGGTGTCAATCCAGACAGTGCCACATTGGGGTATGGGGTGTAGTGGGGGGGGGGTCGGGTCATCGCCATGTGGTTAACATTGCAAGAACGTGTTTTTGGTCTTTTTGTAACGCGTCTTTTACTTTTTTTCCGTTTTTCTCGTTTTTGTTCATTTTTTTCTTTCGTTTTTATAACATATCTTTTCCCGCTTTCCTTTTTTCACAAATGTTCCATTATGCGTGTAGTATTGAGCAGTGGAAGAGGTGTTCATGTAATGCTGGATGGTCGTCGTTGAGGAGCGTGGTGAGGTTCAGTGGGATGTTGTTCGTTGTTCAGTAGTTTGTGATATGTTGTCTTTGGTTGTTGTATTTGTTGCAGTATATGAGTAGGTGTTTAATTGTGAGTATGCGATGGCATGTGGTGCATCGTGATCGTTGTTGATTTAGTAGGAGGTAGGAGTGTGTGAGTATTGTGTATCCTATGCATAATCGTGTCAGTGTCCGTTCTCTGAGTCTGATGTTTTGGTTGATGAAGTGCTAGAATCCGTGTTTGGGGTGTATTTCGTCTAGCTGTGCTATTGCTGTATACCATGCAATAGCACATGTCGCGTTATGTTGTTTCAAGTGGAAGGGTGTGTTTTTCTATGTCGCATTTACTAGTCGATTTAGCGCGTTTTGGAAGAAGAAAATACATTTTAAAGATGTGAGCCGTATGCGTGAAGAAAGCGGAGTCAAGCACATGCGAATTTGAATTGGCGTTCAATATCGGCGTTGAAGAAACAGCCAGTTAAATTTAAGTTATTTTAGCTTTATTCTGGAATTGGTTGACATTTTGGGTCAAGCCATCGTTCGCTCAGTTACTTTGAGTTTTTCCCGCCATGAAACATGATGTTTGTGGTGAAGAACCTTCGCTGACGCAAGGAATATTATAGCCGATTAAAATGAGCGATGTTAGCTTACTTGTTGAACGCGGGCAGCTTTCCTCATGACAAACTAAAGGGTTTAATTAATGAAAACTTCGAAGATGAAGAAGTTACAAGCGGAAACAGAAGAAACAGCCAACTCTCGATTGCTTCAGCATGTTGAGGAGGGAATTCGAGCCAGCAGTTGTCGAGGCCAAATCAAGAAAACGCGCTTATTTTCCTCACGAAAAGAATCTCGAGCTGACAAGGTCATCATTTTTCTATTAGGTTGTATATATTTGCTTACTTGTCCCTATGTATCCTCCTCCTACCTGCTGTTTGTTGAGCGAGGCGCCGATACTGGCTGACTCGCCCCATGCTGCAGTGTCCTCACCTTACCCAGTCTCAACACCCAGCCATACATCCTTCCCAATATCCTATCGCCTATCATATCTCAATTCCTGTTGATCTCACTCATTTCGACGGGCACGATAATAGCCACTGTGGTCTGTGGATGTGTCTGCAGTAAATACAGTACTATACAATACAATACATGTTTGTTGTATGTGTTTGTTGATGGCCTGTCGTATTGTGGGGCAATAGTCAGATTGTGAATAGGGACATTGTGTGGTTTGTTGTAGTGTTGTGGCTATCTTTACTTCTGTGTCTGCGTGTTCGTTGCCATGTATGTTTGTGTGACCTGGGATCCAGAGAAGTATTGGACGTTGTTGTATGGTTAGTTTTTGTGGATGTGTTGTATTTTATGTATGAGAGGGTGTTTGCATTTTGTGTAGGGTGTTATGCTCTGTAGTACTGGTTTTGCGTATGTGGCTATGATGTGTTCAATTTTGGTGTTGCAGATGGTGCAGCATGCTGAGAAGATTGCGAATAATTCAGCTGTGTATGTGGATGCTGTGTCTTGCAAACCCGCGGCGGTGCTGCGTTGGGGTACAGCACCGCCGCAGCGCCCGTCTGCTGTGTATGTGATTTGGTACCGTCTGTATATATGATGTTGTAGTTGGCGTACTGTGCTGTGAGTTGTAGGAATAGTTGCTGTATTTCTGCGTGTGTGTAGTATTTTCCGGTTTGTCAATGAGGAAGTGTGTGTTGGGTGTCGGTTGTTTCCACCATGCCATGGGTTGTGGGAGTGGTGTTGTTGTGGGGAGTGTTATATCTAGAGCGTTTGCGTGTCGTTGTATGCGGCAGCCTATTGTAGTCTTTAGTGGTGTTGATCTCATGAGTTGGTGTATGCGTGTTGTGCGGAGTTTTAGTGCCTGGATGCATGGGTGCTATTTCGTGAATTGTGTCTTGTAGTGGTACCTAAGTAGTTCTTCTGTGCGTATATGCTGTAGTTCTGGTATGTGGTTGTATATGTGAAGTGCAAGAGAAGGTGAGGCGATGTAGGCTCCTGTGACTATTTGTAAGCATTGACGTTGAAAAGAATCTATAATTTTGAGGTTTGATTTCGCTGCATCTTCGAAGGGTGGGGATCCGTATTCCAAAATTGGCCGAATGAGTGGTTTCTAAGGAGTTAGAAGTGTGTTTCGGTCGGATCCCCAGTGTGTGCTAGAAAGTGCTCGTAGTATGTTTATTCTTTTTTAGACGCATTTTTGTATGTTTAGGAGGTGTGGCCGAAAAGTTAGTCGTGGGTCTGATGTGATACTTAGAAGTTTTGTTTTGGTGACGAAGGAATGGGTGAGTTGTCTATTTTTAGGGGTTGTAGGTTTGTGTCTCTGTTGTATCCAAAAATCATGCATTTGGATTTGAGTGGTGCGATGTGAAGGTTTAGTGTGGCAAGTCTGTTGTGGAGTTCTGTTAGTGTGTGTTATAATACTGTTAGTGCGTGTGCTGGTGCCTCGGTAGATGTCCATAGTACTATATCGTCGGGGTAGATTGCAATTTTGGTCGAAATGCTGTCGGTGATGTCTGAATGTAGAGTTAAAATGAAGAGTAGGGGACAGAAGACAAAGCCTTGCATTAATCCGGTTGTGGGGAATTTGGGGTCTGAAGTTTGGGGCCCAGTTTTGACTTGAAAGGATCCGTTGAGTAGATAGAAATGTAAATAGTGTAATAGTTTGCCTGCTGGTCTAGATTGTGTAAGTGTTGTAGTGGTGCTACGTTGATGTTGTCATAGGCTTGGTTTAAATCCAGGAAGACGGCGACCGTGGAGCGTTTCCTTGCCCCCGCTTCCTAGATGGATGTGATAAGGTAAGTAAGGTTATCTAAACATTATCGATTAGGAAGGAAGCCTGATTGAATAGGAGATATTTTTTGTTGTGTGCTTGGATGATGTAGACAAGGCGTTTTTGACAAGGCGTTCCAATATCTTATAGAAGCAGCTAGTGAGGGCAATGGGGCGATAGGAAGTGCAGATAGTTGATTCCGTGTTTGGTTTACGTATAGTTATGATAAAAGCATGTAACCAGGATTGTGGGTATGTATGTGTGGTCCATGCGGTGTTGTAAGTATCAAGTAATGTGTGCAGTGCTGAGGCTGCAGGTGTTTGAAGAAGGAATAGTGAATGTTGTCCGCTCCTACACTTGTGTTGCCTGTCTGTACGATTACAAATTGTAGTTCTGTTAGTGTAAATATAGTGTTGTAAAGGTGTGTGCGTGGGTGTCTGATTGGTGGGGGGAGGGGGTTCGTGGAAGTGTGGATGATCTAAGATGGCTACGTTTACGAATGCGTTTCCTATTATTTGTGGAACTGTTGTGGTGTTGCTGTTGTGTCTAAGTGTCATGGTTTGATTGGGAGTTTGGTCGGTGTTGGAATGTTTTCAAAAGTGTCCAGATTTCGCCGAGAGGTGTAAATCTGTTAAATCTACAAAATGTGTCCCAAGAGCTGTTTTTTTTTCTCGTTTTTGACGATGATTTTACATTGCGTTCTGAGTTGTTTGTATATTGTGTTCTGGAGCGCGATGTCTTTCGTATCTGTGTCTCGCATGGTTTGAATGGTTTTGTTTGTGGTATGTGTTGATATGCTGTGGTGATGAGGATGTCTGCGAATTGTTCTGGTGCTAGTTGAGGGTTGTAGGCTGTTTGGGCTGCTAGGGATTCTGAGAAAGGGGCACAGGAGGCGTTTTTGAGGTTCCACCGGTCAAGCTGGGGATTGGGTGGACCAGTGGTCGGGATTTGGCTGAAGGTAATGGTGATGGGTGCGTGCTCACTGAAACGTGGGTCTGCATCGGCTGTCCAGGATAGGGTAAGGGCTAGGCGTGATGAGAGGGCTACGTCTGGGTTTGTCGGGAGATGGGAGCCAATCGGGACGAGGTAGGTTGGTGTTCCGGTATTGAGTATTGTCAGGTTGTGTTTGATCGCTAGTGTTATGAGTGTGCGTGCTCTGTTGTCAGGTGCTATTGTGCGTGGGTTCCATAGTGGGTGGTGTAAGTTGAAGTCTCCAGTTAATATTACCGGGGTGTTAATCTAGTCAAGTGCTCCGTCTAGTTCCGAAAGTGAGGGGGGGGGTCTTCAACCGCCCCCCTCAGGATTTTCCCGGATAGCGGACGAACGGCGCGCGGCTGTGCGCCCAAATTTGGCATACATTTTCCCACATCAATTTGACATGCTAATTCAAAATGTTTAGATCAGGTTATCTAGGGTCAACGGGTTAGTCAAGGTCAAGTGAGGTCACCTCCAAAAAAGTTCAACCAGTCGTCACGCTTTAACGGACACAGATATTTAAATGAAACTTTCAGCGTTTGCTTATCTTTACGGATGCAATAAAACTTATGAGTGTAATTTTTCTCTTTTTTCCGTTTTTGACTACATATAAATTTTGCTTATTTGCCAAATTGTAGTTCAAATACAGGATTCTGGCTCAAGTAAGCATTCGTGATTAAGGTAAGTTGACTTCCAACAACGTTTCTCGGTTCTGCTCTACCCATTGGAAAAGGGAAATTTATGAAAACTTGAAAACTCAAAATTGTAAAATTTCCTAAAAATAAAATACTTATTTTTGGGGGATAAACAAAATTTTAGTCCTGGTCGATTTCTCTGTCCTTTTCTGATTCCAAATAATTTTTTTCTTCTTCATATATCCCCCAAAATGAACTCCCCAGAGTCAAAAACATAATGTAAGTCGGGAAAAGTCGTGAAAATCTAGCTCCCTGGTGACGTCACTTTTGGTGGATATTATTTTGTAGGGCGGACCCGGACCCTACTCGTCGAGCGCTTTCCGATGCCACCGCTTTCGTTTTCGTGCAACGCTTAGTTTATATTTTAGAGGGAGGTCTTCAACCGCCCGCCCCCGCCCCGAGACGGGGTGGGTGGATTTGACCGGAAAGACGGCGCGGGTTAATGTACGTGCAAACACCGCCTGATCTGTGTGCGTTGTGAGTGTCTCGTCTCTGTAGTTGGCATTGAGGAATGTTAAATTGATATGGGTCGTTGTGTTTGAAGTGGGTTTCGTGTATTCAGAGTGCTGCATGATTTGATTGTAAAGCGTAGTGTTTGAATTCTGGCCAGTGTCCTATGAGTCCATGAGTATTCCACTGCAGCATCGTGTTCATTGTTTGTCTGTGTTAGCGTTAGTGTGTGGGCATTTATGTGACGGTTGTTCTTGTCTGTGCTCTTTGTTGGTCTGTGTGGCTGAGTAGAGGGCGGTGTCGCGTTTGGAGGTGGTGGGGGTCGTGGTGTCTGAGTTATTTGTGGTGTGGTCTCGGTCCGTCTGCTCCTCTGGGTCAGTGTCCTGATCTGTGTGTGGGTGTGGTAGGTGATCTGTCCGATGTGTGTGTGGTTTGTGTGGATGCTGAGGGTGCTGGGCGGTATTGTGGTGGCGGTGTTGGATGGTAGGATGGAGTGTATAGGTTTGAGTGTGCTTGACGGTGGTTTGAGGAGGGTCCTGGTGTTGGTCTGGTGTTGGTCTTGTTTTGCGTGTGTTAGTGTTAGGTGATGTTCTTGTGTGCTTAGGTTGTGGTTGGTCTGTGTTGGTGTTTGTGTTGTATTCGTGCTGCGAGCGTGTTGGCTGAGGCGGGTAGTCTGCGTGTGATAGTGGTGGTGGCGGTTGTCTGTGTGAGCCCGGCTCTGTACAGCGAGCCGCCCACGCTGCCGGACCGGACCGGACCGACGCCCTGGCCAGGTATGGGTCCATGCCCTCTAGGTGGTTCCCCCGCAGGCGGCGCAGCTCAGCTCGCCGCTGGTGCATTGGTCTGTTGGGTGTGCGCGTGAGTATATCCCGCATGTATGTTGTGCTGCACGGCACCCCCATCCCGCTGTGTGCCCGTATCGCTGACACTTCTTGCAGCGTCGCGAGAGGTGTGCTCGTGGCGTGACAGTGTATCTAAGGTAGCCTGTTTTGATGTGTGTTGGTGGTGTGCATGATTGGAATTCGATTATGAGCAGGTGTGTGGTTGTGTAGCCTGGCCTCGGGGTCGGCCGGTACACGGCGGAGACGCCCTAGTCCACAATTTTGATGGCCATTGTCTCCGCCAGTATGCCGACCAGCTCCCTGGCCATGATGGTGCCCTGGCTTGTGTTGAGATTTGTAGCCGGTGTGATTGTGATTGAGGTTCCTCTAATGTGTCTGATTTTAGTAAGCAAGTAGGCGCCAGTAGTGTCATTTGGCGTGAAGGGGCGCTCCTGTATAGTAGGAGATTTCCCCATCCACCAGCCAGGGTGCCCATTGGCTCCCCGTCCCACCGGCGGCAGATGTAGAAATCCACTGGGTGTTGGTTCGGTGGTGTTCATGTTTGTGTTGATGTTGTTCGAATTTGTGTTGTTTTGTGGTGTTGGGTATAGAGGGAAAGTGGCAGGTGGGTGTGACACAATACACTGAACAGTTTTGCCGGAGGGTAAAGAAGGGCGTGAAGAAAGCCAGACAGGTGTAAAGGTGTGGCATATCAAGTTCAAGAGTACACAAAGAAATCAGAAACTGTGCTTGAAGAGGGCACGGATAGACAAATCAGATAAAGATCGTGCAGAGGGCACTAGAGGGAATGTCGGATGGGGCTTTGGGGGGAGCCCGGGGTGGGAGGGAGTGGAAGCACCGCCGGACTGTCCTTGTCAAGTAGAGGTATCCTGGTAGGTGTATATGAAGCTGAAGTGAGGAAGAGGCACTGCACTGTGACACAGGAGAGTTGGTCTTGACGATGTAGAGAGAGATGTAGAAGCACGTAGAGGAAAATGTAGAAGCGAGGTGACAGAATTGAACTTAAAGATGCTGGAGAATCAGTA
The DNA here is from genome assembly GCA_034440575.1 of Imbricaverruca yamaguchii. NCBI lineage: Eukaryota > Metazoa > Arthropoda > Thecostraca > Neoverrucidae > Imbricaverruca > Imbricaverruca yamaguchii. Next base: position 335,119 of record JAOTOL010001214.1, read on the forward strand.
TAGTAGTCTTGAAGTCTTAAGATGCTGAAGATAGGTTAGAGGGGTGAGAAGGTAACGGTCGTGTGCGAAGGCGGAATGGGGATGATATGTGAGGTTTGTGTGCGGTGTATATATGTATAGGTATGCATATGTAGATGTATTAGTGGCAGGTGGCAGTTGGCAGGTGGCAGGTGGCGTCTTCTTTCTGGATCCCCGGTTCGTCACTGTAACCGAGGTTGGCGTCTTCTTCCTCCTTCCTCCGGATCAATCTCGCGTGATCCCAGTATGCAAGGCGATCCAAATCAGCGGAGTTGGCGTACGAGGCGTACGATACCCGAGAGTTATGAGAGAGGAAAAATCATGCGGTCAGCCTCTCTGTGCATGGCTGGCAGGTGCAGGTGGTCGTCTGCACGTGCGTGGCGATTTCGCAGGGTAGAATTTGCAGTGATTTGACCGCCATTATGCGTTGACTCACCTATCAGAATGATTTTGTGGAGCAAAGTAAGGCTGTGAAATAAATGCAGATCAGCTGCGGTGAGGAGACCCAACTCGTTACGGGCATCAGAAAGATAATCACATTTCCGTAGACCTGACACGACTCTGGTGGCGAAGTTGACCCTCCAAGTCTCTCGAAGCGAAGTCTCTCCGGTCAGATCCTTACAACCCGTCTTGGGGAGGGGGGCGGATGGTAACCCTTCTCTAAAATCCAAGCTAAGCGTTACACAAAAACGAAGAAGATGTCATCTGAAAGCGTTCGACGAGTAGGATCTGAGTCCACCCCACCCACAAAAAATGTCCCCAAAAATGACGTTACTAGGGGGGCGGGGAGCTAGATTTTCGCGACTTTTCACGACTTACATTATGTTTTTGGCTCTGGGGACTTCATTTTGAGAGATATTTGAAGAAACACAATTACTTGAAATCAGAAAATGACAGCGAAATCGACCAGTGCCATACATTTTGGGTCCCCAAAATACATCTTTTTAATGAAATGTCTAAATTTTGGGTTTTCAAGTTATCTTTAATTTCCCTTTTCTAATGGGTAGAGCAGATCCATAAACGTTGTTGGAAGTCAACTTACAAAAATACAAAACGCGTACTTTAGCCAGAATCTTCGATTTGAGCTCCCGTAAGCAAATATGCAAAAATTATAAGTACTCAGAAACGGAAACAAATGAAAAATTCCTCTCGTGCGTTTTGTTCCATCCCTAAAGATAGCAAACGTTGAAAGTTTCATTGAAGTGTCTGTATCGGTTAAAGCGTGACGACTGATTTACATTTTTGGAGGTGACCTCACTTGACCTAGATTAACTCGTTGACCCTAGATGACCTGATTCGAAAATTTTGACGCAACATGCCAAATTGATGTGAGAAAAGGTAGGCGAAATTTCGGCGCGCGGCCGCGCGCCGTTCGTTTCTTATCCGTGAAAAACCTGAGGGGGGAGGTTGAAGACCCCTACTCCTGGTACGGCGCGGGTAAATTATTTTGTCTAATATGTGAGTGTTTGCTGCCGACCCGTTCCCGTAAACAGATATGCAGTAGTGGATATTGGATATATCTAGGCTATTGACTATCGTGAAGAGGGTACTGGTGGGCAGAAGGTGACGCAGATGGCTCAGAGCCAGAAGGAATCCAGTGTACTTGGGGACCAAAACAGCTACATGGGAATCCCAAGACATGTGGCGATCAAATGTCACCCCAAGGTTTTGACACGAATGGTTCTCATCTATCATGACGTACGTAAAGCACATGCGTATCGGGGTAATATTACGGAGATTTTGGCGCGATCCTCACGTAAAAAGCTGAATTTTTGTCGGTTTTACCTTCAAACCGTTGTCCAGGAAGTAGTTGAACAGTTGGTTCAGACATGTCTCCATATCACTTATCGGATTTTGGAGATCAGATTTGCGACCGGAGATCAGAACCTGGGCATCGTCTGCGAACTGGATGATGTGTGCTACTAGGACGTGCAAACTGAGGTCGTTCAAAAAGATGCAATAGATGAGTGGACCTAGTGATGAGCATTGAAAGACACCTATGTTGTTTGGGGGAAAGGAGGAAAGATGCCTGTTTCCGTGTTGATCTGAGATGTTAACAGCCTTCGTGTGACCTCACAGATATGCCCTAAACCAGTCGGTATCGATCCCATGGAGTTCTAGTTTAGTGAGCAGTTTGATGTGGCCTATTACGTCGAAGCATTTCCTGACGTCCAGAATGCAAAGGAGAGCTACTTGCGAACGGTCCATTGCTGCTAGTATTTTGCCCGTGACTGAGATGTGTGCTAGAAGAGCGGTTTCCGTAGAGTGGCGTGTTCCGAAGCCGTGCTGAATTTGGGCGAATAGGTGTTTTGAGTTCAGGTAGTGATAATGTTGTTTCTGCACTACCCTCTCAGTGACCTTGGCAGTAACCGGAACCAATGAGATGGGCCTCAAATTAGAGGGACCCGAAGGATCTCCTGATTTGTGAATATGAGCGACTATTGACTGTTTCAAATTGGATGGCATATCAGCTGTAGTCAGGCATGTGTTTATAATGTTGAGCAATACTTCACTGATAGAAATAACAGAAATTTGATAACCTTAATATAAATCCCATCGGGTCGGCAAGCACCTGTGCTTCTCATGCCTATGACGATTTTGGCTAGCTGTTCAAGATATATGAGTGATACTTTATAGGGGTTGGTTGAGACCCGCGATAGCCGGCAACTGAGAGGTGTGTGTTCAAGCATGTTTGCCTGGAGTTTGACTTCTGCTGATACTTTCGGTCCGACACCAACAAAATATTGATTTAGCCGCTCAGATAGGACCTGCGGTTGACTCTGTGAGATCATTTTGTGGTGTCGATAACGGGCTCGACAGCACGCCACGCAGCTGATTGGCCTATCTGAGCTATATTTCCGCTAATATCGTCCCTACTGCCAGCTCCGATAGCTGGTCGAAGTTGTCGGCTAATTACTTTGTATGTGTGTATATCTTGTAAATGCAAGGCAACATTTCGCCGATGCAGGAGCTGTTTGGTAGCTTCGCTAACATGTGGGACTGTTGGGTTTACAATTTTGATATTTCTCAGTGGCAGGTGCTCGTCGAGAATAGGTGTGATGCATCACTTCAAAAGTGATGCACCGGTGATATTCCAGCTTGAACATACCGAACCTGACCATATTGCGTGACCTGACCTGGCCTGATGATTCTTCGATATCAAACAGAAGCACACATTGTACTTGAATGGTTCTGTTGAAAGACCCCGGAACATGCGTATTCATATTTTACAGGTCATTCCACAATATATTGGCCTGGCTGATTTAATACAACCTTTAGCGACCTCAGCAAGACCGAAAACTTGAGAAACAAGATGTGATATGAGCTCTGCTCTATATTTACTGGTCAATGCTATGTAAATGTGCCTCTAACACGGGGAGTTCCGAAGATGGTTTATGTTTGATTCTGATCTGACCAGACCCACCCCTCATGACGTTTTCACTGTAATCAGCTTACATTCATCTCGATGTTAATTCTAGTAAAACACATATCTCCAGGGATTTAAGCCGAGGTCCGTATATTGAACCAACATAACTCCCGGTGACCCCATTATCGTTTGAAAATGCAAGTCTTAGGAGTGTTTGGGGCTTTCCACGAGGAATAACCTTCTAACGGTGTCTTACAATTCATCTGAGCTTTCTTAGACTGGAGGTTAGAGGGATGGACTTTTAACAGTCCCCCCTGGGCTTGGCGAAGGTGGATGTGCAGGGCGGCCGTCGAGTGTCGGTTGAGGTTTCCGAGGCGTGACGGCTGACGTCAAGTCGCTCGGACGGGATTGTGTCGCAGGCACGCCGGCAGGTATGCTCGGGCGATATTGTGTCGCAGGCACGCCGGCAGGTATGCTCGGGCGATATTGTGTCGCAGGCACGCCGGTAGATATGCTCGGACGATATTGTGTCGCAGGCACGCCGGTAGGTATGCTCGGGCCGCTACCGCGCCGCAGACGCTAGTTGAGACTAGACACAGTAACTGTCTCCCAGCCACTTCTCAGCTTAACACGGCCAGACGTGTCATAGCAAGAATAGACTAACCGCAACCGAATCGAAGTCTGTGTTTCGTAGTGGGAAGATTTTAGCGAGACGTGTGTTGGGTACGGCGCTGATTTCGGTCAGATATCCGCATGTAGAGTCGTCGTGGTGGGACCATCTCTCGAAGAGTTCCGCACTTGGCAGAGCTGAGTCTCGTGGTGGGACCGTCTCTTGAAGAGTTCCGCACTTGGCAGAGCTGAGTCTCGTGGTGGGACCGTCTCTCGAAGAGTTCCGCACTTGGCAGAGCTGAGTCTCGTGGTGGGACCGTCTCTCGAAGAGTTCCGCACTTGGCAGAGCTGAGTCTCGTGGTGGGACCATCTCTCGAAGAGTTCCGCACTTGGCAGAGGTGAGTCTCGGGGGGGGCCCCCCCCTCAAGGAGTACCCCCTAGAAAAAAGGGCGCCGGCGACGCGGTGGTAAAAAAACAAGAACTTTTATATAAATAAAAAAGTAAAGAAGGGAAAAAAAAGAAAAAAAAAACAAAAACAAAAAAAATAAGAAAAAATAAAAAAAAATGAAAAAAAAAAAAAAAATACACAAACTTAAAACCAAAAACAAAAAATACAAAAAAAAGTAAAAAAATAAAAAAAAAATTTCAATTTACCACAAATCCAAAAAAATGGAAAACTTGGTTCCCCTCGCACCTTCGCCTATTTTCTAAAAACATCCATGAAGTAAGGAGGAAAGCAAGGCTCTTAAAAAACTATTAAAAAACTGCGCGCCTCATAGGTAAAAAAAAAAAAAAGAAAAGAAAACAAAAAAAAAAAAACTCCCTAAAAAATAAAAAAAAAAAAAAAAAAAAAAAAAAAAAAAAAAAAAAAAACACATAAAGACATAAAGACATAAAGACATAAAAGACATAAAGACGTAAAAGATTAGTGCAACTATGAGCCACAAGGGCCCTTCTTGGTTGCACTCTGTACACTGAACCAGTTGCCCACCAAAACTGTCAATCAGCCCTCCCTGTAATACTGAAAAGCAAGCCCTATATTCTTATAATGATTGTCTATGCTGTTTTTAAAGATGTTCAATGTGCTGCTACTGACGATGTTTTCTGGCAGCTGGTTCCAGTGTTCCACTACCCTGTTGGTGAAGAAAGTTTGCCTTAACCTTGTTCTGCTGTGGTTAACTTTAATTTTGAATTTATGACCTCTAATTGCATCATTTCTGTTAAATTCAAACATTTCCCCAAGGTACCCCCTCTCCAGACCATTGACAAATTTAAAGACCTCGATGAGATCTCCTCTCAGCCTTCTATATCTAAGTGAAAACATATTCAATTTCTTCAATCTTTCCTCATATGCCAGGTTGCTTATGCCATTAACCATTTTTGTAGCCCTCTTTTGTACTCTCTCCAAAAGCCAACAATCTTTTTCATAGCTAGGAGACCAAGCTTGGATGCAGTATTCCAAATGTGGCCTGACGTATGCACAGTAAAGCTTCCTGATCACTTCCTCACTTCTGTATGATACATTCCTATTTATTGCCCCGAGCATTCTCAGTGCCTTCTTCCTGGCTTCCTTGGTCTGTTCTGATGCCCCCAGTTTTGTGTTTAGAATAACACCTAAATCCTTCTCCTGTTGAGTCACTGATAGCACTTGGCCACCCATCAAGTATGGAGCCTTCATATGCTGCTTACCTACATGCATGATTTTGCACTTATCAAAGTTAAATTTCATTTGCCATTCTTCGGACCACTTCACAAGTTCGTCTAAGTCTTTTTGCAGCGAGATATGCTCATCCTGACCTGTTATTGCCCTAAAGACCTTCAAATCATCCGCAAATTTCAAAACTTTACTGCTTAGGCCACTTTCAATGTTATTTACAAATATAATGAACAGTAATGGCCCTAGTACTGACCCCTGGGGGACTCCACTAAGAACATTTTGCCATGCTGACTTTGTACCATTTAGCATCACTCTTTGCTGTCTATCTGAAAGCCACATCTCTATCCATTTTAAGATGCTACCTGCAATACCATGGGACTGAAGCTGTATCATTAACCGTTTATGGGGTACCTTGTCAAAGGCCTTACTAAAGTCAAGATATGCTACATCAACCTGATTTCCCTGATCAAATTGTTCTGTGGCGAAGTTCAAAAAGTCCAAGAGGTTTGTGAGACACGGTCGTCCTTTTCTAAACCCATGTTGAGTATTTTGAATCAATCTGCTACCTTCCAGATAACTAACTATTCTACCCTTGATAATTGATTCGAGTACCTTGCATACTAGGGATGTGAGACTTATTGGCCTATAGTTTTCAACTTTCCCTCTTTCTCCTTTCTTGAAAATAGGAACTACATTTGCCCTTTTCCAATCGGTTGGAATTTCATTATGTGAAACTGATCTACTAAATATTATACTAAGTGGAAATGCCAGTCCCTGTTCAGTTTCCCGCAACACCTTAGCATATATTTCATCAGGTCCTGCTGCCTTATTTTTGCTTTATTTTCCTGATATGATTGTAAACAACATCACTATCAATGAAATCAACATCATTTGTCAGATCCTATGTCACTGAACTATGGTGTATGGTCGGCAGATTGGTCATATCTTCCAATGTAAACACTGATTTGAACTGCTTGCTCAGCTCCTCAACCATCTCACTATCCTCACCCAATGTAGTCCCGTTTACTTCCAGTGGACCAATTGTGCTAGAAACTTTACTCAGCTTGTAGAAACTAAAGAACTTTTTACTGTCCCCATTACAGTTTCTAGCTAAATCCAGTTCTTTTGCTCGCTTTGCTGCTCTGGTTTTTTGCTTCACAGTGTCTCTAGCTTTTCGATACGCTTTTAGATTAACGACATTTGAGGCTTCTTTAAAAACTCTAAATGCAGTTTTCTTAGCCTTAATTGCTTTTATCACGTCTGGTGTAAGCCATGCTGGCTTTCCTACCCTTCTTTTGCGTCTTTGCTTTTGGGGGACATGTCTAATCTGAGTTTCCTTCAAGTAAGATTTGAACTTTTCCCACATTTCACAGGCATTTAAATTGGAGAATTCTTCTTCCCATCTGATGGCACTTAAAGCCGCTCTCATGCCGTTAAAGTCTGCTCTGTTGAAATTTGGAACCTTTACCAAATTATCCTTGATAATTTCCCCTACATGTGCCTTGAATCTAACTATGTTATGGTCACTTTTCCCAGAGTTTCGCCTACAGTCAAGTCTTGAACCAAGTCACTTAAATCCGAGAATACAAGGTCCAAGAATGAACCATGCCTGGTAGGTTCCGATACAAACTGGTGTAAGAACAGGTCCTCTTCAAGGCATTTCCTAAACATTTTGCATGATGGGGTGCCAACACCAGCATATTCATAACCTTTTAGATTAAAGTCACCGAAAATAAGGCACTTCCTCTTAAAGTTTCTACTGATTTCCTCACAAATCACCTTGTCAAGCTCCAGTTGCTGAGAATGTGGCAGGGTTCCTGATCAGTAGAAAGCTCCTATCCTAAGAGTATTGCTGTTGCCTTTTCCCACAGTCACATCAAGCCAAATTGACTCCACAGACACATTTTTATCCCCACTTGCTACTTTTTGAGAACTGAATAAGCTATTTATATAGAGCATTACACCACCCCCTTTCATTGCTGGACCCCTATTGCACGAGAACATATTGTATCCTTGGATCTCATAGTCCTGTAAGTTATCTCCAAAATACCCTTCACTGACCCATGCCTCCGTAATGCAAACAAAATCCGGTTCCTCCTCAGCAACATAACACTTGAACTCATCAAATTTGGAACGGATACTCTGAGCATTAAACATAATACACTTAACGAATGCTCCATAACCACCTTTGGCTTTTTCATATTGAGGAATTCTTTTATCACTAGATGAACTATAACTCTGTCCCCTTGAGTTGCTGCTGTTCCTATTTGCAGACTTTGAGGTTCTATTTCCTTGGCTGACACTATTGGAATATTCCTGAGTTGGCAATGCAATTTCATCCCTCCCCACCCCATTTCCTAGTTTCCCTGAAGGACATGCTCGTATACTTTGCCTAACACATGGACCCCCTTCTCAGAAAAGTGCAGGCCACCAGGCCAATAAAACAAATCGTAAAAAAATAATGGGAAATTTTCAAACAACTTCTTGCATAAAAGGATTCAACTGAAAAGCCTAACCTAACTTAATCTAACTTGACAAATTTTTGAAGGATGAATTTCTTTGGTGAAAATATCCTCCTTTTTAATCTGAAATAATTGTTTTCAACTTAAAACAGAAGTCTAGCCTAACCCAACCTAACCAAACCTAACATATTTGTCTGGTTCATGAAGGTATATGTGTAAAACTTGTCTCCTAGATATCTTAACACGCGCCCTGGATGAGGGGGGGGCGAGATCCTCCCACCCCTCCGGCTTTTCGTAGAGAACTCCCGATTTTACCGGCAGATATGCGCTATTGTTTGTGTACCTGATTAAAAATGAACGGCACGTTGCTTGAAGAAAGAAAAACGAAAATCTACCGAACATTTGTCGAGTTAGGGGTCGGTAAAGTCAAACACTTTTCTCAGCGCCAGACCACAAATATCGGCGCTGATCACAAGTCAGGTCAAGTTCATGACAGGTTAACACACGTCCTGGAGGGGTGGAGGGCGAAATCCGCCCACCCCTCCGATTTTTCCTACACAACTCCATATTGTACCGGCAGATATACACCATTTTTCTCCGTACCTGCTTAGAAATGACCGGCGCATTGCTTAAAGCAAGAAAAATGAAAATGGGCTAGAGTTTTTAAGTAATTGACCGTTAATTTTTTTTTAATCTCAGCGCCAGACCACAAAAATCGGCACTGATGCGCTTCCCGTATATTGGCAAAAGGGAAGTGTTCTCGACGACACTAGCGACTTGTTTGGTGCATATTGTTATGCTATATATTATTTAAAAGTCATGTTAGGTCGCCGAGGTCATCATGACAGGCTAATGGAATCAAACTTGGTCAACTGCAGTGTAGTCATAAATGGAAATGACTGTCCGGATGTGTAGGGACATATCCGGAAATATACTGTTTGTCATTGTGTACCTAAGCGTTTCCGTACTTTATCCACGTATTTCACTCCTTTCTTTGCGAATCCGATTGTGAGAGCGGCCCAACGGAGCAGTCAGGTGGGCAGCCAGTATCCGGTAACTGGAGCAGGTAATGACCGGATAAAGTACTCCTATATATGTGACCTGAGGTCAAATGGCGGGTCTGGCATATGTATTGCATCATTGGTAAGGTCCAAAACATCATTGATGGCAATTTTGGAGCATTTAAACACAATCACAGCGATCCATAACAATGACAAGCCAAGCTACGCAAAGCCATATTTTTTCTATTTTGACCTCATTTGACCTTGAAGATATTGACCTAAGGTCACGAAACTTGCACACAATAGAGTTAACTGTCGTGCCCATCCTCCCGGCGAATTTCGTTGCTCTAGCCTTAATGGGAGCCGAGATCTCAGGGGAGGGGTGCTGAATCCGCCCCCCCTCCAGTGCGCGTACGTTTCAGAGGCCCTCCAGGGCGCGTGTTAAGCTGCAATAAAACGCTTTAAAGTTTAATAGCTCGGTCCTATTACCCGAATCTCGCTTACCTGAGAACCCACCAGTTATTTCTTATTCAGGATCTAAATACCTACATACCTACTCTTGTTATTCTTCTTGAGAAAAAATCAGCCAATGTAGCCTGTCTCTTCATCTTAACGACTCACAACACCAGGATACGAAACATGGTCCTCAACTGGGCTCAACTAGGCACAAAACATCCGGTTCAAATTTCGCTTTCGAAGTCCGGCTCACTTGGTTTGCTTTCCGGTTACGGGCGGCTAAATTAAATTCATGAAGCTATCTGACTAACGAATAATGAAACTGCTGATTTGGCAACTCTTGTAGAACTTCATCAGAACTTCATTAGCATACAATCCTTGATATGCGTCAGAATCTACTATGGTACCATATTGGGCTTCCAAACGATTGTTTACAATGTCGTTAAAGTTGGAGATTCTTTGATCCGGAGTGCTATTTTTTAACCTGGGCGTAAGTTACGGTATTTTAATTCAGTTTACTTCTGTTGGTTTCGGGGGCCAAAAGACATAATGGCCTCCTTTGAGGGGAGGGACTAAAAAACAGACACCATCTCACCGACACGGTTTGACCGACACCATCTCGCCGACATGGACCGTCTCAGCAACCGCTGGCTCGATCTTCATGAAACCTACACCAAACGATCGCCAGTGTGCCAGAGGCGTGCGGTTTGCACTTTCGTGACCTTGGGTCAGGTCAAAGGTCACCAAATTGAAGAAAAACATAACTTTGGAATTATTGACATGGCTGATCTCGGCAACCGCTGGTTCGATCTTAATGAAACCTTCACCAAACGAACGGCCGTATGCCGGAGGCGTGCGGTTTGGACTTTCGTGACCTTGGGATAGGTCAAAGGTCACGAAATCGCAGAAAAACACAATTTTAGGCTAACCGACATGACCGATCTCGGTAACCGCTGGGTCGATTCCAATGAAACATTCACCAAACGAACGGCCGTGTGACGGAGGCGTGCGGTTTGGACTTTCGTGACCTTGGGTCAGGTCAAAGGTCACGAAATCGCAGAAAAACAATTTTAGGCTAACCGACATGACCGATCTCGGTAACCGCTGGGTCGATTCCAATGAAACTTTCACCAAACGAACGGCCGTGTGCCGGAGGCGTGCGGTTTGGACTTTCGTGACGTTGGGTCAGGTCAAAGGTCACGCAATCGCAGAAAAACCATAGTTTTAGGCTCACCGACATGGCCGATCTCGGTAACCGCTGGGTCGATTCCAATGAAACCTTCACCAAGCGAACGGCCGTATGCCGAAAGCGTGCGGTTTGAACTTTCGTGACCTTGGGTCAGGTCAAAAGTCACGAAATCTCAGAAAAAAACGTTTTAGGCTCACAGACATGACCGATCTCGGTAACCGCTAGCTCGACCTTAATGAAACCCTCTCCAAACGAACTAAAAAAGCATGTTTCGCTTGCAGATCGCCGGACATCTCATGTCAGCGATAGTTTAGTATTCGCCTCGCTTGTACTATTGGCGTCACAAATAGCTCGGCGGCAGTCAGGCTGGGCATCCTGGCACCTGTACATCCTGCATGTGTATAGGGGTGGTGGGAAGCAGCATACCTAAGCAGGGTATTCAGATGCTGGGACGTTCGGCCTGGTTGCCAATCTATTTGTGAGATCAATGGCGAGTATGTCTGGTTGGAAACAATATATCTATACAGGATGTAGGTGTCAATACGCCCAACCTGACTACCAAGCTATTTGTGATATACGCCAATAATACAACTGACCTTTAAGTCCAACAACTCTTACTGGCCTTGTATTGGTCTGGGTGATAACTAACTAAACAGGAACAGCTTGTTATAAAACAGTTTTACCGGCAACTGAAGCATACGACGGCGCGTAGTTTTGCAATGAAGTATACGACAGCGCGTTTTGCGAGATTCGTATCTTAAAGTTTTTAGACGCATCCGTCACGCACAACCGCTCAATTTTGGCTCACTCAGTTACACATCGCGGTAACATGATCAATTACGCGGTAACGTGACCGGTAACGTAGAAAGGTTTCGAGCCGCGCACAACACGCATTGCTGATGATTATTGGGGTTTTAGGGTGCGTCAACCCATGTGGATTATATTGCACCCATATCAGACTAGCTTAGAAACGCGTCAGATTGTCACGTTCGGGTAAAACATGTCTGGGGGAGTAAGATGTCACCTAGGCTGGTGCATATATTACTTGAACTAGTATCTCCGCGAGGAAGGCCAAAACTGCTCTGTTGTATACAAATCGGGAATCGTTTCCAAGTAAGTGCACTAATCAGGGATGCGGAGCCGGAGCCGCCGGAGCCGGAGTCGGAGCCGGAGCCGTCAAAAGCAGGGCGGCTCCGACTCCGAGACGTGTGAAATTAAACAAACAAAATTAGCAAACGTGAAATGAATGCAACACATCATACCTAGTATGGTATGGTATAGTATGAAAACGGACTTTTAAAAGCAAAAATGTTGAAATACGAGTAACATGTATAAATATCAGCAAACAATGGTAGAATAACCAAAAACCATATTCTAGCCTCAGTAGTCAATGCAATAGTTCCATGTTTAGTTTAGTTAAGTTCATTGTTTCAATCATCTACGGGTTCTTGTACCTTATTTGAGACGAGGTCAAACATTATAATTTACAACGGTATTCCTTGGACCATTCGCGGGATCGGGAGTGTTGTTGATTCGAGTCTCCCCTCTTCTGATTGCTCCAATACGGCACGAAGCAAGCGTCAGTTTACGAGGTCATAACACCGAGAAGTGATTTTGGCGAGTGCTGGTGTTTATTTAAAGAGAGATAAAGGTTTATATTGGAAAGTTACTTATAATTGTCTGAAGTTAGCGCCTCTGAGTGGTCGCGGCTAGTTTTTTTTTATATTCTCCTAGCTCTTACTTAATGGATCTATCACGTTTGGGATGTACGGAGCCGGAGCCGGTACATTTTTCCCGGAGCCGGAACCGGAGCCGCCGGGACATTTTACTTGGAGCCGGAGCCGGAGTCGTCCAAAATTTCCCAGGCTCCGGATCCTTGCCACTAATCTAAGAGTATGCGCTTCATATCCGAAGTGCCGCCTGCGTTCTTCTGCATATGCTGGGCACGTCACCAGCACGTGATGCACAGCCAGCGCGGCATTACACTTCACGCATTTCAGCCTGTCGTCCCCGCACAGTAAGTATCTATGTGTTGCTAGCGTGTGTCCAATTCTGAGTCGACAAATGGCAACTTCGTCCCTCCTAGCTCGGCCGAATGACGATGGCCATAGCGTTAAGTGTGGTTTTATTCACTTTAATTTGCCTTGCTCCATTCGGTGCCAGCTTTCCTGTCACTGCCTGTAAAGAAATGATGATATAGTTTGGTAGTGGTCACTTGCTGGAAGTGGAAGCGGACGACATTGCGCATATCCCGCACGCCCTGCAGCCTGATCTGCCAGCTCATTTCCGCGGATTCATACATGTGTTTGAATCCCACAAAGTGTGACTTGCTTTCCCATACGATGGAGTGAAGTGAGTTGTAATAAAATGTCTTGTACAATGACGTTTTGGGGATAGAAACTACGCAATGCCAAGAGACTGCTGAGAGAGTCAGTCAGGATAACATGTGAAACCTCGTCATCAACCTCGATGTATGCCAGTGATTTGCTGATGGCAATCAACTCGGCAGTGAAGACCGTGGCGTGTGGTGACAGGGAAAATTATCTTTTGACGGATCCTGTCACAAAGGTACCACCCACTCCGGTGTTTACCTTCGAGCCGTCCGTGTAGGTGGAGGCAATTTTGGTACATCGTGGATATATGTTCTAAAGAGTGAAACTCCTCTTTTGTGACATTTCGCTTTCTCATGTCAGCAAGGGGAACATCGATAGACGGGGAGATCAGCTCCCACGGAGGAACAGACAGTTCTTCATATTGCCGAATTCCTTGTAGTCGTATTTCCATTTGTCCCAGGAGCGTCTTCATTCGCACATAGTATGACGTTCCTCTCCTAATGTGATTTCGAAGAATCGCGTGCGTGTCATGAGAAAAAAACTGCCGGATAAGATGGGTGTCGGGAACTGTCGCATTTTGCAGGCGTATCGAAGGTCTAGCATGTCTCGTCGCATAGACAGTGGAGGCTGATGAGCATCTACTAGCACGCGAAATGCCCCCGTAATTATGTGTACCGCGGCATGATGTACTGGGTCAAGCGTACGCTTTGTAGTAGCTCACGCGCCATTGTATATAAAACAAGCGTACAGGGTGCGCGGAAAGTCCTGGCGCTTTTCAACATTTTCGCAAACAAATGCAACTGGCTCATATATATTCAACAACAGGTTGTAACAGTGACTGGGAACAACAAGCCACATCCTTTCACCAACCGCTCACTCGATGTAACCGCCCTCGGCGGCGATGACGGCCTCGACGCGAGAGCGGAAGCCCTTGCAGGTCCTGATGATGTAGGCCGCCTCCAGCGCCTCCCACGCCGCCACGATGCGAGCCTTGAGCGACTCCAGGTTGGGATGAGAAGTGGCCTGGACCTCATCCTGCAGAACGCTCCACACGCTGTAATCGAGCGGGTTGAGGTCGGGCGACTGAGGCGGCCACATCTCCTTCCGCCAGAAGTGATCTGGCCCGCCGAGCTCCTCTGTCAGCTTGGCTTGGATGGCGGTGGCGTTGTGGGCGGGCGCTCCGTCCGACAAAATTGCCCTCCGGGTAGGTCGCCTTGACCCAGGGGATGACGTGCGTGTCCAGGAGCCCCTCGTAGACCTGCCTGTTGATTTTCTCGTTGGCGTCGATGAAGATGATGGGGCATTTCTGTCCGTCGGACCCGACGACACCCAGGACCATCACCTTCTGCGGGTGCTTGTTCACGGGGTTGAACCGAATCCGGGGGTCCACTTCGTCAACAGACTGGTCGGGCAGGTAGCGGGAGTTCCTCCGGTTCAGCTGGGCGTCGACGTGGAAGAGCTTCTCATCGGAGAAGATCCGAACGAAGTCGGTGGTCACCGTGCTCTTCAAGAAGTTGAGCAGCAGCTTGCTCTCCTCCAGACGGCGGAGACGCGTGGCCTCGGTTAAACGCGGCCTGTTATGGGAGATCGGTCATGTCGGTTAGCCTAAAATTGTGTTTTTCTACGATTTCGTGACCTTTGACATGACCCAAGGTCACGAAAGTCCAAACCGCACGCTTCCGGCATACGGCCGTTCGCTTGGTGAAGGTTTCATTGGAATCGACCCAGCGGTTACTGAGATCGGCCATGTCGGTGAGCCTAAAACTATGGTTTTTCTGCGATTGCGTGACCTTTGACCTGACCCAACGTCACGAAAGTCCAAACCGCACGCCTCCGGCACACGGCCGTTCGTTTGGTGAATGTTTCATTGGAATCGACCCAGCGGTTACCGTGATCGGTCATGTCGGTTAGCCTAAAATTGTGTTTTTCTGCGATTTCGTGACCTTTGACCTGACCCAAGGTCACGAAAGTCCAAACCGCACGCCTCCGGCATACGGCCGTTCACTTGGTGAAGGTTTCATTGGCATCGACCCAGCGGTTACCGAGATCGGCCATGTCAGTGAGCCTAAAATTGTGTTTTTCTGCGATCTTGTGACCTTTGATCTGACCCAAGGTCATGAAAGTCCAAACCGCACGCCTCCGGCACACGGCCGTTCGTTTGGTGAAGGTTTCATTGAAATCTACCCAGCGGTTACCGAGATCGGTCATGTCGGTGAGCCTAAAACTATGGTTTTTATGCGGTTTCGTGACCTTTGACCTGACCTAAGGTCACGAAAGTCCAAACCGCATGCTTGCGGCACACGGCTGTTCGTTTGGTGAAGGTTTCATTGGGATCGACCCAGCGGTTACCGAGATCGGTCATGTCGGTTAGCCTAAAATTGTGTTTTTCTGCGATTTCGTGACCTTTGACCTGACCCAAGGTCACAAAAGTCTAAACCGCACGCCTCCGTCACACGGCCGTTCGTTTGGTGAATGTTTCATTGGAATCGACCCAGCGGTTACCGAGATCGGTCATGTCGGTGAGCCTAAAACTGTGTTTTTCTGCGATTTCGTGACCTTTGACCTGACCCAAGGTCACGAAAGTCCAAACCGCACGCCTCCGGCATACGGTCGTTCGCTTGGTGAAGTTTCATTGGAATCGACCCAGCGGTTACCGAGATCGGCCATGTCGGTGAGCCTAAAACTATGGTTTTTCTGCGATCTCGTGACCTTTGACCTGACCCAGGGTCACGAAAGTCCAGACCGCACGCTTCCGGCATACGGCCGTTCGCTTGGTGAAGGTTTCATTGGAATCGACCCAGCGGTTACCGAGATCGGCCATGTCGGTGAGCCTAAAACTATGGTTTTTCTGCGATTGCGTGACCTTTGGCCTGACCCAACGTCACAAAAGTCCAAACCGCACGCCTCCGGCACACGGCCGTTCGTTTGGTGAATGTTTCATTGGAATCGACCCAGCGGTTACCTAGATCGGTCATGTCGGTTAGCCTAAAATTGTGTTTTTCTGCGATTTCGTGACCTTTGACCTGACCCAAGGTCACGAAAGTCCAAACCGCACGCCTCCGGCATACGGCCGTCCGTTTGGTGAAGGTTTCATTACGATCGAACCAGCGGTTGCCGAGATCAGCCATGTCAATAATTCCAAAATTATGTTTTTCTTCAATTTGGTGACCTTTGACCTGACCCAAGGTCACAAAAGTGCAAACTGCACGCCTCTGGCACACTGGCGATCGTTTGGTGTAGGTTTCATGAAGATCGAGCCAGCGGTTGCTGAGACGGTCCATGTCGGCGAGATGGTGTCGGTCAAACCGTGTCGGTGAGATGGTGTCTGTTTTTTAGTCCTTCCCTCCTTTGAGGCGCTTCTGGGGGGGGAGCGGCATGGCCGGAATTCAGGGGCGTCGATTTGTATCCTTTTGTGGGGGTCATGCCCACCCCCAATGTTGATCTTGGCTCCCCAATGTTGATTTTGGCCCCCAAGAAGCCATGCTGTTTTTATTTTCCTTAGAAAGCTAAAGGAAAAAAAGAAAAAAGTAGAAAATACCATGCTATGTAGAAAACTTAGTTGATGTTAACCAGCATATTTTGTACTGTAAAGAAACTGATTAGGTTTACATAGTTGATTGACTCTCCACCTTTTGCTGCAAAATTGAAAATTGTACAAAAAACAATAAAAGAACTGGATTTCCCTCCACTGCGGAAGGACAACGTACCTACATCATAAAATGTTGAGATTAGCTGATGCTGATGCACTTTAAACCAGATTGTCTGATAAATCTGCTAAGCCACTAAACAACAATTGCATTGTCATACTGGTGTTTGTACACACCACCAATGGCAACGCCACATGCATATGGAGCTTGAACAGGATTAATTTCATTATCAATTTCCAGTCATCAAACATCATTCAATGCAGTGCAGTGAAAAGAATCACATTTATCGCGAACCCTGTTCTTGTGTATTTTAAAGTGTAAGGTTAAGTGGTTCTACTGTTGAGTCCTTAGTTAATAATCGATTGATCTTGAGTTATTTGGGCTGAGGGGCGCATGGAGTGCTTCGGTCATACAGCAATAGATCGTGATCCATTTTATTCATGCATAATGATACTTAGATGCATGAATCATGATGCTCAGATTCATGATGCTACCTTTATTGATGTGAATACCTTTCCAGAGATCTTGTCTCTGTTTTCCATGTTAAAATTTTGGAGAAATTTGATCAACACTTGAATTTCGAGATAGCAAACATTGACATAGATACCAGACTGGAAAGATTACGTGATACAGTGGATATATAACACGTAGTAGCAAAAATCCTATGTAATTTCGATGTGTTACCCGACTATGTGAGGGTTCCCTTGTACTTCCTGGTGGATTGAGTTAGTGGTAGATAGCATGGCGGATGTTTACCATGACATATTGCCAACCATGTTATAAATAATCGGTTCTTCAGCTGGCAACAATGAAAAGCTGAATAGTATGCTTTGAATTTAGGGATTTTGCATAGCTGGAACTGGACAAATGTCACATGCCCCAATGAAATGTTCCTGCTTGTGGGCCAATAGGCAGTTTTACAGAGGGGATTTGCTCTCCTGTCTAGTTACTTTAGGTCCTTCCAAATTATTTTTTACTTCATCTGAAACATTCCCAAGATACACTAAAAAATAGTGTGGCATGCAACATTTAATACTAAGAAAAATTTGTGTCAATAATTTTTTTCAATGTTTTTTATTGACAACAATTATTGTTTTGTGTTGGAAAGAAAACAGTGTTAGGCAGAGTGTCTGCTATAATTTTAAGAAATCGTTTTACATTCTAAAACACACATCCCACTAAGCAAGTCAGTCATTGGTGCCCATTGAGCATCCCAGTCATGAGTTGTAATGTGGATATTCATTATTTGTGTGGTGTGAGCATGTGGGTAGTATCAGGTATGGATGCATGAACTTGGTTGGTATTGATTGAAGCATACTTTCGTCCACATGTTATTTACTGTTGCTTAGAAAATTGGCTTATTATGATAGCCTTTGCTAATTTAACCATAGCTCCAATTTGCCATCTGACAATCATATGTTTGCTGCCAGATACCATAGATCTAAGTGCAGCCTTGACAAAATCAGAAAGCAAATTGTTATTTGCTGATGGTTGTAGGGCTAATTCTACATATTTTAGCAGTGTTAATAGTACAAACTATTTTGTTCTTAAAACTTTAATTCATGTGGATCATTATGCCAGATTTCCTCACTCTACCTTGTTCCTGAGCCCATGTGACCTGAAAGCAAAAAGCCACTGTAAACCCACCTATTTTATCATCATCACTAAGGTCCTCAATTTGAATAGCACACCAGACAATGGACAAACATGGGCATCTGTGGTTTGCATGGCCCTGAGTGTGTTATATTGTTTGGATGTTTAATGCCCACAGGGTATGCTACAATTCAAACAAATTACCTCAATGGGAATAGCACAGTGATGCCTGAAACCCACATTTTGGTCATTCTTCCAAAAGGAAAGAGCAATAATTTAGTGAGGTGATTGATCCCAAAGTTGTGATCAACATTGTCACAGTTCTGTGACACAGGGAATACATTTCCACTTGCAACACAATGATATGTTTAAAATATTTCAGCTTGATGTAAATAGTTGTAAGAATTTCAAAAGTAAACAAATAAAGAAGTGAATAAGAGCCTAACCTGTGATGCTACGATAAAGATATTGTGCATTCCAATTGCTATAGTATGACACCACAGTCAAAGTTGTCAAGGTGTGACCATGTGGTGTCAGTATGCTGTTGAGACTGGTTGGTGCCTCATGCTAGTCAAGCTATTCAGGTGTTGGGGCATATTAATGTGGGATACTCTATAGCATGGTATATTCAAATTGCTTTAGATTGGGAATTTAATCTGTTACATTATCTAGTTATTATCTTGTATCAAGTTATTATGCTAAGTTTGCATTTCTGCATTGTGTCCATCCATTTCCTTTTTTTATATAGTGGGCACTACATCAATTTCTTCTTTTTATTGGGGGAGGGGAGAAGGGTGGTTGCAATGCCACTTTGTCTGATGAATTGTGAGCCAAAATGTGCACTGGGGTCCAGTTGTTTCCCAATGTCTGACACAATTATGGAACTATTTTGTGGAAGAATCATCATAGTGCAGTTTGTTCACGGGTGCTGCAGTGACTCAATTGATTTATCCAAAATGTGAGAGGGTGATGATGATAATGAATTTCATTTTGGATGTGCCTCAGTGGATGCATCATAGGATGTTATGGTGCATTTAACCTGGTTCAATATGGTCATGACTTTCTATATACATAATTTATATGTTGACCTCAATCTTAGTTTGCATTATTCCATGCATTAACAGTTCTGCACATTATCCAGTCTAATGTGATGTTCCCCATCTGCTTCCCGGAGTTCTGTGGCAGTATAAGTAGCAAAGAAGTACCAAAATTGCTTCCTACCCTTATGTTCAAATTATTCCAGGTGAAGCTTCACAGTGCTATTCCACTACATTTTGTGAGATGCTAGGCATTTCATATTATTGTGCAGTGTTAATGCACTTAACATTAGCCAAACATCACACATAGTTTATGCCACTTTAAATGCTTAAGGTGGGCTATGGAGATCGATAGTTCTTAGATTTATTGGGAATTTGTGATTTGAAATGGTGACATTAATTTTGATGATGCACTGAAGTTTAAGCTAAATATCTAGCCAGCACCTAATTGTAACCATCACATGCCAATTAATTGATATTGAGTGAGTACATGAAAAGGGGATTTGGCAGTAGAAGCCAGAATTATGTGAAAAACCACACTAGGACAATATTGAGTGAGATACTACGATGATCCAGTAACATGGGCCTTCTTTTCAGATGAAAGGTCAGACATGGTGCACTGTTCAGTTGCTACTGAAGATGGCCCAGGGTGTCGGTGTATTTCAGTTTCCAACAGACATAAAAATGTGCAAGATGTGGATACAAAAATGTGTTTGAGGAGACCAGATTGAATACAAGAAAGCCTACATCTGTTCCAATCACTTCACCCATGCAGATTATGATGCATCATACTTGTTGAAATTGAAGATGAAGTGACCTACTGTGGACCTCCTATCTTCATCCTCTAGGTACAAGTGTGTTTGCATATCCTTGACTGCCAAATATGACATCAATATCATGTGCCACCAACCAACCAACGTCATGTCCCATTAGGGGCACTGGATGATTGAGGGCAAGATGTGTGCTTAATGGTCTTCCCTGCTATAGGCACATGCTTGTGCGTGTGTCGCAAGTGCGGAGCGCGGGCCGTGGTTTATGGTTAGGACACCACGGACGCGCGACCCACTTCTGACTGTTCATCCCGACAGGGCCCAGTCGCGTCAGGGTAGACCTAGAGAAAACAATGTGCATGAACGAGCCGTGGACAGAGAATACAGAGGCCGTGATCTATCTGTGCATCGCTAGCAGACAGTGAGGACTAAGCGGGCACTACCACAATGCTTATGCACAATATCACCATATTTGTTTGTTTGTTGCAAGCTTTTGTGTGATTAGTAAATACATATACATATGCATATGCATACACAGCTATATATATATCAATATATATATATATATATATATATATATATATATATATATATATATATATATATACATATATATGCATATATATATATACATACATACATATATATTTGTGTGCGTGTGCGTGTGCGTATGCGTGACGGGCCATCCTGGTTCAATCTACATTGACTTCAAGCAAGGTAGCGAAAAAGTCTCCTGCATTGCTTCCATGCAGGTCTCAGCATCATGCAACAATTTCAAAAGGACACATGGAGGCGTCCATGCACGGAATTGGCTTCAGCTGATCGGATGGAGGGAGTTAGTTCATTTAAAGCTAGCAATTTCTGTGAATGCATTCAAAATATCAATCCTAACGCCTTTCGTAGGCAGCGAGGGTGGCTACTCCCTTAGTGCCACCCTGAGTCCACCGCATCGCCTCCACATTCTCCCGCGACCCTATCGCTATAAAGTAAGTGCCGCGAGATGGAAGCCTTTCACATACTGCATTCCCTAGCTTAAGCTTGTAGTTTCATGCTGACAATAATGGTACTGTTCTGAAGGAGAAATAGGCGCCTACAGATTTTGGTTGGTTACTTGGAAGAAAACGACGCTTATTGCAGGAAATTCACTACTTTGCATCTTGCGCGCCGCTCATCCCATATCCATATGTAGTTACGGAGCGGGCGGGTGACGCATCGTACACATAAGGCAACCTGCGCGGAAAGATGCGCACAAGCTTATGATTTTACCTCTGTATACGGCCTTGGGTAGCCTGCATCAAGTGACACCAAGGATACCATTACATTAGAACGAGTATCAAAGTTGACTGGAAGCCTTAGTGTGTTCCTAATCAGGGTGGGTTCCAGGAATTGTCATAGCTTTTTCTTTTACTACTGCAGGAATTGATAGCATCCGGCATTACACTCTATGTCAATGGCATCAGGCTCTATATACATAACTAGACGGCCGACTCGCCGCACGGGATCCGCGTCCTATTCCGGTCGGTCCCGGCTGGAGCAGCGGTATATGGGCAAAAGATTGAGCGCACCGGCCGCTCCCATGCATTTTGGCCATGGAATGAAATGTAAGATAACTAACGTCTAACGTCTAACGTCTATCATCGTTTTGCCAACTTTGTGTGGTATTCCGTATGTGTACCCCATGGAATCATGACCGATGAACACTTGCGAAGTAACGCTGGGAATGTTTGTAGTTGACAGCATACGTGTACTGCGTGTGCACCCTATATCATAATCAGGGTGGGTTCCAGGAATGTCATGGTAGAGGAGTATTTGTCTGGGGGCGCCATTTATTAGGAGGTGCACTCTGCAAGAATGCCTGAAGGAGCTAAACGAAAATCCGTTTAGCAGGGATGGGCGTGTACTGGAGGACACTGAATGGTGCTTCTGGTTGACAAATATGAAGGGGAATACTCGAGTCTTCCCGGAGGGGCGCAGGTTCCATGGGGACACATCCCTGAATCAGCCGACCATCCCTGAATCCGCAAGACCATCCTGCAGGGCATAGATTGACGCTGAGGCAGGGGTGTTGTCATATATACTTTCGAAGGGAAAAATGCCACATCAATGTTGGCTTTGCCCCCGCCAATAATTTCAAGCCCTAACATGGGACCCCATAAAGTGTGTTCCCCCGATCAATCTGGGTCTGCCGATCGCCATCTTGTATTTTGGCCTCCTTTACCGCCCCCCCAATAATACGAAGAAGTTTTTTTGAATACACAAACATTTTCACGAAAAGTTCTTTCTTCAGAAACAGCTTATGTTAGGTTTGGTTAGGATAGGCTGGGCTAGGTTTCCTTTCTAATGGTGAACATTTTCAGAAAATAAAATGCTTGACTTTTTTATGATTTTTCCTCAAGAGGTACGCTTGGCTTTGGTTGGGCATTTTTACACATTCTTTTCATGCTATATTCTCTAACTCAAAGCCCTTTTTCACGTAATTTTGCTCACAACATGAAAGGTATGCATTTTCACATAAAATAAGTGGTTCCATCATCTTAATCACCTTCATAAGCATGGTATTCTGAAGAAAGATTCAACAAGTTAGAGACATGAATGGCAAATTTACTAATTAAGTTGTATTTTTGGGGAAACATTTTTGAAAACTTTTGAAAAGCAATCCAACTTAGAAATCTAAACTAACCCAACTTAACCAAACCAACTCCACTTCTTTGCTGTTTGGAGGCAAGTGTGTGTAAAAACTTGTCTTGTTACTACCTTAAAGCACAATAATACCATGTTTGGTTAAGTTAGATTAGTGCAGGTTTTTAAGGTGGGAATTTTTGTCTCAAAAAGTTCCAAAAACGCAAATGTTTACTTCTAAAGCAGCTGATGTTAGGTTAGGTTAGGCTGGGTTATGTTTGTATATTTTGTGAAATTTTCAGAAAATGTACTGCTTACAATTTTTAGAATGTATTTTTTACGATCTTTTTTTCTCCAAAGGAGGGATGTGATATGCTATATTTCATTATGTTGGTTATTGTTATTAGGTTGTGGTATTTATTTAATTGTGAGTGAATTCATACCATTCCTACCGGTGTCTAAAAACTACATCATTTTTACATCATCACCTTACTTTTATTACGTATTACGTATATCACAGGAACCCATCTAGATTATATTGCTCACTCAGGACACCATATAATTCCATTAATGAGTGTTACTTCATTACCTGCGTTGTTAATGTAAACAGACGGAAGTCAATCGAGCCATATCTTATGTCCTTCCCAGTGTTGTTCCATCCATCTCCAACTTCAACCTTGACCAAACTTCAGGAGCGCATACATCTCCAAGTCAGCTTGTGGAAGAAGGTATGCATTGCAGCAAAAGTACTATGATCTTAATTCCACTGTGTCCCTGTTGCCTAATAGTCGATCCTTCCCTGTCCAAGTAGCAGATGTTTGACTTTCCTCAAACTGTCTGGAGAACTTGGGAGTTGAAATCACGTATGAGTGATGGAACAGATGAGCTATTCCTGGATGCTTATGTTGCAGAATTTCATGGCACAGTGGCGTGCCGAGTGGGGAAGGGCCATTGTGGGCTGTTGCCCACTGACAGGTTGTGGGGCCCCCAAGAATGGCGTAGAGCTCCGCAAAAAAATGCGCCAGTCTCCCTAAAACTCCCGTTTGGGCCCAAATAATCGCTGGTTGGTTGATTGGATATTGGTTTTACGACACATCGACCGTTGAGTCATGTAGCGCCAATAATCTCTCGCGCCGATTGGCCGCGAGCGAAGAGTAGCGACAGGTCGGACTCGAACCACCAAATAATCGCACCGGGGACCCGAAAAATCACATCTGGTCAAAATAGTCGCGCACGGGCTTCTCAAAAGGACGTTAGGACCTCAAAAGTTCCCACCTGGCCCCCTGAAAACCACGTTGGAGCTCAAAATGGTCGAACTGGCGATACAAAAATCACTACGAAGGTCACAAGCGGTCGGGCTGGAATCCCTGAAAGTCACGCTGGGCCTGGGCTACCAAGAATTATCAACATTCCGTCGATAATCCCAAAAATTAATGTGTAATCCAAGGCATACAGAGTTTCGCAAAAAGTGACAGGGCCTTCAAATATGCTCTGGAGCTCGAAATAAACAAACCGGAAGCACTAAATAAAAGCATAACTGAGGCCCTCAAAGCACATCAGGGCTATGAGACCGCACGGGGGCTCAAATAGGGAATTGATCGTAAACAAGAAACAAAAATACCGGGCAATAAATAAAACAACTTCGAAAAACCTCTTCGAAAACGCGCCGATACCTTAAAAATACTATCGGTGTATGAGAAGCAACAAAGCTGTAAAAAAAAGATGCGGTCTCAAACGTGTTCCGGGCCCCTAACAAACATTGGCTGGAGCTCTAAAACACATACATTGAAGAAGAAAACGCAACTGGTAAAAAATACGAACACCTGGGTAGGGTCACGGCTCGGTAGCCAATCTGAGAGCTTATTTATCCAAAGAGATGAGGTGCATGAAAGCTTAGTGTGTCTGGATTTCTTAATCAGGGGAAAATGTGGGAAGAAAACTAATACATCGAATTTAATTTATCGGTTCTTTTATTCAAGCGAGTCGCCATACCAGGCTTTCCACATGTCAAATTTGGCACAAGACTCCGCGGCCGTGATTACTGATGTGACAGTAATCAGCAAAACGTTGGAGGCCTAACAGAAACCGGAGAAGCGCACGTAGGGTGGCGAACGCGCCGACTGCGCAAGGCGGGTGTAACCGTTCACGAATGTTGGCGTTTTTGCGACCGGTGTTATTAATTGGAAGGCCTGATATTGACAAATTTATATATTTCCTAGTGATTTGTTCAGGTGTAATTTCAGCAGCCTAAAGTTACTTTTGAAGGGAAACTAGAAAACCTTCAAACAGGATGTGGGGAGTTATGGTTGAAATCCGGTAATTCAGAATGGTGGTAGATTTGGCCCCCTCCACAGGACAGTGAATTTGGCCACTAATTATTATATGGCAAAAATATAAAGAACACATTTGAAAAAAATATTGGCGAAAATCCGTGGCCTTTTTTAATTGGGGTAGGTGGACACCTTCCAAATCAGTTTGCCCTCTCTCGCAAATTATATGTACGACACTGTCATGGCATGACATAGTTTGACATGTTGATGGCTATGATCAGCCGCAGTGGACGGTGTACTCCACGGCCCCGGTCTGCCACAGTGGACAATGTGCTCCGCGCCACGATCCGCCACAGTGGACTGTGTTGTCAACGGCCCAGATCCGCCACAGTGGACGGTGCGCTCCGCGGCCCCGATCCTTTACAATGGTCGGTATATTCCACGGCCCTGATCCGCCACAGTGGACGGTTTGCTTCGCGACCCTGATCCACCACAGTAGATGATGTACTCCGCGGCCGTGATCTGCCGCAGTGGACGCTATGCTTCGGAGCCTTAGTCCGTCATGGTAGGTGTGCCACACGGCCCTGGTTCACAACAGTGGGTGGAGTAATCCGCGACCCTGGTCTGCCATATTTGATAATACACTTCGCGGCCCTGGTCCACCACAGTGGACGGTATGCTCCGCGACTCCCGTCCGTCACAGTGGACGAGGTGCTCTGGGACCTTGGCCGGCCACAGTGGACGTCAGGGTTGAAAAAACGGGCTTTTCCTGGAAATTTGCCATCCATAGCATTATCCGCTTCACAAAATTATCCTCCATGTTGTTTCCTCCATATGTTTTCAATTTGGATGTCTGATGGCGTTGTTCGACAACGAATTGCCCTGTGGCAAAGTGCTCAAGATTCACCTGAAACTTCAAGTGAGATTCTGGTTGCAATGTTTGAAGGAAAATATCCTCTCCGTATTCTATAACTCAGAAATTGTACTCTCCTCATCAAGGATTGCAAAGTATAAATCCGACCCTGGTAGACTGGTTGTACTCGACGGCCGTGGCCAGTCGAGGTGCATGGTATCGGAATTGGTCGCGGCTTTGCATCATCTTTCTGAAAGTTTTGTGTGCATTAGTTGTCACTTTCTCCGCATTCTACCGTTCACCTTATCATTAATGTCACCCATGCATTAATATTTCTCAATTCGTCACAGCCATTGGATCTGCTTGAGACACAGCTGGTCTTGTTGTGCATTTCGACCAATGGATATTAACGACATCAGAAAAACAAATTGTCAGCAGCGAGACTGGTATTATTTCCACTAAAGTAACGATTACAGGTACTGACAGGAGCGCGACCAGAAGTTATTTTGGGTGCGGTACCCTTGTGACCTTATTCGTGTCCCCCGGACCTATATGAAGACTCCTTTCATACGCCCTGATCCCGCCCCACCAAAATGTTGGCTTTACCCTTCCTAATGTTAGGCACCGAGGAAATACCTTCACCCGTCATCATCACAGTTCATGCCTGCTGTGCTCCAATGCTCCATGAAGGGCGGTGTGTTTTAGCCTATATATGGGCGCATACATATTTTACTTAAGCCGTTGTGTGTTTGTTGGTGTGTGGAGTGAGGGGAGAGTGACGATGACGTTGAAGATATAGATGACGTTGACGATGACGATGATTGAGTTTTTATGTTGATATGTACTGTGCATTGATCTTTTGTTTATGTGGATTCACCTGTTACTGGACGATTTTGCCGTTGGCGAAGATGCTGAATGAACATAAACATACACATCATCAAATAGAAATAAGAATTATTGAGGTCTGAAAATATAGTGGGCAAAATCCGATGAGTTTTTGTGCGTGTGTGTGGGGGGGGGGGGATGTAATAAACTTCGGTCCCACCAATGATTTTTAAAAAATCGACACCCCTGCCGAAATTCCCCCTCCCCCTCTGGATCCGCCAGTGAGTGCCAGCATGAATGTGATTGACAGGTAAGGCGACGAAGGTTGGTTGGTTATTTGAGTTTTAGGGCGCATCGACCAGGTGTGGTCATTTAGCGCCCAAGGCGACGAAGGTGCTCGAGATGTAAGTAGCTGAGGAGCTGAAGATGTCAGTACCTGCAGAGCCGAGGCTGTTGATGGCTGAGAAACTGAGGTCGGTCGCGAGGTGTCTGCTTCGCGCATAGTTGAACCATTTCCATTTTCTGATCAGGCTGGATACGTTTGAAAATGGACAGCTTCCTAGGCTCACGGCAGCCCCGCTGGGAATTTGCGCTCTTCCATGTCAAGCTCTTGCTTCCATCGATCGATTGATCCATCCTTCCGTCCATTTCAGATTCGCATGCTTATATGGACTGGATGCGGTTTGCATGCAGAGGTGACAACAAAAAGCGCGCCAAGCTGTAGGCCAGGGAACATGCGTGCTATAATGCTCTTGGTGCATGTAATTCGATGTCGTGTTGTTTTTTGATGTCGTTTCAGTTGGCTGGCGCAGGGGGAAGACTGCCGCTCCTCGCGTCATCACCTGCACTTCACGTTAATGTGTGCGTAATTGTCGAAACTGGGCCCGCCACCGGGCATTCCGCCGGATATTGGGCGGGAAGCAGCTGGCCACCGGCTGATCGCCACCGCAGCTGGCGTGGCAGCTGCCCTGCAGGTGCCATAGCATGCCACCGGTCGATCCTAAGACACATAAGCGGTCACAACGGCCTAAGTAACTCCAATCGATTCCAACCGACCCAGACTGACTCAGGCCGTGTGCGACGAACCGCGAGCGACCCCGAGCGACCCCGAGCGACCGAGAGCGACCCCGAGCGACCCCGAGCGACCGCGAGCGATCCCGAGCGACCCCGAGAGACCGCGGGCGACCGCGAGCGACACCGAGCCACCGCGAGCGACCCCGATCTACCCGAGCGACCCCGATCTACCCGAGCGATCACCAGACACCGCACACTGACCAGTGTCTGGTGATGCACCCTGACCAGTGTCCGGACTACTCTGAACGACCGTTGGTAACTCTGGGCAGTGCCTGCTGCACTTAGATACACCTGGGTGAGTGGGGGCGACCTCTGATAATTCAGGGCGCTCCTATGCGAGCGCCCAGAATTATCAGAGCTTATAAAAGGTGAGGCGAGCTTATAGGCGACACTGGAAGATGGCTAGCTGAAAGAAACACTCTAAATATGCTAGTTTATTGTGGACTTCCTCAGTGGAAAATGAAACGCGGTCGTTCATCCGGGTGGATGCTGAGATATAACCGTGATATGGATTTGTGAATCCGTGGAACCCATAAATAACAATCCGACTCCGTGATTAACCGGCATATCTTTATTGTAAATGGCATTATGCGCTCGCACTCGTAAGTGTTCGTTTTCAGTTCATTTGTCAAATAGCTGATGCGATCATGCATACATCTTGGCAACAAATCAGCTACAAAGTCAGCCTAAGTGATAATTATCGCATGCATTTACTGTGATGAATACGGAAGCCTGACCACGAATATTAACCGAAAATTTGTGTCGGTACTTTATGAAAAATGGTTCAAAATTGCGGAAATCAACGACTTGGTGCTTCTAACCATCGTACCAATTATATTCCAGTTTATGGGAACGTTTCTTTGAAGTTGGTAAATGTCAGATAATCATACTTTAGCTGTTGAAGTGTCTACCCCGCTGTGCTGAAATGCGCAGACGCCCATATCCCACGCAACGTCCTGCACCAGCGGCGGGTGCATCTGAGCATGACGAACAAACGACCGACTCGACAGCTTGTTCTATTACGAGGGGGGCCAGGCGCCCGTTCCCCCCCCACGCTGACCACGGAGCAAAGGGGATCAGACCGCTGCTGTCTGTCCCTTCCACATCGACTCCTGAGTAAACGGGTCAGACCGCTGCTGTCTGTCTACTCCACATCGACTCTTGAGTAAAGGGGCCAGGCCGCTGCTGACTGCCCTCTTCACACCGACTCCTAAGTAAAGGAGCCGTAATGATATTAATTTGATTTATTGCACATCACAGCAAAAGTTTGGCCCATGCGCAGTTGGAAACATGCAAGAAATAATTTCAGCTACTGTGATAGGGTGACTGGGCACACCCGACAATAACTCTGCAGCTTTCCGTCCTTTGTTAGCGTGGTGCACATATTTTACTTTAGCCATATGACATGTCCTCAGTCTCATGACTTACCTCAGTCTCGTACTGACCTCAGTCTCATGCTTCCGGCTTGTTTTCAGTACCACCCGGCACACAGTGCCGCCTGGGCGAGCCCGGACGTTCGTGAGTCACACTCGCGCCAGAACCTCCAGCGAGCCCGCACGTTCTTCAACCACACTCGTGCCATGACCTCCAGCGAGCCCAGACTTTCGTTAGACACACTCATCCCGTAACCTCTAGCGAGCCCGGACGGTGCCACAGTTGTGACGCCGTGTCCCCACTCTGCCCTGTCGCTCCTCGTCGCGTCATCACAAGACGGCTCAGACTGGGGGCGATGGGGGGGGGACACCCGGTGCGGGCTGACCGCACCAGCGCTGGGAAGTCCTGAACACCACGCCGAATTCCGCTGTTGTTCAGCAGATATTCACCACCGGGTGGCAGGCTGACAATCTTACCGCGACGGTGAAACTCGCACCTTACTTTGGCTGAAAAGTCACTGGCAATGAGCACTCCGTCTGTGGCTGTCTTGTGATTGGGAAAATGCGCTGCATGCACTTATTGAAAATTACGTATAGATGACGTCATGCGAATTATTGTTGAACCAAGCTCGCGTTTCCCTCCATCTTGTGACAGTTTGCAGCTACCTCTTACCCCATTGTAATTTTACTGTTGGCGTGGGCAGTGGCAATTGCGTTCATTTGTCGGCTGAGCCATTATCTGACGTGTCTGTAACTCCGTTCCAGGTCACCATGAACACATGCGCCTCTGTCGGCGTTGCTGCTCTGATCTTGCTCCTGGCGGCACAACAATGCAAGTATTCCGTCGTGTGTGCTCAGTGTGGAAATTGGAGATTCTAGCCCACTGTTGGCTTTTTCTGTATGCGTTTCAAGCGGGGAAGGGGTATTAGGACAATGAAACCACCAGTCTTATCCTATAGCTATAATTATCTTTACTTGAGTACCACAGGCTACTGCAAATATTTCGTGTTCAACAGTACACCATTAGAATAATGAATAAAATTTCACTGATAAGGTTCAGTTCGTTCAAGACAAGCAAGCAAAAAAAAAGCGTCGAAAGAACTTGGACTGCCTGACTGACTTTGGCTTAGTACCGCATGGAATATATGTATTCATTGTGTTCCACTTTATAGCCTGTATTTCACAGTAGGTCACATTGGTAACCAGAAGCTGGAGCCAATCTATCTGAGTTTATGGAATATGTAACTAGAGAAGTAGACGATTAGAGGAGGATGGATGCTGAGTACTTTGACGTTAGCAAAACTTTTGATGAAGTTGCATGAAGCTTACACATGTGTCTAATTCATCAACTAGAACAGCATGGGATTGATGGAAAAGCTCTAGGTTGGTTTGGAACATGGTTAATGGGATGGAAACAAAGAGCAATGTTAAACGGATGTAAATCTGAATGGGAGGATGTTCTGAGTGGAGTGCTACATGGCTCTGTTCTAGTGGCTAACAGTCCAGTTCTAGTAGCTAAGTCTTGATCAATCTATCAATATTCAACTAGGCTTGGTGGACCAAAGAAGTGGCCTGACCAATGGTAGATTGTCTGATGCGGAGTGTGAGGTTATGCATCTGGGGGCCTAGAGGTGATGTTTTCAGATATACAGTGGGTGTATGGAACTGGATGTTCTTGAAGAGGAAAGAACTTAGGTGTGTTAGCTTCAAATGACTAAAGCAGAGAAACGATGCCTGTCAACTAGTCAACTAGGAACGGGTCAATCAGAATGCTGGGAATAATTAATAGGAGTGCGAGGTGGTAGAGCAAGGGAGTCATGACTAAAACTGTGCTTGGCCTACGTGCAACTTGGATACACTTGGAATATTCTGTACAAGCAAGGAGTCCTTACCTATAAATAAATATAAATATGCTAGGTGCTAGGCAACTTTAGTTTGCCGCCAGGTGTCACGGTGAAAGCCCGTCCGTTTGGAGCTCGAGCTTTCCAGATAAGTTGTTGCAGAACAGGGCAGTACACTAGTCTGAGCTGTGGATAGGTGTTAGCAATTACTCCACTGATTATATTTCATTAGTTTTTATCTGATAAGCACTTTCGTAGCACGCAAATTATACTATATCAACCTAGCAAGGCTGCCGAGCGCCATCTTGTTTTTAGGCGTGGCCTCGTGGATACGATTTCTGTAGTGTAGAGGAATAAGTTTTGGTCTTTTTGGCGTTTCAATTACACTAGGTATATCTCCATATACCGGGTAATTGTAGAGGTATATGGGCTTCTACATTTTTGGAGTATTTTAGTATTTAGTATTTTTCTCACTTGGAGATATTACAAGCGTGTAGATATCATAGGCACATTAGAAAACATTAATACTTTCCTATCATACTTTATTTAGTTTTCTGGTGCATAGTGTGTTTGGTGTTTAAGTTTAAGATAGAGTATAATTGGTACTAAGTTGGTGGTATTCATAAGTGCTGTGTGACTAGGGCTGGAGCCTCCCCTGAGTGGAGCTCTAGGGCACTGGCAGCGAACGCCAGGGTAGCTAAGCTCTGCCATGAGTTAGGTTTCACCTTTGTAGACGAGTGGTGCAGGTTTTATGCATCGTGGGACCTCTATCAGAGGGATGGCCTGCACTTCTCAGAAGGGGTCCATTTGTTAGGCAAAGTGTATGAGCATGTCCTTCGGGGAAACTAGGAAATGGGGTGGGGAGGGATGAAATTGCATTGTCATCTCAAGGATATTCCAATAGTGTCAGCCAAGGCAATAGAACCTCAAAGTCAGCAAATAGGGACAGCAGTAGATCCAGGAGGCAGAGTGGTAGTTCATCCAGTGATAAAAGCATGAAAAAGCCAAAGGTGGTTATGGAGTGTATGTCAAGTGTATGATGCTTAATGCCCAGAGTATCCGATTCAAATTTGATGAGTTCAAGTGTTATGTTGCTGAGGAGGAACCAGATTTTGTTTGCATTACGGAGGCATGGGTGAGTGAAGGGTATTTTGGAGACAACTTGCAAGACTATGAAATCCAGGGATACAATTTGTTTTCGTGCAATAGGTGTCCATAAATGAAAGGGGGTAGTATAATGCTCTATGTGAAGAGCTTATTCAGTTCTCAAAAAGTAGCATGTGAGGAACAAAATGTGTCTGTGGAGTCCATTTGGCTTGATGTCACTGTGGGAAAAGGCAACAGCAATACTCTGAGGATAGGAGCTTTCTACCGATCAGGAACCCTGCCACATTCTCAGCAACTGGAGCTTGATAAGGTGATTTGTGAGGAAATCAGTAGAAACTTTCAGAGGAAGTGCCTTATTCTTGGTGACTTTAATCTAAAAGGATATGAAAATGTTGGTGTTGGCTCTCCATCATGCAAAATGTTTAGGAAATGCCTTGAACAGGACGTGTTCATGCACCAGTTCGTATCGGAACCTACCAGGCATTGCTCATTCTTGGACCTTGTATTCTCGGATTTAAGTGACTTGGTTCAAGACTTGACTGTAGGCGAAACTCTGGGAAGAAGTGACAATAACATAGTTAGATTCAAGGCACATGTAGGGGACATTATCAAGGATAATTTGGTTAAGGTTCCAAATTGCAACAGAGCAGACTTTGACTGCATGAGTGCGGCTTTAAGTGCCATCAGATGGGAGGAAGAATTCTCCAATTTAAATGCCTGTGAAATGTGGGACAAGTTCAAATCTTACTTGAAGGAAATTCAGATTAGACATGTCCCCAAAAGCAAAGACGCAAAAGAAGGGTAGGAAAGCCAGCATGGCTTACACCAGACTTGATAAAAACAATTAAGGCTCAGAAAACTGCATTTAGAGTCTTTAAAGAAGCCTGAAATGTCGTTAATATCTAAAGGCGTATAAAGCTAGACACTGTGAAGCAAAAACCAGAGCACCAAAGCAGCAAAGAACTATTAGTAGAAACTGTAATGGGGACAGTAAAAAGTTCTTTAGTTTTTAACTTAAGTAAAGTTTTTTCACAATTTATCCACTAGAAAAAAAAAGAAAATAATGTGGGGAGAGTAAAAAAGTTGGAGGAGTAGGGAAGAAAAAAAAATAAATAATATTTTTACTGACATGGACGAAGTTGTACATGATCTGACAAATATGTTATTTATATAGTATGTTATTTACAATCATATCGGAAAATAAAGCCAAACAAGGCGCAGGACCTGTGATATTATGCTAGGGTGTTGGGAAACTGAAAAGGAACTTGCATTTCCACTTAGTATAATATTTTGTAGATCAGTTTCACAAAATGAGATTCCAACCGATTGGAAAAGGGCAAATGTAGTTCCTATTCTCAAGAAAGGAGAAAGAGGGAAAGTTGAAAACTATAGGCCAGTAAATCTCACATCCCTAGTCTGCGAGGTATTCGAATCAATTGTCAAGGATAGAATAGTTAGTTGTCTGGAAGGTAGCAGATTGATTCAAGATACTCAACATGGGTTTAGAAAAGGACGATCGTGTCTCACAAATCTCTTGGACTTTTTGAACTTCGCCACAGAACAATTTGATCAGGGAAATCAGGTTGATGTAGCATATCTTGACTTTAGTAAGGTCTTTGACAAGGTACCCATAAACGGTTAATTATACAGCTTCAGTCCCATGGTATTGCAGGTAGCATCTTAAAATGGATAGAGTTGTGGCTTTCAGATAGACAGCAAAGAGTGATGCTAAATGGTACAAATTCATCATGGGAAAATGTTCTTAGTGGAGTCCCCCAGGGGTCAGTACTGGGGCCACTACTGTTCATTATATTTGTAAATAACATTGAAAGTGGCCTAAGCAGTAAAGTTTTGAAATTTGCGGATCATTTGAAGGTCTTTAGGGAAATAACAGGTCAAGATGAGCATATCTCGCTGCAAAAACTTAGACGAACTTGTGAAGTGGTCCGAAGAATGGCAAATGAAATTTAACTTTGATAAGTGCAAAATCATGCATGTAGGTAAGCAGCATATGAAGGCTCCATACTTGATGGGTGGCCAAGTGCTATCAGTGACTCAACAGGAGAAGGATTTAGGTGTTATTCTAGACACAAAACTGTGGGCATCAGAACAGACCAAGGAAGCCAGGAAGAAGGCACTGAGAATGCTCGGGGCAATAAATAGGAATGTATCATACAGAAGTGAGGAAGTGATCAGGACGCTTTACTGTGCATACGTCAGGCCACATTTGGAATACTGCATCCAAACTTGGTCTCCTAGCTATGAAAAAGATTGTTGGCTTTTAGAGAGAGTACAAAAGAGGGCTACAAAAATGGTTAATGGCATAAGCAACCTGGCATATGAGGAAAGATTGAAAAATTGAATATGTTTTCACTTAGATATTGGAGGCTGAGAGGAGATCTCATTGAGGTCTTTAAATTTGTCCATGGCCTGGAGAGGGGATACCTTGGGGAAATGTTTGAATTGAACAGAAATGATGCAATTAGAGGTCATAAGTTCAAAATTAAAGTTAACCACAGCAGAACAAGGTTAAGGCAAACTTTCTTCACCAACAGGGTAGTAGAACACTGGAACCAACTGCTAGAAAACATTGTCAGTAGCAGCACATTGAACATCTTTAAAAACAGCATAGACAATCATTATAAGAATAGAGGGCTTGCTTTTCAGTATTACAGGGAGGACTGATTGACAGATTTGGTGGGCAACTGTTTCAGTGTACAGAGTGCAACCAAGAAGGGCCCTTGTGGCTCATAGTTGCACTAATCTTGTATGTCTTTATGAAAGGCGCACCTCCGAGGAGTTTCGCGGTGGCGCACTTCCAAGGACGCCCGCGGCGACCGGTGACGCCCACCCCACAAGAGTGCCCACTCCCATGAAAATCCCATCAAAGATCGTTATCCATGCACCGTATGGTAGTTTCATTTATGAAATTGCATATTTTGGTTGGCAAATTACACTCAGAGGCGCAGCCAGAATTTTATTAAGGGGGAGGTGTCACCCACAAAAAAATGTAACGATACTAGCACAAAAAATATGAAGACCTCTTTCGGCGCTCGAAGCGAGCTTAAAATTTCTTGTTTCGCTTGATGAAAACTTCAAAAGGCCTTGTTCGATATAGTGTATTT
Organism: Imbricaverruca yamaguchii; assembly: GCA_034440575.1. Lineage (NCBI taxonomy): Eukaryota > Metazoa > Arthropoda > Thecostraca > Neoverrucidae > Imbricaverruca > Imbricaverruca yamaguchii. The sequence goes on from JAOTOL010001214.1 coordinate 370,345, forward strand.
TTGGATGCTAAGGGGATGGGTGAGGCCCTAGCCCCCTCCCCTTGGCTGCGTCTCTTCACCCAAGCATAACTAATTTTGCAAGCCGTTATGTTCTGCTTTTGGACAATTAATATTCCTCTCCCACCTTTGTCCTAGACCATGAAATAAAGATGCAAATGATCAGACAATAATATAGTATCCATGATGTCATGAAATGTGAAAGCAACAAGACAAGATTTTCATGCACTATGTACGAAGCATTATACCAACCACTGGTGACACCAATTCAAATCACATCACACGACAATGTACAGGTTTCAGCAGTGGCGGCTCCAGGGGCCAAGGAAACCCTGACCGAGAAAAGAAGATGGGGGGGGCTTGAGTCTACCCCGACCCCTTCCCCGCTCAACTGATTTGTTTTCAGCCCAATGTGCCTCTCTAAAAGGACAAGCACACCTTCGAGAACAAACAAACGCGCCGCTTCAGTGTTATCAAGTCATGGAAACTCATGTCACCGCTCATAGAATCCCTTCGAGGGGATGGCGCGCCTCTAGACATATACCACTATGAAATTCCTAGATCCGCCCGGGTGTGCTTTACTCAGATGTTGACACTACCCATCGGCAGCACCAGTAACTTAGCTGGGAAATCACCAACACCAAGTAATCGATGTCACCAACCTAAGCCGAATGTATCTGGGCGGCCTATCAGGCGAGCAATTCATGTCCTACTCGCACGTGTCGCCGCTCTGCCGGCTGTGTCTGGAAGTCTTCGCACGGTGTCTCCCATTGTTTGTAATGTTTGCTGTGCGCATAAATGCTAGGAAAAAATGTCATGGTTGGCATGTTGTTCACCTTTGCCAGAGTTTATCGGGTCAAAATTGGTTGGGAGTGGTTAGAACCAATGGTCTGGGCAAAGGTAGCTGTATCCGGCTTTGTTTCCATCCTGGCTTACGAGCGACTGAGCGCCGCGCTGGTCGGCTAGTCCGTGCACGACGTGCTTACCGTGCACAACGTCATTCCGCGACACGGACGAAACCTGACGTGTACCGCTGCAACAGCAGTTCTGGTCGGCAGCTGGCCGGCCATGTGGTGACGGCCATGTGTCAGTCACGTGGTGACGGCTTCTGTCTGACTGGGCGCTGCATGACCAATGTGGTTGATGCGCCCCTAAACTCCAATAACCAACCAACCAACCAACCACTCGGCGACCGCTTCTGTATCGGCCGCTGATGACGGCTTCTGTGTCTGTCACCCGGTGGCCGCTTCTGTATCGGTCACTCAGCTGCTGTTTTATGCCAGCCATTGTGCGGCTGTCTCCATGATAGTATCTGCCACGGGCAGACTCGTTTTGTGAACCAACGGCCAGTATTGGGACTTCAGAAGGGTTCTGAGTGAAGCGAGCTCATAGATTGTACCAAGGCTATTCCTATCGGATGAGATCAGGTGGAATAATGCCATGCACCTTACCTATATGTCTATTTTTCGGTGGCAAGGCAAGTCATATGCATAGCGTTTGGCACAATTGCATCTCCAGTTATCGTCAGGTTGACCAATGCATATCCCTCAAAACGACATGGATTGGTCAACATTTCTGCTCAGTTGTATATATCGGGACATTTTGGCGCTGGCGGGATTCGACCCCAGATCTAAAACATAGTGGGTTGATAGATATGTGTGTGGTGACGCAGTAGCGCAGGGCAGCTCCTGGTAACGGCCTGGCCCATGCCAGGTGGGGCGTGCTCATTACACTGGCGTGTTTATCTCCCACCGCTATAGGACAACTTGTGGGCGTGGATGTGATGTAATTCGGTCCCATTCACAGCAAGTTATATGTCTGCTAAGTATGGGCATCACCACAGCGGGGGATGGGGAGGGCCCCAACAAACTTCGCAGAGCTGAGCGTTAAGCCCACGACGTTCCACGGGAAGAATTGATATATAATCCTCACGTTCCCACCGTCCAAGATGCGTGGCCATGTCAATACCATTAACATTGTTTGAATCCTGGATGCTGCAGTGAAACTTGCCCGTGCTGCATTTGTGCAACTTGTCCGTGCAGAACATTTCAGGAGAAGTGATGTCATCCTTATCCTGTCAACAAGCAAGGATGAAGTCTGTCAACGGGCGAATCTATTCCCGTGTAGAATGCATATAATGCGGTTATAGCTAGTCATGTAAACTACAGTTATTATAAAAAGTTCACCTAAGAAAGTTCACCTAAGCGGCTCGGTCTCGACGCTCTTAAAGCCGTAATAGCTTTTTTGTTTCAACGTTTCGAGTTGTATTTTTTTCCACTGAATGTGTGTTCCATTGATGATGATTATTGCCAGTTTTATACCAATAGTCTTCATGAAGCATGCTTAATTTTTCCTCATGAAGAAATGGGCATGTGGAAGTTTTCTGCCAGCGACGACTTTCAACACCATTCCACTGTGTAATTCCAAGTCTTAATTTCCCCACATCAGAGGTAGATCTGCTCCTTTCATTTGATATTTGCCAACTTCCATCACAGTATTCCTGAAGTAGTGTCAAACATTGTTCAGGGAACAGAGATTGGGGCTACATCTCCCCCGCGGGCAGCTTAGAATGCACATCGAATCACAGCGGGCACCCTCAGCCGCTGTCGGCTGACCTTATGATGTCATGTGACCTGCACACCCAATAGCCTGACAGTGTCTGATGTGGGCGATCCCCCGTGCTGAAGGGTTGCATGCGGCATAGACTGGGTACATGACTGTGGGACGGAAGCTATGCTGAGTAGGGTGGATCCAAAATTATAAACCAACTTCCGCGGGGTCAAAACGCGTGCGCGTGAATGTTAATAGACGGAAAATCGCGGCTAAACATTTTTCAAAAATATTCTAGATACCGCGCACGAAACGTTTTTGAAACGGTTCTTAGCCCCGCCAAGCGTTGAAGTCTCCATTAGTCTTTGCCTTGTTATAAGAACATAACACCATAAGTCTTGTTCACGCTATTCCCCCACTAATTCTCGGCTGCCGTTGCCAAGCTTACTAGTGTCTGCATGTCTATAACACCGAAGCTTTAATTATGTAATGAACCGTCAGCAACAATTACGTGATTAGAGGTGCACAATATTTACATTTTTGGCCACGTTTTCAGTTTTGCATAACAAGAGATACGTTCAACCGAGGTTTATTGCAGTTATTGCATTGCAGTTTTCGGAAACTTGTGATCACCACCATCTATGTAGGAACATAAATACGAGTCTGCCTAACTCTGTACTTGCAACCATTTAAACACACCATATCAACTAAACCATCATTTAAATCATCAACAGACGTCCTGAATATCGGCTGTGCGTTTTGTCTAGGAAACACTTTCAACTTTCAACGCATGGCAATAGATTATGGTACCAAATCATGGCGACAGATCACCTCAGAATGGCGAAGCTGAACTCAGGAACGACCGGCTCCCTGAAGCCAGCTGTAAAAGTCCTTCTTTGTATCCATCACCGGAAGATCGGCTCTGGACCGTGCTTTGGCCAGAATCAGAGCATGGCGTGCCGAGTACCCGGCGTTTCTTCTGTGCCGCATCTGTCACCTCCTTTACTCAACGTTCCACGCCTTGTGAGTGACATGGAAATGCGCTGAAGTCCATGGGGTGTTCACATTGCACAGCCGCTGTGATTTCCTCGTCTGACATGTCCATGGTCAGTGGTGGCTCTGTTGCATTTGTCCAGTCGATCATTTCTTGGTAGTCATCGGCATCGAAGTTGATGTCCGGAACGACGAACTGTCTGATGTCATCCGGGTCATCGTCCTCGCGTCTCTTGGCTCGGCACATCCTGATCCGCTCCACGGCCGCCACCCTCGTCTCCTGTCGGCTGTCGGTCAGCATGGCGGCGAGGATGTTCTCATTGTGTGCCCAGAACCCGTTGCGTTTCAGAACCTTTTGCACAATGTTGCGGTCATCTTCAGGCAACTTCCTCGACAGACGGATCAGTTCGAACAAGTTTTTAGCTCCATCACTGATGTTTGGGCGAACTCTGTACATAAACCACACAGGGACGTACTGGTTCAGTATCATGAACACCACCCTCACTAGCTTCGGCGTTGGCGACTCCGTCGACACGTACAGGCGGAGGATCCTGTTCGCCAGAGTCACCCAGCGGGCCTGATGGATTGGACCAGGGTCTGCAGACAGCACACGCTGGAGGACTTGTCCTGGTCCTGCTTGGACTGCCATGCACATGTTGCACAGGTACTGCTGGTCTTTGTTCATCTCCTTCAGAACATCGGCTGGAATGGGAGGCACTTGACCCCTCACAGGCTTAAACTGAGCAAGGGGCAGTGCAGTCAAATCACCCTGAATGGCCTTACCAATCGGCCCTTTGAAGGAGGACGGGCCACTCGTCTCGCCATCAGCGTCCTTGAACACGTGTCTGAGCGTCAGTTCGTTGGTGTGTATGCCGCAAATAGCTTCCTGGAGAGGACGACCAACACCCAATTCAATCCTCCTGTTAACACCGCTATTGCGGCCTGTATTCACCGATGTGCCGTCCGACCCTATCACCACTGGATGGGCATCATTTTCCTGAATGACAGCCAACATCTCTTTGGCTATGTCCGCAGCACCGGCGCTCTGTGGAGACACATGGTCGACGTACCGGTGGCCTGGTTCAGCAACGACTACTTCATGCAGTTCTTTGACCATCTTGTTCTTGTTACCCACTCTATTCAGCGTTATATCTTCCCTACCATCATAATAAAATCCCACCAGGCGATCACGTCGGTTTTCCTTTGAGCTCTCATCCACTTCCTTCTTACCCCATTTGTCTCTCTGTCGCCGGATTTTATTGCGGTCAACCAGCTCAGCCTTGCTGTTGTGTGTGATTATCCCATAATCTACTAGAGCTGCGTTCAGCAAGCCGGCAGCGGAGCGGTCAGAGGTACCATACCGATCACACATTCGCGAGAAGTTGGGAAGCTGTCGGCGGTTTTTGTCCTCCACTACCACAGACGTCGTCATCAGAGCTTAGCGAATCAGAATAGCTAGCACCAGCCTCCTCCACACCATCCATTTCAGAGTCCTCACTGCTCTCTTCCACGTCTGCGTCCATGTCACTGAGCTGCTTCGCCTCTGAACTCTGCTGCACGCCCTTTTTGTCCAACTGTTTCTTTCCCGTCCCTCTTTTCTTTTGTCTCCGGATATTTTCCTCGGTTGTTTTCCGGTCAATGCCTCCTATGTGCAGTTTCCTCTCTGTTCTCTGATCCACCAGAAAAGCCACCTCTTTGGCTGGGACCCTCTTAGCAGCGGGACATCGGGCACACGGAACGTCAGTATTAGTAACGTCACACCGGCACCACATGATGTCGAATAAGCCATCGTATGCCTGCATTTTACCTGTGTACTTTTCACCTTTGCCTTTCTTCCGCCCTGAGGACCACTTCTTGAGGTCCAAACCCATCCCAGCTAGGCTTTCGATGTTACGAACAATCCTGTCTTCGCTAATGATGTTCGTCTTTTCCCCTTCGTCCGACCAGCTGATGAGATTAGCTCTATCCCATGTTTCAATAATAGCATCTTTAACGACTTCAGCGACCTCTCGTCTTGTCGGTTTCTTGCCACTAGCACTCGTCATTTGGTCGCGTGTCTTTACGTAGAACGAATAAACGTCCATTTTGCATGGTAGCTGGTTTTTTGGAAGAGCAGCAGGGCGTGTTTTCAATGAAGGATGCTGTGTTTTTTGCCTGGTCGATGGTCCTGGATTGCTCATGTCTTTTGATCTCGGATTATAAGTCTTTGTATGCAACACTTAACACGACCTGAACGTCGCGGTCAACTCACTCGGCGCGCAACACTACGCACGAATCACGACCCACTGCACACTGGCGTTGCAGATCTCGACACGCTCGCTCTTTGCTGAGCTCACATACTGCACTGGACCTGATCGCGTCTCAGGATGCCAACTGACTCACACTGACACGGAGACGCCGGCAGTCCCTTCCAGAGATCGTGTTTCCAGCCATTATTCACGTGCGACACGTTAGAGGGGTCCGCGCCAGCTGCCGAGTCCGACGCGCGTGGTGCTATCTTTTTACGTGCCATGCTTCAATCAATGGAGACTTCGACGCCTGGCGGCGAAGAAATATTTTTGAAAACGATTCGTGCGCAGTATCTATAACATATTATATATTTTTGCAATCGTGTTGTCTTGTCTCTACCGATGCACGCGCACGTGTTTTGAGCCCGCGGAAGTTGATTTGCGAAAAAAAAGTTGCATTCAATCCACCCTAATGCTGAGCCGACAATGTAGCATAGTGTATTAAGGGTGTGGCACGATAGCTGTGTGACGGAAGCTATGCTGAGCCGACAATGTAGCATAGTGTATTAAGGGTGTGGCACGATAGCTGTGTGACGGAAGCTATGCTGAGCCGACAATGAAGCATAGTGTATTAAGTGTGTGGCACGATAGCTGTGTGACGGAAGCTATGCTGAGCCGACAATGTAGCATAGTGTATTAAGGGTGTGGGACGATAGCTGTGTTACGGAAGCTATGCTGAGCCGACAATGTAGCATAGTGTATTAAGGGTGTCGCACGATAGCTGTATGACGGAAGCTATGCTGAGCCGACAATGTAGCATAGTGTATTAAGGGTGTGGCACGATAGCTGTGTGACGGAAGCTATGCTGAGCCGACAATGTAGCATAGTGTATTAAGGGTGTGGCACGATAGCTGTGTGACGGAAGCTATGCTGAGCCGACAATGTAGCATAGTGTATTAAGGGTGTGGCACGATAGCTGTGTGACGGAAGCTATGCTGAGCCGACAATGTAGCATAATGTATGAAGGGCGTGGCACGATAGCTGTGTGACGGAAGCTATGCTGAGCCGACAATGTAGCATAGTGTATTAAGGGTGTGGCACGATAGCTGTGTGACGGAAGCTATGCTGAGCCGACAATGTAGCATAGTGTATTAAGGGTGTCGCACGATAGCTGTGTGACGGAAGCACCGTGACACAGCGTAACACCTATGCTGAGCCGGCATCATGCTGCAGTAAGTGTCCATTGTGTGTTAAGGATAGTGCATTAATCATTATCATTAGTGCATAGTGCACTAAGTGTGTGACACTGCATGCCTTTACTGGTTTCCGGAAGGAGTGCAGTTGTGGTCGGTCCACACATTTCATTTCGCTGCTTTGTGCTCGATCCTGCGCTTGAAGCAGGGTCTGCTGGAACTGTGGCGCTCCCATCGCTCGGTCAGCACCCCGAATCGCACTTCATGCTGGTGGTATTATGCATTCAACGAATGTACAGCTAGCCTACAGTACCACACATCGGAAGAGGGGAGAAAGGAAATTACAGAGCTATCGAGGACTAACCAACACTGGCATGTGAAGTGTCCATTCTGGCACTTCGTTCTTGTTCGTAATACTGCATGTGGCATCACGCATCACAGTCAGCTGACTGTTCCGGGATGGTAAGTGGCGATGGGAGTGCTAGGGAAACGGACATCTTCTCTGTCACCAAGCCTTTGAACCTGAACATATAAAGAACTTATCTGAACTGTGTCCATATTTAAGTAATGACACTGTTGTAAAATACTTCCAGTGCGCCCAATTGAACTGGATTCAGCATCTTGATTAAATTCTTGGGCATAATAAATTGATTAGATTTTACGTTTTGATCAAGTCATATTTATCCTTCATAATTAAATGTCTTAGCCTTTGTAGAAACCTTGAAACATCTGGCTCATTCAATATCCAGGTATTATCCCACCACCATTTGCTTGCGGTGTTAGGATGTTTCCAGATATGGATGGATGTATGCATGTATGTAGGTATGTATGTATGTATGTTTGTATGTATGTATGCATGTATGCATGTATGTATGCATGTATGTATGTATGTATGTATGTATGTATATATGTATGTGTGTATGTATATATGTATGTGTATGTATGTATGTGTGGATGGATGTATACATGAATTCATGCCTAGTGAATGTCCTGACGCCTCCCAAACGAGTATGCGAAGTTCCCAACTTCGAAATGCGAGGGGACGAGCGGTCTAGGGGTAAGTTGCTCGTCTTACAATCGAAAGGTTCTGGGTTCAAGTCTCATCTCTCGCTACTCTTCGCCCGCTACCAATCGGCGTGAGAGATTGGCGACGCTACATTACTCAACGGTGGATGTGTCGTAAAACCAATAACCAAATAACTTCGAAATGCGACACAGTAGCGCTCATGTAATGTACTGGGAGAATGTAAAACGCAACATTCTGAAGGCCTGCTTAAAACATGAAGCCAGCATGCGTGCCGCATGGGATGCCGCATAGATCTGCTGCGAGTCGTTGCAGCGCGAGACTACCGTGGACGCACCGTGCCGAACCAGTTGGTGATGCTAACCCTCCTAACGCATACAACGAAACCGCCACTGGTCACACCAACACTTCACACAACCCGTGATCAGAGTTGACCTCAGAAACACGCCTGCAAAGCAACCTGTCCAGCAACGGCGTCCGTGTTGGATCCTGGCGATTGGTTGCCATGCAGCAGCCGGCGAGTGGTGCAGCTCGCTCTACGCCGCTGCAGTACTCGATGGAGCGCGGTGGCAGGCTTGGCGTGCCGACATTGTTGTCGGTGGTGCAGGGCGCAGCGACTGGCATGTGGCTGAATACGCCTCGACAAACACGAGCCATCTGAGACAGATTTAGCCGCTGTCCCGCCATCGGTCACGTCCGAAGGCACCACCCCCGTCGGGTCGCGACACCAGCCACTTGAGACAGATTTAGCCGCTGTCCCGCCATCGGTCACGTCCGAAGGCACCACCCCCGTCGGGTCGCGACACCAGCCACTTGAGACAGATTTAGCCGCTGTCCCGCCATCGGTCACGTCCGAGGGCACCACCCCCGTCGGGTCGCGACACCAGCCACTTGAGACAGATTTAGCCGCTGTCCCGCCATCGGTCACGTCCGAGGGCACCACCCCCGTCGGGTCGCGACACCAGCTACTTGAGACAGATTTAGCCGCTGTCCCGCCATCGGTCACGTCCGAAGGCACCACCCCCGTCGGGTCGCGACACCAGCCACTTGAGACAGATTTAGCCGCTGTCCCGCCATCGGTCACGTCCGAAGGCACCACCCCCGTCGGGTCGCGACACCAGCCACTTGAGACAGATTTAGCCGCTGTCCCGCCATCGGTCACGTCCGAGGGCACCACCCCGTCGGGTCGCGACACCAGCCACTGAGACAGATTTAGCCGCTGTCCGCCATCGGTCACGTCCGAAGGCACACCCCGTCGGGTCGCGACACCAGCCACTTGAGACAGATTTAGCCGCTGTCCCGCCATCGGTCACGTCCGAGGGCACCACCCCCGTCGGGTCGCGACACCAGCCACCTGAGGCAGATAAAAAATGTCGAGTACTGTTTCGTATGCAGCAGCCTATCCTATTTGGCTGCACGCAATATTACAGGCTCGATTGCTATTGGGCTTTCCTATGGCCAGCTATTGAAAAGTTAGTACAGCTAGCTTAGGAATGCTTCAGGATGCCAATACACATGCCATTTGTCTGCATACCTACAGCTCATTATAACTAATTGCATTTTTCTTTTTTTGCAGATAGGCCACCACCAGTTATTAGTTAAAGTAGCCCCAAGAGCACCTTAGCCAGGTAGCAAGCTAGTAGCGCCAAGGATCTCCTGGGACCACAAAGTGGAACGTGTTATGAGGGGAAAAATGTACATACATGTGCACAATCACACAAATCAGCATATGCACACACATGAAACACGTACATATAAACTTACTTCACATACATAAAGACGTGGACTCGCACATCTATACATACATACATACACATATTCTAGCATCCACATACATAAATATCACACATGCATCCATGCACATGCACATACATAAATGTACACACATGCATCCATGCACATGCACAAACATGGACACAGTTGTAAGTACGGGGACGAGCAGCCTAGGGGTGAGTTGCTCGTCTCACAATCGAAAGGTTGTGGGTTCGAGTCTCACCTGTCGCTATTCTTCGCCCGCGACCAATCGGCGTGAGAGATTGGCGACGTTGCATGATTCAACAGTCGATGTGTCGTAAAACCAATAATTGACCAACAGTTGCAAATACACACCTACAATCACATGTAATTAAGCATACATGTACATATGCATCATGGCATATGAATATACTTGTTCAGCCAGCTTTACTCATACATACTTATATTATCCACGTACATATAATTTTTCCTTTTTGTAGTGTGAAGTTGTTACTTTTGCTAACCATTTAGTTTGTGATGTAAAAGTCAATGAAATAAGCTCTGGTAACTTTTTATATCTTCTTTCTTAATAGGTACATGATTACAGGAAGGAAATTAGTGTACCAGTAATACTATTCCAAGTTCTTGGTGCTATACATGGTATGGAATGAGGCCTATGTATAGGTTTTCGAGGAAAAAGGTACATGGAAATGATCAACATGCCTTAAGTTACTTGGTGATGCGTATTTGAACATACTCATTATAGTGATTGGTAATATTTGATTAAAAAGTCTGTGAAGCAGTAATATGTTCTGTTCCTGTACAAAAGGAGGGAACTTCAAAATGATATATTTCACAAATAATTCATTTATAGGATATGCATAGTGCTGATTATCTATGATTCGTAATCCCTTTTTCGTATTTTAACAATTCTGTCTAATCGTGTTGAAAAGTTGTTTCCCCATATTGTAGTGAAGATCCTTCCTAGGCTCGTGAACAGTCTAGGGTCTTGACACGCGCACCGCAATAACTCCGAAGGCAAAATGATAAGTACTCTGCACGGTATATTGTGCAATAGGTATAGCGAATATATGGTGACAACGATTGGTTTCAATTGTAAATTTGGAGGCCGAAATACAGTTATTAATTTACGCACGCGACCGAGAGCGACAGGTCCGCGCGGCTCGACAGTCCAGACACGTCTCACAGCGGGGTCTGGCCACCGCCCTGGCTCGACGACGACCGGAAGGCCAGGTACACGTCGCAGTTGCCGGGCGTTGTCTCGTAGAACGCTGACTGTTCCGACGAGGGCCGGTGACCGCGTTGCCGGCGCCGGACGGAAAAGTACTAGACGCGACCTATGTGGGGAATGGTAGGTCGGTCGACTTACGGGGTCACAGCACCCATAGTTAGGCATTATACGATTAAAACAGTACGCGTTTAGCAACACTGTTACAACACAACACTGAGGTCGAAAAGGTCGAAGTCAATTTACAGATGAATTCTGAACTCCACCTGGACAAATCACGGCCGTTTACATCACACACGAATAAACGAACACTCATGATAATGCAACAAATTACAAACGTGTTCCTTTGATCGACTGAAGGTTCTACGCGAGTTAGTCTAGGGGTCTTTAAGGGGTACCCATGGCCCTGGTCCATGTTAGTACACCTTATACTAATTGGTCCACCCCGCCGAATCGGTCCCGGTCGGACGCCGGCGACGGCTGAGGAGGCGAGGATGCCGGGGCGGACAACAAGTGAAGAGAAGAGCCATTGAACGAGCAAAACTATCAGCTCAAAGGAGCGCTGCTCTGCATGCCACTCCCGGCACTGGGGAAGCCCCCGTTGTGGAGTGCCGCCCAGCACCCTCAGCTGTACAAAGCACTACGAGTGCAATGCCACCTCCACGGCGAACATTCAACCGATATCTCTTGTAGCCTCCGCGATTGACGCTTCGTCAAACGCGGAACGTTGGCAAAGTCGAGCAACAGAGACGTTGTCGCCGACTGAAAATCGGCCACGGGAATGTTAGCTCGCTGACCAAACACCAAGACGACATCAATGAACTGTTATCGACAAGATCGATCGTTATGCGACAAGATCGTAGACGTAGCAGTATCCAGCAGACCCGTCATCTGAGGCGGGCACCCACAGATGCCAACAGAGTGACCGCTCCAGCCACCTATAATTTAGGACACATTAACGCATGGTCCCTCGCCCCGAAGCTTAACATTGTCAACGACCTGCTTCAGGACCACGACCTGGATGTACTGGCGGTCTCGAAACATGGTTAACGCTGGAAGTACTGGACGGAGCGTTAGTTTTTCCTGGGTATTCGATAACCAGACGCGACCGAGAGACGCCCGCCGACACCAACGCCGACAAGATTCGGTGTGGATAAGTTCCTCTGATCATCCGCGACTCACTCCGAGCCGTGAGGCTCAACATCGGGGGATCAGACCCACAGCTGGAGTCGCTGTGGATGTCAGTGGGCGGGAGAGGAAGACGGACGGTGACCGTGGGAGTGACCTACCTACCCACCAGATCAGCCACCATCCGCGTCACTGACCTGATCGAGCGCCAGCTCCGGGAAGCAGTCTCGCGAGGACATCCAGTGCTGGGTCTTGGAGACTACAACCTGAACTTACTGGAAGGGGAGCACAGAGCGCTGCATCATGTCGTTTTGTGTCCTCACTCATACGACTTGAACCTGAGGCAGCTCGTGCGAGAGCCAACCCACCTCCTCCCCAGACCATCTCTGCTAGACGTAGCCATCACAAACCTTCCCGAGGGGAAGGCAACAGCCACTGTCCTACCGGAACCGGTGGCAGGTCACCTGCCGGTTTTGCTCAGGGGCGAGGTCAGGAGGCAGCGGAACAGGCCACTGCCACCCGTTACCAGAAGGCCGTGGGCGAAGATGGATTGGGACGCACTCTGCCTGCACTTCATCCCACCGATTGGCAGCCCATGTACGACTGCGCCGACATCGACGGTTAGGCTTGAAACCTTCATGCGCATCTGGAACGCAGCCGTGGACCTGCACCTGCCCGCCGGGGACAAGCAGGATCCGGCACCCTAACTGTCCGTGGCTGCGTAACGACCCCGGCATTAATGCTGCCAAAGAGGACTGTCGCGAGGCGTGCGAGGTCTGGAGGAGGAGCGAAGATGACGACGCCGCACGCCAGGAGTACCGGAGATGCAAGAACGGGCTCATGAGCGAGCAGATCAGGGCCAGGCGCGAGTTCCTGTGCGCGGACATGCTGACCGATCGGCGCTCATTCTGGAGCCGAATAAAGCATTTCGGTCTCCGTCCCGCGGCAGGCCTCCCAGGCAGAGACGACGACACCACGGAAAGGGCAGACGACTTCAACGCCCACTTCGCGGCGGTGGGAGCCCGTATTGCTGAGGAGGCGGGACGAGCCGGCGACATAGAGCAGTGCCCACCCAGACCACCCGGAGTGTGCGCCTCTGCTCTTGTGTTGTGTCCCGCCACGCTTCCCGAGTTGTCGAAGGCCATAAGTCGTACGAGCACGTCTCGAGCGGTGGGAGTGGATGGCGTACCATTGTTTGCAGTCAAACGATGTTTTGCGGTGATCGGCCCGCACCTGCTCCACCTCGTCAACACATCCATAACCTCACAAACCTTCCCGAGTGCTTGGAAAGTCGCCCGCGTCACTCCCATTCACAAATCTGGTAAGCGAGATGATTGAACAACTTTCGGCCTATCTCGAATCTCTGTTCTCTCCAAAATCACGGAAAAAGTTTTTGCTCCCAACTTGTCGCTTATCGTGCTGTCGAACAATATTATGTCCCCGTTTCTGTATCGCCTACCGCCCTTTGGTCATTCGACGGAGGACGCCTTAGCTCGACGCCGTCGAATGGATCCTAGAGCCATCGACATCGGTCACATAGCGTCGTTTCAACGACGGGTGGTTTTAAGTAAGGTCTTCGACAGCGTTGACCTTGGCGTTCTCCTGAGTAAGCTGGGGTGGTACGGCATCCCGTCCCGTGGTTCAAGTGCTACCTCTCCGATCGAGCAGATAGTCTCCGGGCGGCTCCTCCACACTCCTGACCCACGGTGTCCCTCAGGATTTCTATCGTTGGGCCGATCCTGCTCCTCCTCTTAACATCAATGATCTACCCTCCTTCCTTCCTCACGGTCGCCTTGTGGCCTACGCTGACGACACCGACCTCCTAGACCACTCTGCCTCCCTGACGTCGTTAGCCTCTCCCACCTTCGGTTGCAGGTCGAGGAATCTCTCCATGCACTCCAAAAGTGGTTCCAGTCCAATAGTCTCCAAATGAACGCGGACTAGACTTTCTTCACCATTCTTGGCACCAGATCTTCTAACTAAGCTTCAGGTTTCCACATCATAATCTCGGAAAAATCCATCCACTCGGCCCCAACAGTGAAAGTGCTCGGAGTGTTCCTCGACCAGCAGCTGACGTGGAAAAGCACATATCCTCCATCATCCGAAAGGAGTGTACCGCATATCATCCTGTCCTCTTCAAACTGGCAGCACTTCACCCCTGAAGCCTTGAAGCTCCCTCATCCAAGTCCATGTGTTCCCCATATCCTTTACTGCCTTTCCGTATGGGGTGGGGCAGAGCGTGCCCCATGAAGCGAGTGCAGAATTGCACCAACTTTGCCGCTAGGCTGGGTCACTGGAAGAGACGGAAGCACGACCACGATCTCGTCCTCTCTGCGCGAGTTGGGCTGGGATAAGATTGAAGGAGATGGGTGCGACACCGTGACCTGTGCAACGCACACACAAGCCGTACACGGCGCGAAGTGCCCGCCTGCCATCAGGGAAATGTTCGTTGAACGCTCGGCTGTGTCGGAGAGAAAACACTCGTGCTACCGATCCTGGCGCACTTCACCTGCAACGGTGTAGGTTAACAGCTACCAAGCGGGGCTTCTCCTACCGCTTCACTCTCCAGTGGAATTCGCTTCCCGGTGAAGCCAGATCCAACAGAGACGTGCCACATTCGTGCGTGCAATCAGCATCAACTAGGTAGCTAGGTGCTTTACAATTGTATCTAACGTGAATGTAATCAGTCGACTAGGTATTTCGTGAGTTCCACCATGTGGCAGTGCCTAATAAATGACTTGACTTGACTTGACTT